>CM056050.1:338033460-338633460 GCA_029574335.1 Rana kukunoris
ACAAATGATGTGGAAACCACTATTGACATTTCTGCGTTTGTATATCAGTGGTTAGAGATGCATTATATCCTTTACAGCTTTATTCTAGTTGAGCACAATCTAACTTCCTCTGTCGCCTCTCAGAACCCGTTCCACAGCAAGTGCCAAGCACTTACACTTTCACCTAGCTTATAATGCAAAAGCTCCAGTGAACAGGCAAATTATTTGTAATGTACACAACTACTGAAACACACAGAGAAGCCCTTAGGGTTGTCTTTGGGAGGCATGTACTCCTCTGGAATGAAAAAGGCATGTACAGTATTCTCCCTTGTATGAATAGTTGGCCCTCAGAGCCCCCTGATGTGGCCCTCAACCTCAAACTACATACAAAAATTGCACCAAACCCCCAAGATATAATAAAAGTTTATGGAAAAGCGCAGCTAGTTCACAGGAAAGTCGCAGGTGCACTGCGCTACATCCATAGTGCAGGTAAACTACAGTGCATCAGTGTGAAAGCAGCCTTATATGGAGCTCAATACAGTAAGGACTTGCTTACATTTGTGATTTAGAAGGGGGGGGGGTCATTTTTATCAATACCCCCCCCCCAACCACTGGTGTAGTGTCAGGGCTCGCAGTGGCAAACCTGCTAATGCTTCAAGGGGACTGTGCAGCCTCCCCGGTCACATTCGGTTTTACACTTTTTTTACTACAGGAAGGGTGGCATTTAGAGGAAAAGGTAAGAAAAGCTAAGCAACAGATTGACTGCTCTACTCCCTAACCTACAACTATCCTGTCATCATTTGAAAATTAATGCCGTCATCCAACAATAAATGAACTTCATGCGCTGTGATCAAGCAACTCCGCCTCAACGTGCTACAGCCTCTCCCATTACAAATCACTGCATACTTGCACTGCATAGTGGACTTTACCAGATGGGATAACCAGTCAGTTTAAATATTACGGGGTCAAGGTTGAGCAGCTTGATTCATTCTGATTTGCCTAAGCTTAAGGGCAAATTGTTAAACATCATTCATTGAGGTTTTCTGACGACAGTAGGGAATGGCATTGGTTTTGCTTTCTTGTAGTTCTAAAATTTCTTTAGCAGATGTAGGGGTTAGACACAAGTGAGGAGCAGCCAGGATTCATCTTCTAGCACTGGGGGAAGGGAAAACAAGCACGCCGAGAAGCAGGAAATAAGGAAAAAAGACAATACATCTCTCTGAGGGTTCATTCACACCAGTTTGCGATCACATCCTTTCTGATGCAATTTACAATCTCAATTAAGTTAATTTAAATAGGAAACAGGAGGTCAGACAAAAACTGCAGTATGTACAATATTTTCAGAATGGCCTGCAAAGCTCAACTCTGGTCCTACCGATTCACAAGAATGGATTTAGTTTACCCGTATATATACATATATATATATATATATATATATATATATATATATTTAATGGTGCAAATAAGCCCCAAATGTTTAGATACAGCCAAGTGCCTCTGTAAATACTTTCACTGATGGTCACCGCTACTGTATGCCTTCCCCGTATGAGAGCAGACTATGTGAAGATCTCACCTCAATTTGTAAAAGCTGTTGAATACTGCTCTAGGTCATGTAGCCACCAGACCATATTGCTATAGAGCAATGCACAGCAAAATATTTTATTAAAACATCAATTTCCCCACACTTTCCAAATGGCAGTGACAGAAGTCAACTTTAATCCAATGGCAAGCCAAACCAGCAAGTTGGCTTCAAGTAGAAGTATAGCCAAAGCTTGTTTGGCTGTACTTCTGTGGATTACATGAGTGCAGTTCGTTCCGCACTCCTGTGACCCGTTTGTTGTCCGATGTCACAGAGCTGGTTTAGGTTTAGAAAATCCTACGACCATATGCTCGGGATCTGCCCACATGCCTGGACCAGCACCTAGCTCAGCCACTCAGCAAGCCGCTGAGAACCTGAGCTGATGGTTCCTGCCCCCTCCACAACCCAGCGCTCCAGTGAGCGAGGAGGGGTAATGGCAGAGAGCCAGTGACTGACGGTTCTCAGAGCTCCCTGAGCAGAGAACTGGTAACTGAACGATCAGTGGCGTTTTAGAGCAAAAAAAACACACACACACACACACACACACACACACACCTCTTAATTGCTTTAAAATCCATTAGGCAAGACGGCATACCACTTTAGGGATACTGCCGCTGATGAGCCATCAGCAGCATGCCACTAACCTTAAATGCACATGTGGCAAAGGGTTGTGCCAGAGCTCTGACTCCAAAAGCTAAAGTTACTATTTGCATTTTGAGCTTCTGATATGGGAGAACCAGAAGGTTCAAGAGGACAAATATGGCAAAATATACTCCAGCCATCAATGATTGCAAATGATTTAGCATTAACATTATGCCCTTTATTGGATTATAAGGCTACATCACCCTTCAAAAGCACTTTTGAGCAATTTTTGGAGCAGAATTGCACGTTTTTGTCAGCTTTTGTCAGGTGTTCGTCCACTAAAAAAGGTGTGCAGCTGCTGTTTAAGCACAAAACAAAATGCTTGAAAAAAAAAAAAAAAAAGCTCATGTCATACTTTTTTCAATGAAAGCCTATGTCTGACATGTATCATGTACTGTTTTTGAGTGAAAGACATTTTGCTACAAGCGACAGGATGCTCAGATGTGAACAAGGACTCCATATTCCTTTCATGACAAGTTTACTCTCTAATATAAATATGGTATTGGGAGGTCATGCAAGAGGTGAGGCTTGTAGTGTTAGCAGATCTTGAGGTCGGAGAAACACTAGTTTTAGTATCTATATGTGTATGCCAAGATGTGAGTCAGTGTCTTGCCTTACAATTCTCCTTCCTTTGGTCCCACGGAGCACTAATGTCACACTAGGATTAGTTGCTATGTTTAACGCGCTGGGAGGGTAAACTGTATACAGGACTCAAGTTGGCCATTATGTATGTTACTTTAGTATTAACTAGTTGCATACAATTGTTGGCACACTTTATGGAATAGAAATAGATTTGTGTAACAGACCTACAAATTCCTGTGCTAATGGATCGAAAATGCTGTGAATTAAAACGTGTAGACACTATAAGTAGTTTACAATGCAAAGAACCCTTGCTTATTTTCTTTCTTTTTTTTAGATTTGCCTTTTGTTCTACTTAAAAAATTCTGAAGTCTCAAAAAGTATTATAATAAATACATAAAATAGGAGTATAAGATATCATTACTTTGTGGATACAAATTTCATTGCTGCACGTAAGCCAGGCTATAAGTGGCCTATTCCTGCCCCAGTGCGATGTTCGAGAGGCGATTGGGGGGGAATTTAGAAGACAGTAATGAATACTTCCAATAATTGTGAGCTCATATTGTTGCTCATCTTTGGGAATACATGATTTACAATAATTTGGGCTGCTTTAGTGCATCAAGAAAGTTACAGCTTTTTTTTTGGGTGGAGGCCAGTCCTTAAACAAACCATATCTGAAAATGCCGTGTTCTCCCTCCGCAAGAGTTAAATTTGTGCATACGAAGCTAAATCTGCCAAAAACAAAATATGTAATACCGAATCCTTCCTTCTGGCATGAAGTCACTGTACAAAATTGTGATTACAAGGTGGAAAATAAAAGTGCAGTTGAGAACAGGAAATACAAGAGCTTCTTAAAAGGGGGGTTTGCATGCTAACCATAGATGAATCACTTGTCAGCCTTATTTATGGCAGGTGGGGCCAGTGCTACCTCCCTACCCCCATTTGGTAAATGCCACATGGACAGCACAGCTGTGCAGCTGGAAGAGGTCATTCTGGAGACATGTGGTTATAAAATGACTGGCCAGAGGGTAACCAGTTACAAACCGGCTTGTAGATCGGAGTGCATGACACACGCAGCACCAGACCTCCAGAGAGAAAAGAAAACAAGCAGAAAACAGAGTTTGCATTGATCTAAAGATGTAAATCTAATCATCCTTCTTGCATACGTACATATTTCACATGCAGCAAAAGAAAGTTCTCTTTTCAGGTTATGATCGTTATAGGGGGTTCTCCATTTATTACTTCTATTATTACTGTAAGAAGCAGAAACCTCAACACAACTAATGTAGGAAGACTCCACAACTAACATAACTTATGGAAGCAAGCTTGGCCATGACAATGATACATACTGAATGTCGAAAAGTTGACCACGCCAGTATAGGTAGATTGATTTTATTTGTTGGCTGTTTGTTAAGATTAAAGGGTTAGTATTTTATTTATTTATTATAAAAACATGTCATACTTACCTCCACTGTGCAGTTCGTTTTGCACAGAGTGGCCCCGATCCTCATCTTCTGGGGTCTCTCAGCGGCTGTCTCCGCAAGAGCTAACCCCCTTCTGGTAGGCGTTCTCCCAAGGGGGTTAGCTTGCGGGCGCGCTCCTGGCAGCCACAGTCTTCAAGTGCATCACTCGGCCCCGCCTTCACAACACGGGACTTTTGAGGGCTCAGGTAAGTAAAACGGGGGGGGGGGGGGGGCTAGGCAGACTTGAAAGCATTGGATGTTTTTTTTCACCTTAATACATAGGATGCATTAAGGTGAAAAAAACAGGAGGCTTTACAACCCCTTTAATCAGTTTTCAGGGGCTCACAAATCTCTCTTTATCAGGGCAAGAAAAAAAAAAAAAAACATTAAAAGGGAAAAAATGTTTTCCCTAAATAGCTTCCTTTACCTTAGTGCAGTCCTCCTTCACTTACCTCATCCTTCAATTTTGCTTTTAAAATGTCCTTATTTCTTCTGAGAAATGCTCACTTCCTGTTCTTCTGTCTGTAACTCACCACAGTAATACACCACGGTAATACAAGGCTTTCTTCCTGGTGTGGAGGAAGCCTCTTGAGGGGAGAGGGGGCGAGCAGGAGTGTCAGGACGCCCACTAACACACAGCTCCTTTCTCTATCTGCAAAGTAGAGAGTGTCCCGACTTGCCTGCTCGCCCCCTCAAGAGGCTTTCTACACACCAGGAAGAAAGCCTTGCATTACTGTGGTGAGTTACAGACAGAAGAAGAACAGGAAGTGAGCATTTCTCAGAAGAAATAAGGACATTTAAAAGCAAAATTGAAGGATGGGGCAAGTGAAGGTGGACTGCACTAAGGTAAAGGAAGCAATTTAGAGGGGGAAAAAAAAAAAAAACCTTTAAAACAATATCAGTAGATAGATCTAAAATTAATTAGTTTAAAGGGGTTGTAAAGGTTTGTTTTTTATTTTCCAAATAGGTTCCTTTAAGCTAGTGCATTGTTGGTTCACTTACCTTTTCCTTTGATTTGCCTTCTAAATGTCTTTTTTGTCTCAATTTCTCACTTCCTGCTACTCCGCTGTAAGCTTGCCCCCGTCATCCGAGCCATTTTGGCTGGGGGTTAGTCAGCGCGCTCGCCCCCTCCCTTGGAACTACATCCCTGCGGGGAGGCACTGTGAACACAGATGACACAGCTGACAACGGTTGTGTAATGAATGGGAAGTGATGTCCCCCACAGACAACAGGGATTCTGTTGTCGGCTGCCTTCTCTGCACACACCTCCACAGCAAAGCCGCGGTCGACAGCCCAGCATGAGATCAGGTCAGATCGGCTTTATTAAAAAAGGTATGCATACCGATTTCTTCTTTACAAGGTTAGGGTTAGATCGTAGATGTCTGTAAATGCCAGGATTTTAGTGTCCGGGTGAACTTCTACTTTAAAGTGTTTGCTACCCCAAGACTTCATATTCCTGTACCTGCATGCTGTACCATGTACTTGTATAAGAAAGTATCCTGTTCTCTTTGTATTGCTTCCTTTATGTGAAATACCTGATGTTCCGGCTAGCCCCCCTGCTTTTCCTAATAAAAAAACTGACCAGTAGGAGAAAATAGCATGGTCAGTTCTCTAGCCATTCTGGGAAGCCAGTGTGCTTTCCTCCAATGATCAGACTTGTTCTGACACATCCCGCTGCATAGCCATTCATTGGGATGCTCGGTGTACTGCGGCTTCTCCTCCCCCCAGCTCTTATGCAGCTGAGAACAGAGGGAATGTGATCATTTATAAAAAAAAGGGAAAAGGCATTTATACATTTTATTATTTTATATCTATACAAAAAGGTTTTGCCTTTCATTTTTATTTTTAAACTGAATGGGTTGTTTTACAAGGTGATCATCTACAATCACGGATACAGACAATGTACCCAATAAAAACGAAAATGTTTATGATGAAGTAAAAAGAGGGCAACATAAAACAAATGCGATATTTGACTTGTTTTAATACTCCATATTGTTTTGATAAGCGTATTCATCAATAGCTAGTTCAATGAATGTGGCATCAATTCTCAATGAATAATCAAGGCGCTCATCAGATATTTTGGCTCCAATTTTGCCCTTCAGCCTTATAAATTAGTTGCCCATAAATATAAGTACTGATGAAATGAATAGGGCGTGACTATAGAGTGGGAGATTTTTTTTGGGCGGCAAGATAAAACGTATAAAAGTCCAATAAAGAGGAAAAGTAAAATTTTTATTCAGCCGAATGTGTTTGCCAAGTATAAAATACATTTTTACAAAAACACCCCCCAAACAAAAATAAAATCTAAAATTAAGAAAGTTTTACAATTTTATGTTGGGCCGCATTCATGACCATAATGGGCCGTAGGTTGGACACCCCTGTGTATTAGGGAGTGAAAAATAGGCAGAATAACCAGTTAAATGTATACATATGTCTTTGATCAGTCATAATCAGTAACATATGACCTGGCTTTTATCTGTTGACCCTCCAATAAATCTATACTGGACTTATTTTAAACTTGTGTAGCACTCTCATCTTTTGCACTTTCTGTTGACTGCCCGCAGGGACCCTTAGGGATATCTGGTGTAAATAGAGAGTTGCTCTTAAGACTGCTGATCGGATCAGACTATACTCATTAACTGTTATTCATTATACTCATAGGTCCATTGCTCCACCAACATAATTTTGCATGATTATGATGTATGACAACCAGCCGAGATAACCTGCCCTCAGGTTGATCCTGTAAGCCCAGTAAACTGTGCATGTGCCTGCTAAACTTTAATTGGTTGACCCTCCACTAGAACGTATCCTAGAAGCCGCTTGAGGTTTTTCAGAGCTTGAAAAACCATATGACATGGGCGCAAACTGTTTTCACTGGTTGATAAACAGCAGGGTCCTTCATGACCAGATTGACCTATGCAAACACCGATCCATTCAGTTGGAGTTATTGCCTCCTGCCATCTAGGGTAAAGGTTGTATTTTTGGGAGGTTGACCTTTACGTTGCATTTCTCTTTGGATCACTGCCAAAATTATAGATTACGTTCAGACAGCATAGTTAAAAGTCTGAAGGTAGATTATATATTGCTTTATATATTCTCTTGCTTAAATATTTATCACTATATGTGTACATAAGACAGAAAAAAACCCTAGCTAAACATGTTCAATAAGCAGCAAATGAGTTAACAGAATTCCTTCAGAAGGCAAGCTGAGTAATTTTGGTTGCTGTTCCAGCTGTGTCAGGATGAACCCAATGACATCACTGACCACAAGACACAACCAGACTAAATACCCACTCCTTTACGCTACCGTTTTAGGTTCTACACGTCTAAGATCAGACAAAGGCCAGACGTCCTCTCACAGACGAAAAAGTCACCTAATTACAGACCTTGCCCACCCATTTAAAAAACGCAGCATTTTTGCTTCTTCAAAGCACCAGCCATAATGCCACAGTAGCAGGCACGAGTGTTAAAAAAAACAGTGAAGGCAAAGTATAAGCAGATTATAAACTTCAGCTTTAAACAACAACACAGAACACAAAAATTTGCACAAGGGACATAACTTATCTTCAGTAGGGCGTGTCCCTTGTGCTGAATCTTATTTAATTTGGTAAAATCCTCCTCCGTTCATGAACCCCTGAACCCAATGCCGTCATAATCTTTTAGCGCAGCAGGGGTTAACAGGACAAAACAGGCTGTCACAGGCTCTCATCAAGAGTGCATGACTATACCCACCCTTTCTCTCCAGCTCCGAACTTAATAGAAGCCAGTACTACATCTTCTATGAATGGAAAGTGATCTATGAATGTAGGATGGGCAGATGAGCGATACATCCGCCCCTTCTGTTTAAAGATCCCGATTCAGTCATAGAAGCTGTAGTACGGCTTCTATGAATGGTGGAGCTGGGTGGAAAAGGTGGGCATTCCTGGGCACTTTTGATAAGAGCTTGTGAAAGCCCCTTATTTATATTAACCACTGCTGCACTGGAAGATTAAAACAATGAAGATACATCAGTGCAAGGGACATCTTCTGACTGTAAGTTACATCCCTTGTTATGATTATGAACCGTTTCCAAACTGGATTCAGCGACCACCGGATAGGCCTCTCTCAATGGCCTAGCAGCCAGTGCGAAGCTCGTTTAAAAGTCTCTGCCACAGACTTGATGAATGCTGTTGAGTTGTTACACAGTCCTCTGCCACAGGATCATGTAACCACACACGCACGTTGCAAAGTTCCAAAGAAAATTACACAGCTCACAGTGCCAGGGTGTTTCAGCCAAACCGGCCGCACTGTGAGGTAGATTAGCCAGGATGTGTCCTCTAATTGAATCCTCAATTGTTCAGCTTCTTCCTGCAGAGAAGACAGCACATGACCATCCCTGGACCAGTAGGCCCCAGAAACTCCTGGGCCTACTCTCAGTAGCAGAGCCTCAAGCCAGCAGGCCCCGAGACCAAAAGGCTGTCAACACATCCCTGAGGCCAGGAGGGCCATCAGTTCAGGATCGGAAGACCCCGCCAGAACAGTGGCGGGGACCACGCTATTAGGCTTCTTCTGGGAAAGAGGCACCAAATACACCCAGCCCATTGCATTTCCAACCCCGAATCCTGCTGACAGCAACACCCACAGTTAGGTGGAATATGCACAATGCAGATGAACTGGAACAGAAACCATAATGTGCCATAAAATTCTGAGCCAAACTACAGCTCAGTTACGGTAACTAAAATTTACAAATAGCGCCTACTCAACAGAAGCAGGGCTCTTTATTTATTTTTATATATATATATATATATTAAAAAAAAAAAAAAAAAAAAAAACACACACACACCTCAGTACAGGAACTTTGCAGTTGCATAATTTATTAGAGGGTTGATTTAGGGAACTACAACTTCCAAATCAGTAACCTCAATCAGTGTACTGCCAAACTCCTAGATGTGATAGTAGTGGGGCGATTTGTAATAAACCTAAACTTCCCTTATTTTTGCTGCCTTGGATCTGGTAAATCGCACACACACACACACCATCAGCTCCATTTAAACCACAAACCTCAAACAGTTTCCACTTTCTCTGGAACAAAGCATTTTTGCAGGGTGAGGTAACATCGCCACTGCATCGTTCTTCCACACTTCTGTGAAATGTGAGGCTGTTCTGCTGGAAGCTTCCACTGGAAAAGTGCATGTTTATTAACACCAAGTCATGATGAAACATCACAGGTGCAGTGTGAAATCCATAGATCTAAAACAAAATGAGGTTTTAAATAAAGGAGTCGGCCTCCGCAGGATTTAGGCAACAATTTCTACTATGTTGAGGATGATGGACGTTGTCAAGCTGGCCACAGACATCAGTGAACATTCGGACATGCATGCATGTTCAAAATATCTCAATGCCTTTTGGCAGGGCTTCTGCCCCAAGTTAGACAGGAATGTTTTGGTGACATAAGTGCTCCTGCAAAAGGCAACAAAAGATGAAATGGGGGGAGGGGGGGGGGGGGTTGGTGTTAGGATGACAGTCCCTTAATTAGTTACACCGGCAAGAAACAGAATGGAAAAAGGTTAAAATTACTTGCCCGATTATTGTACTGAGCTTTTGAGGGCTGCCCCATAGATATTAGATTGGTACTCAATCTAAACCTTTACTAAAAGCCATCATTTGCCATTTAACGGTCTTAAAATTGTAACCCTGGCATTTATCCTGTGCAGCCAGCTGCCCAGCACACGGAATCCCTATGGCTACTGGCATCCTGGTTTTCAGGAGTGTCCTAAAATCTGAGTTTGTGAAGCTGGACTTCGCTGGTTCTAAGTAGTAGCATCTACAGTAGTTCTCTAAGATCAAGGCTGAACAAAACAATGTAACATGAAACTGCAACGGTCTATAAAAAACACAACTCAAAAGGCATACTGAGCAAAAAAAAAAAAAAAAAAAAACTTTGCAAATTTAGCATTCCTTATTTTTTTTACTGTTAAGGAACCCATAAAAAATAAAAAAATAAATAAATTAGGGAGCCCCTGAAATATTCTGACCTAAAAATTATGGGACATTAGTAAAATTCCAGACATTAGTGTGACCATACACCAACACTAATGGGCTAATGGGACTCAGTGTCAACAATAGCAGTGCTAAGGCTTAAGACAAACAAAATACTCTTGGCCACAGAGCATGCAATCCACAAACATCTTTACTTTTTTAGGGCAGGCGATTTAGCTTTTGTAAGCTATAGTTTACTTGTCTTAATTAATTGAGTTAATTTGTCAAATGACTCTGGAGAAATTTGGGTAAATATTGTCAGCAATTAGAAATGAATGCAATACCATGCAAAGGCATGTCTATAGATATTCTTTTGTTTAAAAGAGTGAAAATATTAAGGAAGGGGTGATGCCTGGAATCAAGCCTAAAGGCTAAAGCTGGTTATAATAGGAGGGGAGGAGCCAAGCCTGTGATGACATGTATAATAAAATTAAAAAAAATATATATATAATTTTTTATCTATATCAAATAATAATAATACTCACATTTTTGAATAGTAGTTTCGGACCGTAGTCCATTTTAATAATTTGAGATTTCTATGCATATTAAATAAATTTTGCTGCACTGCACTGATTTATTTTATATTAAAAACTGTAATGAAAACTTGTGCTGAGAGAAATAGGTTTGGCTGCCATTAACCTTCTTTTGATGATGCTAGTTGCCTTGCTGTCAGAATGTTCCCCTTTTTAAATTCTCAGTTGGTGATTCAATGAATCAGCTTATTAGGAAGGCAACTTGTATCTTCTAAAGGAGGTCAAGCATGGAGGCTGGCATATTGTTTTTTGCAATTTTTTTAATTTAAAGCAGAAATTCATGCATAAAAGGGGAATTTCCGCTTTATGCCCTACTCCCCACTTCTCTTGGCACTTTTTTTTCCTAAAGGGGGGGGGGGGGGGAAGCCAGTACCTGGCATTGACAAGTACCTGCTCCCACTTCCAGTTGGTTCGCCTAGGCGAATGTTTTCCTCCCCTCCCTGCTTGCAACCATTTGGGATACGTCACGGGTCCCAGAAGACTGCGGGACCATACACAAAGTGCAGCACGGCTCACGCATGTGCAGTGGGAAGCTGGCTGTGAAGCTGCAAGGAGTCACAGTTGGCTTCCCACAGTAAACTCGCCAGCGCTGGGGACCCGAAGTCTGGCAAAGAACCGGCCCTGGTAAGGAAGGCAATGTCCACTCCCTGGAGAGGTAAGTGTGCTTTTACTAAAAAGTCATAAGAACATCTTAAAGTGATGTAATGCAAGAGTTGGCCAAGAACTAAAATATTGGTTTTCAGAGGGACTGAACCTTTAAAAGATACAGTTGGCATCTTTTTTACTTTGAAAAATGTCAATACCTGTTTGTATGGCAGTGCACAGCAGTAACGGCTAGACTCTTCCCCACGGGTCATTAAAAACGATAAGTCAAGCTTACTAAATTTAGAATTGCCTGACAATACTATACATTTGCTTTCAATTACAGACAAGTATATCCCCTCACTGTCGTAAAGGAATTCCCTTCTATGTGGAGGAGGAAGGGGAGACGCTGAAGGAAGCAGAAATCCCTACAGAGATAAAGATATATATGGAAGGAAATGTTATTTTCTCACAAAGAATACATAATATAAGTAGACCTTTTTACTGCCATGAGATTTCCTTTGCATTATAAAACAAATGATCCCTTTATTGTAAGATAATAGTAATAGTTTAAGGGGAAAAAAATAAAAAAAATAATACAAATGCATGCCCTATATGCAGGAGTAGAATGAATTTTTGTTTACAGCATTTGGGCTTTATGTTAATGACAGTACTCACAAGCTTCTTTTAGAAGCCTTTGTGTAGCATTTTACTTACTAGGGTTAAATTAGATGCATTTACTTTGACATTAACATATTTCTAGACAAAATCATTTTTATTTTTTAAAGTTACCAGCAGGGCCGGGACAAGGGGTGGGCAGGAGGGACGGCTGCCCCTGGCGCAATGGTTTATTGCAGGGATGGGGGGGGGGGCACCCTGACCCTAGCCCTAATGGAAAGGGGGGCACAGTTTGGCATCTTTGCCCTGGGCGCTGGATGACCTTGTCCCGCCACTGGTTACCAGACAGAGTGTGAAAGGTTTGACCCGCTGTCAAATTTCCATTGTTGACCATGTCCCCATTAAAGAGAATAACCCTATATTTGTACCAGTGATTTTTGTACTAGGGAAAGAAAGTAAAATAAAATCCAAAATTTGAGTCACCCCCAGAACAAGATGTGAGGGGAAATCTCCATATAGGGGGCACTGGGTAGTTACATCATGATCCCCACCTCATTCAACCAGAAAATGCTTTCCTTTATTGAGAAAATGCTAAAAAAAAAAAAAAAAAAAAAAGTGTCCTCTCAATAGAGACTGTGCCAAGCAAAGTGATCTATGTCTAGGCAGCGAGACCTAGAGGTTATTGGAAATCATTGTAGTACAGCAAGTGTCTACTACAATGATTTCCAGGGAACGACCAGGTATGGCACACGTATACTTACATTGGTCCAAGCAGGACCGATGCAACCATACAAAAAACGTCCACACCTAAGCTTCAAGTGGTTCTAAAAGCATTTTTTATGCCAATGTACTCTTTGCTTTAAAGGTATAAAACCCTGGGTACTACTAACCTGCTTACCCCCCCCCCCCCAGTTCCCCCCTTATACTTATCTGAGCCCAATGTCGATCCAGCACTGTGCCCAAGAGTTCAGAGAAAGCTGCAATAAACATTGGCTACTGTTGCAGTCAACCACAGCCAGTAAGGAGAACAGGAGGGGGGAAATCAGTGCCCAGCTGTGCTCTGGGTATCAATGGACACATAGAATGCTATGGGGGCATTTGGCAGAGGGGAGGCGCTTTCTTCCAGCCTGCACGATTCCTTCATCCACGTTAAACAGAATGCATAATTCTCCCACTGCAGCCATTGTTTGGTACTGCCAGCTATCAGAATACCCATACAGTGCCTCCATCCGATTGGATGCAGGCACGGTTAGGCTGCCAACTTTTCACCTGGAGCCTTCAAAAAATTTTATATTAAAGGATGTTGGGCTAATTCATGCCAACAGAGCCAGGTCATTAGGGACTGGGAAAAATCTGACTACATTTAGCCCGAGCCTCAAATGCTTCTCCAAGGTTGCATCTATATGAATCAGGACAGCAGAATCATCTTACCCAGTTTTATGGGCATTTCTCAACTCAAATATTTCTTTATTCCCATGATTTAACGTCTGCTTTAAACACCATTTGTTGAGGTGATTTTATTAAAGCAGATGCTACTATATGAAAAGCTTTGGCGTAATTCACCATGGTAGTGGAATAGGTGACCTCAACTACAGAATATGCGATTCTAATAGTATAGTGTCTGCTTTTCACAAGCTTAAATTTAATGGAGGTCTGAATGAACAAGACTTTTCTGACAATTAAATAAGTTCCTTTGGCGTTAGCTAGCTGTTAAAGACAACATTACTATTAAAACTATTAGCTTTAAGGCCAAGAGATTCTAATGGAATCACAAATCAAAATAAGTATGCTTAAATTTACAGTTCCCATCAATAATTAGCATTTCACATTGTATAAATAAGCCTAAAGCATTAAGTGATATTCATTTTACAGATTAGGAAAGGTTTAAAATACGTCACGGTTTTTCGTTTAATCCACCCCTTTAAATCTGTGTGGTTAATGGGTGTTGTTGCCGTAAAACAGGATTATTTGTGTTAAATGATCTAGTTAATAATCAGCAAGTGAAAGATATATGTTATGCTTGTACTGTAAAATACTGTATTTGTTAACCAAATCAAGCAAAATTACATAGAATAAAACAATGCTGCTAATGCCTGATATTTTTAAAGCTCAACTCCAAGAATGTGACCAAAACCTCATTTACAGTAGGGCCCCTCTACACTGAAAGGGTTAAATGCTTGTATAGTTTAGGGGTACACAGTTGAGAAATATTTACCTTACTCCTGGCTCTAGCAGGCTCCCTGGATCCACGTATCTGGTCCCCTATGGCCCCCCTCTCTAAGGCGCTTCGGTTTCGCTCACCCCCACCAAGTACAATGTAGGTTCTGCATTGCATGTGATGGTGCGGAGACTGGAGCTTTGAGGCATGAGCAGGAACCAACCTGAGGAGCAAGTCAGGTAAGTGCATTTGACCCTTGCAGTGTGGTGGATGGAGAGGTAGTTTTTGCCACCAAATTTTGCTTCATAAAGGACATGGGACACACACACACACACCACATCTCCTGCAGTGACCCCTCTTATGTTTGCCAAGGTACCCATAAGAATGACATTACCCAACGTTATTCCTCGCTCCACAGGCTCTTTCTTCCATGTGGTTAGCCCCTGGCAGCCTCCTCTCTTCGGCTGGTGAGCACAGCTATGAGGTCATGATGTACGCACAGGTCTACTTTACATAATTTTACACTTTTGTGTTACAAATTAACAGGGATTTGAAGTTTGGAAGCCCGGCCCAAAGTTGAACCAAGAGCGAAGTGTTAATCACCAGTTTTGCGTGTAGGCTTCCTGCAGCGCCCCCCACCCACAATGCTTTATTCTGCACTTTGCCTCTATATTCATTTGAGTGACTGGCAAAACTGATGATTGGTGGGGCATTGATAAATAATCTCCAGAAAAGATAGACAGCACAGATCCAAATAATGAAATAAACAAAAGAATGGAGATCTTTCCAATGTATGTCCTTAGATACAGCTTTCCCTCCAGTAAGAACAATGAGCAGCGCAACCCACTTCAAATCTTGTATGATTAGCAGTAATAGCACCTTCGATCTCACACAGCAGAATAATGGTTTTAGGCAAAAGAGTGCCTTTGTGCAGGAAATGCACTACTTTTTATCA
Organism: Rana kukunoris; assembly: GCA_029574335.1. NCBI lineage: Eukaryota > Metazoa > Chordata > Amphibia > Anura > Ranidae > Rana > Rana kukunoris. The sequence continues at coordinate 338,048,567 of CM056050.1, forward strand.
GGAGCAATTTAAAGAACATTGGCAAATCATTTACGGTACAGCTAGTCAGGGGCGGCCCCATCCATTAGGGGTGCCTGGGCACTGCCCCCCCATCCATCACCAGAGAATGCGAACGGAGCCCACCCAGGTGTGTTACAGCAGGGAATGAATATTCGCCATTGTAAACACTGATCCTCCTGGCCAATCAAAGCAGGTTTTTAGACCCATCACCCGACTGGCTGAAAGGAAAGGCAAGCCTATTGGATGCCTAGAAGAAGGGTGAAGAGCCACACGCCAGAAGCCACCCATGGAGTAGAGGACACAGAGCCACTGAACGCTGCACTCCACTCACTACCCACCTAGATGGGGTTAGTGCTAGACCAACCAGCAAACGTCACAAAAAAAAAAAACCCACAGACACACACCAGCCGCTGCCACTGCTGTTAGAGCTCAGTCAAAGCTGAACTTCAGGAATGAGACTAAATATAACCTTGGAGTGGGGCAAGGGGTAAATACTCATTTAGTCTAGGGATGCAGGGATAAGGTGTGTTACTTACCTACATCCTACTCCATGCAACTGGGCCCCTGCAAAGTTCTTTCTAAGGCTGGGTACACATGGACCAAAGTGTGTACAGCAATTTTTTTGATAGAAGCCAGTCTTATCAAAAACCAGCTTCCGATCATCGCTTGCAGCCAATGGTTACGAGCGTTGATCAGTGTGTTCTGCCCGTCAGAACATAAAGGCACAGCAAGGCAGATCGCCGTGTTAACATCACGTGTTTTAGTATGGCGATCTGTCAGTTTTGCCTTTGTTCAGCCCGCTGGGTTGAACAAAGAAAAAAAACATTACATGGGTACCAGGTTAAAGGCTCTTCTGCCAGTTGTTGCATGCTCAACTCTTCAGAATGATTAGCCCCACACTGTCCATGAAGATTCTGAGGGAGGACTAACCATAGCCTAGAGCTTAAATCCATCTGTGCCAAAGCCAGGAATAAGAAGTAATAAAGCTTTCCCTTGCAACACTAGAACTTCTAAAAGGCATAATAGTGCAATAAGCGCTTTGTAAAATTTTATTAGAGCACTAAAAGGCACTTTTGCTCATCTGCAAATTGAGGCTCAGAATCATGTGACAATCTTTCATGACGAAAACGTCCACATAAAAATAAGCTTTGACAGTGATTAATAGGCTATGGGAGCTTGTACAGAATCCGCTGCACAATAAAAGTCAGTGGTGGAAAAAGATCTTGAGCAGGTCAGTCATTTGGAAATGATGAAAAACCTTCATGTTTGGCCAACTGGACCCATGAGGCATTTGTGAACTCATGTGATTTCCTAGTAGAGTACACCTGCTTGTATTTTACTTATCCATTTTATTCCATTATCTAGATTTTTAAACCCCTCACAGGACTGGTACTGAAACAATTCCTGCCTGGTGTAGCTTCACATCTAAGAAAATATGAATATGATGCAGACGAGAGATGGGAGCCAGGGATTTCCTGAGGTCATTGTGCTTGTAGCAATAATAGTGCCGTCCTCCTGCTGTCTCATGTTATTTTAGGAAATCCTTGTCTGCAGGCATGCTATAGACAAGCGAATAATATTCCCATGGCTGCTACAAACAGGATACACCTGTACACTTCACTCACTTCTAAAAAGACAGGTGTGCTCATGAACCATCACGGATTGAGTTGCATGACCTGTGTGCCCCTTGATACTTCATACCATTTCTCCGGCGGTCCCTAAAACCATCATCGACTGACTTAACTAGTGCCAAACGCAGATTATGAAAATCATATATCTTCATCTGACATCTCTAAAGTTCTGTCATTGTGTTTGAACACATTTCACATTTCTACACTGGCCTAATTTCTTTGTAGCATCATCACTTGGGTACCCTATAGGGAAGATATCTCTGTCAAAGCTCCTGGTCCTGTTTTCTTTACAGCCAAATTCACTCAGCAGTGCCAAGGAGACATGCTACTGACCCACTTCAAGGTTACGTGCATAAAGAAAAACCCTCTATTGCAATGTGTCAGTTCCAATCGTTTAATATTAAAATATATTTAAATATGGGCAACGTTGCGTAACTTACCCAAAACGTATTTTAGCATTGGATCGAATGAGAAAAAAAAAAAAAAAAAAAAAAAAAAAAAACACACAATGCTGCAGATACGTTGTATCTTATTCCAACAGTTTACAAGAAAAAAAAAAAAAAAAAGAGGCAACTTTAGACTTTCTGGCTATAAAAAATAAATAAAAAAAATAAAATAAAAAAACCAAACACCATCACAATGGATTTGTTACACAAGACACGTGTAGGCGTATTTTAGTTGTGTAGACAAGCATTTTCATAATTGAACAATAGGTGTAACCTTATTCAGACATGTAGAGCAGAACACACCTTTGTTGCATATAAAACCTCATGCAGATAAATAGTAGCATGTAGAATCCTGCAAGTTTATACTATAGGACCGTCAATGCTTTACAATACATACACTAAAGTCATTTTGGTAATGGTTTGTCTTAATATATAAAATAAACCCCACAATATCTATCATGAGATGTGAAAATCTTTTATTCTTCCTGCAATAAGGTCGGATAGCCATAGCACAGTGTTAAGACAAAACAAGCAACAGTTTCCAGTCCATGCTCTCTTTCTCAAATTGCAACTGTGACTCCTCCTGTGGAGGTTAAGAAAGAGCGAGGATGTTCAAAACGGTTTCTTGTTCACTCTTAACACTGTGCTGTTAATATTTAACCACAGTTGATCCAGAGGAAGGCAAAAATACCAGCAAAGCATGATACAATTTGCTACAGATGGGGAAAAAATAATTCCTTCCTGATCCCCCCCCCCCCCCCGAGAGGCAGTTCAGATGCACTATTTACAGTATAGTTTTTATTTGTTATGGGTACACATTGCTGTTATTGGCAATTTAGTTGTGTCTGTCTTGTTCTGGTCATGGTTGTGATCTTGTGTGGTCTTTGTTGAGCGTGGGTGGCTGTGTCATAATAATTTCCCTTTGGGAATAATAAGGTATTCCGATTTGCGTGCCGTTCATTTACAAAGCAAGCTACAGTGTAATGTGCATTTATGCTAAGAGAGACACACTCATTGGTCCCTGCCCTCAAAGCGCTTACAAATCTAAAGTCCCCAACTCACATTCACATACTAGGGTCAATTTAGACAGGAGCCAATTAACCTAGAGCGTGGGAGGAAACCCACAAAACACTGGGAGAACATGCAAACTCCCAGCAGGTAGTGCAGTGGTTGGGCTTTTACCTTATTTTATTTTTGTTATCTTGACGGTTGTTACCTGCTGAAACTCTCAAGCCGTGTACACACGATCGGTTTGTCCGATGAAAACAGACCGATGGACTGTTTTCATCGGACAAACCAATCGCGTGTGTGGGCCCCATCAGTCTTTTTACCCCCCCCCCATCAGTGTTAAAAAATAGAACACGTTTAAAAAAAATTCCTATGGATAAAAAATAAAAATGATAAAAGAATCCGATTGCCTGGTGTAATTTTATCGGCTCGTCGTAGTGTTGTACGTCGCCGTACAGCTTCAAAGTAAGCTTCATCGGATATCCGACGGAATCCGACGGAATCTAACCCGATGTACAGGACTTCAGTCTAGGTTGGGGGCTATAATTGTCTGACCTGTTACTAATGCTACTTCTAAGGTAAGCACATTACAGTATAATGCTGCACAGATATGTTCTAAAATCACTCCTGGGAGTCAGACAAGAGTCGCATGTGCTGGACAGAAGCCTTTGTTTTCCGGTAAGCTTTTTGGCTGTAACACGATATAATGTTTTATCAATGACATAACTATTTTTGCCATGACAAAGACACTACAAATGTACTGCTGTGTAACTATCGGCCAAAAACAAAAAACACCTGTCCTCCTATAACCTTCTCCCTGGAGCCATTCTCTATTTTTGCAGCTAACAGTTAGGGATGCTGCCATCTGTTTTAAACAATCAACTTCAAGCAGTTTGAACTAGTATCCATTTTTTCTTATCCAGACGTCAGCTTGGGTTAGTAAATCAGTATACTGTTAAAAAGGTGGAAAAAAAAAAAAAAAAAAAAGAAGTAATATAGTTGGTATATCATTATATGCTCATCTCAAAACTACCAGATTACTAGTGCTGTGACATACCAGTTCATTTATACAAAATATGAAAATACTAAATTAGTGATATACATGGCAATTTATTTGGGTCAATTGATAATAAAATACCAAATGCAGGGCCTCTCACACACACATAATTAAATGAATCAGAATTTTGACTATTCATATGCAGAAAATCCTACTAGCTGTTCACTAAACATTTTAGTTAAACAATCACTTGTGTTCCTTCCCAACTCCCAAAGCACAACAGTCTTGCTCAACACATACAAGGCAAAAAACCACGTTCCTGTAAGGAGCATGCATGTTTCTGCTCCATCATAGCTGCTCCTGGTTTTGGCTATGATGCATTTTCCCTGTCCACCTGCAAGGTGATTGATCTCTGGGTGGAGACCAAACCTGATTTAAGCCAGCCAAGCCTGCAGTCTCGTGCTTGCGGTATTGCATATGTCTGCTCAACCGATTGGCTTTTGCTTTCCCTGTGTATGACCTTAGATTGGACATTGACTATTCTCTGAACTCTGCCTGCCTTGTTCCTGGACTGTCATTTAAACCACTCTACCTGTTAGCATTGTGTATAAGTCCTGGGGGCAACCGAGTACTGGTAGACCTGCTTGTTTTATGGGAAAGGGGGCTGCTATAGGCGAAGAAGACAGAAGTCAACTATAGTGCCTGACCACCTGCATTAGGGGGTAAGCGTGACAGTTCCTTTCACATCAGTTTACATTACCCTGTTGCGAGCTAAAAACTACAGCATGCGGCATTTTCTCAGTACACTATGGTGCAATGTAATCCACGGCATCTTCCTATGCTACAACCAAAAGAAGTAACCATGTTCACATGGACCTAATGAAGCTGCAAAAATGAAAAACACCTTTGTGAACGTTACACCCTATTTAGGATGTAATGCGTTCTTAAAAGGGGTTGTAAAGGTTTGTTTTTTTATTTTCTAAATATGTTCCTTTAAGCTAGTGCATTGCTGGTTCACCTACCTTTTCCTTCAATATCCCTTCTAAATGTTTTTTTCCGTTGTCTGAATTTCTCACTTCCTGTTCCTCCTCAGTAAGCTGCCCTGGCTGATGGGGGCAAGCTTACTGAGGAGGAACAGGAAGTGAGAAATTCAGACAAAGAAAAAAAAACATTGTTAAGGGAAATCGAAGGAAAAAGGTAAGTAAACCAACAATGCACTAGTTTAAAGGAACCTATTTAGAAAATAAAAACAAACCTTTACAACCCCTTTAAGCATCTGCGTCCAACCCCCAGAGCCCTCTCCCCATGACAGTGTGCAGGGTTCCTCTCCCCACAACCACCATTTAAAATAATTGAGGGTGTGCATGTCTCCAAAGATCTGAGAATGGATAAACTACAAGTTCTGTCCTCTATTGCAGCAGACAGAAAGACAGACCGTAGTTATCAATGGACCACAAGTGCCATAGTCCGAGCCCTCCACCAGCTCTGTAACTGAAATCGTGTACAGGAGTTACAGACAGAGCTGGAGAAAGTCTGCAGGAGCTTGACTTTGCACCCACGGGGTTCAATACCATGTAGGCTCCTGTGAAAAAGACAAACAAACAACACACACCTTTATAAATGCAATTTATTTTCCTACACATTTTTTTTGTTTTTTTTTTAAAGAAAAAATTATAAATAAGAAAAAAAGTAAACTTAGCCTTTAACCACTTCCCGCCCGGTCAACAGTGAATTGACGTCCGGGAAGTAGTTTCATTATCCTGACTGGACGTCTATTGACTGCGGGGGGCGCGCACATCGCTACACTGATCTTGGTAAAGAGCCTCCGGCGGAGGCTCTTTACCACGTGATCAGCCGTGTCCAATCACAGCTGATCACAATGTAAACATGAAAAGCCGCTGATCGTCTTTTCCTTACTCGCGTCTGATAGACTCGAGTAGAGGAAAGCTGATCGGCTGCTCGCCTGACAGGGGCGGGTTTGTGCTGATAGTTTATCAGCGCAGCCCCCCCTTGGATCACTGCACAGGGCCACTAGCATGCCGCCCAGGACCACCAGGGATAGGCATCCACACTGGACCACTAGGTATGCCCCCTAGACCACCAGGAATCAATGCCCAAGCAGCTGCCAACCAGTGCTCATTCAAAATCCCTGCCAGTGCCACCAGGGATACCCATCAGTGCTGCCTACCAGTGCCACCCCATCAGTGCAGATCGATCTATCTATCCTCCTTTACCATGTAGGTTAAAGAGATTTTTCTTGCACTTACAGGTAAGCCTAGATTAAGGCTTACCTGTAGGTGCAAGTTGTCAAAGTGGGTTTACAACCACTTTAACTGGGCACTGGTGTCAAGAGGTGTTTCACACGGGTCACACCACATTAAACGCTGCCGAAATGACACTTCGAGTTTTCTGGTTTTCCCTCAGAAGAAAATGAGCTCAAAAAACATATGGGTGCATTAAAAAGGCATTATAGGTGCGTTTGTGGCATGCTGCAATTGAATTCAACGGAGGCAGCAGGCTGTGGCAAAGGCACAACACGTCCTAAAATTATTCATGAAACACAAAAGCAAAGCTAACACCTGCCACTGTACGGGAGCATCAAAAACTTGGCTAAATGCTTGTTTTTGCATATTACAAAGCGATATTTCAGTTAAAGTTTACTTTTTTATATGAACCCATTATAATACAGGATTTATATAGCACCAACAGTTTGCGCAGGGCTTTAAAATGTTAGGGCAAGCAGTACAGCTACAATACAATTTAATACAGAGTGCCCGGCACATTGGATATCCTCCAGACTTCAGCCAGTAAAAGTAGAAAATCTCCTGGAGGTTGGTAAAAGTGCCCCATCATTGGTGACAGAGGAATACCGTCCCATCATTGGAGTCGGTGGGAGTAGAAGCGCCTCAGTGGTGTCAGTGTGGGTAGCAGTGCCCCATCATTGGTTTCAGTGGGAGGAATAGTTCTCCAAGGGCCAGATAAAGGCAAGCAAAGAACCACATCTGGCCCTCGGGCTGCAGTTTGGAGACCAATGCCCTAGACATTTCTCCATCTATACTTCATACATAGGTCAGTATATTAATATGCAAAGTGCCGGAACACTGCACAACATAGCAGGCACTGCTGCAAAAGAGTGATAAAGAAAGCCCAAGGAAAGATTTTACATTTTGGCTGTAGGAATGCAGCTCTGAAGACTTTTATTTATTCTTAGAGTTTAGAAAATGTTACATTGATGCTGACAGTGAGGAATGCGGCCCTGACATTACAGCTAAATATAGTTCTTGCCTTGGGAGACCTCATCCTGAGCGCCACTCTGCAGGGGACCACGGAGCCCTGTGCCAATTCATCTGTCTCCGGATAACAACATGGATGGCTGGAACACATTTTAGAGCTTATTATTTCAACCCAAATGGACAAAAATAACGTATTTAACCCGGACTGACATGAATGGGCACAATTTCTCAGCACATAATGGTCTAAAAGTGCTGTTAAGCTATCAAAATCTTTTAAATCTATATTAGCATAGCAGATTATTAACCGCCGCTCTGTAACCTGCACACATATTGAAGAAAAAAATAAAAAAAAGGTGTTCCATCTTCAGACAAGGGAAGAGAATCTGCTGCTGATCAGCTGACTGGAACAAATCTAGCGGTCTGTGGTTTCAACTTAGTTTTCTTTGTCTGAGAAGAATTCCAACACAACTGTGGTCTTAGAAACCCTCTCTCTTATATTCACTGCCTACATCCTTAAAGCCTCAGGCCACGCAAAATGATTATTTCTTGCACCTAATAGTTTCTCATATCTAGAAAGTGGATAAACCCTTTAAAGTTACAAAATGTTTGGACATTCTGTGCTAGTTTACATACACCTAGGCACCATTTGAGGTGCCCTTTGTTCTTTAAGCCTCACAGGAGCCTATAAAAAGTTTGATATGTGGACCCCCCCTCCCCCCGACTTCTGCTGTGAATTACTGGAGTGCATTGTCGTCAAGGGCGATTAGCTTGAGTTTGGCCCACACCTGGAAGTTAGCCGTCATTGATGGGCTAATGAGACGCAGGAGGGAGTTTCCCTGCCCTGCAGCTGAAAAAAAAAAAAAAAAGGAAGGAGGCGTGGTAGCTGATGACATTCACCCAATATGGGCACATGGCCATATTGGATGAATGTCATTGATTTACTATATCAAGTCTATGATCTGGCGAGGATCTCTACCCCTTTATTTACGTGCAGCTGCGAGGAAAGTACGCTACCGACCTGCATTTATTTGCACAGCAATGATCGCTAACTTCTGGGGTCAGACTGAAACCAAGCTCATCCCTAGCCAAGGGTGAGGTCTAGAAACAATAGGAAATGTTCAACATAACTCATTTTATTACACTGAAGGATAGGATTGCCCGAGTCTAATGCTAGCCATACATGGCTATAATTCTTTAAAATTTTTGCCAAATTGGCTAAAAATTCAAGCTGTGGGTGGCTCTGTTGCCACCAGCCCACCACCCGGCCTAAAAAAATGAAAAATCTAAGGAGCTGGGTGGAACCATATAAAATGCAGTCACTGTTAGGGCAATTACCTCAAGCTGTCTGGATACACTAGTTGTCAGGGAACTTGGTGCTAGCCATTCTGTTTAACCAGGAGATAGAGAATATATAATTATTTTTTATTTTTTTACTAGAATATTTTTTTGGGGGTTTTTGAGAAATCTATGCATTTATGACCAGCCTTAAGCTGGCCATACAGTAGATGGGTAGAATGCTGGACATAAACTTAGAAAAAGAATGTTCTCATAAAGTTTGCTTGTTTTTCTTATTATTGGTGGGTCAAATCAACATTCGTTTTTGACTGCAGTGATGACAATTTTTTAAGAGTCGGTTCACACTGGGGCGACTTGGGATCCGACTTGAAGTCGCCTCAAGTCGTCCCAAGTCGTGCTGTCCAGAAAAGCAATGTAAGTGAATGAGAGCCATCTTAATACACACTACTGAGGTCGCTCCGACTTCAGAAGAGGTTCCTGTACGACTTCAATCCGACTTGTAGGCGATTTGTACCCATTGATTTCAATGGAAGTCGCCTCCAAGTCTGATCACTGTCTTAACTGAAGCAACTTTCCAGGAAGATTACATACATTTCTCAGGCAAACCCCTCCCTTCCCTAGAGCTGATTGTTGTTTGATTGGCCACTGGAAAGTCTCCTGTCCTGGAGACGACTTCAAGTCGTGTCGTAAATCGCCCCAGATCGCCCTGTGGTTCATGCTGAAGTCGCGTTGGAGTTGCCTCTGAAAGTCGTGCTGGAAGTCGTGTCGCCCCAGTGTGAACTGACTCTAAAAGGAGCAAGGTGGTAATTTTTCGTAAACAAATTTCTAAAACTGACAATACCTTATACAACATTCTTGTTCAATTTTCTTTAGATTACCTTCAACCATGTAGTGCAAGGGCCCACCTGATCTCATACAAATTGAAAATGTTTGACCTTATATTATAAAAGGTTTTGATAAATTTAAAAAGAAAAAAAGGGAGGGGTTTGCCTGAGAAATGTATGTAATCTTCCAGGAAAGTTGCTTCAGTTAAGACAGTGATCAGACTTGCCAATCGTCCCGAATTTCCTGGGATTTAGACCCCTTTTCCAAATTTTAGCGTTTCCTGGGAAATACTTTTCCCCCCAAATTTTTAACTGGTGCTAGAGGTCCGCAGCCAGCGAAGACAATTTCTCTGCCAGGCATTATTTTCTAGAACAGTGTTTTTCAACTCCAGTCCTCAAGGCACACCAACAGGTCAAGTTTTCAGGATTTCCCTCAGATGAAATTGCTGTGGTGATTACTAAGGCAGTGAAACTGATCAAATAACCTGTGCAAAATAATGGAAAGCCTGAAAACACGACCTGTTGGTGTGCCTTGAGGACTGGAGTTGAAAAAAACACTGTTCTAGAAGACCAGACAAAGTTACAAACAAGAAACAGAGCCTGCCGAGTGGTTTCAATAGAAATTGAGCTGCAAAGCTGCCCACCCCCTGCCCCCAGCCTGTCTGACCTGTTGTGGAAAGGGGCGGGCAGTGCCACAGCTCAATTTCTATTGTAGGTGGTCAGCTCTGCCTCCATTTTGTTCCCCCTCGGCCTCTTACTTCTGTAATGGCAGCGGAGACAACGCTGTGGGATACCTGATAGAAGGGGTCCAATGGGGGGGGGGGGGGGGGGCAGCACCTGATGTAATATCTCAAGCGAGAATTTTAGCACAAAGACTTTTCCCACAAATTTTCGAAATTCTATCCATCTAAAGCCAGCTTTAGTCAACTAAGTATTGATAAGGAATTGTCTAGAAGGGAGGGGGGGTCTTGCATTGCGCTCTTTAAGAGGAAATTCTCACTTCATGAGTGAGCATCAGTATGCAGAATTATTATACTAAAAATGTACCTAATAAATGCACTGCTTTTCCAACATTCCTCATTGTATCAGTTTAAGTGGAAACACAAACTATTCGCTAATGTCAATGGTTACAACCACACCCTACAGTGCAGCCCATGGTTTCTCAAGAACTAGAGAAATTATAAAGAACACATTACAATTAAAGAGAGCAATGCATCATTAAGACCTATTAGTGTATACATCTGCATTAGTAAATAAAGCAACAACTGACAAGTCTGAGTCTGGTTTCAGGTGAGCAAGGATTTATTTCAACACTTAACTGCTACAACGCTAGAACATAATGAAATGCAAACAGTAAGTAATAAAATGTGTTATAACAGCTCAGTAAAAATGTCATGACGTGGATCCTAAGCATTCTAGGCAGATGATATGACAGGACTGACTCTTCAACACAGGCTAATCTGATTTGCCCCTTAGATATGAAACACCCTACAGACATTGCATATAAATCCTGGATGTGTCACTGTGATTAAGAGAATCAGAGAGCTAGGCACTTTCTTCACGTACAGAATTGGTTTCTAGCAAAAGGTGGGAACAGCAGTGGAACTGTTCTAAAAAAGGTAGAATAGGATTGGCATCAGTGGCGGTGCGTCCATAGAGGGTGCCTGAGCGCCGCCCCCTCTCGCACCTCGCTGATTACAATACATAGATTCATGCAATGCATGAATCTATGTATTGTTGCCGCTGCCGCCGACTATCCAGATGGCCGGCCATCTGAATAACGGCAGCTGGTTGGCTGTGTGGAAGAGCGGGCTCTGATAGGCTTTCCGAGTACAAGTATAAGACTGACAGGCGTCTCAGCCAATCAGGTTCACCGGTTTATCAGGTTTACCAGTAACCCAATTGGCTGAAGCATCATCGAGGGACGTGGAAGGATGGCCGACCCCAGAAAGGTAGGTGTCGGGCGGGGGAGAGGTATTTTATAGGGCATAGCGGCGACAATTGGCACAGTGGCTGCAATTTTTTTTATCCCCGTTTGCGCCCCCCCCCCCCAAATATTTTGAGCACCAGCCGCCACTGATTGGCATGATAGAAGAAGTAGAGCACAAACCACATCTTCTGCCTGCTATTCTGATATATACACTGAATTGCTTGGTAACACAAATTGTAATTCAAATGGCAGCAACTCAATGCATTTAGGCATCTAGGACGTGGTGAAGATGACTTGCTGAAGTTCAAACCAAGCATCAGAATGGGAAAGAACTGGTATCTAAATTGGCTTTGAACGTGGCAGGTAGTTGGTACCAGTCAATCTGGTTTTAGTATTTCAAAAACTGCTGATCTACTGGGATTTTCACGCACAACCATCTTTAGGGTTTACAGAGGATGATCCGAAAAAGAGTAAATATCCAGTGAGTGGCAGTTGTGCGGGGAAAAAAAATGCAATGTTGATATCAGAGGTCAGAGGAGAATGGGCAGACTGGTTTGAGATACTAGAAAGGCAACAGTAGCTCAAATAACCACTTGTTACAACCAAATTGTGTAGAATACCATCTCTGAACACACAACACATCAAACCTTGAAGCAAATGGGCTACAACAGTAGACGACCACACCAGGTGCCACTCCCGTCAGCCAAGAACAGGAAACTGAGGCCACAGTTCGCACAGGCTCACCAAAATTTGACAATGGAAGATTGGAGAAACACTGCCTGGTCTGACGAGTCTTGATTTTAGAGGCGACATTCAGATGGCAGGATCAGAATTTGAAAGCATGGATCTATCTAGCCTTGTGTATTAATGGTTCAGGCTGGCGATATAATGGTGTGGTTTATGTTTTCTTGGCACACTTTGGGCCCCTTAGTACCAATTGAGCATGGTTTAAGCAACACGGCCTACCCGAATATTTTTGCTGACCATGTCCATCCCTTTATGACCACACTGTACCCATCTTCTGATGGCTACTTCCAGCAGGATAATGTACCATGTCACAAAGCTCAAACTAGTTTCTTGAACATGACAATGAGTTCACTGTACTCCAATGGCTTCCACAGTCACCAGATCTCACTCCTCAAGAACCCCCAATGGGCCATGTTTTCCTTTACTTTCCACAGCTGCTTTAAATCAATATCAATGACATGGTATTAACCACTTAAAGACCCCCGCACGCACATATACGGCCACAACATGGCTCGTACAGGCACAAGGGCGTAAATTTACGTCCCCGTCTGAGTGCGGTTCGGGGGTCCCAGCGGGACCCCCTCCGCGGCGTGCGGGGGTCTCCCTACCTCCGGGAGCGATCCGGGATCTGCGGGCGGATGTCGGCGAATATCCGCCCCCCGCGATCGCTCCCAGCCAATGGGAGCGCGCTCCCAGCCTGTCACTTCCTCCCCCTGTGTTTACACAGGAAGGAGGAAATGATGTAATCTCTCATCGCAGCGCTGTTTCCCAGCGCTGCTGATGAGAGAAGACATGACAAGTAAGTGTGCACCAACACAACACTGACACACACTCACATAGGCATATTAACCCCTTGTGATCGCCCCCCCCCACCCCCCTGTCACAGTGTCACTGAATGCAGTGATTTAATCACTGCATTTAGTGTCAGTGTGACAGGCACTGTAAAAAACAGTTAGTGTTAGGTTCAGGATAGCCCCCCCACCCCCCTAATAAAGTTTTAACCCCCTGATCACCGCCCTAGTTAACCCTTTCACTCCCTATTGCCAGCGTCACTAAGCGATCATTTTTCTGATCGCTGTATTAGTGTCGCTGTTCCCGCTAGGTAGCTATTTTTTTTATTGCGATTTTTTTTTTTACTAAAGACATGTGGCTAAATAAATTTTGGCCTAAATGTTTGACTAAAATTTAGTTTATTTGATTTTTTTTTAACAAAAAGTAAAAAATAGTGTTTTTTTTCAAAAATGTCGCTCTATTTTTGTATATAGCGCAAAAAATAAAAATCGCAGAGGTGATCAAATACCACCAAAAGAAAGCTCTATTTGTGGGAAGAAAAGGACGCAAATTTTGTTTGGGAGCCACGTCGCACGACCGCGCAATTGTCTGTTAAAGCGACGCAGTGCCGAATCGCAAAAACACCTTGGGTCATTTACCAGCGTATTGGTCCGGGTCTTAAGTGGTTAATAAGAGCCATTTTAGTTAAGGGAGGTTCCCAAAATATGGCCTGTTGGGGATACTTGAGGACGGTGGTTGAGAACCACTGCAATAGAGCACCTTTAAGATGTGGTGGAACGGAAGAGTTGCATAATGGATGTGCAGCCAACAAATCTGCAGCAACTGCGTGATGCTATGTCAGTATGAACCAAAATCTCTGAGGAATGTTTACAACACCTTGTTGAATCTATGCCATGAAAAATTAAGGCAGTTCTGAAGGAAAAAGGGGTCCAACCCGGTACTAGCAAGGTGTACCTAATAAAGTGGCCAGTTGGGGCATTTGTCATGTACATGGTTGGTTCATTTCAACTGTTACATTTGCTGTATTGGGGTAAAATAACCAAGCTCTAAACTCCTTTTAAAAAGATGTATGGCTGGAGATTTTTGGCTCTATTCTCTTCTGGGTCACAGGAAGACAGTTTTTCTCTATTGCTTGTTATCAGCTGCTGTCACAGAGCGGCTCCAGGAACAGGAACGATCCCAACCCCATCACTGGGTTCCACTCAGCTGCCCAATTGACAGCTCTCTCCATATCCAAGCGTACAGCTTGGAGTTAAAGCCAAACTGGGCCCACCCCTTCTAATGCCTGACACTCCAGTGAGTGTTGGAGGGGCAAAGTAGAGAGCCGTTACTGACCGTCACTGCTCTCCGCTCCATGCCGATGTGATCAGCGAGAAGATTGTGTATCACACTGGATTTCCCTTACATAGATGGCACAGATAGCAAAAATACACCCAACTTGGGTTTTATCATATTAAAAAAAGAAAAGAGGATGGGGGGGGGGGGGTAGGCTTTAGATACACTTTAAATGCCAACAAAAGCTTCTGCCATTTAAATAGCTACTGTAATTCTTTGCTTTACACAGCATCCTTCAGAGTACATAGCAACTACATATTGTAAACATTTTCCATAACTCACATTAGACAGACACGTTGCTAATGTCTGGTTTATCGTGTTATCTTGTTAAAACCTTATTGGAATTCTGTACAAAGGGCATAATCCTACTCATTGCATTCATTTCAACTACATTTTTTGAGATAGCATGTGTTTTCAGGTCCAATGACCTGGATCACCACCTCAAATGTGATCTGTTTGGCTCCCAGCCCACTAAACATGACCACCATTGTTCATATCAAGTAAAATTACACCCCATTTGCAGTGTTGCTCATCATCCTTTAAAAAAGTAATTAGTTACAGTTACAAATTACTTGTCCGAAAAAGTAATTGAGTTAGTGACTCAGTTACTACATTGGCAAAGTAATTAGTTACTCAGCAAAGTAACTGACTTTTTTTGCCGATGTATGACGACCCCCTAATTTTACAGCTAAAATGTTGGTTTTGGGATATACTCACTGTATAAGACGACCCCTCACTGTGCCATCTGTAACATGCCTCACTGACAGTGAGGCATGTTACAGGCACAGTGAGTGAGGCATGTTACAGGCACAGTGAGTGAGGCATGTTACAGGCACAGTGAGGCACTGTGCCATCATACATGCCTCACTGTGCCTGTAAAATGCCTCAACGATGATCTCCCTACCTTCCCCTGTGGCCATCCTCCATTATTTAAAAGCCGCGCCTCCCCCTCTGACTGTCCTGTCACCGTCGGCGGCCATCCTCGATTATTAAAAAATCGCGCCTTCCCCCTCTGACTGTTCCGGACCGTCCGTGATAGGCGGAACACTAATTTTCCCAGCAGAGCCTCCGTTTAGTGTTCCGCCTATCACGAATGTCCTCTCGTCCAAGGCCGAGAATGAGAAGGCATCCGTGATAGGCTGAACACTAAACAGAGGCTCTGCTGGGAAAATTAGTGTTCCGCTTTTCACGGGAGGTCCAGGAACAGTCGGAGGGGGAGGCGCGCTTTTTTAATAATGGAGGATGGCCGCCGACGGTGACAGGTACACAGGTACATGTGTAATTGCGGTAACACCGCCCAAGTAATGGGAGCGGCATTACCGCGAGGGGAAGAGTAATCTGGTAGATTACTTGTTACCCTCAAAAGGGGCATCGTTAGGTAACAGCATTTATTTTAACACCGTTACTTACAACACTGCCCATTTGTACCACTTTTTCCTTTTAGATCGCAATTCTGGAACCTTTCTTGGCTGGTATGTATGAAGCCTTTTCTATATGATTACTGTTATTTTGCAGCAAGCAAGCATCTCTGCGATTGTTATACCAGGATAAAGATATTGATAAATTAGCCGAGTGGCAATCATGGACTGTTGAGGATCTCCCTGCTCACATCTTCAGCAGGCACAGAGGGGCCCATTTGCACAATGTTACACCCTAAATATGAGTACAATATGTAACATGGTGCAAAAAGATAGGAGTTGGCCTTTAAAGATGGAAAAATAGCGATTTTTTTCGATCAGTAGGACGATGCAAGCTCATTTTTCTTTTATTACGAAAGGAAGACAGACAATGGTATGAAATAGGGTTAGAATGTTACTGCTTTGCTGAAAAACTGGTTAATCCTGTAAAAGTAACATTACACCATAACAAATTGAAAATGTTTGCAGCTTATCAAAAAGATCTTTTGTGTACTGTATCAAGACGGTCTCTGTGGTATGCTCTCGTTTCCTGGAAGTAATACAAAGTAGGGGTATTCATGGGCTCATGAAAGCAATTCCGGTTTCTGTCTAGTCATATGAAATGCACATGTCAGTTGTAAATAAAGCAAGATCAGTCAAGGACTTTTAGGAGTAGTCCAACGCAAATACAAAGGCAGATAACCGATAACTTGCATAACCAACTGTTTGCCAACCCCCAAATTAGATACTCCTGCAGCTCAAAGGACACAAGATTTGCAACTTTTTTGTACTGAGCTGTGTCATTTTATAAATTCCTTGGTACAGTCTATTAAGCCACGTGATTAAATGTGGTGCACTTGCATTACAATACATAACTGAGAATCTTCAATCTAGAAACTTGTGTGTGATTCGAGTTCAGGCCTTGTTCCTGCCTGCCTTAAACAAACATGAAAGCCTAAAAGGGTGGTACATTCTTTGCTGCCCAGCTGGAGCAAAAATATACAACACATGTTGCGTTTAGCAGGCAGTAGTGCTGCCAAACTCGACCTATTAAGGTGAATGAGACTGCACCAGAAACATACTGCAACTGCATCTAAAAGTAACACAGTTGCTACATGGTGATGTGGACTTCAATGGTTAACACAGGCATCCAGGAGGTGATATGTGGCCTCTGAGCCTCCTGTCATCTGCTCTCTAAAAACCATTCCACTGTGAACCACCTTTCAGAGGGCACCACAAGCATAAATCAAAACCTACGAGGCCTCTACCTCGGTACAACTAATGTGAGGTGTCCACATAACCCAGGACCTTCCCACTCTTGCAGGAGAGAAGATAGAAGACATTGGAACACAGATTTAAAGTGGTTCTAAAACCTAGAAGGTTTTTTACTCTAATGCATTTTATGCACAGGATCACCCCCCCCCCCCTTATACGTACCTGTGCCCAATCTCAATCCTGTGCTTTTCACGAGAGCAGCAGCTCTCTCCCTCCTCACTGGGAAGACTACTAGCAGCAGGAGCCATTGACTTCTGCTGCTGTCAATCGAATCCTGGGATAGGGGGGGGGGAGCAGGGGGTAGAGTCTAGCAATGCTGTCTGCATCTTGCAGCCCGGGCCTGTATAAGTGCCCCATAGAAAGTGGTTTTCTGTGGGGGCAGATGGAAAGGGGGGGGGGGGAGCCAGGAGTGCCATCGGGGGACACAAGAATAGAAGGATTGGGGCATTGCACAGAACAAGTATTAACAAGGCAAGTATTACAGATTTGTTGTCTTAATATATAAAAAAAATATAGATTACTTTTCTGCTTCTGTGATTAGATGGGTGGAATGAAATTGTGTACTTATATTATCATACATCATGTATAGTAAAATATTAAAGCATATCTAAAAACAAAAAATGTAATATATTGCAGAATACCAGCCCTTAGCTGTGGTGGCTTCATTAGATTTTTTTTTTTCATTTTTATTGCCCTCTTTGTCTCCTACGAATAACACACTTCTCGTCCCTGGTTGGCCCCTTTCACACTGGGGCAGAAGGCGCTATACCGTCGGATTTGCAGCGGGATTCGGCCGCTAGCGGTGTGGTATTAACCCCCGCTAGTGGCCGATAAAGGGTTAATACTGCCCGCAAAGCGCCTGTACAAAGGAGCATTGCAGGTGGTATTACCACAGTTTCCCATTGTTTTAAATAGGAAGGAGCGGTATACATACCGCTCCAAAGATGCCGCTAGCAGGAGGAGATTTTTTTTCTCTCTCCTGTCAGCGCATCGCCTCAGTGTGAAAGCCCTCTGGCTTTCAGATTGAGGTTGCTGGGCAGGAGTTTTTCAGGCGGTATAGCAGCGCTATTTTTAGCACTGTATACCCTTTATTGCTATTCCCTAAGACACAGGTGTCAAACACAAAGCCCGCGGCTGAATTCGGCCCTCCAGGCTATTTTATGTGGCCCTCGCACCTATCCTGCTCTGCCAGAGAGCTCCAGTCCTCCTCCAGACCCTTACTTTTGGCTTTCAACAATGCATCCAGCTTCTTCCCAGCCGCAGCATATGGTAAGGGGGTGCACTGTGATGTAAGGGAGAGTGGGGGACTCAACTTCTGATGGCGAGGTGGCTCTTGAATTCTAATGTAAGGGAGGGGGGGGGGGGGATGCGCTGGACATCTAATCTTACAGATACAACCGGACCTTTTGGAGGGCAATCATAATGCTGATGCGGCCCACAATGAAATGGAGTTTGGACACCCTTGCCCTAAGAGGTGGGGGAGGGAAGAGAGGTGGGGGAGGGAAGAGAGGGCTTTCCTATCAAGCATTTTCTGTTGCGAGCAGAAAATATTCTTACTTCATTACAATGTTTTCACTCTTATTAAAATGTAGAAGAAGGCATCAACATATACGGCCGCATACACATGATCGGTCAACACCGATGAAAACGGTCTCATCAGATGGACTGATTGTGTGTACGCGGCCTTAGAGACCTGTAAAATAAACAAACAATCTAATATCCATCTTTGAGGTTGTTTTTTTTCTTCTTCTGTCTGTTTTCTCATGGACAAGGACATAAAAAACGTGAACCTACAACAAATCACAAAAACAGTATACTTGTCTGCATAACCTTTGAAATAGAGCATGTATCTTCCCATTTAGAGCAATACAAATCTACTATGATAGAGGTTATTCACACCACAATTACTGTACGGGAGATAAATTAGAAACGAGCACAAAAACCCCAGCACAAGATCGAAGTCTTCATCCCCTCGAAAGTAGTAACTGTGCTATGAACATTGATTTATACACTTGCGCCAATCTTTTTCTCTGTGGGAAAATATGTTATTCTGATTGATCATTTTTGGAAAATGTGATAGACCTCGAAGGTGCTATTATGTACTAAAGATGTCAGTAGGCCAATTCATAAAATCAAATTAGGGCAGTTATTTTAGTTATGTAATGCACCATCAAGTTAGCAGGAAGATAGCACAAGTTTTCATAATTCATGAAGGTGCCTGAACAGAGCCGTTAATAAAAGGAGGCACAGTGGGAAGCAAAAAGGAGATTATTGGAACAGCAATACAAGAATTTCTATTGAACTGGCCAATGCCGCCCCGACATTCAGCTTTACTGTACATGATGGAAAAGATGGACACTTGATTGCCATACACACTGCTTCATTTACTGTAATCGGTGTTTATCCTCAAATGGCAAGCGCAGGCTCATTTTATAAAGCAAAAAAAAATTTATATAGTATATATATATATAATATATATATATATATATATATATATATATATATATATATATATATATATTTTATATAAAAATATCTAAAAAAAAAAAAAAAAAAAACACACCTGGCATTACTTTTTTGGTGCAAGTTTGGGTAGTCTTGGTGTAAAATACGGTGTTGCGTAGTCCCCGATAAGAGAAGGGGGACTAGCCCTGATTTGGAACAAAGTCTCTGTTCCTCATTTTGGTCTGACCTATATATAAAATGCACTATTTATCGTTCCAAAGGTTTTTCACAGCGCTAACCCTTTCATCCAATGTCTAAAATTGGCAGATTTCAAAAGCCAGCATTAAAGAGGTTCACCCTAAAATCCATTTTTTGACAATGGGTCCAGCATACTGCTAACATCTGCAGTATGCTGGTTTTTTTTTTGTCTTTTTTCGGTACTTATCTTTATACAAGGCCTTGTTATCCGGCGGCGAGCGGGCAATCGTGCGGGCAGTAGGCGTTTCTAAGCGAAGACGAGTTGATTGACGGCTGCTAAAGCGCGTCACGCCTTCCGGAAATACCCGAAGTGACAGTCGGGCGTTTACGGCGCCTGCGCCTGCCGTGTAGAGCTGACTGCGCAGGCGCCGTAAACACCCGAGTGTCACTTCGGGTATTTCCGGAAGGCGTGACGCGCTTTAGCAGCGCGTCAATCAAATCCTCTGCGCTTAGGAACGCCTATACCGGAAGTAAACCCCCCGCTCGGAGCCGGACAAAAAGAGCTTGTATAAAAAGATAAGTACCGAAAAAAAAAAAAAAAAAAACAGCATACTGCAGATGTTAGCAGTATGCTGGATAGATATAGCTAATGTTAGAGAGTTTATTTTTGGACGAACCCCCGCTTTAAGGAATAGTAGTTGTAAAAACAGTAGGTAAAACTTGTGGGTTTTAACCTGTTTATGTTTTTTAGAATTCTCCTTTAAAGGAGGTGTGGCAGGGGGTGTGTCCTATGCCTACATACTTTTAATAGGTGTACCTCGTTCCCATTTTAGGGAAGGTATGGTTAGGGTTATGCTTTAGGTGGGTAAGAGGTTACATTTTAGAATATGAAGTGTTAAGTTTCAAAGTTAGGTTTTTAGAGTTAAAGAAGAAGAGCTTCACTGAATGAATGAATGAATGAATGAAAACTTGTATAGCGCGGCACATGCGAACTGAATCGCCTCTGGGCGCTTGTTGTTCCTGTCTCCTTTGATATCAAAAGAGAAAAGTCTTGACCTTTTTCCTAAATGCTAGGTGGTTCTCCTCCAACCGAATGCTGGTTGGTAAAGCGTTCCATAGTCTTGGACCTTGGACCGCGAATCTTCTTTCTCCTTTGGACTTGAAGTTGGCTTTCGGAACCTGGAGCAGGTTCTGATTCGTGGATCGCAGAGCGCGATTGGGATTATGCGTTTTTATTTTTTCGCATAAATAAAGGGGGGCATTCTCATGGACACATCTATGCGTAAGACAGAGAGCTTTGAAAGCAATTCTGTCTTTGACTGGCAGCCAATGAAGGGCTCTCAGTGAAGGTGAGATGGATTCCCAGGGTTTTTTCCCAGTCACAAGTCTGGCGGCCGTATTCTGAACGACTTGCAGACGAGCGATTTGGTACTTGGGGAGGCCGAGGTAAAGGGCATTTGCATAATCCAGTCTGGAGTTAACAATAGCTCCTACCACGACCGCTAAATCTTCTTTAGGGATGAACGGAGTGAGTCTGCGTAGTAGGCGTAGTAGATGGTGAGATCCACTGACTACTGACCCTATTTGTGCGTCCATTGTCATAAAGGAGTCAAAAATGACCCCTAGGCTTTTGACTTTGGCGCTAGGGGTGATGAACTTGCCCAGAATGGGCGAGGGGGTCCACGCTGTTGAAGGTTGATTCCTACGCTTGGCGTGAAACAGGAGAAGTTCTGTTTTCGCTCCATTGAGTTTAAGATGACTCTTTGTCATCCAATCCTCTATCAAGAAGAGGCAAGTCTCTAGATTGAGATGGTGATCCTGTCTATTGCAGATGCGGAAATACAATTGTGTGTCGTCTGCGTATGAGTGATAGAGCAGTTTTTTGCTGCTGATAATCTCAAAAAGAGGACGAAGATAGATGTTAAACAGCACTGGTGACAGAGGCGATCCTTGAGGGACTCCGCATGTTACTGTGCGTTTTTCTGACGTAAAAGGTCCTAACTTTACTGTTTGCGATCGGTTTTCCAGAAAAGAGGAGAACCAAGATAAATCGCCTTCTGCGACTCTGGCTACTTCAGCAAGCCGAGTCAGTAACAGTTTGTGGTCTACAGTGTCAAAAGCTGCACTTAGGTCCAACAGAACTAGAAGACAAGATTCTCCTTCGTCTGCGGCCTTGAGAACATCGTCCCATACTTTCAGCAATGCTGTTTCCGTCCCGTGTCCGGGGCGGAAGCCTGATTGTAATGGGTCAAGTAGCTTGTAGGTATCTAGATGCTGTTGCAGCTGTTGTACCACTACTTTCTCCATTATCTTGGAAAGTACGTTGAGGGTTGTTATGGGACGGCGGTGGAGTGGGTTCTTGGGGTCCAGGGAGGGTTTCTTCAGGATGGGTTGGATTATACCCTCTTTCAACTGTGTGGGCACTTTGCCCTCCAGAAAAGACTGGTTGATAAACTGCGTGATGGGAGGAGCCAGGATGTCGGCGCATTCCTTCAGCAGTTTTGTGGGGATAATGTCATTCGGCGCTGTGCTATTTCGCAGAGTACAAATGACATTCTTAGTGGTCTCGATGGAGATGGGTTCTAGGGTAAACTTACCTGATATAGGAGAATTACTATGGGTGCTGTGTGAGAGGCTGCAGGGGGGGCTGAGGGGGGAATTGTTTTGCTGAATGCTTTCACGGATTGCCTCGATTTTATTAATGAAGTAATCCGATAGTTCATTGCAAAATTCTTGTGTATCCGAACTGGGGGCTTTGATGCATTCTGGATCCATGGTCTGGGTGACCATCTTGAAGAGTTCGCGGGGACGGTTAATGGCACCGTTGATAGCCTCCGAAAAATAATTTTTCTTGGCTTGGAAAATTCCTTTGTGGTATTTTCTTGTCGCTGCCTTGTAGATGGATAGGTTTAGGTCTGAGGAACATCTTTTCCAGGCAGATTCTGCCCTTCTGCGTTCTTGCTTCAGTAACGACAGCTGGTTGTTAAACCAACTGCGGTTGTTTTTCCGGATGCGGGTACTTCGTTTCGGCGCTACCAAGTCAGCTGACTGTAGCATAGCCGAGTTAATGGCTTCCAGAGTTTCAACGGCCGTTTGATGCGGCTGAGTTGTTTCTATTTTTTTCCTTAAAGTCGTTTTGAAGAGTTCCGAGTGGAGCTTCTTCTGACATCTAGTCCAGTGTGTTGTCACTGGATTTGATGTTTTTGTTGCGGGGGGGATGGTGGAAATACTGAATATAATTGCATGGTGGTCTGTCCATGGCAACTTTTCATTTTCCCAAATCTTTATTTCCAGAGTTTGTCTGAAAATAAGATCAAGTGTGTGACCTGAAGTATGTGTGGGCCCACATACTAGTTGCTGCAATCCTAATCCTTCCAGGTGGTCAATACAGGCGTCGGCAATGGGGTCTAGTGAGGAGTTGGCCCAGAGATTGAAATCCCCGAGCAGCAAAAGATGTTTGCTGTTAAGGGTATAAGTGGAGAAAAAATCTGTCCATGATGATAGCAGCTGCGATTTTGGGCCTGGCGGCCTATAGCAGAGCAGAATGTGGATGGTCTCCTTTGTGTTTGCTTGCAGTTGCAGAGTAAGGGTTTCCATGAATGGAAGAGGGTTTTGGCGGACTGGTTTGGTGATCGTAAGATGAGTCTTGTGGATCACCGCCAGGCCGCCTCCTCTTTGCCCTATTCTGTTTTCCGTTATAATACGGTAATTTTCTGGCACCAATTCACCTAGAATGGTGTTACAGTCGGCTGTGAGCCAGCTCTCTGTAATAAAAAGGCAGTCTAGATCCTTTTGTTGAATAAAGTCGCGGATTTCTAGTAGGTGTTTTACTGCCGATCTTGTGTTGATCAGAGCACATGATATGTGTTTGGGTTGGGGTAAATGGCTGAAATGTCTGACCGTCGATCTATGATCGATTCTCAATAGTCGCTCAGTTCTTAGGGCCTTTTTGGTGATGGCTGGAAGTATTGCGGCGCATTGCCTCAAACTCCAAATGGTATCGGCAGAATATTGCCGACTTACCATGATCGCCACTACACCGGGGAGGGGGGGGGGGGTTTGGGGCAGTGGGGAGAGGAAATTACTGGCTCCTCTCTCCTGGCTTGGTCCAGAGGAAGGCAAAAAACCCTTTCAGAGCTCGGCCAATATGCTCCGGTAGGGAAAAAATTCCTTCCTGACCCCTGTAAGAGGCGATCGGTTGACCCCTGGATCAAGCTACTGTGAGTTGGGACGACGAGGGGGCTAGGGCTGAGAGGGAGAAACTTGTTGCTGGCCAGGTGGCTGCCTGTGCAGGGATGAGGGCTGACAGGGGGAGCTGAATGATCTGGGCTGAATGGGTGAAGGGTGGGCAACAGGGCAGGGTAACTGTCCTACCAGGATAAGGGGGAGGTTTGCCTGGGAGCAGGGTGAGGACCCTGAAAACGTGGGGAGCGGCGCGCCGTTAGGCCGCGAGTGAAGCCGCGGTCTTTCCTAGACCGCGGCCCCGCGATTCAGAACGGCCTGGCGCGGTGCTCCCGAATGAGCCCCGGAACGGCGGAAATAACCGCAAGGTGGTGGCGGGGGGAGGGGGCCCTTGTCTGCCTCCTGGGATCGAGTGCTGCGGCTTGTCCTGAGAAGGACGGCCGCCCACAGTGCCAGGGAGACAGGTAGCGCTTACCTTCCAAAGGAGGGGAGAAATGCTGGAGAGAGGCTAGAACTGGAAGCTGGAAGCTGGAGGGGAGGCAAGGTGCAGAAGCAGGCTGGAGCTGGAGCAAGGGGAGGGCTGAGCTAGGAAGAACCCTGCCTGTCTGACTACCTGCTACGCCTGCCTGGAGCTATGACTCACCCGTTCCTACTCCTAGGAACGAGCGCCGCTAGAACTCCTGCTGCTAATCCTCCTCACTCCTTTTACTTTGTGATGGTCAGTGCCAGTGATAATTAAAGCCCCTTCCATTGGTGGTCATTAACAGTATAAAGAATGAACCCTTTTCCCCCTTTCACTGGTGGTCAGTTGCAGTCATAATTGACCCCTCTTATTGGTGGTCTGTAGCATTTAATCCTCTTTTTATTGGTGGTCAGTCAGTGATATTTAACCCCCCACCACAACACCCTCTTAAATAATAAATTACCCCCCCCCCATTTATTGGTTAGCAGTGATAATTAAGACCCCCTCCTTTATTGGCAGTAATATTTAACCTCACCACTTCCTTTTATTGGTGGGTTGTCAGTAATTAGTAATATGTGCACAATGGTGGTCAGTACCAGTGATAATCCCCCCACCCTTTCATTGGTGTCTTATGACAGTGGTAATTAGTCCCAAACACTTTCATTTGTGGTCATTTGCAATAATTAATCATCCCATCCTTTTCACTGGTGGTCAGCGGTTTTCCATACCCGATTACACAGATCCACACTTCCGTGCCATTGTCTATTTCATGAGCATGTTGTACAAGACTATATTTCTACTGTCAAGTGGGGACACAGTAACTCTGCCTGACATTCAGGAAGTTCTTACAGTGTTGGATGTTGGAACGCAGAGCGCCGTCCATTGCCTGGCACCCAGCAGCCACTTTGCACTGGTTCCAAGTGTAGCGCTACCCCATTCAGGAGCCGCTGAGTATAAGTTGGATCGGCGTGTTGCGTTACCTGGCAGGTGTCTAGGGGTGATACTTGTGAGTTGAGGAGAAGAGAGCGAATGTCCAGTCCTTAGTTGCACTTTCTTTAATGCTTTATTCCAAGGCCCAACATGGCCTTCATCAACATAGTATAGGATAGGAAAGGTTGATCAGGAGACAGAGGGAGCTTGAGTATCAGGCCTGGGATATTGCAAAACGAGAGAGCAATCTTACTCTCAGCAGTAATGAACTCAGTTCGTCGCCACTCTAGTCAGAGTGGGTAAAGTGCTCCGGGACAGGTCTCTGCCACAGGCCTGGCAGCCGGAACGCCACTTGCAAGTGCTGGGAGGACCAGGCCTTTGCCACAGGCCTGGCTCGAGCCTCTTCCACAGGCCTAGTAGTTGAATGAGCATGAAATTGAAATGAGCGAGTCCTCTAAATTTAGTCACTGGATCCCCGATGGTTCATTCAAGCCCTATTGGTTCACCTGCCTCCGAGTTCTCCTCAAGCCGATCCCCCACCGTACAGCTTCCAGCCTGGGATCCTTTTAGAAAAGGTTTGGGACCCAGCAGCTTCTGGGATCCTTATTCGTGTTAGAGTGAAGCTCTGCATGGTGTGCAACTTCGTCAAGGTAGGCCACGGCTGCGGGGTCCATGGATGCGCGCACCCTGAAGGTGGATGCCGCACCTGGAACTCAGACCCTGCAGGAAACAAGAACGGCCCTCAGGTCAAGGCGGCTGCCCCAGATATAGGCTCCCTCAGCATGCTCCGACGAGGGAACCAACCCCTCCGATTGGCTGCTGAGGAAAAAGAGTCCACCAGAACCCCTCTAGCGCCAACTGCCGCCCAGAGGTGAACACACCCCTGGAGCGCAGACCGGCGCACCGGATAGTTCTGGAATTGGCAGCAGCCCAATTTTAGCAAATTGTGAATGGGAGCCATGTAACTCTCCCATTCCCTACTAACTTTAGCATAACGTCCCCACAAAAAGCAAGGGGGCGCTACACAAGCATTGTAGGTCCTGCAAGATAGCCTGCAGGACAATCCTGGGATTTGGCAACTATAATCACATGCAGTAAACTTAGCCATTTGAAAAAACGGGTTTATATTTTAACAAACTAGGCCAGGGGGTTGAATGACCTTGCTAGATTATCAAAATTAGCTGAATGAAGATACAAATGAACCATGCAGCGATGAGTCCAAACACAGGACATTGCTGCACAAACAGCACTACTGATAGAAAAGGAAATTGGGCAATGCAGATAATAGAAGACTTCCTCCATACATGTCTTTAGTCAGCTATAATGAACTTCCTCAATGTCCAGAAATCTCTACTAACCCTTCATGAAAGTCAGCTGGTGAGATGGGTCACATGTAAGGGAATGTGACCCAGCTGTTCCTCAATTTTTTTTTAAGAATGTCTAATACCACAAAAGCATATACATGTTTATACTGGAAAACCAGCTTATACATGCAAAAACTACAACAACATTTTGTCTGCAGTGAGCTCTATTTAGAAAGTAAACCTCTTGTTCGCTACAAAATTGATATAACATACTATATAAAAGCCATTTTGTTTTACCAAAGGTTAGTTGATGCTTGGAATAGACTTCTACCAGACATAATGAAGTCCACAGTAAGTGGATTCAAACAAATGGGCAAAACGTTTTTTTTTTTTTTTTAATATATTTGTATAGAAAGGAGAAGGTTGTCATAAAACAGCAACAAAATAATAATGGGCAGAATCAATGGACCACTTGGTCATTTTTCTGCTGTCACTCTACATTTCTATGGATATCCAAGAAACACGGCTGATTTTCAGGACATAAACTGGCTAAGCAACAAGAAACCCATGGATGGTTTGTTTGATTGTCACAAATATATATATATATATATATATATATATATATATATATATATATATATATATATATATATATATATATATATATATATATATATATATATATATATATATTTTTTTTTTTTTTTTCACACACACATACAGTGAAAAAGTATTTTATCAAGTTCTGACCACTCCCTATGAAATTATCAATGGCCTTCTGAAATCATTTGTTTTAAGAACATCACAAGCATGTATAGAGATTAATCACTGACAAATGGGGACTAGCCAAAGATCTGTAACCAGGCCAATCTATTTTTGCATCTCATATTATCGCACCATGTGCGCTGTCCTAGAGTCAACAATTGTGTTAAAAGTTATAGGAAGCTAAACAGATGCCAATGTAGATGTAGATGTACTGTGATTAGTATTATTCAGAAACAATGTACCGAGAAAGTGTCCCTGGGGCAGACACTGAGATTTGCAATTTTCACTCTTCAGGAAGTTACTGGATTGAATGGAAGTCAGTAATGGCTTTTACCAGTTAGTGTGTGTGTATATATATATATATATATATATATATATATATATATATATATATATATCTCCACAGTACAGATGTTTTAAATGCAAATATCAGCAGTCACAGCTCAAGCGCTTGTGTTAGAGATAAGCAACATGGATGATAAAACACACATTTCCTGCAACTGACAAAATCCTGTCCATACACTGCAAACTCTAGGTCATTACCAGGAGAGGAAACTATAAAACAAAAATATATAGAGCAAATTTTAAAGAAAAGCAAAAACTGTGAATCATCACTTTAACCATGCGCTTATTTTAACCACTTAAGGACCCCGCATGCACATATACGGCCACAGAATGGCTCGTACAGGCACAAGGGCGTAAATTTACGTCCCTGCCTTTGTGCGGTTCGGGGGTCCCATCGGGACCCCCTCCGCGGCGTGCGGGGGTCCCCCTGGCTCCGGGAGCGATCCGGGACGAGCGGGCGGATGTCGGCGTTTACCCGCCCCCCCGCGATCGCTCCCAGCCAATGCGCGTGCTCCCCCTTCTGTCACTTCCTCCTCCTGTGTAAACACAGGAAGGGGGAAGTGATGTAATCTCCCATCGCAGCGGTTGGAAATACCGCTGCGATGGGAGAAACACCTCACAGTAAGTCCTGCACCAACACTACACTGACACACACTCACATAGGCATACTTAACCCCTTGCGATCTGCCCCCCCACCCCCCCTGTCACAGTGTCACTGAATGCAGTGATCTAATCACTGCATTTAGTGTCAGTGTGACAGGCAGTGTAAAATCAGTTAGTGTTAGGTTCAGGATAGCCCCCCCACCCCCCCTAATAAAGTTTTAACCCCCTGATCACCGCCCTAGTTAACCCTTTCACTCCCTATTGCCAGCATCACTAAGCGATCATTTTTCTGATCGCTGTATTAGTGTCGCTGTTCCCGCTAGGTAGCTATTTTTTTTTACTAAAGACATGTGGCTAAATAAATTTTGGCCTAAATGTTTGACTAAAATTTAGTTTATTTGATTTTTTTTTAACAAAAAGTAAAAAATAGTGGTTTTTTTTCAAAAATGTCGCTCTATTTTTGTATATAGCGCAAAAAATAAAAATCGCAGAGGTGATCAAATACCACCAAAAGAAAGCTCTATTTGTGGGAAGAAAAGGACGCAAATTTTGTTTGGGAGCCACGTCGCACGACCGCGCAATTGTCTGTTAAAGCGACGCAGTGCCGAATCGCAAAAACACCTTGGGTCATTTACCAGCGTATTGGTCCGGGTCTTAAGTGGTTAAGATGGGCAAGAGTGGAGGACGTGAGCTGTGGATGGCAGTGACCACTAAGTGGTATGACGCATCTTGGTAATACAAGAAAGGGTTGCTTTGGTGAGGAATTTCTGTTTAATAGAAATCCCCTTTACGCAGAATGAAAATGGAAAAATATGAAAAAAATAAATAAAGATTCAACCAATGGTCTCTCGTCCATCATTCCATAACCATTTTGGATACATGCGATGTAGCATGAAATTTGTTTTGGCCTTGACACAGCACTCATAACAGGGAATCTGTTTAAACTTCTAAAGCAGTCATACTCCCTTCATTAGCAGTTTTTTTATTTTATTTTTTTACTGGCGTATCTCTTGGCACCCTCTTTTTACCCCTTGACAGTAAATTTCCATATTAGCAAAAATGTTTGTAGTCAATATAGTTGCCATCATTTCATATCTATTAGGTAGAGAAGAAAGTTCTGTGGATACAACTGGTAAAACTTAGGTAGAAGTATTTGATTCATCTCTATGTATCGCCTGAGGCCAGTCACTTCACTGGGTTTACAAGCCCTTTAAAAAGGGGTTGTAAAGGTAAAAAAAAAAATCCCTAAATAGCTTCCTTTACCTTAGTGCAGTCCTCCTTCATTTACCTCATCCTTCGATTTTGCTTTTAAATGTCCTTATTTCTTCTGAGAAATCCTCACTTCCTGTTCTTCTAACTCCACACAGTAATGCAAGGCTTTCTCCCTGGTGTGAAGAAAGCCTCTTGAGGGGGCGAGCAGGAGGGTCAGGACGCCCACTAACACACAGCTTCTTTCTCTATCTGCAAAGTAGATGGAGTCCTGACCCTCCTGCTCGCCCCCTCAAGAGGCTTTCTCCACACCAGGGAGAAAGCCTTGCCTTGCAACCCCTTTAATGTTCCATTGCTATTTAAATTACATCATTGGACCGTTTTATTTAGGCTGGTCATGTGACAGCTAGAATCTCAAAATTCTAACCTTAATGTACGTTTACTTGATTACAACCAGCTCGTCTGATTTTACATGCGATAATTGCAAGCGTATGCTATAGCCGCTATCCATAATCAATGACTTCTCCCGGTGAGGCCGGATTCCCCCACCCACCACTGCCGCTGGGAGAAGACAATTGCTCTGCAGGAGTGATTCCCCTGTTAACACTGTGAATCGTGCAAAATTTGCAGTCTATGGGCCGCTCCTGTACATACTCAAGGGGAGAGGCGGGCACCTGTACACCTGTGGCCAAAAGTTTTAAGAAGGCACAAATATAATATTTTTACAAAGTCTGCTCCTTCAGTGTTTTTGGATATTTTTGTTAGATGTTACTATAATATACTGAAGTATAACTCCAAGCATTCCAGAAGTGTCAAAGGCAATACATTAAGTTTATGCAATGAGTCAATATTTTCAGAGTTGACCCTTCTTTTTCAAGACCTCCGTCATTCACCCTGGCAATCAACTTGTGGGCCACATCCTGACTGATGGCAGCCTATTCTTGCAGAATCAATGCTTGGAGTTTGTCAGAATTTGTGTTTTTTTTTTTTTTGTTCACCCGCCTCTTAAAGCGGAGCTCCACCCAGGATAACAACATTTTACAATGTTGTTTGAAAAAAAAAAAAATACTCACCCGAAATAGCTGTTGCTATGCGGAAGTCCGTAATCTGCCTCTTCCTGATCCGCAGTGTGTTTTCTTCTTCTTCTTCTCCTTGTGAATGGGCGCGCTGCTTCCTGGGAACTGTGTGTGTTCTCAGAGAGCAGCGCGCCCATTCACAAGCCAGCGTGAGACTCGCGCAGGCGCAGTAGGAAACGGGCAGTGAAGCCATACGGCTTCACTGCCTGTTTCCCATATTGTGAATGGCGGCGCGGGACCCGGAGCGATCGTGGGACCGGCATCGGGGGGCCCATCAGCGCGGGCGCCTAGGACAGGTAAGTGTCTTTATTTAAAGTCAGCAGCTACACTGTTAGCAGCTGCTGACTTTAAAAAAATTTTTTACCGTGGCTGGAGCTCCGCTTTAACGATTGACCACAAGTTCTCAATGGGATTAAAGTCTGGAGAGTTTCCTGGGCATGGACCCAAAATTTGATGTTTTGTCCCCCAAGTCACTTAGTTATCACTTTGGCCTTATGGTGAGTTGCTCCATCATGCTGGAAAAGGCATTGTTCCTCACCAGACTGTTCTTGGATGGTTGGGAGAAGTTGCTCTCGGAGGATGTTTTTGTCCCATTCTGTATTCATGGCTGTGTTCTTGGGAAAATCTGTGAGTGAGCTCACTCCCTTGGCTGAGAAGCAACCTCAAACATGAATGGTCTCAGGATGCTTTACTGTTGGCATGACATATGACTGGTGGTAGTGCTCACCTTTTCTTCTCCGGACAAGGGTTTTTCCAGATGCCCCAAACAATTGGAAAGGGGATTCATCAGAGAAAATTACTTTACCCCTGTCCTCAGCAGTCCAATCCCTAAACCTTTTTCAGAATATCAGTCTGTCGCTGATGTTTTTTCCTGGAGAGAAGTGGCTTCTTTGCTGCCCTTCTTGAAACCAGGCCATCCTCCAAAAGTCATCGCCTTACTGTGGGAGCAAATGCACTCACACCTGCCTGCTGCCATTGCTGAGCAAGCTCTGCATTGGTGGTGCCCTGACCCCGCAGCTGAATCGCAGTGGAGATGGTCCTGGCACTTGCTGGACTTTCTTGGGTGCCCCGAATCCTTCACAAATGCAATAGAAATGTTTTTTTATGGAATCAAGTTCATTTTAATGGCAAAGGGGGACTTTGCAATTCATCTGATCCCTCTTCATAACATTCTGGAGTATATATAAATTGCCATCATAAACACTGAAGCAGCGGACTTTGTGAAAATGAATATTTGTGTCATTCTCAAAACTTTTGGCCAGGACTGTATAATGTGCGGCGTGGCTGCATGCTGGGACTTCTGTTGATGGGTAGAGCATTAAAAGAAGGTGTTGACCTTAGATCATTCTGCTCCTGCCTACGGAGGCCTACCTAGTGTCGCTTAGGGGGGGGGGGGGGGTGATGATTTACTAAAGCTGGATAGTGCAAAATCAGGCTCACCTCTGCATAGAAAACAATCAGCTTCCAGGTTTTATTGCCAAAAGCGTAATTGAAACGAGATTAGAAGATGATTGGTGTGAAGTTAGCCTGATTTTACCCTTCCCAGCTTTAGTAATTAAACCCCTCGGTGACCAAGTGACACTTAGTTTTCAGTCACGTTATCAATAATTGTATATTATAAAAAAAATTGCGTACCCCTTAATGTACCGATGTGTACACACCCGAGACTGGGAACCACTACCTTATATTAAGAGCAGTCATAACAAATGGTTAATTGCAAAACACTCAAGGCTTCATACTAATTGATGTCATCAAGAGACACAAGTTCTAACAACTACGTAGTAGCCTGGCTTGCCAACACATCAGCATGTTGAATGCCAGTAAAGGCCTCATCAAGTCATGCAACAGATGACACATGTATGGGCGAATAACAGTTCTGTCTTTAGTAAGCAAAATCCAATTATGAAATAACTATGGTGCTGGAGGCTTGCAGGCGTGGGAATAACTACACTGCGCACAGGACTTGAAAATGGAGAATCCTCAAACATCTGACTTTTTTTTTTACAACCAAATTCCATCCAAAAATGGAATCTGAATAAAATGGCAAACTGTTAAAACCACTATCAAGTTTTGCATTACTGTCAGGGCCTTGCTTGAGAGGTTTTCAGTCCGTTTCATGCGTGTCAGATAGACAATGGAAAGTGTGTGTGTGTGTGTGGGGGGTGGGATTCCATCTTCAAATAGGGAAAGGTTTGGGCATTACCAGCCTTTGATTGTATTTTTCTTCTTCTCACTGGGAAGATTTCCCTCACTTCCTGTCTAGGAGATAGATGTCAAACCAAGCAGGAAGTGAAAGGACATCCCATGGATACAGACTGCAGTAAAAAAATAATAATAAAAGGGGGTTCTAATCCATCTGTACTCCACACCCCAGAAAAGAAAACACAAAAGATTTGTCTGGAGTTGCACTGCTTAAAATGGTTCTCAAGGCAAAAAGCACCAATAAACAATGTTTGGAGTGATTTTCT
This sequence comes from Rana kukunoris, assembly GCA_029574335.1. Taxonomy (NCBI): domain Eukaryota; kingdom Metazoa; phylum Chordata; class Amphibia; order Anura; family Ranidae; genus Rana; species Rana kukunoris. The sequence continues at coordinate 338,081,466 of CM056050.1, forward strand.
TGTTAAATTAACAAAGTCATCCAAGAGAAATAAGTTTATACTTGTCAGTAGTGACAGCAAAGCTAAGGAAAATAAATCATTACAGAAACTGTTTTGGCAGCATGCATAGTGTTCATAGACGATATCCATTTTTCTCAGATCCAAGGGCTCCCCTTGTGTTTATCTTGTAGGTATACGGTTACAGGACCAAGCCCAGCCTTCTAACACTCTATACTGCCTGCTATGTAATACAATTTATGTACATAACTAGGAACTAAATATGAAGACAATGGTGATAATACAGTCGCTGAATTACACATAGATATGCATACATTGTTAATAGGAAGACTTTTCTTCCTTTCGTTTTTACCTTTAAAGTGAGTGTGTGTGTGTGTGTGTGTGTGTGTGTGTGTGTGTGTGTGTGTGTGTGTGTGTGTATATATATATATATATGTGTGTGTGTGTATGTATATATATATATATATATACACACACACACATATATATATATATATATATATATATATATATATATATATACACACACACACACACACACACACACACACAGCAATTTAGAAATTGTATTTTGAATTACAATAATTAGTACGAGGTTATTTCATTTATTTAGAGCAGTAGTTCCTAAATAGAACCTTTTTTTTGTTTTGTTTTTAATTCTTTTTTTTTTGAAAATTTGACAAGTTACAAAATAGCAGCAAAAAAGAACTGCATTTCTAGAAAACAGATTACTTATTTATGTAAAGTTATGTAAAGAGAACAAAAGACACTAGAAGCCTTATTATCCAACCTACCACAAGGTCTCCACCCGTCAGGATTTATAGTGCGCCAAATACTGACCCGTCAAGGCTTAGACACTGCCCTGACGGGTCAGTATTTGGCACACTATAAATCCATTAAATCAATCAAAGATGTGGGCCTGAGACTCATGACTGGCAAAGCACTGTCGCACCCCCCCCCCCACACTTAAGCTGCAATCACATCTGAACGACAAATCGCCTGTCGCCCGATGCCTATAGACATCAATGGGGATGATTTAAAAAAAATAAAAAAAATAATCGTGGCAAGTAAAGCCGCGTACGCGGCTTTACTTGTCGCTCAGATGTGAATGCATATTTATACATACAATACAGTACAGCCATTAAAGTAGCTTCAGGTTTCAGGGAACCCCTGCTAAAATAAAATTAATTATTTGAAGGAAGAAAGACTTTGAATGATGCCCTTAGGCCCCTTTCACACAGGGAAACGTACCGTCAGCGGTGTCCGCCAGCTCAGCGGGAGATCTCTTCGCTAAGCCGGTGGATGACAGGTCCCTCTCTGCTCACTGAACGGGGAGGGGCTTGTCAAGCGCCACTGTTTGTCTATGGAGACAAACAGCATGTCAGTTTTCATCAGATCTCACCCGATCGGACGGATGGCAACGTATCGCCATACGTCCAATTTAAGCGGATCGGATGTCAGCGGACATGGTCACAGGCAGCTGACACCCGACGCTCCATAGACTTGTATGGAGCGCCCGTTCAGGTCCACCGAATAAACTGACAGGCGGACCTAAACAAAAACCGCCCGTGTGAAAGGGGCCTTCCAGAGACAGTCAAGATGCAACTTTCACAGATAGCAAAAAAACATCATTGGTGTCGACACTAGCTCTGCCAAGTGGCCTTGGATCAGAAACTATGAAGACACAGTTCAAAGAACCCCTAGCAATCTAAGGAGGAACTCTAGGGTTCTACTGAACCCTGGCTGAGAATGGACGATTTAAGCAATACAATTTTCCATACAGAACAGTTTGTTTTCCCAAAGGATCTTACAGTCTAATTCACCCGCTTTCGGCATTTTTAACACAGAAGGAACCCCTGTTAATAAATACTATATTGACAGTTCATGGTTCATGAAATTAGTGTGACGGTCAAAGGGAAGAATGCGCTATACATCTGTGGTCATTGGGAAGATCCTCCCCCCCACTATTCCTCTCACTGACACTAGCAATAGGACACTAATACTCCTACTAATGCCAATAATCGGGCACTACTCTTTCTACTGACCACTAACCCTGAGGCCATATTTATTTTCCCTGGGCCCAGGACATTTTTACACCTGCTTGCCACAATATGGCTCTTGGTTTGAAAAGTTTGGAGACTGCTCTAGAGAGACCCTAGTTGAGAAAGGCTTGTCCAATGTCTCATACTGTTGCAAGCCTGTCTCCAGTGAAGTGGTTAAAGCAGTTGTAAAGGAAAAAAAAACATGTTTCCTTTAAAATAACAAACATGTTATACTTGCCTCCACTGTGCAGTTCGTTTTGCACAGAGTGGCCCCGATCCACGTCGCCTGGGGTCCCTCGGCGGCTGTCTCTGGTCAACCCTGCAATTACTGACCACAGTCATGCGAGAGCTCGCATGGTGGTGAGTAATTGTGGGCGCGCTCCTGTGATACAGCGAGCGGCCATAGCCCCCCAGCTATGGCCACTCCCTGTATCACTCGGCCCCGCCCCTCAGCGCACCGTGTCACTGGATGTGATTGACAGCAGCACCAGTCAATAGCTGCACTGCTCTCAATCCATCCGCTCTAGCCAACCAACGGCGAAGAGGATCTTGGGAATTTCTACGGGTCAGGTAAGTAGAACGGGGGCTCAGGGGGCAGGAACATCAGATGTTTTTTGACCTTAAAAGAGGAATGTCTGCAGGTAAAGGGTACTTATGAAAAAAAAAAAAAAATGTTGTTTTCCTTTACAACCCCTTAAAGTTATACAGGCAGTGAAGATAGATAGATAGCGAATATCAGTTCCAGGCAAACTTATATACAAATTCTCTCAACAAAATAGTTACATTTGTGACACAATCAACATGTTTCTCCAACATTCAAAAGGTATTTTTTAACCTTCACATGATTGCATTTATTTTTAATCTGTTACAACAATAGCAGCGTATAGTAAAAGTGTTGCAAATAAGAACTACTTGAATTTGTTGCACGTGTTGGTAAGAACAATGAAAATAGTTTTCATTAGGTTGGCACAAAGCTTCCAATAACATATACACTGGCAGGAATGTGCTGCCCTAAACTGCCCATAGATGGCCTGTTGAACCAGCCAGACCTTTATCCATCTATAGCAATTCCCACTCGACAGAAGTCAAGCTAAATGATCGACTTCTGTCAAACAGGACTGTTGGAAAGCTTTTGTCGATCAGCAGGCTGATCAGTGTATTCGGATAATGGAGGAGTTTCCGCTGTCAGAACCCAAAGGTCACAGAAGGGAGGTTTCCTCCATTCACCTCGTAAGTGTGGATGGGGGAATTTTATTTAGGCTGCATTCACACCTATGCGTTAGCGATTTTGGGCGACAAAGTTTAGGCGTAGTTTTAAAATCCTGCTTTTTGTATAGCCATTGTCGGCTATGCGGGACGCCAAAGCCGCCCGATACGCGCGTCGGAAAAGGGTCCGGGACTTTTTTCAAAATCGGCGTTCGACGTTCTATCGGCGTTCGGCGATGTGAACGGTCTCCATAGACAATAATGCAAATTCGACGGTACGGCTTATTGTAGCGTCGTGCTTCAGGCGACAAAACGCCTAGGTGTGAATGGAGCATCTCAGATACCCCGTCGTATCGCCGTTTTTTTCCCCGGGTATCTATGCGAGTGATTCCTAGAATCACTTTGGCATAGATACGGGTGAAGATCCGACAAGTGTAATTGTATTACACTTGTGGAATGTAGATGTAATGACAACTCCAGCCACTAGGTGGCCTTTACGTTTTCTCATTTGCCTATGCAAATGAGGCTACTACTCCGATTCCCGAACGCTTTTATGCCGCCCCGTCGTTGCTTACGTAGTTTTCGTCCACGTAAGGTTACCCCTGCTAATATGACGTCGGATGCCATGTTAAATATGGCCTCGGGTCAGCGTTGGCTTTTTCCGTCGGTTACGTCGTTTTACTAAGTCGTTCGCGAATAGGGCATTGCGTAAGTGACGATCACGTCGTTTTGACGTCGGTTTCAACAACGCTTTCCGACGTGAGCTGGAGCATGCGCACTGGGCTTTTTCACCAGCCGGCGCATGCGCAGTTCGATCGACGCGGGGGCGCACTTAATTTAAATACAAGCCGCCCCCTTTGAATTAGGCGGCCTTACGCTGGGCCATTTACACTACGCCTCCGCAAACTACGGAGCAAGTGCATGGAGAATACGGCACTTGCTCTGTTAAGTTGCGGCGGCGTAGTGTAAATGGCTTACGCTACGCCAGCGAAAATGTATGAGAATCAGGCCCCAAATCTTTTCTGATCAGCCCTCTGAATAATCGAATAAAAACTAGGCATCTGTGGCTAGACTTACTGAATCACTTCCGCTTAGTTTAAAACAGTTGTAACGTCCTGAGCAGTGTAAGCTGACAAAAACTGTAATATGCAAGTTTAATGAAGCCTGGTAACACAATTAGATTAACATGACACATGCTTTCTCATACATGTATTATGTAATATTACCTACAGGAAGTTCCACTACATTGATAAAGCCTTACCCTACACATCATCTACCTGTACAATTAATATATAGACATTTTGCAATAGTAAACCACACAACATGCTACAGTACAGACAAATGATCACAAGCATATCCTCCTCAGCAACCACCTTTCATTTAAACAGATTGGCTTCTGCTGATGCCAAATACATGATTTGTAACAGAGATTAATCGCTGCTACAAATTGCTAATGCCAGCGATTTAATTGCCAGTCACCGGGGAGAGGGCTACAACATTGGGTTGTTCTCTGCTACAAATCACTCTCCTTATAGCAACTTTCCATAGTGATGCATTGGTAGCACAACTAAGATTCTGCTGCCAGCACAAAATGCTGCCGAATCTTGATCGCTAAGTGACAAAGTGATTAAAAAAAATAACGATTCACAAAAAACAAACAAAAAAAAAAAAAAAGTACCCATCTGACATCAGCTTAATGCTGATGACACAGGGGTGACTGTTGAGATCTTGCCACTGACAATTTGTCAAAATGGTAGTGGCAGGAGCGACAGGAGGCTGCCTGTTTATTCCTATGAAATAGAGATTCAGCACGCCAGCGAGAGGATGACACTTCACTGCATCTCACTACAAACGGAGACATCCCATAGGCACACGCACAGACTTTTTTTTGTGATCTTGGCACTTTGTCACTAGTGTCAGAAATGCCCCATTGCTCATCAACCTTGGGCTAATGTCATATGGGTGATATTTGTTTGTAAACTAGCAACTGTCACTGGTGATTTTACCGCCAACTCAAAGCGCTGGTGAATCTTGATTGCTGAGTGACAAATTGCTTTAAAACCTTAAAGCAGCGTTCCGTCGAAATAGTTTTTAGTCAGCAGCTACAAATACTGCAGCTGCTGATATTTAATACATGGACACTTATCTGTCCAGGGCGCCCACGATGTTGGCACCCGAAGCTGATCTGTTCCTCGGCTCCTGCCATCTTCGGTAAGGGAAACAGGAAGTGAAGCCGCTACTGCGCATGTCGCGCTGCGGATCCCACTGGTCCCTGCTGTCTTCTGGGACCTGTGTGTCTCCCAGAAGACAGTGTGTGGGGGGGGGATACAAAAGGCGCCGGACATGGCGTAGGTCACCGAAGTGATCTATGCCTGGAAGTAGGAGCAAATACCTGGCTTACATGTATCAAGTCAATTGAATAAAAGCATAGGTTGTCTTTTGTACTCTCCTGACTGAAAGGTATTACTAGCTAAATAGCTTCCTTTACCTTACTGCAGTGCTGTTTTCATGTCCTCCTTGTTCGTTTTTGCTTTGATGTTGCTGTAATTCTGCTCTGATCTCCACACTTCCTGGTTGTTTGTTTCCTTATAACCACAGTGCTGGGAGCTTTCTCACTGTGGTCACTAATCAAGGAGGTGTGATTACGATGTGTAAACTGAAACTGGGTTGGTGCTGAGGGGTTTTACACAAACCATCACTGCCCTCTATTGGCTCTGTACATCAGAGAGACAGGAAATAACAGCAAAAACAAAACTAGAACTGTAGGTTGATTATATGATTGATTTTTAAAAGGAATCAGTTAATTTTTATGTCTCTATACCCTGTAAACAGTCATTTCAGCCCAATTTTTTTTCCTTTAGTGACCCTTTAAGCCTAGTATACACAATAAGATTTCCCATTTTTTTTTTTTTTTTTGCATGCTAGCCTCATATTGAAAATTAATAAAAATTAACATATTGTAGTGCAAAGTGTTATTTGCCCTTCGTAAATTACCCCCTATACAACTTTTGTTGTCCGATTTCCTTTAGTTTTACCAAAACCATGTAGTACAAGGGCCTGCCTGATTGCATACAAATGGAAACTCTAATGTCGCGTACACACGACCGTTTTTAAGGTTGTAAAAAAACAATGTTTTTAAATGGTCTAGAAAAAACGATGTTTTTTTTATCAACCCGATCGTTAAAACGGCCTTGCCCACACACACACGATCGTGAATAAAAAAAAAAAAAAAAAAATGCTCTAGCAAAGCGTGGTGACGTACAACACGTACGACGGCACTATAAAGGGGAAGTTCCATTCGGATGACGCCACCCTTGGGGCTGCTTTAGCTGATTTTGTGTTCGTAAAAGACGATTTGCGCTTTTCTGTCTGTTACAGAGTGATGAATGTGCTATCTCCATTACGAACGCTAGTTTTACCAGAACAAGCACTCCCGTCATAACTTGCTTCTGAGCATGCACAAATTTTTCACGTCGTTAAAGACCACACACGACCATTTTTTTACGACGTTAAAAACATCAACGTTAAAACCGTTGTAAAAAATTAGAGCATGTTCTAAATTTTTAATGCCCATTTTTTACATCGTGAAAAATGCTCTGGAGCCCACACACGATCGTTTTTAATGACAAAAAAAATAAATAAGAAAAACATAATTTTTTACAACCTGAAAAATGGTCGTGTGTATGCGGCATAAGACTCCTTTCACACATGCGGTTTAGCGCCTAAATACCGCCTGGAAAAACTCCTGCCCTGCAGTCTCAGTGTGAAAGCCTGAGTCCTTTTACACTGAGGCAATGCGCAAAAGTCCTGCCAGCAGCATCTTTAGAGCGGTGAGAGGAGCGGTGTGTTTACAGCTCCTTCCCATAGAAAACAATGGGAAACCGCCAGCTATTCGCATTGCTGGCGGTATTAACCCTTTTTCGGGCGCTAGCGGGAGTTAAAAGCGCACTGCTAGCGGCCCGAATACCACGGAAAATTCCAACGGTATAGCGTCGCTATATCGCCACCGCACCTCACGCCCCAGTGTGAAAGGGGCCTTAAGCTTTGACCTCATAATATATGGGTTTAGTAAATCTGAAGCAAAAACCTATAGAAAAAAATTGTATAGTGTGTATTCAGCTGTAAGCTACAACAAATTCTTGTATGACAAAATAAAGTGATATAAATGTATTGAATTGCACAAAAACTGTACGGATTTAACAAAATGGTACAATCTGGTATTGTACGGAATAAATAAATAAATCGCGTTTATTCCTTTATGACTAAATGACAAACTGTCCTGATCGGCTCTCGAAAGCTGTGTACGAACGATCAGATTATCATACAATCACTCCAAAGGGGGTCATTTTCTGGATTGTGTGTTGCACTATTCATTTCAAATGCCAATCATTACTATAATCAGATGATATAAAAAACGTACACAGGGAAAGTTCATACTCATCTATACCAAGAAAGGCCCCAAACTAAGACTAAAGCTGCTGACCAATCAGTGTCCAGCTTTTAATTTATAAAGCTTAATTTAACAGGCTAAAGCTAGAAGCCGATTGGTTACTAGGCAAAGCTGCTCCAGTCTTAGTAAACATAAGGAATCCCCCCCCAACTTTTGCTGTGAATGAGAATAAGTTCCAAGGGTCTTGCACCATGTGTATGCTGTTACACACAATGCTGCAGGCAGATTCCATCTCCTAGGGAGAAGAAGTTGAAGGGATGGAGCAATTGAAGAAAGATCAGGAGTGAAGTGATCAGAGAGTGTAATAACAAAGATAAGAGTGTCTCCTTTGTGTGTGTGTGTGCAGGGATGAGTCCAGTGATCACTTACCTTTGCTGTGATCCTCAGGTGTCCAGTCTGTATTGTAGAGATGAGAGAGCGGTAAGTGAGCTCCTGGCACACACACGCGCGCCGTACTCTATAGAGGAGAGATGTGATCAGTTACTCACAGAGGAAATGACTAGCCCTAATTCCTAAGGTAGGGCTATTAGCATAGACAAGACCCCGCCCACCCCACTGTCTGCTCTATGACAGGGGGCGGGGCCCGGGGAGTGACAATGACCAGACTGGTACCTGGCTCGCTGATCTCTGCTGCTGTGCTAACCCCTTCACTGCCACAGCCTGGGCTCAGTAGGGGAGGGGGGACTATTGCACAACAACATCACAGCGATTTTCCAGATGGGACAACAGCTGACTTTCATCAGAAAGCTCCGAGTGTTCCAAGGAGGACAGTGCGGTTTAATAAATGATCAGGACAATGACGTTCCCATATGCTTTATGATGGTGTTCCTGGAAGAGCTCGCCCTCCTCTTCTTCAATCATGGAAACTTTATAGGCTCCTTTCTTCTCCATGTTACCTTAAAAGGCCCACACGGCTTAGATCGCATTGCTTCTGCTTGCTGCTTTCTTATAGCCCATACACACGATCCGAATATCGGACGAAAACGTCGGATCGTGTGTACACTACTTTCGAGAGCCGATCACGACCGTTCATCCGATATTATTTGATCGGACAAGCGCAAAAATTTTCCTTGTACGATGTCAGATCATACGATTTTCGTTTAGTCAGTATAGTTGTCGTCCGACAATACAATACAAATACATTACAACCAGGGCAGGACTTAGGGTGGTGGGTGTTGAAGGGGCCCCCTGGAGCTCGGGGGGGATCATAGTTGTTGAGCGGGGGGGGATGCGCATTGACGTTGTTGAGCGGAGGGGTGCGCATTAAAGTCATTGAGCGGGGGGTGCGCATTAAAGTTGTTGAGCGGGGGGATGCGCATTAAAGTTGTTGAGCGGGGGGGTGCGCATTAAAGTTGTTGAGCGGGGGGGTGCGCATTAAAGTTGTTGAGTGGGAGGGGCGAATAGAAGTTGTTGAGCGGGGTGCATTAAAGTTTTTGAGCCTCTGGGCCCAAATGTAAATTTGTTTATAAAAAAAAGGGGGGTTGCCATCTGGGGGCCCTGGAGACCTCTGGGCCCTTTAATAACAATACTAATAATGATATATATATATATATATACAGGGCTTTTTTTCTGGGGGAACTTGGGGGAACTCAGTTCCACCACCTTTGGCTCAGACCCTTTGGTGCCCGCTCACCACAATCACTTGTGAACACAGAAGTCTGGTTTCTGTGTTTACAAGTGACTGCTTTGTAACCCCCTGAACTCTGCACACTGTATGTAAAGCAATTCTGGTATTTAATGCCCCTTTAAGACCCTTCTACTGTTTGTGAAATATGAACAGGTCGTGGTTGAGTTCCTGCACCTATTTTCTGAGAAAAAAAGCTCTGTATATATATATATATAAAACAAATTTTTTTTTATAAAAAAAAAAAAAAGTGGGGGTTGCTGTCCGGGGCCCTGGGGGCTTCCGAGCCCCTGGGGACCTCCAGATCCCTAAAAAAATAAAAAATAAATAAACATTTTTAAAAAATACATAAAAAAGGGAGGTTGCCATCCGGGGGCCCTGGGTACCTTTGGGCCTTTTAATAATAAAAAAAAATACATAAACAAAAATAAAAAAATAGACATTTATAAAAAAAAATAAAAAAAGTGGGGGGTTGCCACATGGGGCCCTGGGGACCTCTGAGCCCTTTAATAAAAAAATATATATATTTATAAAAAAAGGGGGGGGGTTGCCATCCGGGGGCCCTGGAGACCTCTGGGCCCTTTAATAATTATATATATATATATATATATATATATATATATATATATATATATATATATATATTATATATATAAAAATACATTAAAAAAATATATTTTTTTTAAAAAAAAGAAATAAAAAAAGTAGGGGTTGCTGTCCAGGGCCCTGGGGGCCCATGGGCTTGAGCCCAGTCAAGCCCAATGGTAAGTCCGGCCCTGATTACAACACATGACATCACTTCCGATTATTTTTTTCTGTCTTACGAGAATTTTCGTGACTTTAATAACCTATTTTATTTTACTTGCGACTATTAAGCGAAAAAAGTTGTACGATCCGTCGTACGATATTCGGATCGTGTGTACGGGCCGTTAGGCTGCCCATACATTATAGAATTTTACTTTAGATTTACCAAAACTATAGGATACAAACCTAAACACCTTCAATGTGTATGCAATCAGATCCTTGCATTTCTTAGTTATAAAGGAAATCTAAATTATATTAAAAAATAAAATTGAATAATGTATAGGCAGCCTTAGGTGTGGCCATACACACTTCCACATAGGACCGATCTCTATTAGATGACTTATTCCAACAATATGTAGGCAGGTGCAGTCTATTTTCTCCCCTGTAGGTGGCCCTCTTTCGCAGTAGCACTATATTTGGTGAGGAAGTCAAGAGGAACGGTGTTCCTCTATAGCAGGGGTAGGCAACTTATCAGAGGTTGAGATCTACCTGGACAACATGGAGGAAATTAAAGATATCCGAGGGGCAAACAATCAAGCCTGCTATAAAAAAACTGCACGAAGAACACAGGGAGGGTTATTTACGAAAGGCAAATCCACTTTGCACTACAAGTGCAAACTACAAGTACAAAGTGCACTTAAAATTGCACTGAAAGTGCACTTGGAAGTGCAGTCGCTGTAGATACGAGGGTAAGATCCGAAATGAGAGGAAGCTCTGCTGATTTTATTATCCAATCATGTGCAAGCTAAAATGCTGGGTTTTTTTTCCTTGCATGTCCCCCTCAGATCTACAGCGACTGCACTTCCAAGTGCTCTTTCAGTGCAATTTCAAGTACACTTTGCACTTGTAGTGCAAAGCGGATTTGCCTTTAGAAAATAACCCCCATTGTGTCGCAGTAGTATCCTCTGCCCCCTTCACATCACTCCACCCTGCAGTGGTATCCTCTGCCCCGCTTCACATCACCCCACCCAAGTAATATATTCTGCCCCCCCACAGTACCCACTGTCCCCTTCTCACAGTAGTATCTTGTACTCCCCAAAGCAGTGTACTCTGCCCCCAAAGAAGTGTCCTCTGCCCCCCCGCCCACAGCAGTGTCCTTGCCCCTTCTTTCTCCCCCCGCCACAGTAGTGTCCTTTGCACCCCCCCAAAGCAGTGTATTCTGCCACCGCCACAGTGTCCTTTGCCCCTCTGTCCTCCTCCCCACAGTAGTGTCTTTGCCCCTCTTCCCCCTGCCACAGTCGTGTTCTTTGCCCCCCCCCCCAAAGCAGTGTATTTTGCCACCCCCATAATAGTGTCCTTGTTTCCTCTGCTTCCGCAAAGCAGTGTCCTCTGCCCCCCTCCCCACAGTAGTGTTCTTACCCCCTCTTTCCCCCCACCACAGTAGTGTCCTTTGTTCCCCCCCAAAGCAGTGTATTCTGCCACCCCCCACAGTAGTGTCCTTGTCCCCTCCGCTCCCCCGAAGCAGTGTCCTCTGCCTCCAACAGTAGTGTCTCCCCCCCCCCCCCCCACCAAAGCAGTGTATTCTGCCACCCCCCACAGTAGTGTCCTCATCCCCTCTGCTCCTCAAAAGCAGTGTCCTATGCCCCCCCCCCCCAAAGCAGTGTCCTCTACCCACCTCCCCACAGTAGTGTCCTTTCCCCCTCTCCCCCCCCCTGCCACAGTAGTGTCCTTTGCCCCCCAAAAAGCAGCATATACTGCCACCCCCCACAGCTATGTCCTCTTCCCCCTGCTCTCCCAAAGTAGTGTCCTCTGCCCCCAACAGTGGTGCATCCATGACCAGCTGAGGTTTCTGTGCTGTGAGCACGCTCTCAGTGCAGTCACTGAGATGCCGAAGACAGCTCCTACCGCTAGTAATGGTCTGGATTCAGGTAGGACCAGTTTGCAATCATGTCAGCACTGTGACAGCCAAGATCCTGTTAAAGCAGTATTTAAAAAAGCGCCACCTGCAGGTTTGGGCCATAATGTGCTAGTATGTACTGCATACTAGCATATTATGACAGACTTACCTTTCAAATGGAACCCTCCAGTGGTACACTGTCACCTTTTTTTCCAGCACTTCAATCCCCACCTGGTCTTTCTTCCAGGTTTGCATGCTCTGGACCTTTGATTGGCCAAACTGCAATGACATCACTGCTGTAAATGGTAGTCATCATGATGGCATAGTGCTCTCTGCATTCAGGGCACACTCAGCACTAGGGATGAGCCGAACACCCCCGCGTTCGGTTCGCACCAGAACCGTCGAACAGTCCGATCGTTCGCACGAACATTTAGAACCCCATTGAAGTCTATGGGACTCGAACGTTTGAATTAAAAAACGATCATTTTAAATTTATTGTTGGAAAACGTCTTTCAGAACCCGGGTCTTGTCCCAGGGAACATGTATCAATGGAAAAAAGTCTTAAAAACTGTTTTAAAAAAAAAAAATTCCATTGATAGTAGTATCAATGGAAACGGTCGTTTCGTTTCACTCGAATTTGCCGCGAACGATCGAATGGACGATGTTCGAGTTGAACATACGTTCGTTTCGAACGCGAAGCTCATCCCTACTCAGCACTGAAAACAAAGCATACTGCACATGGTGCAATGATATCATTAGCTGAAGCCATTGTGAACATCTACTAATTACCTGTACGGCAAAATTTATTAGCATTTAATTCCACTTTAAAGGGACACCACAGATGGGTAAAAAGGTTAAAACAAGATTTTAATTTACAATTGTAAATTATCGATCGCATCTCTGTAATCTCATAATCTGATCAGGAAAAATACAGTCGTATTCATGAACAGAATATCTCAGTGCTGCCGGCTGATGCAAAATGACCAATCATTTTCTGCCCAGATTAGTTGGTTGATCTTGAACAAATCCGATCAAAATCAATCAAAAGGGATGTTATGGGTCTTTTATTGTTTGCAGATTTTATTGTTTCGGTTGAATTGCACATCGATCGGATAATGAAATTGAAATGCATGGCCAACATTAACATTAGGGGACAGGGAGGGGGCGGCACAAGTGCCATCAGATTACATACAGGAGAATCTTCTGTTTACTTGGCGTCCTCTGTAATAGGAAAACCCCATCTCCTGGGCTGGCATTGGACGACTGTTCTGTCTATCATAGTAGACGGGAATTTGTAATAAAGAGGCTGCTGAGTAAACAGGAGACTCTCCTGTATGTTATCTGTTGGCGCTCGTCCTGCCCCCATCCCTGTCACCTCCAAGGTTGCAGATGGGCATGGATCAGGCTGCATTGATGTCAATGGTGAGGTTGCATTTATGGCACTTGTGAGACTGCATTCAGAGGCTGCATTCATGTCAATGGTGAAGCTAAATTCATGGCAATGGTGAGGCTGAATTCATGGCAATAGTGAGGCTGAATTCATTTAGGTCCTTTTTAAACTAACGTCTAATTTTATTAGTGCTGTGGAGACACTGGCACCTCTGTTTAATTAAATGTGTTTTTATGTGGATAATTAATGAATAAATTGCAGTCTTAATCCGTATTCCTCTCTGACTAATTCTTTCTGAAACCCTTTGGTTTCCCCCTCCTCCTTTTTTTTTTGCAAGGCTGCATTCATGACAGTGGTGAGGCTGCATTCATGACAGTGGTGAGGCTGCATTCATGGCAATGGTGAGGCTGCATTCATGGCAATGGTGAGGCTGAATTTAGAAGCTGCATTTATGGCAATAGTGAGACTGCATTCATGGCAATGGTGAGGCTGCATTCATGACAATGATGAGGCTGCATTTATGGCACCGATGAGGCTGCGTTCATGGCACTGGTGAGGCTGCATTCATGACAATGGTGAGGCTGCATTCATGGCACCATTGATGGTGCGTTCATGGCACCATTGATGGTGCGTTCATGGCACTGGTGAGGCTGCATTCATGGCAATGATAAGGCTGCATTCATGGCAATGGCGAGGATGCAGATGGACACTGATTAGATTGCATTGATGGGCACTGACCCTTATTTTGCTTCACAGAACTGTATTTAAAATAAAACAAATCCTGAAACTTCGCTCTTAAAGTCAAGGGCCGGGATTCAGAAAGACTGGCATATTTTTAGGTGGGCGTAACGCATCTCATATGCGCTACTCCGCCGTAACTTAGAGAGATGAGTATCGTATTCAGAAACAACTTGCGACCTAAGTTACGGTGGCATAGCGTAAATAGGCCGGCGTAAGCCTGCATATTTCAAAGTAGGCAGGTAGGGGGCGTGTTGTATGATAATGAAGCGTGACCCCATGTAGATGCATGGCCGAATGAACAGCGCATTCGCCTCCTCTGTGGACGTAACCCAGTGTGCATGCTCAGAATCACGTCGGATAGAATGCCTAAGATACACCGAACACTGCCTACGACGTGAACGTAACTTACGCACAGCCATATTCGCCTATGACGCAAACGACGTATTCAACGTAAAATTCAAAAAGCTGTTCCGACGTCCATACTTAACATTAGCTGCGCCTCATATAGCAGGGTTTACGCCGGTCGTACACCTTATGTAAACGGCGTGTAGTAATACGCCGGGCGCAAATACATTCCTGAATCGGCGTATCTAGCTCATTTGCATATTCAACGCTTAAATCTACGGAAGCGCCCCTAGCTGCCAGCGTAAATATGCACCCAAGATACAATGGCGTAAGAGACTTACGTTGGTCTAATCTTGGAAAAATTCAGGCGTAACTGTCTTTCTGAATCACCGTAAAGATGCGATGGCGCAGATTTGAAATTACGGCGGTGTATCTGGAGATACGCCGCCATAAAAGCTTTCTGAATCCGGGCCAAGGTGCATGTTATACGCAAATAAATACGGTATATCCAAATAACACGACCAAGCTCATCCTTAGACTCTTTGGCCGCGTACACACGTACGAGAACCTCATCTGGCTAAACCCATCGTTCCGCCCGACGAGGTTCTCGGCCGGCCGGGCGTCGAGTTCGTCGACCAGGCTGTCGAAAAAGGCGTTGAGCCATTAGTCCCGATGGCCCGTCGAGGAAATAGAGAACCTGCTCTCTATTTTGGCTCGACGCCTCGCTCGACAGTTTGCTCGGCGAAAACGTACACACGATCGAGCTTCTCGGCAGAATATGGATCCCAGCGAGCTTCTCGCTGGATTCTGCCGAGAAGCTCGGTCGTGTGTATCGGGCCTATGTCACAGACAGCCACAAAGGCAAGAGAATTCTTGTTGGGCAGTGTATTAGTTAATTTGATGCACACTCCTAAATCCTGTACTCTGTATATGACACACTACGGAACTCTGCACATAGCGCACTTCTGAACCTTGCAATCTGTATGTAGCACACTCCTGAAACTTGCACTCTGTATGTAGCACACTCCTAAACTCTGTATGAAGCACACTCCTGAACACTGCACTCTGTATGTAGCACACTATGGAACTCTGCACTATGTATGAACCACACTCCTGGTATATTCAATGCACCTTTAAGACCCTACCACTGTTTGTTCAATTTGGCCCTGACCCACCTTTTGCTGTGGCATTTTTTAAATACCATGTGCCTGCACAATCCAGTCTTCCTCTGATATGTGTCTAGGCCAGTGGACATCTGTTTGACTTATAGATGGGAGACACCGGATAAGAATGCTCAGAACGGGCACCTGTCATTTCATGTCTGTGAGTACTCTTACTATCCCTTTCTTTCATTGCAAGTCCTATACAAAACTATGCATTCTTTATGTGCCTTGAGATTTGATCTCAGCAGAGGACGTCAAGTGACTGTAGTGAAATATTTAACCACAAAAGGAATAATCTACAAATCTGTATATAATAAAGTTTATTCAAAAATGACTTTAAGGATCATATAATACCTTAAATTGTATCTAAAGTTTAAGAAAAAACTGTGAGAAGGCAACTCTTTATTGCAGAAGATGCATGCAATCTCCCTTATACAATAAAATATACTTCTTAAAGAAATAGTATACAGTGCTATAAAATTATATTATTCAATATTGGATATTACAACTAAATAAAGTGCAATAATGCATACAAATAAAACAATCTCTGTTAAAGTGGTTATCAAGGTTGTTTTTTCCCCTTAAAATAATAAATATTTAATAGTTAGGTGCCCCGAACCTCCTCTATTGGGGGTTCCTCAATGGCGCTGACCATTCCACTTCTTCTGTGCCTGCCTTCATAGCAAGCCCCTTCCTATGGGGGCAGACATGTAGGCTCCATCTTAAGCTGGGCTGTGTGAGTCCATAGGCACACACAGTGAGGCTCGGCCTACCCCCCATTCTCTGCTCACAGAATTTGATTGACAGCAGTAGATGCCAATGGCTCCCTCAACAAATACTATGGAGAGGCTGCAGATGGGCACAGTAAAAATTCTAAAAGTGAAGGGGGTGGAGGATCAGCAGAACTTCTCTTTAGGGGGTGAAGTTATGCTTTATGGTAAAAAATTTCTTGGCTTTAGAACGACTTTAACCCCTGTATACAAACAACAGGTGACCAGTGCAACATAAAAGTAAACTAGTATCAATTCATTCTTTTGTAACATAAAATGTATTAATTATTTTTTTCCAGATCATGTGAAAACAATCATAGGCAAAAGTCCACATGTCTCTGAGCGGTGCAGAAAATTCAGCTATGTGTCTAACTACTCTCTGTGTTAAGCTGGGTACACATTCAGCAGGAACTGTCTGACTGTCGGTCAGGTACTGCAAGCAGCTGTCACACTTATGCCAACAATTGCAAATGTGGTTAGCAGACACATGTTTTGCCATATGATTTGTTTTATGGCAAATGCGGGTTGAAAAAATGCATGTCCAAAAAGGTGCATTTGTCATATACAGGGCATCCTATTCAAGTGAAGCCTATTTAACGACCGAGCAGGAACTTTGTGAAGTATGAATGGGGCCTTAGTCCATCTCCCCTTCATCATGCCATTTTTAAATAGTGTTTGTGTTCAAAAACTTCAAATTGGACAAGCACTCACCAGATCGAGGAACTCCTTATTCTCATAAGTGGGTCATCTCTGCTTCTTTTTTTCTTCAAATGCGGTATTCCCATTCATATAAACCCATCATACAGTACTGTGCAAACATCTTTGGCAGATGAGATAACAATTTGTTAAATTAAGAATGCTTTCAGAAATAGTTTATTTTTATGAATTAACAAAATGAAAAATAAATAAACAGAAGAGAGATAAAATCAAATCAATATTTGGTGTGACCACCCTTTGCCTTTAAAACAGCATCAGTTCCTCTAGGTACACTTGCACACCGTGTTTGAAGAAACTCAGCGCGAAGGTTGTCCCAAACGTCTTGGAGCACTAACCACAGATCTTCTGTGGATGGTAGACTGACTTAAATATTTCATGTAATCCCAAACAGACTCAATGATGTTGAGATCAGGGCTCTGTGGGGCCAAACCATCACTTCCAGGACTCCTTGTTTTAGTTTACATTAAAGATAATCACTAATGACATTGGCAGTATGTTTGGGGTCATTGTCCTGCTGCAGAATACATTTGGGGTCAATCACACACCTCCCTGATGGTATGGCATGATGGAAAAGTATCTGCCTGTGCAGCGCTACCCCATTCAGGAGCCGCTGATTAGTTTGGGATCGGCGGATTAGTAGTAGTGAGTAGTGAGCAAAGCAGTAACCTGTAGCTGAAGTTTTTTGAATGCTTTATTTTCCTGGTCCAACACGACCAACACATCAATTTGAGCCAGATAGGAAAAGGTTGATGAAAGTAGGGTAACTTCGCAGAGTCAAGCTTGGATAACGATAGCAGTCCTGCTTTCTGTAACTAAGTCAATCATGTCGCCACTCCAGCCAGAATGGATGCAGTGCACCTGGACAGGCCTCTCACACAGGTCTGGCAGCCAGAGTGTCATTGAGAAAGCTGAGAAGGAACAAGTCGCTGTCACCGACTTGGCTCTAGAAGATTAGTAGAGGCCTCTGCCACAGGTCCGGTACTTAAGAGCAATAGAGCATATCCTCTCAATCCTGTTCTCTTGAGATGCGGAACCCCAGTAAGTCACTGAGGTCCCTCAGTCACTTCAGTGTCTCTGAGCCATGAGGGCCCAAAATCGGGAACTCCGCGTAGCACGGGCCCTGGCCAGGTAGGCCATAGTGGCGGGGCTCGTGATGTGCGAACACCCTGAAGGTGGGTGCCGCACCTGGAACCAGGAACCCGCAAAGAACCCCGAAATATGGCATCTGCCACAAATATACCCATCCCCAGCATGCCCCGCAAAGGAAACCCTCCTCCAATTGGCTGCTGGGGAAAAGCGGCTCTGCCTGAACCCCTCTGGCGCCACCTGCCACCCAGAGATGGGACCACATCTCCGGAACGCAGAATGACCCACAGGACAATTCAGGGCTGACAGCTGCCGAATTTGAACAAATCAACTTGGGTGAGAGAAAGTAAGTCTCTCACCCTACTAACTTTAGCGTAGTGCCCTTTCTGAAAGTAAGGGGGCGCTACATACTCCCCCCACTTGAATGGACACTGTGCCCAGTGTCCCAAGGCATTCAGGCCTGAATGCCAGCCTGATGTCTGCTAACAGGACAGAAAAGTAGGAAAAAGAGAAATACAATGGTAAATTTTTACTTATACATAATACTTTATTGGAACATAATAGACAAACCAAGACATCACATGACATTACAATACATACACAACATTATCTATCTATGCTGCCCATGCTCCGCACTGTTGATAGTAGGTGGGTCCAATAACCTGCAAAGGAAATACAAAAGAAACAAACACACATATCTACAATATACATCCTAATATATTAATAATTTTACTATTTACACATCTCCAAGGTTGAAATTTAGACTGCACCCTCGGGCCCGAGTGTGAAGCCTCCCTTCCTCCCAGGGAGCTACAAGTTCTAGAACATATGTTTAGTCCGCTGCAAGAAATAAAACACAATGGCCCGGATTCACAAAGCACTTACGCCGACGTATCTCCAGATACACTATGTAAGTGCAAATATGCGCCGTCGTATCTGTGCGCCGGGCCCACAAACTAAGATACGCCTAAAAACAGACTTCATCCCACCGACGTAACTTGCCTACGCCGGCGTAGAGTGGCTCTCCCATTGATTTTCTATTCAAATGCAAATGAGGGAAATACAGCGATTCACAAACGTACGTTTGCCCGACACAGGCTACGCGCGCTGCGTGTAAGTGTACGCCCGGCGCAATTTTTTTTCCCCATAAAGGAGGTGTAACTCAGCAACAGACGTGCACAGTTAAGCTGGAGAGAAGCTGCAGCAGCATCGTTACGGACGAGCTGAGCAACCACACTTGCAGGACAACACATCTGTATGCTAACATGCCAGGGGCAGCCATGGTCGTAGCACTACTGCGTCCACAGGCATGGAGCATATAGCGAACGCGCATTAATGTCTTTGGCATGGGGGAATCGGAGGTGTATCGCATCTTCCGATTCAACCCTGATGCCATCCTGGAATTAGCCACAGCCCTCACATGCAGTACAGCCACTGGTCAAGGTACTGGCAACACTCCATTTCCTTGCCAGTGGATCTTTCCAACGTACAAGTGGAGTCATGTCTGGGATTTCACAATCCACCCTGAGCAGATGTGTGCACCAGGTTGTCCCCGCAATCCTCACACACATGTCCCACCACATCATCAAACCCACCCATGAGCATCTGTGGCAGAAGGCAATGCAGGATTTCTACAGAATTGCCGGATTCCCACGCTTCGTCTGGGCCATTGATTGCACAAATGTGGCACTACGGCCCCCCCTTGCCACAGAGCACATATACCGCAATCGTAAGCAGTGGCAATCTATTAACGTACAGGTGATAGCCGATGCCCAATGCCTCATATGGCACGTCTGTGCCAAACACCCAGGGGCCAGCCACGGCAGCTACATATACCGTCAAAGCACCATCCCAACAGAATTCGAACAGAACGTGTACAGGGACAGCTGGCTGGTTGGTCAGTGACATGGGAGTCAGGCATGACTGTCCGACCCCATGAAGGAGACATCACGAGGGGCACATGCACGACTAACATCCTCCTGTCTTTTCCCTTCCAGGTGACTCGGCATATGCACTTGGGCTCCATCTCCTGACTCCATACTGGAATCCCCAAACCAGAGGAGAGAGAAGATACAATGCTGCAAACATACACACCCGTGCAGTGGTGGAGCGCACATTTGGAATCCCGAAGTCCCGTTTCCGATGCCTGGATAAGTCCGGGGGGACCCTGTTGTATTCCCCAAACTTTGTGTGCCAGATCATCGGTGCATGTTGTGTGCTGCACAACTATGCCATGAGAAAGGGCCTGGAGATTGACATACTGTATGTGATGACCTGACCCCCGAGCCACACAGTCCCCCCCCTGCCTGAGGAGACCCCGTCTGCTAAAGGAACAGCAGTCAGGAGTTGCCTCGCGGAACGTATCTTTGCACGTTAAACACACACACATTCATCATGGCACACGGACAATGCACGCATGCACACCACTGTGGTCCCTAGCTCACATCCACCACATCCACCTCACATTGGTTAAGCCCAAGTCCACCACACGGGACTTGGGAGCAGCAATGCCACGCCAAGGCCCCAATGATGTTGCTGTCCATTCATACCACATTCACACGGTCGTGGGGATAACCTCTCCCTGACGAGCCAAGGTGACATGCCTTGCTGGCAGGAATGTCACACTGTAGCAGCACCGGGCAAACCCTGCCCCTGCAAACTTCTGCACTTCTCACCATGTTCCGTAACAAAAAAAAAAAAATAGGGATCATGCCCTTACAGGAGGATGGCACATACGTCTGTGCACGTCCAAAAACAAAATATATTAAGCTCATACTCTGAGCAGAAAAAAATCAGAGGAGAGTCATTTGCCCTCTCATGGGCCAGGCCTGGTGCCATGGGTACAGCTCCTCAATTGTCTGGGGGGCGACTTGGGTGAGAGGGTGGGACATCATGAGGAGGCTCATCCCCTGGTCTGTCGCTCCTGGCTCTGATGGCAGATGTAGCCTGCATGCCGTCCAACGCAACAGCAATGCGGGTCAGAACAGTGTTGGTATCTGCCTGCATCCGCAGCTGGCGGGCGTTGGTCTGCCGCTGTTCTACCGACCCTCTGCCTGGATGGCAGCAGTGTTGGCCTGCACAGCCTCCCCCAGGCTCTCCACCTCTGCCAGGATCTCAGCCATGTGATATGGGCCATGTGGCGCGTCTGCCGGGCCTGCTCCCTCTCAAGCCCTTCTTGGAGTGAACCGGCTACCCCCCTAGTCTTGGCCAGAGCCTTCCTAGGGGAAGTAGCCAGCGTTTAAGTCTTCCTGGATGGGGTAGCCTGGAGGGGGTTCCCCTGGATGGGGTAGCCCTGGAGGGGGTTCCCCTGGATGGGGTAGCCCTGGAGGGGGTTCCCCTGGATGGGGTAGCCCTGGAGGGGGTTCCCCTGGATGGGGTTCCCCTGATGGGCATGAAGGTCTCTGAGGGTCCGGGGAAAATGGAAGCCTCATTAAAGAAGAGGCATTCCTCGAGATGGAGATCCACCGGCTCCTCCTCAACTACCTCTGGAGCAGAGGTGTGGGCACTCCCCTCCACCAATCTTACATGGCTTTCCAGGGGGTCAGGCTAAGGCTGATGTTCCGGGGAATGGCCTGGGTCGGACACCAGCAGACGATGGCCCAGCTCCCTCCAGCACATCTGTGGATGACACAAAGCATACACATGTTGGTGGACCCACACACTTGTCACATGTTCCCTTCCACCCCCTCACATGCTACACACCGGATGGGGGATAAAACACACTTACCTCTCCTCCAGTCCTGGTCACTGGAGTCAAAGCCCTCCAGTCCCTCCACCTGCTCCTGCTCCAGACAGCTGGCTATCACATCCTCCTCAGCTGTCAACCTCACAGAAGAAGCTGGTCCACCTCCCGTGCCCCTGAGGTGCCTTCTGATGCTGGCCAGTTTATCCCAGGCACGCCGACGCATGTCGTTTATTTTATTGGCAATGTCCTTAAAGGTCCTGGATTCATGCCCAAGGGCATTGACCTCCAGGGTGATCTTCTCGAGGATCTCCTTGCCCTGCTGGTCCTGCCACTCTGTGCGCCATGGAGGTAGGCGTCATACTTACAGATGGCAGAGGTCAGGATCGCCCTCTTCTCAGCCGAAAAAAATGTTTTCCTCCCCTCCCTCTCAGTCTCAGTATCAGACATCGCTCACAATGCAAAAGTACCTGCACCACGGAACACAAGCTGCTGGTGTACTTTTGTGCTCTACGGGCACATGTCTGGGCCTATTTATGCTCTCGGCGTAGGCGGTGGGCCGGCGTATCTTAGGGGTTACGCCGGGCATAGTTGTGAGCATGCGCAGATGGGCGCGGGACAACCTTGTCACGGCGCATGCGCCGTTAGAGATACGCCGGACGTAAGCCTCAGCACCACGCTCGGCAGCAAAAAGGGGAAGAAGAAAATAAAAAATTTCTTTCACTGAGTCTTCTTCCGATGCTACGGAGAAGTTGGCAAGGTACCACTCTAACTAATTGAACCCACCCCTCCCAGAGTTCCTCACACAGGCCGCAATGTGGATCTGGAGAGGCAGGGGGAAAAGGGGAAACAATAAAAACAATTTGAGTGGGGGCGAGAACCCTTGTCCAAAACTTCTTTAAAGTACATATGCCAGATAAAGCAGACATGCAGTTCACTTGTAGAAGCGCAGGTCTGGCAAAATAAGAATGTCCCCCTCTTCTGTCGTAAAGGTAACTAAAAATACATGGTCTTCTCTACCAGGAGACCTCAATACAACCTGGTCACTGTAGATGTGCCTGCCCCAGCTCCACTCTCGGTGACAACGTTCAAATTTGGGGTTCAAATAAGATCAGCCCAAGTCCGCTCCTTTTAAGATACGGCAGCAAAAAGGGGAAGAAGAAAAGAAAAAATTTCTTTCACTGAGTCTTCTTCCGATGCTACGGAGAAGTTGGCAAGGTCCCACTCTAACTGATTGAACCCACCCCTCCCAGAGTTCCTCACACAGGCCGCAATGTGGATCTGGAGAGGCAGGGGGAAAAGGGGAAACAATAAAAACAACTTGAGTGGGGGCAAGAACCCTTGTCCAAAACTTCTTTAAAGTACATATGCCAGATAAAGCAGACATGCAGTTCACTTGTAGAAGCGCAGGTCTGGCAAAATAAGAATGTCCCCCTCTTCTGTCGTAAAGGTAACTGAAAATACCTGGCCTTCTCTCCCAGGAGACTTCAATACAACCTGGTCACTGTAGATGTGCCGGCCCCAGCTCCACTCTCGGTGACAACGTTCAAATTTGGGGTTCAAATAAGATAAGCCCAAGTCCGCTCCTTTTAAGATACGGGCACCTTGAGGTGTGTCCAAATGGCTTCCTGGCACCATGCCTCCCGCTCTTGATTCACCTGATACAAAAGGGAGAATGGCACATAGGGGTACTCATACCCATAGCAGGTGGCAACTCTCTGGATCACCAGGCGCTGCAGCCTGGCCAAATTGGGCAATGTATGTGGGTCTCCGCGTCCCGGCAGCACTGTAGCGTCCGGTGCCCTTTTCAAAGCAGGCACGGCAAGGGGCATGGGGGTAGTGAGTGAAGACAACTGAACAGACTCACCGGCTCCCCAGGTCAGCTGTGGGACGTCCATGGATGACTGTTGGGACCCACGCGATGTTCTCCTTCTGGTAGTGTAGGGGGCACGGAATCCTCCGAACCCCTGTTGCTCAGGAAACATAGGCTCAAATAAACTTTCTAGGGTCTCTCCGTCATCCAAAACAGAGTCCAGTTCGGAGGAGTTGTACCCCTCCGCAGGCAAATAGGCACACACTTTCGAAGGGCCTCTTGGCCAGTCCGGCAAACAGCTTTTAACAGGTAGGCCTCGACCGCGGCTGCGGGAGGCTGGAGCAGGTCCTGCTCCTATAGAGCTACACCACACGGAGACCGCTGTAGAAGTGGTGGCCTCCGGTTTGGCTTCGGCCTGTGTGCTGGTCAAGTCAGTCACGTGGGTCACACTGGTCGGGTCATCTTCTCGGTCTTGTACGGTCATAGGGCTTACCTCCTGTAAAGAAGATGGCGAGGTAGCCATTCGGAGAGTCAAAGAAGACCGAGTTGACCTCACTGTTGGGAGGCTCCTGCTCCACAATTTCACCGACAGGGATGGTTCTGGCCATGTGGCTTCCTCCTCCGCGGTGACAGCTCCGGTAATGTAGTTTGCCCGGTACTCTTTAGGAGCTTGGGTGGATGACTCCGTAACAAACAAATAGGCCTGGCATTTCAGACACCGGGCGAACGGCTGAATCCGCAAGGACAGTTCCTCGCAACGAGGGCAGGACAGTCCCAGCAACTCCGATCCTCCGCTCGATAGTAACACAAATTGTCCCTTGGTGGACATCCGGATACCTGTATCAGTCACGGGTACCCCAGGTTGAGCAAACATGTTGGAGACTCCCAGTGAAGTGGTAGGGGTTCTCAGCCGTTGAGCAGTAGCAGGTGGTAGCAAGAAGGCAGACATTGCGTAGCACACGTGGTCTTCCTTCTCTGGCGCACAGCAACTGAAGAGTTGGCGTGAAATTTGGTGGTTCCCTTTACTTGTTTGGCGCAAAACTTTACCTTGCGTCTCACGCACGGGTGGGTGACTCCTCCCACATGAAGAACTTGTCCAGGCACGTTCCAGACGCATGCTTGCTGCACGTACACCCAAGCTTTAATGTTTGAGGTTAACTTCCTCGTTACCAGACAATTCAAACATGACACTCTTTGCCCTTAATAAATCCATTACTCACGATTTCCATTGCCAGAGGTAACAGCCGATATCCTGGATGAGCCCCCACGAGTAGCGCTACCCCATTCAGGAGCCGCTGATTAGATTGGGATCGGCGGATTAAGTTACCTCTGTGTGGTGTCTCGGGGTGAATGTAGTGAGCAAAGCAGTAACGAATGTCCAACCTGTAGCGGAAGTTTTCTGAATGCTTTATTTTCCTGGTCCAATACGACCAACACATCAACTCGAGGTAGATAGGAAAAGGTTGATGAAAGTAGAGTAACTTCGCAGAATCAGGCTTGGATAACGAAAGCAGTCCTGCTTTCTGTAACTAAGCCAATCATGTCGCCACTCCAGCTGGAATGGGTGCAGTGCACCTGGACAGGCCTCTCACACAGGTCTGGCAGCCAGAGTGTCACTAAGAATGCTGAGAAGGAACAAGTCGCTGCCACCGACTTGGCTCTAGAAGATTAGTAGAGGCCTCTGCCACAGGTCCGGTACTTAAGAGCAATAGAGCATATCCTCTCAATCCTGTTCTCTTGAAATGCGGAACCCTCAGTCACTTCAGTGTCTCTGAGCCATGAGGGCCCTCAGTTTTATCTTGTTTTTTTTGGGATTTCCATTGCATCTATGATCCTCATTGTTGTGGGTTTCTTTGTGCTTTTTCAAAAGAGCTTGAACAGTACATCTTGAAAGCTCAGTCTGCTTTGAAATCTTTGCCTTGGAGAGACCTTGCCGATGCAGTATAGCTACCTTGTTTTTTCTGTCAATGGATCACTGAACCTAAATCAGCAGGAGGCTGTGAAAAAAAAGCCGGCATTAAACAAAATAACTACCTGAAAGAGATATCCAAAGAATGTGAGAATCCCTACCGTGTAATATGCCAAAAGGAGGAATAAGAGACCCCTGAGACTTGTAGTGAACTCAAGGGTACTAACTCTGAAGTCTGACTAAAAGAAAGAGTGTTCAGTACATGAGAGGGATTCCTACAAAGGGAGGCAGGAATAAAGAGTATACAGGATCGCAACCCCAGACTGGTACAATGGAACACCAAAACAAAGGATGAGCAACAAAAAAAAACACCCACTTGGGGTTTCTTTGGTGCTTGACAAAAAACTCTGCAGAATCTTCCTAACCTTGAACACAAATCTAGGTTCTAAGAATCTTGTGACCCACTATGGTCTACTTAAGCATACATAGTCAAGCAACAAGGGGCATGAACTGCTAAGAACCTATAACTGATTAAGACAGAACTGAGGAAGGGATCTGGAGGAGCTTTCCCAAGAGACTGTGGATGCAGGACGTATCTTAAGGTGATTAGGTCCTGTAAAGGCCTCCAGACACTGCCCCTAACAGGAGGCATTAGCAGCAAGATCCCAGTGTGTTCTGCCTGTTGATACACCAGGGGAGGACAGAGCCCTCCAACAATGATTTATTCCAACTATGCAGGAGATTAGGAGCATACAGGTGTGCACACCTCTCCATTCAGTGTGGAGACTATTAATGAAGGAGAGCCAGATATCAGCATTGTCTCTAATTGGATTAGTGCAGTGGGGAGTAGTACTCTCATCATAATTCAGCATAGGTACCAGGTCAGGGAACCTTACCAGAGGTAAGGGTCCTGCAACATTTATGTAATTTTTAACAGAATCCAGGTCAGGAAGCCAACTTACAATGGGATTCCATGATGAAGAGGGGGCCCTCTGTTCTTTGGAACCAGACTTAAAGCAAAACCAATTGCAAAAAATGAATAACTTAGAACAAACAGCATTTCTTGTCTTTAGTTCCACTTTAAAGGCTAAGTTCACCTTTTGTAACATGTTACACCCGCATTTAGGGTGCAACATGTAACATGATACTGTGTAGCAGCCGACCTCCCCCCTCACCCCCTTTGACTTTAGGCAAGGTTTCTGCTGCTCACAATCACTGTTATATTTTTAAAACAGCACTGCTGTGTTGGAGCCCTGCCCACACATCCAGGTCATTCATTCATTGCGGCAGACGGCTTGTAGTTCTTAATGTACTACCAGTGTACTGATGAGTTCCATAAGTTTGATGTCTCTTCCTGTACACCAGAAACTCGCTGCCCATATGGGAGTTATGAGCAGATTGCTGTACTGAGTGTCATCAGGAGCCTGGCATTGCACACATGATCCACTGATCAAAGATGCAATGCTTTGCTGGCTGCAGGGTAAAAAAAAAATAAAATACATTATTTTACCTGCAAAATCGTGGGCATTTTCTTTTTTATTTTTTTTATTTTAGCTTAGCCTTTAAATCCCAGGTATGAAGTTCACTCAGAGCAGGTAGAAGAGAATACCCCAATTCTCCCAAGGAGACTGATGGGACATATCAGGGACATCCCAGGCTATAGGGACCATCTGGATATCTTTCCCTGAATCCAGTTTCTCAGGAATAAGCAGAAGCTAAAAAGGATTCAGAGTCAACAAGAGAAGGGGAAGGCAGTCCCCAACACCTTACAACCGACCTGGGCAAGATGACCTTTTTCTGTACTGCCCTTAGCTAATTAAATACAGAAAAACATGGACTTTGTAAATGGAACCTGTAATGGTATGGCCCATGGGGCCCAGAAGCTCTTGAAGGATGCGGGGTACTCCTGGTTGAGCTTCACCAATGACTCCTGTGTCTAGGGTCAAAATGATATCTTGAATTAAATGAGATGGGACAGTCATGATAATCCACAATATATTCAGAATATCTTGAACTGGTTTTTAATTCTAAACTCAACAGGTTAATTGAAAGATGTTAATTGATGTTAATCACCTCCAGCTACCTGGCTGTAGTGATAAAGCTTGCTGTGATTGCATTCTATTGTCTATTGTGCTAATTAGGTCTGCTGCTGTGGAGATGTGGAATGTGACTTAGCACCCTCTAAAGGTCAGACGTCTGACTTATGTTTACTTAAGGAATGTGTATTGGAGACTCGT
Source organism: Rana kukunoris (assembly GCA_029574335.1). Lineage (NCBI taxonomy): Eukaryota > Metazoa > Chordata > Amphibia > Anura > Ranidae > Rana > Rana kukunoris. The sequence continues at coordinate 338,109,279 of CM056050.1, forward strand.
TAGCACCCATTGTGTGATGTTGTGGATGGAGTGTGTCATTGTCCCTTTGATTACTGCAGCATGCTTTTTGGTTGCTAACTGTATATAAAGAGCCTGAGTTTGTCATTAAAAGCTTTCCGTTTGGAACCAGAGAACAGAGCTGTGTGTGTCTCGTTTTCTGGGGGAAATCCAATGGGTCCTGTCTGCCGGATTGTGGAGTGTCGATAAGCTGCCGTGGGTTGGTGGAAAGGAATATCGTAACGGCGTTAACCCCTGACCATTACAGAACCTCTATAAAGGGTGGACTTTTGAACAAGATCAGAAGAGTTGACTGCCATTTGTTTGTACACTGCAATATGTCTTTGAATATTAACACACTCAGACAATCTAAGCATACATGTTAATTTCTAGTGATGAGAAATGTTGAAGTGTAGTCAGAAGCCTTCCACACCATGCTGATCTCAGGGTAAATGATGATATCCAACATGGCTGATTGGCAGTAGATGTTTTCTATTATTGATAATAAAAAATCTGGATCAGGCAATCTGTCTTTAATATTGAATTAATATCAATGTCACGTGCAAACACAACGTTTTCAGATTTCAGTGCCGTTTTTGGCAATAGAAAAGTTCCAATCCTGCTTTAGTATGTTAATATTTCTTCATCTGCATTCCTTCCAATAGTCAGGGCTTGAAAGCCTGGGCACCAGGCATGGGTCACTCCGCTCCTGTGAACAGGTTTTTTAATTGAAGTATTTCAATTTACCCCTGCACTGAGACCTGACACAGAGTCAAGCATCATCTGCAACTTATGAATGGATTTCACATCAATGCATAGTTGAACTCAATTCATAGTGAACAGCGTCAGTATATTTTTCTCTTGCACTCAATGTAAAGATGCCAAAGTGTGCCCCCCCTTTAAAATGGTAAAAAAAACAAAAAAAAAACCTAAGGGATTGGAATGAAGAAGTTAATAAAATGTGATGTCATTTATAAAAGTACTAGAATCGTGTTACTGGTACAAATCATTTGTTTTACATTTGTCTCAACAAATAGGAACAAATGCAAATTAAAGGTTATGATAAAAAAACAAAAAAAAAAACAAAAAACATTGTAAGGGTAGAAGGCTATGAAAGAGTTAAAAAAATTAATTATGGTTTACCAAGTGGTAAAAATTGGACTAGAGTGTTGTTTGAAAAAACTTAAACTTTTGTAATTACCACATAATATTCTTCTTTGAGTCTATTTAGGGACACGGATTTCATTAATAGTTGGATTATACAGGATGTTGGAATACTAGTAAGGAGGGGGGGTATGTGGGACTTTAAATGAGGCAGGGACTGTGTAGTGTCATATTCCTCCATCCCTGGTACAAATAAAACAGAGGGGAAATTTGGGACTTTAAATTAATCACACGGCTATACAGTGAGGAAAAAAAAAATATATATAATATCATGTTTATTGGTACATATACACATATTGAGTCAAAACAAAATACAGTGAATAAATAGTATTGCTCATTATTAACACATGATACATATATATATACATACATACATACATATCGCTGCACCACCATGGTGTGGGTGGTGTTGGCTGGTAACCTAAATATAATAAAAGTACTGGAATCCAAACTTGTATGACATGACATAATATCTGAGTGACTGAATTTGTCTGATAGACGGGATACCTCCCTAATGACAATGGAAACTGATGAAAAAGAAGGAAGAGTCTCAAAATATAGTGTAGGGGAGAATCAAACACAGTGTAACTCAGAAATATAAATAGACTTTATTGATGAATGCACACAAAGTATAAATAAGTCCCACTGGGGCAGTACTCAGACCCCCCAGATGAGACATGTTCCTCCAGAGTATCAATAATCTATAAAAACACTGCATACAATGAAAAAAAGTTGTTATTCGGGTTGTCCCAATAACACTTTTTTAGGACCGAGTACAAGTACCGATACTTTTTTTCATGTACTCGCCGATACCGATTACGATACTTTTTTTTAAATGTGTCCCCAGAAATGCAGCCATGTCCCCCCAGAAATGCAGCCATGTCTCCCCCATATATGCAGCCATGTCTCCCCCATATATGCAGTCACGTCTCCCCCATATATGCAGTCACGTCTCCCCCATATATGCAGTCACGTCTCCCCCATATATGCAGCTACGTCTCCCCCATATATGCAGTCACGTCTCTCCCCCCATAAATGCAGCCATGTCCCCCCATAAATGCAGCCACGTCTCCCCCATAAATGCAGCCATGTCTCCCCCATATATGCAGTCACGTCTCCCCCATATATGCAGCCATGTCTCCCCATAAATGCAGCCATATCTCCCCCATGAATGCAGCCATGTCTCCCCATATATGCAGCCATGTCCCCCCCATATATGCTGCCATGTCCCCACCGAGAAAGCCAAGCCAAGCACCCGCTCCCCCCCCCCCCGCCGCCGCTGCTGCCTAGTTAATCGGTGCGGGGAACATTACAGCTTTCACTCCTCCTTGCTCGGGCACTTTGATAGACAGATCACCCGTCCAATCCTGGGACGAGTGATCTATCTATCAATGTACCCGAACAAGGGGGAGTGTCTATACGCGGCGGGGAAAACACAGCTATTTAAATGAAAGCTGTAATGTTCCCCGCACCGATTGATTAACTAGGTGGCGGCGGCGGCAGGAGGGGGGGACATGGCTTTCTCTATGAGGACTGCTCGGCTCCGCTCTCCCTCCCTCCCCCCGCCCGCTCTCTAGAAAAAAAAAAGTATCGGATCTGGCATCGGTATCGGGACAACCCTAGTTGTTATGTTAAAAAGTGAATTTGGGATGCATGCCCCGCAATACCTGAATATAACATGAATATTGACCCCTCTTAATCTATGAAAGTCAAGCATCCAATGTATGAAAATGGTAGCAGTCCTGTGGAATAGAGGCTGTTTGCTGTAATGGATCACATATATAAGTCCCGTCCTAATGAGGACTGTGGGCTGGATTGTCTCCAAGGTGTTTGTGTGTAGCTAATCAGCAACTGTCCGAGGTTGTGGTATATTACCACTGAGTGAAGTGCACAGCAAGAGGATACATGATAGTCTATGGTAGAATGTATCCTCTAGTTTCACGGCTGATGCCTTACTTCCATTAATAACGATGTAGCACCATTGGATGGAAAGCACAGCTTATATATATAGATCAAACCGTCGGTCTGTAAATATATCCTTCATGTAAAGAGCTGAAAAAAATACATCCGTAATAGCCATACAGCGCCGCTAAACTAGGGCGCTCATCCCAGTGTTTTCCAATGGTTCGATAAAATACCAAACACCTGATATGGAATGTTAAGATGCAACAGTGAAGCACATTTATGGCTGATTCAATCAGTCAGCCTTCATACATTTAATATTTTCTTCAATTTCACCAGGGCAAAACACTTATGCCGCGTACACACGATCACTTTTTGTGATGAAAAAAAACGTAATTTTATCTAACGAAACAAAACAACGTTTTTCAAACTTCATTTTCCAAAACGACGTTGCATACACACCATCGTTTTTCAACAAAGCGCTAGCAAAGCATGGTGACGTACACCACGTTCGACGGCACTCTGTTCCATTAAAGCTCCATCTCATAACTTGCTTCTGAGCATGCGCGGGTTTAAAAACGTCATTTTCAACATCGTTTTGCCCACACACCATCACTTTTTACGACACAAAAAATGACGTTTTGAAAAACAACACAAAAAATTCAAGCATGTTTGAATTTTTTTTGGTCGTTTTTTTGAAGACATAAAACAACGTTTTGCCCACACACAGTGATTTTAAATGACGTTTTTGAAAACGTCGTTTTTTTTCATCACAAAAAGTGATCGTGTGTACGCGGCATTACCTGTGTTACAGATCCCTTCTTAAACCAACTGGTTCCCCCCTTTCCCCCCTCTCACTCTTCCCTCTCTTTACCTTTCATTCTCTCCTCCCACTTCCCTCCCCCTTCCCCCTTTTCCCTCTCCTTTCACCCTCCATATACTTTGTGAAACCCAAAAAAGTTTGTCCGATTGAAAGCGTACACACCATCTTATTTTTTTGAAAACCTGCTCATTTTGAAGTTTGTTATCAAAAAGTCAGACCGTGTGCATGGGGCTTTAGAATTAGGGTAAAGGTTAAAGGTAGGTTAACGGTAAGTTTTGGTGCTAGAGGTCTCACAATTAAAATAAAGATATTCCTAAAAAACATACATTTAAATCCCCTACAACATGTAGTTCTATTGCACAGTAACTTTTGCATCAGTACAATTAGTTTTAGCAGATCTGTGAAAGACTAAATGGTTTGACGTTTAGAATATACAACATATTTGTAACTAGCACTTTCATATCTCTACCACAAAAGGGATTTCTCTTCTTACTGGATTTACCAAACATTCTGTATCATTTATCTGAAAGTCATGACAAAGGGGGCAAAGCGAAAGAGGCCATCAGCCAATGTTTTATTTCACTTGGACCTTCACCACATTTCCAATACGTGACTCAGACAACTGTAATTTCCTTTCGGTCTTAACTCTTTCACTATAGCAGAAATCCTTTTCTTTTATCCTATTGTGCCTGTGCTACTTATGGATAGGAATGGATGGGTTTATCCCCTTTAAATATTTCTTAAAGTTGAACTCCTGAAAAATTCAAAAACTACCCTTTTTAGTGGGGCTTGCCCTGCACTGCAAGGACTAGCCGCTCATTTTCCCAGGGTTCCTGTAAAAAAATCTTACCATATTCCTCACTCCCCTGGCAGTCAGTGCTAACCTCTTATCTCCAGTGCTCAAGTTTGTGGGTGGAGATCCTCTGCATCCTCAGTCACAATGCACAGCTATTTTACAATTTACTTATTTTAAATAAGCAATGACAGCCATAGTTTTCAGTCTATTCAGTCTTGTAGGGCATATTAACCTCTTATGGACCGCCGCATGTACATTTACGTCGGCAGAATGGCACCGACAGGCACATCAACGTATATATACGTTGGTACCTTGAGGTGGGTCAGGGGTCCGATCGGGACCCCCCCGTACATGCGGCGGTCCCCGTAGCTGGCCGAGCGATCCGGGATGAGGGGGCGGCTATTCGTTTTTGTCCGCCCCCTCCATATCGCTCCCAGCCAATCTGCGCGCTCCCCCTGCAGTGCACTTCCTCCTCCTGTGTAAACACAGGAAGAGGGAAGTGATGTGATCTCTGCTCTCGGCGGTATTTTCAACCACCGCTGAGGAGAGATCACATCGCACAGTAAGTCTGCACAACACTACACTGACACACACTACACATAGGCACATTTACCCCTTGCGATCGCCCCCCCCCCTCCCCCCTGTCAGTGTCACTCAATGCAGTAATCATACATGTATGATTACTGTATTTAGTGTCAGTGTGACAGTCAGTTAGTGTTAGGTTCAGGGTAGCCCCCATACACCCCCCTAATAAAGATTTAACCCCTTGATCACCGCCCTAGTTAACCCTTTCCCTCCCTATTGCCAGCGTCACTAAGCGATCATTTTTCTGATCGCTGTATTAGTGTCGCTGTTCCCGCTAGGTAGCTAATTTTTTTTTTATTGCAATTTTTTTTTAATAAAGACATGTGGCCAAATAAATTTTGGCCTAAATGTTTGACTAAAATTTAGTTTATTTGATTTTTCTTATAACAAAAAGTAAAAAATATTGATTTTTTTTCAAAAATGTCACTCTATTTTTGTATATAGTGCAAAAAATAGCTGCAACCAGCTGAAAATGAATAAGCTAGTAGTATGTGTGCCTACTCTGTAACGTAGGGAGGTGGGGCTATTTAAGTGGTATTCCCACAAAATGAAAGATATTAAAGTAAACATCACCCTTTAACCACTTAAGACCCGGACCAAAATGCAGGTAGTGCCCACACTAGCACTGATGGGCACTGATAGGCGGCGCTGGTATGGGGCACTGATGGGCACTCATGGGCGGCACTGATGGGCACTCATGGGCGGCACTGATGGGCACTCATGGGCGGCACTGGGCACTCATAGGCGGCACAGGTGGGCACTCATAGGTGGCACAGGTGGGCACTGATAGGTGGCACAGGTGGGCACTGATAGGTGGGCACTGGGCATGGATTGGCACTGTGGGGTGGCACTGGCAGACACTGGGGTGGCACTGATGATCACTGAGGGGTGGCACTGATGGATCAATGTTGCCAATCAGTGCCCATGTGTGGGCACTGATTGGCATCATTTTTTTTACTGGCCCTTTTTTTTTTTTTTTGTTCTTTTTTTTTTTATGTTCCCTGGTGGTCTAGTGTGGGCACTCCCTGGTGGTCCGTGTGGCGATCCGAGGGGGGGCTGCGCTGATAAACAATCAGCGCGAACCCCCCCTGTCAGGAGAGCCGCTGATCGGCTCTCCTGTACTCGCGTCTGTCAGACGCGAGTGAGGAAGAGCCGTCGGCGGCTCTTCCTGTTTACATCGTGATCAGCCGTGATTGGACACGGCTGATCACGTGGTAACGAGGCTCCGCCGGAGACTCGTTACCGAGATCGGAGGTGCAGGGTGTCAGACTGACACCCCGCATCACCGATCGCCGCGCTGCGCGCCCGCACGGGCGCGCGCGGCATTGAAATCGTGCTAGACGTTTGAGAACGGCTAGTCACGATTTCATAACCACTTCCAGGCCGTAAATCGGCTATTGGCCGGGCGGGAAGTGGTTAATAGCTACCTAAAGGGGTGTTCCAGCCAAATGTAATGTTTATTAAAAGTCAGCAGCTACAAAAAGTGTAGCTGCTGGCTTTTAATAAACATTCACTTACCTTCTCCACGTTCCAGCGACGCGCCGCCGGCCGGGGCTCCGCTCCTCTCTCCCCCTCCCCGGCCAGCGTCTTCATTCCGACTGTGGGCACCCAGCCATGACAGCCTTCGGCTTCACAGCCAGGCACCCACTGCGCATGCGCGAGCGGAACTGCGCATGCGCGAGCGGCACGGACCTCTGCTGATTGGACAGGCAAACGCATGGGACCTGTCATGTGTCCCATGTGATCGCCTACAGGGAGGGGCTGCTGTAGACGATTAAGCTTAATCGCCTAACCAGCCCCTCAGCGGAAGCAGGAAGTGGGACAGGAAGTCCCACTCCTTCTGAAGCCCCCCCTCCCCCCTAAAAAAATTACATACCAAATGTGGCATGTAAGGGGGTGAGGAGTGGGATTAGCGGAAGTTCCATTTTTGGGTGGAACTCCACTTTAAGTACCATCGATATTTGCCTATCGCACTTGTTTGTAGCCTAAATACTGAAATTTGCACCTAAAAATTTAATCAAGTAACTTTTGTGAAATGGCAGTAAAAACCATTGCTGCGCTAGTAAATTTCGGGTGTGGTGCCAGTAAATTTCTGGTAGGTTAGCAAAACTGTCACCAATGCCGCCTATCAGTGCCACCTATCAATGCTCATCAAGACTTGATGATCAGTGCAGCCTAGCAGTGCCCATAAATGCCACCTATCAGTGGTGCCTATCGGTTTTGCCTATCAGTGCTACCTATCAGTACTCATCAATGCTGCCTATTAGTGCTCACCAATGTCGCCTATCTGTGCCCATCATTGCAGCCTATCAGTGCTGAATATTAATGCCAACTATTAGTGCTCATCAATGCCCATCAGTGCCTGCCCCTTATCAGTGCTCATCAATGCTGTCTTTCAGTGGCCATCAGTGCATCCCATCAGTGCTCATCAATGCCCATCAGTGCCACCTATCAGTGCCCATCAAAGCCCATCAGTTCTGAATATCAGTGCCCATCAGTGCTCAGTTTTCTGAGTTTAGAGCATTTCTCTCATACAGCCCAGAGCCTGCACTGACAGTTACCCCTCCCTCACACGGATGGGAGAGGAGAGAGCCGATCTGCTACTTCTACTCCTACACCTCTCCCCTGTGTGTACACAATAAAAGTGTAAAGTCCAGCAGCTGAATGATCAAATTCAGCTGTTAGATTGACAATTTACACAGTGCAACAAGGAGGAGAGGGGCAGGAGGAAAAGGAGCAGATCGTCTCTCTCCTCTCCCATCCGTGTGAGGGAGTGAGGGAGGGGTAACTATACATGGGGAACATCTTAAATATGTGACCTTCAATGTGTTGCCATCACCCCTGATGAGCAAGGAAAAATTCGAGGATTCCCCCGAAGTGGGGCTTTAAAGGCAACGAAGCAATTTTAAATGTTTTATACAAAGTTATAAAGTTTTATTAATAAATAACAAAGTGTCCAGAGACACATAAATATAAAAAGAACAAATAATTATACAATTTGAATGATCCACAGGATAAGTACCAGGCCCAACGCGTTTCGGGTTTTCCCTTCTTCAGGGGCCGAAGACTATGTGAGATCTGGTAAATTTGTTCAAAGAAAACACTATGAGAAGCTAATAAAGCATAAGCATAGGCAAAATACATATATAGGTGCAATAAATCAAACACATACCAGTCAAGATAGTTTAAAATTGCAGGTCATTCGAGGCATATATCAACCATGGCGTGGAGATTTCCAAGATGGAATGGAAATAGGAAAACCGGGATACTGTGCTTTATACGGCCATATTAGGACCAAGAAAACTGTCGCAAAATGTATACTATCCTAAAAGTAAATGACAGTGTACATAAGAGGATGTCTAAATGTATATATACTATAATTAAAGTGTCTAGTTGGAGTTAACTGAAAACACCAAAGGAAAGGCATATCAGAAAGCACATACCCAAATTGTTGGAAAGTATCGATGTGGTAGCATCTGAACAGTTGTGGGCAGATGAGATCACTGACAATCTGTATGTAATAACATATAAATTAGTCAGTGAGAGTAATCGAGGTTAGGTTCGGAAAAACACCATTTGTAGACCCAGATCAAAGTACTTACATGTAGATGTAAACAAGCGTGGCATCGCAGCATTCTGCCATGTCAGGCTGCTAAGAAGGCAGAGGGTGTTTAAATAGGATAAAGGAGGTGGGCGGGTGTGGAGAGTGGGCGTAATATGATGACGTGGCGTCACCCAATAGGTTATCAGAGGATGGTTGTAGTGACGCTGATCGCGTCATAGACAAACATGGAATGCGAGCGGAAACGGATGTCGATAGGCAGTCCTGTCCTCGCATGACGCATGTCGCGCCGTGTCAGGGCATGAAGTGAGGGCGGAAGTGAGGTGAGTAAGCGCCGCCGCCCGGAAGTCCAAAAATGGAACTGTAATGATGACGCGGGCCGCGTCGGCAAGAGGGCATAGGGTAAGGGCGGAAGTAAAGAGCCGCTTGAGCTCCGCCGCCAAGCAGGGAGTCAGCGCGGCAACACGCCAACGGATCACCACGCCGACCACCCGTGCGGCAGGCGGGGCAAACACGGGGACCACCTACCGGGGACCCAGATCCCCGTATGGACCACACAGTAAAGGGGTCATTGGTGTCCACACTCACATTTGAAAATTATAGGTCTAATAATTTTCATAAAGAAAAAGAGGAGATCAAAGGACCTAGACTGATACTAATATATCTATGAACGAGCACTCCAAAGAGGGCTGCAAAGTGTAGAAAAAAACAAACAAACATCTATACAAGGAATGTGTATGTAAAAGATATGTATTTATATACAAAATCCCACATATCTAGATAAAGATAAAGGGCCGACAGTGAGGTCCAAAAGGAAATGAAAGAGACAGATAATATGCCAATTCATATCACTTTAACGACGCAGGTGTGGACCCAACAGCTGTCTGCACTGTGAGAAGTGTGCGACGGCCGGGTCCAAGGTAAGCCGTCACCATACAAAGATGGGGCGGCTTGGGTGCGCCGGGCCAAGTGAACACAGAAAAACCGGAGATCAAATCCACGCCAGGGATGAAATGCCGGAAATGAGATGCACAGGCAAAGGGCTAGTGAGAGGGGATGGAATAAGCAGAGACAACATTGTGATCCATGCAAGAATTACAACATAAAAAATTATATATATATATATGCAGTACAATGTAATTCACATAACACATTAGCAAAGGACAACAAAATATAATATATAAAACAATTGAATCATACAGAAAACAACAGACCAGAGACGTCCCTCAATCCCCCTCCCAACCACCCGAGGAGAAACCCTCCAAGAAGGGCCTGAAGCTTATCTGTTCGTTAAGCCCCGGGGGAAGATTGGCCCCAAGGTCAGCAATCCAGCGGGTCTCATGCTGTAGTAGGGTTTTATTCCAGTCTCCACCTCTGGGGTTGGGATGAACCCTGTCAAGAATCAGGAATTTCACCCCAGGAAAGATTCCACCATGTGATAACAAAATATGGCGCCCCAATGGTAGGTCTGGATTAGCAGTGCGCATGGCATGTAAATGTCGGGAGGCCCTTTTGAAAAAGGGCAGTTTGGTTTTACCGACATAAAACATGCCGCATTGACAGGTCAGTAGGTACACCACACCGAGGGTTTTGCAATTAGCAAAGTGTCTCGGTCTAAATAGGCGTCCATTGGGTAGAGTAATTCTCTGGTCGATATCAATGTACCGGCAAATGGAGCATCCTCCACATGTGTAGGTACCCTTTCTTTTGCAGGGATCACTTCTGAAGCTCCCTTTAAACTCGCTGGTAACCAGCTGGTCTCCAAGAGAGCAGGCCCGACGATATGTGATCGCGGGCTCTTTGGAGACGAAAGGTCCTACGTTGGGATCGATCAACAGAAGGTGCCAAAATCTTTTAAAGATCTCTCTCATTTTTTGGTGTTGGGAGTGATATTTAGTAATTATTCTAATACCGTCATTCGTATTGGTAGATTTTTTAGGTTGACTTAGCAAACACTGCCTAGAATGTCCATTGGCCCGTTGAAACGATTTTTTGAGGCATTTGTTGGAGTAGCCTCTTAGTCGAAGTCTTTCCTTCAGGGCTGCTGCCTCCAGTAGAAATACTTCCTGGGAGGAGCAGTTGCGCTTCAAACGCAAATATTGGCTATAAGGTATTGATTTAATTAGTGGAGCGGGGTGGGCGCTAGTGGCATGTAGGACTGTATTGCCTGCTGTTGGTTTCCTGAATAGGCCTGTAGATAGGGATCCATCTGGATTCTTTGACAGTGTTACATCAAGGAAGGTGATCTGTGTGTTGCTAAGTGTCATCGTGAACTTCAAGTTGAATTTGTTGGAGTTCATGATAGACATAAAAGAATTGAGGTCATCAATCGACCCCTCCCAAATCATAAGGACATCATCTATATAACGAAGCCATGTTGTAACTTGATGAATAAAAGGTTGAACAGGAGTACTAGTAAGAAAGGCCCTTTCCCACTCCCCCAGGTACAGGTTAGCGTACGATGGGGCACAAGAAGTCCCCATCGCAACCCCCTGTACCTGGAGGAAGTGGGAGCCATCAAAGGAAAAGACCCCGTGGTGAAGTATAAATTCGAGGGCCATAATAATAAATTCACCAAGCCTTCGATCGGTATAGAAAAGGGGGAAGATGGCATCTCTGATTGCAGTTAAGCCTAAACAGTGTGGAATGGAGCTATAAAGAGCTTCCACATCAATGGCCACCAATAATGCTCCCGGGGAGATCGTGAGACATTCAATCTTCTGCAAAAGATGGATAGTGTCCTTAATGTATGACGACAGGTGTGCTACAAAGGGTTTAAGGTGTGAGTCAACAAAAACACTGAGATTCTCCGTTAAAGCACCATTGCCCGACACTATAGGTCGCCCAGGGGGGTCTAACAGATCTTTGTGGACCTTGGGTAGACAATAGAAGGTAGGTGTTTTGGGGTATTTGGTGCGAATGAACTCCCAGGTGTCATGGTTTACTACACCCTGGGAGAATGCTCCATCTACTAGAGCATAGAACTCTATCTCAAATTTACTAATAGTAGATTTAGAGATCGGTATATACCAGTCGTTATTTGAAAGAATTTTTAGGCACATGGACCTGTATTGGTCATTGGTCTGGATGACAATATTGCCCGCTTTATCAGAGGGCTTAATAGTGAGCAGATGACATTCTTTGAGTTTATTCAAGGCCTCACTAAGTTGATGAGATTGTTGGTTGGTCTTACGTGGTTTGTGTAATTTTTTGATCTCTGCTGTAGTGAGTGCTACAAAAGCCGCTAAATTACAATTAATCTGTAAGGGTGGAAATTTGTCTGACTTATTTTTTAACAGGACGGCTTGTTTTTCAAACGTATCAGAGGTCGTGGGCTCAGGAGGCTGATCATTACAATCCAATATTTCATTGAAATCGGACAAATCTACTTCATCACATAGTGATAGAAGTAGGTCAACATCTGCATTGTGTTGTTGTATAGAAGATTTGTGAGTTTCAATCTTAGATTTGGAGTATAAGCTCCTTAATAGCAATTTTCTAGCAAACAGATGGATGTCTTTTATGATTTCAAAGGTGTCAGGATGTGCCTCTGGGCAAAATGTTAGACCTTTAGTAAGTAGGATTCTTTCACTTGTTGAAAGTTCATAATTAGAGAGATTAATAATGTCAAGACCAAATGTGCTATCAAGCGTTTTGTCCAGTTGTGAGGTGGGAGCTATGTTCCCTGAAGTGTATGGGCGACCTGGGGAAAAAATCCTGTGTCATTAGTTTCTTTAATTGTGGGCCTTAGCCCTTCATGAGTAACTTGAGTATTCAATTGCTGGGCAGTGGTGAAAACGGAGAATAATTCAGTTGGTTGTGTTGGGGGATTGCTGGGAAGTCTATGTCTGTCAGGGCCAACCAAGTTGTGGGTTGGCCCTGATTGCTGTACAATACGTTTTTTAGTAGCATTGTCATCATCTCCTGACAGTGGTCGTTTAGGTTTAGAGTTTCGATTTCTGGAGGAGTTTGGTAGAGGTACATTTGTGGGAACATTGGATTGGGCCTTATAGTTCTTTGCACTGACAGGGAGGGGTAACTGTCAGTGCAGGCTCTGGGTTGTATGAGAGAGATGCTCACAGTTAAGAGGCCTGTGGCTTACAACCTTGCTGGGGCCCCCCCGACAGTGTGCCAGGCCCCGGTTGTAAGCTTTGCGACCCTGGTAGTTCTGCCATTGCCTCTGGCTTTCTGATGTTTCCAGAAGCGCTCCCTGGATTGAACTGAAGTTGTATTTATTTATTCAGTTTATTATCTGTACTCCATCTTTAACCACTTCCCGACCGCCGCATGTAGATATACGTCCACAGAAGGGCACGTTAAGGCAGATGGACGTAAATTTACGTCCCTGCATTTGCGTGGGTCGGGGGTCCGATCTGGACCCCCCCGCTACATTCGGCGGTCGGAAACTAGCGGGGAGTGATCCAGGACGAGGGCGCAGCTATTCGTTTCTAGCCGCCCGCTCGCGATCGCTCCCCGGAGCTGAAGAATGTGGAGAGCCGTATGTAAACACAGCTTCCCTGTGCTTCACTGTGGCGGCTGCATCGATCGAGTGATCCCTTTTATAGGGAGACTCAATCGATGACGTCAGACCTACAGCCACACCCCCCTACAGTTGTAAACACAAACTAGGTGAACCCTAAATCCTACAGCGCCCCCTGTGGTTAACTCCCAAACTGCAACTGATATTTTCACAATAAACCATGCAATTTAAATGCATTTTTTGCTGTGAAAATGACAATGGTCCCAAAAATGTGTCAAAATTGTTCGAAGTGTCCGCCATAATGTCCCAGTCACGAAAAAGATCGCTGATTGGCGCCATTAGTAGTAAAAAAAAAAATGCAATAAAACTATCCCCTATTTTGTAAACGCTATAAATTTTGCGCAAACCAATCGATAAACGCTTATTGCGATTTTTTTTACCAAAAATAAGTAGAAGAATACATATCGGCCTAAACTGAGGAAAACTATTTTTTTATATATGTTTTTGGGGGATATTTATTATAGCAAAAAGTAAAAAATATTGCATTTTTTTCAAAATTGTCGCTCTATTTTTGTTTATAGCGCAACAAATAAAAACCGCAGAGGTGATAAAATACCACCAAAATAAAGCTCTATTTGTGGGGAAAGAAGGGCACCAATTTTGTTTGGGAGCCACGTCGCACGACCGCGCAATTGTCTGTTAAAACGACGCAGTGCCGAATTGTAAAAACGCATTTAGGCATTTAGCAGCATATTGGTCCAGGGCTTAAGTGGTTAAGAAAAGCTGAGTACATTTTTTTTTACTATGCTACTTGTGAGTTGTTTTAACTATTGCACTGAAAGGGTGAGCATAGAACCTATCTACAAATAAATAATTGTAACCAGGAATTTACCTCTTTGTTACACTTCTCATGGCCAAGCAGTAGTAGACAGAATGCCTACTATTGGCTCCAAGCAGGAAAGCTTTCTGCTTTGATTTGTCTTGTTGATACTGATCATTTTCAAGGCTGCTCCTTTACAAGATTCCCATTCAAGTGAAATGTGTACACACAGATGCTTTTACTTTACCTTACCCAAAATAATCATTTTTTTTTTCCTTTAACTAATTTGTGTTCTTTTGTCAGGTTGGATCACACTTGCAGGATAGCTCTGCTTGTGAGAAACGGAACACGTTTTGCACTTTATAATGAGAAATATTTGGCTGGGATACATGGAACTGAAGTCATCTTACAGATGATGTGGGCGGCTAGCTGCCTTTTTTTGCAGTTACATATTTTTACAGCTTTTATAGCAGCCTTTGCTTTCCACTGACTCTTTTGTATGATTACAGATTAGCCAGAATTTGACTAAACCTTGGCGTAATTGGAACTTGGCCAGTGCTTTTAACAGTAACCCTTTTTTTACTCCTACTTTGGCAGTTTATTGAGAAAATGCAGCTTTATGTACACATAAAGTTATGCATACAAACTTCAGCACGTAGCTTAAGGTGGATCTGTGGATTCTACAAAAGAACACGTTAACCCTATGTCTAAACAAGCATAGTATATAATGTATAAGGTACCACACTACTTATACGATAGAGCTATTGCTTATCCTGTGTAACTTATTTTTTATGATTGAATATAGTTACATGTGCCAGGTGCCATTCTCTAGCCACATAGTCATTGGTATTTATAAGGGTGTGGACAGTTCATGTATTGCCATAGAGTAGATTTAAAGTGTCACTAAACTCACACAAAAAAACAAAACAATAAATGCTGTTTTAAATGCCATTCATACTCCCTGAGTCACTGTGAGATTTGTTTTCTGTATTCTGCAAAAAAACTGGTTGCTCCTCCTGTTCTCTATCTCTACCTTCTGTTACATAGTTACATAGTTGGTGAGATTGAAAAAAGACTATCAAGTCCAACCTGTGTGTGTGGTTTTATGTCAGTATTACATTGTATATCCTTGTATGTTGTGGTCGTTCAGGTGCCTATCTATCAGTTTTTATAAATTATCGATGCTTACTGCTTTAAACCACTGCCTGTGGAAGAGAACTCCATTCCCTTTCACAGAAAAGTTTTATCCCTATTGTGGGGTCCCCAGTATGGTATTTGTAAATTGATATCATATCCCCTCTCAAGCGTCTCTTCTCCAGAGAGAATAAGTTCAGTGCTTGTAGTCTTTCCCCAAAACTGAGATCATCCAGTCCCTTTATTAAGTTTATGGTCGTGGCCCTCTGACTGAGAGTGATGTGGATCACATAAACACGCGACAAGACTTACAACATAAATAGACCTAAAGTGTGCCTTGGTGGTCTGGTCAGTATGCCAAGAAAAGGGGGCATACCCAAAGTAAGTAATGGGTAGTTAATTGAAGAAGGATATGCTGAGAAGTGCCCTGAAAAAGGGAAGGGCGGGAGGGTGTCGAATGCGATTGAATGCGCAGACTCACAGACATGAGGTGAGCTGGGAAGAGTCGGCCCAGTGACGTGTAGTACTGCACACTGAACCGACAAAGAGCATGTGTGAGTGGGCTGCTTAAATACCCTCCGGGCTCCTCCCATAAACTCAGGCCACCATACTGGCCTTCTTATTTGTTGCCCTTCTCTGGACTCTCTCCATTTCCAGCACATCCCTTCTGAGCACTAATGCCCAGAACTGGAGGGCATAGTTCAGATGCAGCCCAAACCAGAGTCTTGTAGAGGGGGAGAATTATCGTTTTATCTCTGGAGTTAATCCCTTTTTTAATTTGTTGTTAATTTGTCGTTATAAGTCTGTACTTTGAAGAGTGGAAATATTGACACTTTGGGCCTAATTTGGACATTTTCACTTAGGGGTGTACTCACTTTTGTTGCCAGCAGTTTAGACATTAATGGCTGTGTGTTGAGTTATTTTGAGGGGACAGCAAATTTACACTGTTATACAAGCTGTACACACACTACTCTACATTGTTGCAAAGTGTCATTGCTTACAACTTCTTGTCACATTAAAAAAGATATAATAAAATATTTAAAAAAATGTGAGGGGTGTACTCACTTTTGTCAGATACTGTATATAAACCCTACCCATTCAGAAAAATTAATTAGTAAAAACACACACTTTTTAGCAAGTACATTTCGAAAAAAAAAAAAAACGTATACAATGGAATTATATCATGGAACATTTTTTTTATCACGTTGTTGAGTGATGAGGATCCTCATCAGTCATGATAAAAGACACTTGACGAAAGAAAAAAATGCTGACATTTCTGATCCCAGTGCTCACTACTGTATATTGAGCTTTGTTCAGGTAAATGTGTGTATAAACATTTTTGTTATTTGGAGACCTAAGAATTTTTTAGTGGGGGGAACGAGTGGTGCTGGCTGCCAGAAGCCCGTTTATGCCACTCAACAGATGTTTGCTGCTTTTCTGCGGAAAACTCTCCTCTCCTCTTGGTCTTCTCCTTTAACCTTACATATGACAAGGAAAAAAGAAGGACTGTGATTAGCTGTTGCCACAGCTTTGGACTGTCTGCCCCAACAATAATGCCAAAGAGGCCTCCTGCTTTGGGCAAAGGATTAGCTCTGTTCACACCCAAATGGAGCTTGGGTGAGCCCAGTGCCTCTGTGGGAGCAGATCTGAACCTCCGAGAACCTCATCTCATACACAGGCATGGAAGAGTTAAGTGAAGTATGTGCGTACATGGAATCCATATCATTATTGGGAGTAAGATAGCGGTGATACTCTGGACAGATGGAGAAGGCATTGGCTCTGCATGGCCTTCCTAAATGCAGAAGGGACCATGTCAGTGTTTATGACATCCAGAGAGTTTACTAGTGTTCATTCATGTTTATCATCCACCGGGTCATGAGCGGGGCTCAAGTAAAGGTACTCCATGCGTATGGCAGTGACCTTGTACAAAGTACATAGTATAGCCAAGAAAAACCCACCCTGGGGAAAGCCTCTCATGTGACCCTTGTTTGGCATCCAATGAGGAGGAAAACATGGAGGACGTGATGACCACTCTGTCACGCAACCTGCCACCTACCCACCACACCCAAATGGAGATTGAATGAATGAATGAATCAATGAAAACTTATATAGCGCAGCACATGCAAACTTAATCGCCTCTGAGCTTGGGTGAGCCCAGTGTCTTTGTGGGAGCAGATCTACACCTCCGAGAACCTCATCCCTTACACAGGCATGGAAGAGTTAAGTGAAGTATGTGCGTACATGGAATCCATATCATTATAGGGAGTGAGATAGCGGTGATACTGTGGACAGATGGAGAAGGCCTTGGCTCTGCATGTCCTTCCTAAATGCAGAAGGGACCATGTCAGTGTTTATGACATCCAGAGAGTTTACTAGTGTTCATTCATGTTTATCATCCACCGGGTCATGAGCGGAGCTCAAATAAAGGTACTCCATGTGTATGGCAGTGACCTTGTACAAAGTACATAGCATAGCCCAGAAAAACCCACCCTGGAGAAAGCCTCTCATGTGACCCTTGTTTGGCACCCAATGAGGAGGAAAACATGGAGGACGTGATGACCACTCTGTCACGCAACCTGCCACCTACCCACCACACCATCCTGCCTGCATGCACACAATCTGTCGATACAAGATATGCCTTATTTAAAAATATACAAGATACAGACATTTCTTAGACCCTGTACATAGGATTATGATTAAAGGATTGTAAATTTGAATTCCCTATAATCCTCTTTGGTCTTATGCCCTATAGTGGCCCATTGGGTTGTTATGATGGCAGTTCCTCATTGTTTCAATTAAGATAAGGAAACATCTGTGATATGACAAAGTCCAGACCTGATGTCCTTTTATTATATGGAATCATATATCAGCATTAAATAAACATTGTGATGACTCATTTTTTTTATCTGCTTTGTTGTCATGTGATCATGCAGAGTTTATAAAACATTGCATGAAAATATTAATCATTTTGTAGTCCGATACCTACAGTGTATTTAGAGTAAGTTACTATCTATTTTGACTCAGGTAATGTATTTGTAGATGAAAATGTTAATTTAGAAGAAAATTTTAATGTGCCGATTTTTTACTGCATTACTGTACCAAGGAGAAGATGAGTTGGGAGGGACTGTCCATCTTTTGGATCCAACTACCTCTGTCCCTTTTTCCTCCTTAGTTGTTCCCCTTTTTGGTCTGATATACAGATATTAGAGACAGGGCCGATCCTAGGTAGGGTGCACAGGGTGCTTTGCACCCAGGCGCCTGCAGAGGTGGGGGTGCCCAAGTGGCAGAGTTCTCCCCTCCCTCCTTCTCTCCTTGTTTGTGTCCGTCCAGAACTAGTGTTCCTTGCATAGGTGTGTGTCCGTCCAGAACTGATGTGTCTCTGACCATTTCTTGTACTATGTCTGTAGTCTCTGACCATCTCCTTTACTATGTCTGCAGTCTCTGACCATCTCCTGTACTGTGTGTCTGCAATCTCTGACCGACTCCTGTACTATGTCTGCAGTCTCTGACCATCTCCTGTAGTATGTCTGCAGTCTCTGACCATCTCCTGTTCTATGTCTGCAGTCTCTGACCATCTCCTGTACTGTGTGTCTGCAATCTCTGACCGACTCCTGTACTATGTCTGCAGTCTCTGACCATCTCCTGTAGTATGTCTGCAGTCTCTGACATCTCCTGTTCTAAGTCTGCAGTCTCTGACCGTCTCCTGTACTATGTCTGCAGTCTCTGACCATCTCCTGTACTATGTCTGCAGTCTCTGACCATCACCTGTACTAAGTCTGCAGTCTCTGACCATCTCCTGTACTAAGTCTGCAGTCTCTGACCATCTCCTGTACTAAGTCTGCAGTCTCTGACCATCTTCTGTACTATGTCTGCAGTCTTTGACCATCTCCTGTACTATGTCTGCAGTCTCTGACTGTCTCCTGTATCATGTCTGTAGTATGTCTGGGGGTCTTTCTAACAGACTCTCTAACATAAGGCCTCTCTGTGTCCATCAGACAGGCCCCCCTCCATGTCCCAATAAAGTACTCTGATTCTCTTCCTGTATTTTGTTTATTGTTAAGAGATTATGTAAGGATCCCAGGGTAATAAAGACTTTGTGGGGGAGCATCTCTGTGGTTGAGTCATTGTCATAGAAACATTTGTAAAGGGGAGGAGTTAGTAAATTGACCACGCCCATGTGGGGGCGCCAGAAATATTTCTGCACCCAGGCGCCTGTGACCCTAGGATCGGCCCTGGACGCGCGTGCACCTGCGGCAAGCTCCGTGAGCCTGACCGCGGGTCCCGCAGACTCGCTAGCTGCGGGAACACCCACGATCGTCTCACGATAAGGAAAAGCGGGGAGATGCTGATGTAAACAAGCATCTCCCCACTCTGCCTAGTGACAATGACAGTGATCACCACTTCCTGTACTTGGAAATGGTGATCACTGTGTTGTCACATGTAGGTCACCCCCCCTACAGTAAGGGAACACTTAACCCCTACAGTGCCACCTAGTGGTTAACACATTCACTGCCAGTGTCATTTTCACAGTAATCAGTGCATTTTATAGCACTGATCGCTTTAAAAATAACAATGTTCCAAAAAATATGTCAAAATTGTCTGATGTGTCCGCCATAATGTCACAGTCATGATAAAAATTGCTGATCGCCGCCATTACTAGTAAAAAAAATAAAAATATTAATAAAAATGCCATAAAACGATCCCCTATTTTGTAGACGCTATAACTTTTGCACAAACTGATCAATAAATGCTTATTGTGATTTTTTTACCAAAAATATGTAGAAGAATACGTAAACTGAGGATTTTTTTTTATATATATATATTTATTGGGGATATTTATTATAGCAAAAAGTAAAAAATATTGATTTTTTTTCTAAATCGTTGCTCTATTTTTGTTTATAGCGCAAAAAATAAAAACCACAGAGGTGATCAAATACCACCAAAAGAAAGCTCTATTTGTGGGAAAAAAAGGACGTCAATTTTGTTTGGGAGCCACGTCGCACGACCGCGCAATTCTCAGTTAAAGCCGCCGAATCACAAAAAGTGTCTCTGTCATTTGGCTGCATAATGGTTCGGGGCTTAAGTGGTTAATCAAATATATATTTTCAGGTAAAAATATACTAGTAATAAATACATTTTAGCGCACACAAACGCAATATAATATCCAATTTTTGGCAAAATATAAAATATGGGTTTGGGTTGAGAAAATTGATATAAAACTTGTCTTAAAATTGCGTGTACTTAAGATATTGTGTAAAACAACGGTACCCAAAAATCTTGATAGGCAATCTTGATATCTTTAAAAGCCATTATTGCTCATCAGAGTTAAAGGGGTTGTAAAGGAAACATTTGTTTTCCCTAAATAGCCTCATTCTTTGATTTTGCTTTTAAATGTCTTAATTTGTTCTGAGAAATGTTCACTTCCTGTTCTTCTGTCTGTAACTCACCACCGTAATGTGAGGCTTTCTCCCTGGTGTGGAGAAAGCCTCTTGAGGGGGGAGGGGGCGAGCAGGAGTGTCAGGACACCCACTAATATACAGCTCCTTTCTCTATCTGCAAAGTAGAGAGTGTCCTGACATGCCTGCTCGCCCCCTCCCCCCTCAAGAGGCTTTCTCTACACCCGGAAGAAAGCCTTATGGTGGCGAGTTACAGACAGAAGAACAGGAAGTGAGCATTTCTCAGAAGAAATAAAGACATTTGAAAGCAAAATCGAAGGATGAGGTAAGTGAAGGAGGACTGCACTAAGGTAAAGGAAGCTATTTAGGGAAATGGCTCCCAAACAAAATTGACGTCCTTTTTTTCCCACAAATAGAGCTTTCTTTTGGTGGTATTTGGTCACCTCTGCGGTTTTTATTTTTTGCGCTATAAACAAAAAAGAATGACAATTTTGAAAAAAAAATACAATATTTTTTACTTGTTGCTATAAAAAAATAGCCCAATTAACCACTTAAGGACCCCCGCACGCACATATACGGCCACAGAATGGCACGTACAGGCACAAGGGCGTAAATTTACGTCCCCGCCTGAGTGCGGTTCGGGGGTCCCATCGGGACCCCCTCTGCGGCGTGCGGGGGTCCCCCTACCTCTGGGAGCGATCACTGCATTTAGTGTCAGTGTGACAGGCAGTGTAAAAAACAGTTAGTGTTAGGTTCAGGATAGCCCCCCCACCCCCCCTAATAAAGTTTTAACCCCCTGATCACCGCCCTAGTTAACCCTTTCACTCCCTATTGCCAGCGTCACTAAGCGATCATTTTTCTGATCGCTGTATTAGTGCCGCTGTTCCCGCTAGGTAGCTATTTTTTTTTATTGAGATTTTTTTTTTTACTAAAGACATGTGGCTAAATAAATTTTGGCCTAAATGTTTGACTAAAATTTAGTTTATTTGATTTTTTTTTTAACAAAAAGTAAAAAATAGTGTTTTTTTTTCAAAAATGTCGCTCTATTTTTGTATATAGCGCAAAAAATAAAAATCGCAGAGGTGATCAAATACCACCAAAAGAAAGCTCTATTTGTGGGAAGAAAAGGACGCAAATTTTGTTTGGGAGCCACGTCGCACGACCGCGCAATTGTCTGTTAAAGCGACGCAGTGCCGAATCGCAAAAACACCTTGGGTCATTTACCAGCGTATTGGTCCGGGTCTTAAGTGGTTAAAAAAAAATAAAAAATCAGTCTAGGCCGATACGTATTCTTCTACATATTTTTGGTAAAAAAAAAATAAAAAAAAAACGCAATAAGCGACTGGTTTGCGCAAAAGTTATAGCGCCTACAAAATAAGGGACAGAATTTTTTTTTTTTACTAGTAATGGCGGCGATCTGCGATTTGTATTGCCACTGCGACATTATGGCAGACACATCGGACACTTTTGACACATTTTTGGCACCATTCACATTTATACTGCAATCAGTGCTATAAATAATGCACTAATTACTGTATAAATGTGACTGGCAGGGAAGGGGTTAACACTAGGGGGTGAGGAAGGGGTTAAATATGTTCCCTGTATAGTGTTCTAACTGTGGGGGAATGGGGGTAACCGATCTGTGTCTCTATGTACAAGAGACACAGATCGGTCTCCTCTCTCCCTGACAGGACGCTGTCATTGTGAGACTCGGCAATGAGAAATGATCTCATATGTTTACATATGAGATCATCTCTCATTCGCCGCACAGATCGCATCGCAAACGGCCACTCTAATTGGCCGTTCGCGGCGATCTGTAATTGGCTGTGTCCAAGGGACACGGCCAGCACAGAAGTTCCCCGATGCGCGCTTTGGAGCACGCGCGGGGAACGAAGAAAGGGGCCGCCCCAGAGAATTAGAACTTATTCTTAAATTATTATACAGGATTTATATAGTGCCAACAGTTTGCACAGCGCTTTGCAAAATGAAGGCAGACAAAACAGTTACATTAGA
The DNA here is from genome assembly GCA_029574335.1 of Rana kukunoris. Lineage (NCBI taxonomy): Eukaryota > Metazoa > Chordata > Amphibia > Anura > Ranidae > Rana > Rana kukunoris. The sequence continues at coordinate 338,131,951 of CM056050.1, forward strand.
ATTTGGTACAAGAGGAATCAGAGAGACCTGCTCATTAGGCCTCGTACACACGAGGGGATATGTCCGCTGAAAACGGTCCGATGGACCGTTTCAGCAGACATCTCCGCTCGTGTGTATGGGCTAGCGGACAGATTTCTCCACCCGACAGATTTCAAAGCATGCTTTGAAATCTATCCGGTGGGAATCTGTCCGCCCGACATGTCTGCTGGTTAGTACACTTACCAGCAGACATGTCGTCCCCCACCGCCGCCGCACCGCCGCCGAATGGATTTGGCGCATGCGCGGAAGTGTTTAACTTCCTGGTGCGGTGACGTGGCGGTGACGTGGCGGCGTCAACGTCACCGCCGCGTCACCGCGCCGTCCGGCGGCGGGGAATTTGATCCGATGGTGTGTACACGCCATCGGATCAAACTCCCGATCGGACATATCCGATGGAAATGGTCCGCGGACCGTTTTCATCGGATATGTCCGATCGTGTGTACGAGGCCTTAGAGGTTACAATCTAATTAACTTTATTGCTATCACTAGGGGTAAACAAACCCAGAAGTGATAGCTTAGGGCAGGTGACGGCTACTGTTTATGCCTGTGTGCATGGACACATAAGCTAACATAAAGTTGCATTTACAGGCAGAAAATAAAGTCAAACGCCTGTAAAAGTGAATTTTTTTTCTTGTCAAATATCTTTATTATTTTTTAAATATAACAAAGGTTGACAAATTGAGTACATAAAAGGATGGTGGTACAATATTCAAGAAGCAATGGAGCTGAACATATTGATTTATGAACAGGATGAGTATATAACAATGTAAAAATGTAACGAGTAGAGCAACAAATAAACCAATAAAGTATTACATCAAAAGCATTATAATATTCTCTTCTATTCTATTAGTTCATTTTGCAAGAGCAGTAATAAGGGGGTCAATCTAATAGGTATATAAGAAAAACAGGAGGAAGAACGGGAAGAATATGCCTCAAACCCATGGTAGTAGCAAAACCCGAAGCTCATCCCTATATATAAGTTGAGTCATGTACACTTCATCTTTGAAACATATTATCCTAGCTAGAACAAGTAAAAGGTTAAGGACATAAGAGACTATTACGTAGTATGATTTCCCACAAACCAGGATTACGGCCCATAAACAAGTTTGTTTCCCACTGAAAAGCCCTGGGGAATATGTTTTAATTCTGTAGACAGTCACATGGGATAAGCTTCTTCAAGCATACGTCACTTTAACCTTAGTTAGTGCCATGATTCATACAGTATCTACTCAAAGCAATCTGTCTACATTATTGCCAACAGTACAACAACACCAGGGCCTGACAACACATACATCTTAATGGTGCAAGCATGATACAGCCTACCAAAAAATGAATAAAAGAAACCAAATCAGAGCTGACTTTTTATGCTAGACATGTTACAATTAGGGTTGTCCCGATACCACTTTTTTAAGACCGAGTACAAGTACTGATACTTTTTTCCAAGTACTCGCCGATACTGATTACCGATCTTTTTAATGCCATGTGACAGTGGCACATGTGTCAGTATTTTTTTTTTTACTATTTTTTGTTATTTTTTTTTTACAATGCTCTTGTGTTTGTGTGTGTGTGTTGTCAGTGTGTTTTTTTATTAAAATTACAATTCATTTTTTTTATCATTTATTGCATTTTTTTTTCTTTTTTTAGCCCTGTTGGGGGGCTTTGGTGAGATATCAGGGGTCTTAACAGACCCCTGACATCTCAACTTTGAGACAGAGAAAGGGACTAAGGACACAGATTCCCCAGTCCCTTTCTCATCAGCCTCAGCTGGACAGAAAATGAATGGACAGGAGACAGAAGCTCCTCTCCATTCATGAACTGAAGCATCGTAAATACCAGTTACAATGTTTTAGTTATGTGAATGGACAGAGTCAGTGATCATTGACTATATTCATTCAGAAAAGAAGGAGCCGGGTTTAGCTCTCCACCCTGACAGATTGTGGACAGAGGGGGACAGAGGAGGACATGGACGGGGACACGGAGCATGGAGGTGAAGGGCAGCACAATGTAGGGGGACACGGATCATGGAGGGGGGACACGGAGCGGAGATGGGGAGAGCAGCACAATGGAGGGGGACACAGATCATGGAGGGGGGACACGGAGTGGAGCAGGGACGGTAGAGCAGCACATTGGAGGGGGAGACGGATCACGGAGGGGGGACGCAGAGGACGGATGGGGAGAGCAGCACAATGGAGGGGGACACGAAGCGGAGAGGGGATGGGGAGAACAGCACAATGGAAGGGGACACAGAGCACGTTGGAGGACAGCAGCAGTACGGAAGGGGGACTGGAGGAGGATACAGGGACAGTCAGCGGTTATCGGTGCGGGTTTGGGGGGAGTTACAAGCACTGTAAAGATTTAACTAAAGCAGCTGAAAAGGGGGGTCTGGGGAGAAGCTGTCAGGCTTTATAGAAATCTTTACAGGGAGATCAGTGTTTGTAACTCCCCCACCGCACTGATCACCCTGACTGTCCAGGTATCGGGCAAAGCATCGGAGCATTTGCTCGAGTACAAGTACTCGGGGAAATGCTTGGTATCGGTACCGATACTAGTATCAGTATCAGGACAACCCTAGTTACAATCTTTAACTTTTGTATCAAGTTTTCTTTTAATTGATCACACTGCATCATACACTGTCCCAACACACACGAAACACACATGAAAATTGCAGTGTTTGTTTAACCTGACAACAAAAAATATTTTTCAATTTGTTACTTGTTTACAAATATAAAGCAGATCAGTTTGCAAAATTCTATTTAGAATCAGAACTGGGTGCGACCAGGGTAGTTTATTTAAAATTTCTATAACTCTCAAGTCATTTGACATTGGACAAGGTAAGTATTATTGGTAATATAAATAAAATGAGCAAGGGCCCTTTCACACTAATTAGTTTTTGAGCAGTTTTTCAGTAAAAAAAGAAGAAAAATGCATAAAAAATCCATCTCTTTAAATTCTCCGGAACTCTTCACACCAATCAGTTGTGTTTTTTAGGAACCCATCTTGCCCAATGATCCTACTATGCAAAAGAAGGGAGCTGCACTGGCAGACAATTCAACTTTGACACTAGCCGTGGGCGCACAGGGAATTTTATCCTCCTCTAAATCACACAATTGCAAACTTGAAAAAATTGAAACCACTAAAGTAGGATTCATCATATCACTGCTTCAGGGTGAGCCCCAGTCCTGGGCTCATCGGATGTTGGAGAAGAACGATGTATTGTTACAGTCCATGTCCGCCTTCTTCGGCGCGATGGCCGAATCATACGATGACCCACGACGAACCACCACAGCAGAGGCTGCCCTTCATATACTCCAGCAAGACCACAGAATGGCTGAAGATTATATTACAGACTTCAGATGCTGGAGTGGAGACACACAATGGAATGACGCAGCCCTGTGACATCAGTTCCTCTTGGGGTTCTCTAAAGGTCTGAAAGATGAATTGGCACGTGTCGGAGTCCCAAATATCCGCGAAAGCGAATGATTACTTTAGTTAATAACTTTTCTTCATCTACCACTGCCACCAACCTAACCCTTCCTATTTCTTTCCAGCTGCTAGAAAGGGAGGTGGCAGTTAGCGCGATCATTGATTGCGGGGCCTGCAGTTGCTTCATCGATCTAACCTTTGCAACACAACAACGTATTCCCTTGAGACCTAAAGCACAAGGACTTTCTGTTTTTCTAGCTGACGGGTCATGTATCAATTAAAGATATTCGCCAGCACACCAAGGATCGTCTAAAAACGTCCAAATAAATTTATTGCAAAGAAACCATCACAAAAATAGCAATGTTTCAAAGTCGCACAGGATCTCTTCGTCAGGCAAGGTCCTGTGCGACTTCGAAACATTGCTATTTTTGTGATGGTTTCTTAACAATAAATTTATTTGAACGTTTTTGGACGATCCTTGGTGTGCTGGCGAATATCTTTACATGATTGCTGTTCCAGTTCCCTGCTGGTGATCGCTTCAGCACCCTCTTTTTTCATTGGCCTCTTAAATCCAGGAAGGTGTGCAATTGGAATATTTACTGGGTCAAGTCTGGACCTGTGACCCAAGAGACAGTTCCCTTACCCGTGTTTGCCTCCTCCCAACATAAAGAAATCTTAAGCCTTGATGTTATCTCTTCCCCGCTATTTCCTGTTATTCTGGGCCTACCCTGGCTGCAGGCGCAAAATCCGCAAATTGACTGGACCACAGGTAGAATCAACTTCCACTTAGCCTATTGCCAGGAAAACTGCCTACCAAGGTCCCCAGCTTTTTCTACAACGCTACTTTGTGTGGACTCTGAGTCTGAAGTGCGGCAAGTTGTACCTGAACCCTACCATGAGTTCCTGGATGTCTTTAGTAAGCGAGGGGCTGAAATTCTTCCCCCGCATCGGCCATACGATTGCCCAATTGAACTGCTTCATGGGTCCGAAATCCCTTTCGGTAGAATCTTCCCCCTACAGAGAAAGAAAAGAAAGGCGCACCAGCCTGGTGTATTACCGCTTGACAATTTATTAGATAATAGTAATATTAAAAACTACTCACAAAAGAAATATTAAACAGGCTTGTCAACAGGCAATGAGGTATATTCCCCTCAGACCGCACTCCACAATGGGGGGATTGGAAGTATGTTGCTGCCGGCTGACGCGTTTCGAGGCGTCTGGGGCCTCTTCATCAGAGCTCAGCCCTGTCCAAAGAAAACTTAAAAAAGGGGTTCATCTGACCCTCTACCTCCCCAGCAGGAGCAGGAATATTTTTCTTTGAGAAAAAGGACCACTCCCTACGACCTTGTGTGGACTATTGGGAGCTCAACAAAATTACAGTTAAAAACCGATATCCCCTCCCTCTAGTACCCGAACTATTTCAGAGATTAAGGTCGGCAACCATTTTTACCAAACTAGATCTACCGAGGTCATGTCAAGAGGGTGCTGAGCCGATTACGCCAACACGAACTATATGCTAAGGGTGAAAAATGTGAATTCGAACAAAGAAGCATCCAATTCCTGGGACTGATAATCTCTCCTGAAGGGATCAAGATGGACTCTGAAAAGGTTTCTGCTATCTTAGACTGGCCTGCACCTACCGACAAGAAGGGGGTGCAGCGCTTCGTAGGATTTGCCAACTTTTACAGGAGATTCATTATGGGCTTCTCTGCTATCATAACCCCTATCACACAGTTGACGAGACAGAACCTCTGCTTACATTGGACACCCGAGGCACAAGTCGCATTTGATACCTTGAAAGGACTGTTTACATCAGCAGCTGTTCTCTCTGCCGTATACACTAGAAGTAGACGCATATGAAGTCGCTCTTGGAGCAGTCATCTCCTGATGCCAAGGCCCCAAGGACCTGATGCATCCAGTAGCCTTTTTCTCCCACAGGCTCTCCCCAGCAGAGTTACTGGCCATTATGGCGGCTTTGGAAGAACGGAGATACCTCCTGGAGGGAGCAGCGCATCCCATATTGGTCTATACTGACCATAAAAATCTGGAGTACCTGAGGACTGCTAAACGTCTAAAGTCACGTCAAACACGTTAGGCCCTGTTCTTTTCCCGATTTATGTTCCACATTACCTACCGGCCGGGCTCGAAGAATGTTACACAAGATGCACTGTCTCGTATGTTCGATGACCCCAAGGAACCACCAGTGGCAGATACCATCTTGTCTGAAAATAACTTTTTACTTTTACAGAGCAACCTCCTCAACCGAATAAAGCAGGCTTCGACAGACGTTCCTAGCCCTCCAGGGGTCACACTGACACTCCGGGAAGGTTTGCTGTTTAACGGAACCAAGGTATTTGTGCCTGAATGTTTACGTATAACCATTTTGGGTCTGTCTCATGATCATCCCCTAGCAGGTCATTTTGAGGTCCACAAGACGCTTGATCTCCTGAAATGCACATTCTGGTGGCCAGACCTGGAAGAAACCTGTAAGAGGTATGTGAATTCCTGTGCAATCTGCAATCGCAGCAAGGGTACAAAGAACCAAGCCTGGGGTCTACTTCGGCCACTGCCAGTTCCTGACAGACCATGGAGAATGATAGCCATGGATTTCGTTGTAGAACCTCTCCCATCAGAAGGATGCACAGCCATCTTCGTGGTAGTTCACCGACTGTCCAAAATGGCCCAATTCTTGCCTCTGAAGAGTACTCCCTCAAGCCAACGAGACGGCTCAAGTGTTTATCAGAGAAATTGTAAGGCTTCATGGGGTCCCTATGAACATTGTCTCAGATCGGGGGGTTCAGTTCATTTCTCGGTTCTGGAAAACTCTGTGTGAAGCCCTTAAAATTAAAAGATCCTTGTCCTCCGCCTACCATCCTCAGACCAATGAGCAGACAGAGAGGACAAGTCAGACGTCAGAACAATATATCCGATGCTTCACCACTTTTGTCCAGGATGACTGGGTTTCTCTGCTGCCACTGGTGGAGTTCGCCTACAATAATGCCACTCACTCTGCCACAGTTTAGTCACCCTTCTTTGCAAATTATGGTTATCACCCATCCTTCTTGCCTGACTTTATTCCAGAAACCACAGTTCCTGCTGTCCAAGACACAGTGGATTTCCTCAACCGCAACAATAAGTTGCTTCAAGAAGCAGTTACCAAGGCACAAGCAGCAAACAAGACGGCTTTTGACAGGAAAAGAAGGGGTGAACTGATTCTCCACCCAGGAGACCAGGTATGGTTGTCCACTATGAATCTCAGGTTGGCATGTCCCTCAAAGAAATTGGCACCTACATTTGTGGGACCATTCCCAGTCAAGAGGAAACTTAATGAGGTTGCTTATGAATTATGTTTACCGGATTCACTTAAGATACATCCTGTTTTCCATGTTTCTCTCTTGAAACCCACAGTCTCAGAACCTGTGACCGTCAATGGCGAAGAGGAGTATGAGGTGGAGGCTATCATAGACTGTAGGAAGATCAGGAATCAGGTACAGTATCTTGTTAAGTGGAAAGGTTACGGGCCAGAGGATAACTCTTGGGAGGTTGAAAAGGATGTGCACGCAAAAGACTTGGTAATGTCTTTTTTCGCAGTCACCCACAGAAGAGAGACCTATTGGGCACCCGGAGGTTGCCCGTAAGGGGGGGGGGGGCAATGTCATGGATCTGCCACTTAAGGGTTAATGGTGCAGACTGATTTCAATGATTGACAACAGGATGCCCTATTTAAACACCTCAGCAGCACAGTGTCTTCGCTGCCTGATCTGCAGTTCATACCTGTTCCTGTGGCTTCCTGTAATCTGATCTGTTTCCTGTGTTTGACCTGGCTTGTTTGACTACGATTGCTCTCTGTTATCCTGATCCCGGCCTGCCTTGTGCCCACTCTCAGCTCTACCCTGCTTGATATCCTGTTGCCAAACTTTGCTTGTATCCTGACCATTCTATGCCTGTCGTCTATACCTACATCTGATCGTCTGTTACCAAACCCGACTTGTCTGACTACGCATTCAGTGTCTCCCCAGCCCTGTATCTACCATCCTGCTTCCTGTTTCCTGCTGCACCAGCTGGACTGACAAGAACAAGACGAATCAGGCACCCATACACCGCCAGGCTCTTGCGGCCACTGTTGCAACATCGGTGGCCCTTGAGCCGGGGTTGTACGAGAAGGCCTTCCCACTGCACGTCAGGCTCATCGGGCAGGTACGTAACAGATGTACAGGGAATGGGCTGTTGTGTGGTTGTTAACTTTTTATAGCTATGCAATTGTCTTGTGGGAGGAAGTGGATGGGGATACTATAACATGTATGCTGCCATGGAGAGGCACCAGGAAAATAAAATAGCAGTAGGTGTGATACAATTTTCAATTTTTGGCTCAGATTCAGGGCCAAATTTGGGCAAAAATTTGGCCCTGATTCGTCCCTGAAATGGAGAACAGGGACTCACGGGACCCCTGCATTTGGCAGCAGTGTAAACCTAGCATTGCTATCTGTGTCTCAGTGGAGAGATTTCTCATCACTTCCTCTCACACAGCCAGAACAGGAAGTGAGAGGCAATCCTTTCAAATTACAGGAATCTCTTGGGGCCTCCAGGTCACCAAAACTAATGTCCCCATTGGAATACTTTCCCTGTACTACTGTTGGACAGTATTGGGGACAACCAAAAACATGTCATTATCTTTTACATTCACTTTTAATGATAATGGTAAACAGGACAAATAGAGGTAGCAAACATGACAGGTATTCTAATCCATCTTCCCTCTGTCCAAAACAACAATAACAAAACGTCAACTCAATATTTCACAAATCAATGTATTGCAAAGGCAATGTGAACTATAATAAAATATGAAGATATTATCATAAGATTAGAATTTCAGCTGAATATCAAAGAAAGAGTGGACAGGGGAATACATGTGCTGATTATTTCTAGATTAGTACATTTTAGGACAAATTTGGCCAAAAGCCTATACTGTAGATGGGCAATTAAAGTGTTTTCCACATGGATGAAGTTAAGCTTTTTATAAATGAATTAAAAAATACACTGCAGTTTTTTCTGTGATTTAATTGAAAAAAAATAAAAGGTTTACTGGTGATTTAGTATAGCAATCAACTCCTGTATGCAATCAGTTGTAAGAACTGTACTGTACTTCCATCTAGTGGCTATTATATACCAAAACATGCAAGTTTAGTTGTGATGATCACTTTTTTTATGTTTTCAATTGACATAGACCCTTCTGATATTTTAGGTAATTTAAATAATTATAATAGATAAAGAAAAAGTGCAGCGCTAAAAGAAAGGTGTCAGTGTATGACCAGGTGTGCACCATATACATAAAACTCAAGAAGTAAACGCCAAAAGTTGCGATACAACTTAACTCATGAAACACTGGTACATTCCTTCATATGAGTGAAAACAAATAAATAAAAATGAAACATTAAATTCAATGTGCTAAACAATAAATAAATAAGTCCCAAATGTGCAAAACACGTGGAGATGTGCAACAACTGCATCCAAAAAAGTTAATGTATATGACATAATGTGCATACGACAGTCTTTCCATCAAAGTCTGTGACTAGTGGTGCTCCTGATGTTGTGCAGATACTACCACCACTACAAACTTGTGAATCCACCACCAAAAGAAGAAGATGGGTACACTTACCATGAGATGTGGACTTTCCCACTGGGCGTGGGGAGTCAAAACAGCATAGGAGTGGTTCATGCTGCCTCATATGATCCTCCAAGGCACAGCTGAGAAATGTCTCCAGAGGCTAAGTTAGGAAATCCAGCCAATGATTGGTATCAAAGGAACTCTGTGGTAAACAGGGTGACAAGGTGGATGACGGATCTGTCCAATCCCGAGCAAGGGGGAGTGTCTCTATACACAGCGCGGCAGGGAAAACAGCTTATTTAAACTAAAGCTGACTGTAATGTTCCCCGCACGGTGATTAACGCGGTGGCAGCATCATTTAGGTACGGGGGACATGGCTGCATGTGGGGGACATGGCTGGATATGTGGGGGACATGGCTGCAATATGTTTGGGGACATGGCTGTGTATATGGGGGACATGGATGCGTATATGGGGGACATGGCTGCACTATGTTTGGGGACATGGCTGCATATATTTGAGGACATGACTGCAATATGTTTGGGGACATGGCTGCAATATGTTTGGGGACATGGCTGCATATGTGGGGGACATGGCTGCATATATGGGGGACATGGCTGCAATATGTTTGGGGACATGGCTGCAATATGTTTGGGGACATGGCTGCATATGTTTGGGGACATGGCTGCAATATGTTTGGGGACATGGCTGCATATGTTTGGGGACATGGCTGCATATGTGGGGGACATGGCTGCATATGTGGGGGGACCTCACAACAACAAACAATTGAATCAAGCGCAGTTCAGAAGAGGTAAAAATATTAGGTAAATAAAAAATCATATAAGCAGATATATACTTATATACGAAAAAAGGAAAATAACACCAAATGTGAGGGCAAGGGGAAATGGCATATTCAAGGAATGGTGGAAGCAGTTGATATAAAGTGGAAAAATATATATAAAGTATATAAAGTAGTTCAGTCCAAATGGATCACGTTTATATAGTACTAAGAAAGACTGAATGAACTGTTGCTGAGGGGGCTGCCGGCTTGTCGAGAAGAAGCAATTCTGAAAATATACAAAAGAAAGAAAAAGCGGCGCCCTCTAAGCGTAGTATGAAATTTATTTAAAATAGATCAACAATACAATTCTTATGAGATGGGTACTCACAAGACTGCAGGGGGTCAAAGCGCATCAATATACAATGTCATCCGTGAGAGACATCCTCAGTTCGTGGGGTCCGCTGGAGCGATGGAGTGGTGACAGCTCTCTTTGCTAGAACAGGCACGGCATGCAGTTCCTACAGCCCGTGGGGGTTTCAACCGCTGTGTGGGTCCCTAGATGAAAATTCGGTGCTGGTTCACCGGGGGAGGGAAGCAGGTGAGCCGTGTTGTTTCCTAGTCCGGTCTGTGGAACGCAGCCTTGGAGCGCAAAACAGCGCGACGTCACTTCCGGGACGAGTCACGGGGCGGTGCACGCGTTCGAGGCATGCGTGCCTCTTCGTCAGGCTCTATGGGGGCCATATTGGATGAGGGACATAAATACAGCTGGAGCGGAGCTGATTGGCTGGGACACACAAATTACACACGGAGATCACGGAAAACATTACATAAAAAAGAAAGATTATCAACTTATTAAATACAAATACTCGAGAACAAAGTCTGGGACTAAATATAATATAATATTTAGAACAGAGATGGGGAAATATATAGGGGATATATGTATAGAGGAGAAAATATATAAAAAGGGAGTAATTAGAACGAGAATAATTACTGCTTGGAAGTGCATAAGAGACTCGCTTAAAATCAATTAAAAGATGGATGGGGTGGACTTGAATATGTAATCATATAGTCATATTGTCACATAGTCACATATGCTATAAACGAAGGTTGGTACCCTAGTATGGACGTACTATGTGTGTTAAAAAAATAGACTTAAAAAGGGGATATTTAAAAAGCACACGCGGGACATACCTGTATATAGAAGAAATTCCATTATATTGTTATATTGTATTAATGGGGTAGGGTGTTAGAGTAAGATGTTGATCTCTAAGCCCTCATTTAACCCTCGGGGCGATAAGCAATCTAAGGTGAAAATCCAATAGTTTTCCCTTTCACACAATTTTTTATATCTTTCTGCTAGAGGGAGAGATTTGGGGATGGCTTCTATAACCCAAACCCGAAGCTCGGAGGAAGATTCCTGGTGGAACTCTTTGAAATGTCTGGCGACACTGTACTTATCAAGACCTTTCTCTACAAAGTTACGGTGCTCGCCAAATCTCTTCCGTCGGGTCCGAATCGTACGGCCCACATAGAAGAGACCGCAAGGGCAGGTGAGACAGTATACCACATATTCGGAGGAACATGTGAAAAAATCTGGTAGAATATACTCCTTGCCCTTGCACGTAAAACTCTTTTGGCTGATGCGTTACGTGAGGACAGGTAAGGCAACGCGCTTTCCTACACTGGTACATCCCTTTAATGTAAAAGAATGTTAAGGAGGGGGAGGCATCGGTGATTTTGATTTTGTTATTGGTTTTACTCGGCGCTATGCTAGCCTTCAGATTTTTGGCTCTTCTATAGCTTATTGTCGGGCGTTCAGATAGAGAGGATTTTAGATGAGGATCCTCTTTTAATATAGGCCAGTGTTTATCCAGAATCCTCTCCATCTGTCTGAAGTGACTATGGAATTGTGTCACAAAGCGCACTGGTTGGGAATTTTCTTTTTCGTCCTGTATCTTAGGTATTTTGGGGACTAAATCAATAGTAGAATAGTGTTGAAAGGCACTTTCTATTAGTTCATCAGGATAGCCTTTTTCAGAAAACTTGTCCCTAAGTTTGAGACCATGGGTAATGTAGTCATGCTGTCTGTGGGGGGACATGGCTGCATTTGTGGGGGGACATGGCTGCATATGTGGGGGGACATGGCTGCATATGTGGGGGGACATGGCTGCATTTGGGGACACATTTAAAAAAAAGTATCGGTATTCGGTATCGGCGAGTACATAAAAAAAAAGTATCGGTACTTGTACTCAGTCCTAAAAAAGTGTATCGGGACAACCCTAATTAGATCAAAAGGAAAAAAGAAGAAACAAGCCTCCACATGGTGTAGATCAAAAGGGATTTAATATAAAAAAAGTCTGTTGTACAAAATACACCCCTCGGTGTGTACATGAATTAGAAAAGTGATCACAAGATAAAAAAAGGGTTAATCGCAATCGTAGGCAAGGGAACCCGACATGTTTCGCTCCATAGAACTTCAACTGGGGTGGATCCATGCCTACACACGCTGCACTTATATACAAGACTTATCAATTGTTAATTGATTAATGTGAGGCTGTATTCCGTCCCCGGAAATAATATGAGGTTTGCGTTTCAAGCCTTGATTCCGTCTGCCAATCGTGGTAATAAGGAAATACTGTCTCCCCATAGCATAGTAGAGATAGGACAGCAGGGGGAGGGTGGGTCCTACGTTCACCGTCATTATCCGCCGTCATGATCACATGGCAAGCGGCGTGACTGGACATTCGTGGAAGGTGTCAAGCTTCACTCTGGGGACGGAAGTAAACAGAAAACACGTATTCTCCAGCATCCAAAGAGAGGCCAGAGATATGTGTCCAACCCAAGGGTGTGCGGTAAAGGAAAATAATTGACATGCCATTGTGACGTTGAACCCGGAAGTTAGAACGGCACGATGGTCAAAGGGCATTGGCCACTATATGGAGAATGGGAGTGTCATCATGACTAAGTACTAAAACGGCAGGGACATAGTCTAAGGTGTTGACGGTACTGTATATACATAAAAGGCAATCACCACCTAACCTGCTAATCGAGTGTACTCTAATGCCGCGTACACACGATCACTTTTTGTGATGAAAAAAAACGAAGTTTTCAAAAACGTCATTTAAAATCACCGTGTGTGGGCAAAACGTAGTTTTATGTCTTAAAAAAAACAAGCAAAAAAAATTCGAACATGCTTGAATTTTTTGTGTCGTTTTTCAAAATGTCATTTTTTGTGTCAAAAAAAGTGATCGTGTGTGGGCAAAACAACGTTTTTAAACCCGCGCATGCTCAAAAGCAAGTTATAAGACGGAGCTTCAATGGAACAGAGTGCCGTCGAACGTGGTGTACGTCACCACGCTTTGCTAGAGCATTTTGGAAAATCGATGGTGTGTATGCAATGTCGTTTTGGAAAATGAAGTTTGAAAAACCCGCATAAGGCCGCGTACACACGATCGGTCTAAACCGATGAAAATGGACTGAAGTCCAGTTTCATCGGTCCAAACTGATCGTGTGTACGGCCCATCCGTCTGTCGTCCCTCGGACCAAAGTTTTAAAACTTGCTTTAAAATCGGACTGATGGACGCCTGACCATCGGTCCAAACTGATAGTTAGTATGCAAAAGCATTGGTTCAAAAGCCTGCGCATGCTCAGAATCAAGTCGACGCATGCTTGGAAGCATTGAACTTCGTTTTTTCAGCACGTCGTTGTGTTTTACGTCACTGCGTTCTGACACAAACGGTTTTTGAACCGATGGTGTGTACACACTTTAGACCATCAGGCCACTTCAGCGGTGACCCGATGAAAACGGTCCGTCGGACCATTCTCATCGGGTTGGACCGATCGTGTGTACTTGGCCTAAGAGGCTCCCACTCCAATAGTATTGAGGCTACAAACAATTCCTGTATAAAAACACCCAAATGTTTACCGCACCAACTAGTAACCCAGTCCCACACTGATGATGCCATGCACAAACGCCTACACACATGATACATGTGGGAAAGCTCTGTAGTGTTGGTAATGCAAGGCACCAATCACACGAAATGAGTGGAAATAAATTCAATCCTATGGTAAATGTACATTTGTGAAACTTAAGGGGTGATTACTTCTGTGGTGTTGTGTTAATCAATCAACCTCCCTCTAATTGTAAAATGCCAAACAGTTGGAAACTCTGGGCCAAGCATTAGGGTAGAAGTTAGAAAGCTTGAGCAAGCATGTGCTATGGAAGTTTTGAAATGACACAAAGAGTTGGGTGTTGTTCAGGTCCCCTATGAAGTGAAGTTCTATATATTTATTTCTTGACAGATTTCTTTATCTAGAGTTTGTAGATTAATGTAGTATTGCAATATAAACTGATATGCTTAATTAAAAGCCATGATTATGTCTAAACCCACAAATAAAGATGGGAAGAGGAGAACAGAGAAGGAAAAAATACCTGGACTGCAGTAAGTGCAACAATAGCTAACGAGATCTTCAAGTTTCTCCCAAAAAAAATCCACTTGTAGCGCTACCCCTGAAGGAGCCGCTGGTTAATTTGGGATCTATTCTCTTTTGGCTTAACTCACCCCTGTTTAACTGTCTCGAACCCTCCCTTGACACATCAGAAACCTGTGGAGTGAGATATTGTGACCTCTGCTGGGCTGGGGTCACAATAACAGGCACACAATATGTAAATGACAATATGGCTACGAATTACCTGGTGTTATAGATGGTCCCTCCAGATGAGAAAAACACACTCCACACAGTGAATATATTCAGATATGAGAAGGTAAGTTTACTGTATTTAAACTTTGGGAAAATAGCATAAAGTTTAACACAAAACACAACTGGTCAGCAACACGTTAGTCTGATTGGCAAGAGCCCTTGCAAAGATCAGACTTGTAATATAAAGGGAACAGTTATAAACCTAAGAATGGTACCATTCACTTGGATTAAACAAGCAGTCTATGCTCATGAGCACCCCTAGCGGGCTGTTCTGTGGAACAGTAAATGTTCACGATGCGGCCGGTTGGTGCACGTTAAAGTTATAATCCACAAGGAACAGATGATAATGGGAAATTAATCCGGTAAAGTGTGATGAACATCAACGTTGGTGAGCTGATCGCTGGCCAGCGCCAGTCACGTCTGTATAAACACTATGAACAGTGAAAGTCCTCTAAGTTTAAGCTGGGGCCAAACAGAGGCAGGTCGGCCTGTGAGGTGGCACTAAAAGGTCTGTTTAGAGAGAGGGTTAGAAGTTGAGCATGTGCTCTCTCACCCGACAGGCCGATCCGCCTGGGTTCCTCTCAGAGGGTGCGTCTGTAAATCGCTGCTCCACAGCACACGGGTCCCGGACGAGGATGTTCCACTGTTTCAGTTGTCAGCTGGATTGCCTCTTCGATCTCTGGGTACACGGGCTGGATACTGGAGTCTTGCTTCCTTCCGGATGGCTGGTCTCTCAGTGAATTAAGGCCCAGGCTTCTGGGCCTAGAAGCACGGCTGTCTCTGTCAGTAGCTCCGCAGAGGAGAAAAAGCTGGTCCAGAGAGAGCAAAAAAGCGCGCTCCCTCCCCTTATGTAACCTCCCCCACAAGTCTGTGCGGAGGCATCACATGTTCCAACAGGGCAAGGTATTGCGGGAAATGTAGTCCGTTTCTCCTAAGAGTCAATGGAGTCCATATCTCCTGCTACTTGCAGTCCCACAATGCATAACTTTGCCAACGGTATCTTACATATTTACAAAGAAGGCATAGAGTTCCAGCGGGATGACCTGTCTCGGACTCGGAAGGGTGACCCCGCTACAGACTAAATAAACCTAAATACAAAATTTGATAAGGGTATCAAAACTGCCTTTATTCAAATTACTGTACCTCATAACCCTAACCCAAGGGTTTACAACACTTAAAATAAATTGTCATTCACCACATTCACTTTAGTGCCGGTTCACACAGGGGCAACCCGACTTACGGCGCGACTTTGCAAGGTGAATTCAGTGTGACTTGGAGCAACTTACAACGTGACTTAAAGTTCCCTCCAGGACAGGTGACTTTGGCTGTGGCCAATATTGATGAGCCGAACACCCCCGCGTTCGGTTCGCACGAACAGATCGACCGTTAGCACGAACATTTAGAACCCCATTGAAGTCTATGGGACTCGAACGTTTGAATTCAAAAACGACTATTTTAAAGACCAATATTCAAGTTATTGTTGGAAAACGTCTTTGAGAACCCGGGTCTTGCCCCAGGGAACATGTATTAATGGAAAAAAAGGTTTTAAAAACGGTCGTTTTTTCTGGAGCAGCGATTTTAATGATGCTTAAAGTGAAAAAAAAAAAAAATGTTTTACTTTAAATATCGTACCTGCTGGGTGTCTATATTAGTGGAATGTGTTTAGAAATGTTCCTGCACAACATGATATTACTATAAGAAAAAAAAAATGTAATACTGCCTGCGGCTTTAATGTAATGTTTGGTCCCTGCAATATGGATACACATCATTGAAAAAAATAGCATGAGTTTCCCCGCCACCACTCCCCCCAGGTCATTACAAGACCCAGTGCCGATCCTGACCTCCCTGGGGCCCTAAGCAAAATGACATGGCACATTAAAAATGAGAAGCGGGGGGCGCTGATGACATGTCACATTAAAGAAAGTTGAGAAGCGGGGGGAGGGGCTGTTTTCTGCTGTCGTAAATGACTCAGCCAGCGAGTTTAGAAGTGGGGTGAGGGGGCGAGAATTTTTTTTACTAGACGGGGCCTCTAGTAATTTGGAGGGCCCTTTGCAGCTTTGCGGGGCCCTAAGCGGCTTGCATAGTGAGCCTATAGCCAGGGCCATCTTTAATATGGTTTGGGCCCTGGGCAAAGATTTATTTTGGGCCCCCCTCCAGCTTATTTTGCCCAGGTGTGCCCTCCCATTAAGACAGCCCTGCGTATCTCCACAAGATGTCAGGTTGAGATTTAAATCTGATCTGTTGTTATTCTCAAATGTCTCCACAATGTGTCATGTTGTTATTTATACAGTATATTCTTTTAATTTTTTATTTTCCTTGTGCCATCTGTTGATGTAATCCCACACATTGGAAACAGAAGTGCGCTATTCCTCCTGGGCTTGGGGGTCACTTTTGGGTGCTCCTTACCTACAGGTAAGCCTTATTATAGGCTTACCTGTAGGTAAAAAAAATTGCAGCCTCACTGTGCCCATCAAATGCAGCCACTGTGCCATTAAAAGTCACCACTGTGCCATGCCATCAATTCGTACCACTGTGCCATGCCATTAAACGCAGCCACTGTGCCATTAATTCGCACCACTGTGCCATGCCATAAAATGCAGTCACTGTGCCATACCATCAAATGCAACCACTCTGCCATCAATTCGCACCACTGTGCCATGCCATTAAACGCAGCCACTGTGCCATGCCATCAAACACAGCCACTGTGCCATCAATTGCCACCACTGTGCCATGCCATCAAACGCAGCCACTGTGCCATGCCATCAAACGCAGCCACTGTGCCATCAAACGCAGCCACTGTGCCATCAATTGTCACCACTGTGCCCTTTAATTGTCACCACTGTGCCCTTTAATTTTCACCGCTGTGCCAATTGTCCCCACTGTGCCCAATGTCCCCACTGTGCCTATTGTCGCCACTGTTGATGTCACTGTGCCCTTTAATTGTCGCCACTGTGCCTATTCATGCCGCTGTGCCAATTGTCCTCATTGTCCCCACTGTGCCTATGGTCGCCACTGTGCCCATTCATGTCACTGACTGTGCCCTTCGTCGCCGATGTGCCCTGTAAAGTGCCCCTTTCCCCCACGCCCGACACTTACCTTTACTGGAGTCAGCCATCCACGTCCCTCGATGTCTTCTGCCGCCCTCGATGACTGATAGGCGTCTCAGCCAATCAGGTTACCGGTAGCCAGAACTGGCCAACCTGATTGGCTGAGACGCCTGTCAGTCTTATCCAAGGAACGCACCCCCCGTGCGTTCTGAGGATAAGCTTCCGGGACCTGAGGGCTGTACTCGGAAAGCCGCTGGCTCTGATAGTCACTTCTGCACAGCCAACCAACTGCCGTCATTCAGATGGCCGTACATGAGCGCCGACCATCTGAATAGAACAGCAGCAGCGGCGATAATAACATTGATTTGTGCAATGCATGAATCTATGTTATTAGACTAAGTGGCGGTGAGAGCCAGAGGGAGCGCCCTCTATGGACGAACCGCCACTGCGCCCAACATTCGGCCCGTGTATATGGGGCTTAAGATATGAAGCGTGTTACTGGATGGATCACCAGGTTAAATAAAGCAAAAAAGCCTGAAGAATTCTAAAGATTGGTAAACTGCAATATATAACATTTTTGTTTTTGGATTTAATACCGCTTTAGGTTCAGAGATCAAGAGGTTTGTGATAGAAAGATTGGATTTATGTGTTGCAGCTGAAGCAGTTAAAACCTATAGACCCCTGTACAGTGTGGTATATTACAAAACACCTTTTCATTAACATTTTATTCACCTTTGTAGTGGGAATTGACAGCAATGTTAGGGAGCACCTGAAGTTCCCTTTAGAGCTGATCAGAGGCCGAGACACATGCTTGTGATAGAAGACATATTTTTTAAAAATAAATACACATGACAGAGGAGTATTTTTCTACCACCTGTATAACTAAATTACTCTAGATGACCCTACCATAAAATTATTATGTTATTGGGGGCAGATAACAGTTAGGCCGCGTACACACGAGCAGACAGATTTGTTCAAATCGGTCGGGCCGACCGATTTGAACAAATCTGTCTGCTGGGGACGCATTGGTTTGATCGTGTACACACGATCAAACCAAAATCCCCGCCACCAGACGGCGCGGTGACGTGGCGGTGACGTTGACGCCGCCACGTCACCGCACCAGGAAGTAAAACACTTCCGCGCATGGGTCGAAACCATTCGGCGCGTGTGCGAGAAGACATGTCTGCTGGTTAGCGTACTAACCAGCAGACATGTCGGGCGGACAGGTTCCCAGCCGACAGATTTCAAAGCATGCTTTGAAATCTGTCGGGTGGCCAAATCCGTCGGCTCGCCCGTACACACGGTCGAATCTGTCTGCTGGGACGGTCGGGCCGACCGTTTCCAGCAGATAGATTTGATCGTGTGTACGCGGCCTAAGAGACCTGGTTCACATTGGTACGATTTGAAATGCAATTTGACATGTCAAATCGCATGTCAAATCTGCGGCAACTGCCGGCAATGGTGCAACGCAGCATCTGCGGTGCCGCACCAATTTCAAAAATAAGTTTCTGTACTATTTTTTACGATTTTTAGGCAGCGATTTACATTGACAGGTTTCTGCACAGATGTCTCTGAAATTGCGGCTGAAATCGGAACTGACAGAAGGGAGTGAAATCGTGCTGAACTCTCATGGTTTCATTCCCGTAGCACAGTGTAAACCTGGGCTTAAACCTAAATAGTTTAATGGTTTTTACAGGCAAAATATCCTTTTATGATTTCCTATTTATCTTTAACTGAAAGTTGCTGCAGGAATGTGTGAATTCATGATTCCTCCACTAGGGGGAATCAGTTTACCTTATTGTTAAGCTGAAAACACTTGGAATCAGTCAAGTATCTGTCAGTAGTACATCTTTTGTAGTTCTTGTTCTGCTATAATGGTATGTTGACAGATTTGTATTAATTGTTCTAATCATCAAGATGTGAAAGCATGAGAGATAATTATCATGATCACTGCAAGTCTCATGCTTTGTTAAAGCCTGCTGTAATTACCAAATTACAGATGTTCCTGGAAGTAGTCACATGGAATATATTTATAAGTATTCCGGTACACACTGGAAAATTAAATTTGGTTGACCAAAAGCCTAATTCAAAGTGGCATTGCTGCTATTTTATCTAACTTAATTTCTGTCTTTAAAGCTATACTTTTTATTTCTAAAAACACACACAAACACGTATACAGATCACATCAGCTATAAAAAGTACAAGTACGACATTCAAATAATTGCATTTTTAAAGCAAAACTACTATCCAAAATGCATTAAGTACATCAGAAGAAAGAAGCACCACAATTTCTGTATCTAAAGAGAATCTAAGCATTCCTGGAAATAACTGTGCAATGTCAACCTGCAAGTGACAAGGAATATGTGCTCACCAAACGTTTTTGTGATTTCTTAGTTTTTCCATTATTACAGAAAATCTCTGTGATTTTTTAAGTGTTTTTTACCTTTCTCCATTAAAAATGGTGTGATCCTTTCCCTGTACATGTATGGAAAAATATGATATTGCAAGTCTCCTTTTAGTTGAGAAGCTATTGGTAAAGATAGATGTACAATATGGAGCAATAAATAGGTAATGGTGGCCATGGTGGGCAACAAATGTGCAATCATGATAATGCGTGCACAATAAATGGGCAATGGTGGCAATACTTGGGCAGATAACAGAATATCAACACAGTGTGTGAGTAACAAATGGTGAATAAAATGCAGGAACAATAATGTGAGCCCACTTTGCTTCCCCTAATTCACTTACCTTTACTTCCACAACATACAGTAGAATATTTCCTCTTCTGGCCCCATACGCCACCTTAGTGGTTTCAGACATGGATAAAAGAGGACAGAGATTAATACACACATCCTTCCATCTGTCTCCTTTATAAGCCTTTGCTTTGGTTCACTGTGTAATTGGCAGTTAGATTGAAGACATCTTAACCTCTAGTCAGCCGATTGGCAAATCTCTTCTCTTAGGTCTCTGATCCAGTTCTGGAGTGATCCCACCTATGTTGATCAAGTCAGTAGATATTCTTTAAGCATAATGCCGCGTACACACGGTCGTTTTTTGCGATGAAAAAAAACGACGTTTTTTGTGAAGTAAAAAACAACGTTTTTGAAACGTCACTTTCAAAGACGATGTTGCATACACACCATCGTTTTTTTCACAAAAAACGGGGTTATGTTCACCACTCTTTTCCATTGAAGCTCGCTTCATAACTAGCTTCTGGGCATGCGCGGGTTGAAAAACGTTGTTTTAAACTACGTTTTTGCTACACACGGTGACGACACAAAAAATTCAAGCATGTTGGAATTTTTTTTGGGTCGTTTTTTTTAAGACAAAAAACAATGTTTTGCCCACACACGATCAATTTAAATGACGTTTTAAAAAACGTCGTTTTTTTTCATCGCAAAAAACGACCGTGTGCACGCGGCATAAGTGTTTAAAAGTGTGTAATGGAACAGACAGCTAAAGGGTGGAGGAGGGTGCCTGACAGCAATAAGGTTTAATGTGAATTGGAGGCAAAGAAGGTAATGTATGCACAGTGGCTACCAGTGGCGGCTGGTGCTCAAATTTTTTTTGGGGGGGGGGGCGCAAACGAAAAAAAATAAAAAAATGCAGCCTCACTATGCCCATCACATGCAGCCACTGTGCCATGCCACAAAATGCAGCCACTGTGCCATCAATTGTCACCACTGTGCCATGCCATCAAACACAGCAACTGTGCCATCAATTGTCACCGCTGTGCCATGCCATCAAACGCAGCCACTGTGCCATCAATTGTCACACACTGTGCCATGCAACACAGCAACTGTGCCCTCAATTGTCACCACTGTGCCATGCCACCAAATGCAGCCACTGTGCCATCAATTGTCACCACTGTGCCATGCAACACAGCAACTGTACCATCAATTGTCACCACTGTGCCATGCCATCAAATGCAGTCACTGTGCCATCAATTGTCACCACTGTGCCATGCCATCAAACACAGCAACTGTGCCATCAATTGTCACCACTGTGCCATGCCACCAAATGCAGCCACTGTGCCATCAATTGTCACCACTGTGCCATGCCATCAAATGCAGTCACTGTGCCATCAATTGTCACCACTGTGCCATGCCAAACACAGCAACTGTGCCATCAATTTTTACCACTGTGCCATGCCATCAAATGCAGTCACTGTGCCATGCCATCAAACGCAGCCACTGTGCCATCAATCGTCACCACTGTGCCATGCCATCAAACGCAGCTACTGTGCCAAACGCAGCCACTGTGCCATCAATTGTCACCACCCTGCCATGCCATCAAACGCAGTCACTGTGCCATGCCATCAAACACAGCCACTGTGCCATCAATTGTCACCACTGTGCCATGCCATCAAACACAGTCACTGTGCTATGCCATCAAACGCAGCCACTGTGCCATCAATCGTCACCACTGTGCCATGCCATCAAACGCAGCTACTGTGCCAAACGCAGCCACTGTGCCATCAATTGTCACCACTGTGCCATGCCATCAAACGCAGTCACTGTGCCATGCCATCAATTGCAGCCACTGTGCCAATTGTCATCACTGTGCCCATTGATGCCACTGTGCATGTCACTGTGCCCTTTAATTGTCACCACTGTGCCCCATGATGCCACTGTGCCCATTGTCACCACTGTGCCCCATGATGCCACTGTGCCCATTGTCACTAGTGTGCCCCATGATGCCACTGTGCCCATTGTCACCACTGTGCCCCATGATGCCACTGTGCCCATTGTCACCACTGTGCCCCATGATGCCACTGTGCCCCATGATGCCACTGTGCCCATTGTCATCACTGTGCCCCATTATGCCACTGTGCCCCATGATGCCACTGTGCTCATTGTCATCACTGTGCCCCATGATGCCACTGTGCCCATTGTCACCACTGTGCCCCATGATGCCACTGTGCCCATTGTCACCACTGTGCCCCATGATGCCACTGTGCCCATTGTCATCACTATGCCCCATGATGCCACTGTGCCCCATGATGCCACTGTGCTCATTGTCATCACTGTGCCCCATGATGCCACTGTGCCCATTGTCACCACTGTGCCCCATGATGCCACTGTGCCCATTGTCATCACTGTGCCCCATGATGCCACTGTGCCCCATGATGCCACTCTGCCCTTTGTCACCACTGTGCCCCATGCCACTGTGCCCATTGTCACCACTGTGCCCCATGCCACTGTGCCCATTGTCACCCCATTCTCTGTAAAAAGCACTTACCTGAAGCTTCCACGTCCTCCCTCAATGTCTTCTGGCGCCCTGGTGAAGCTTCAGCCAATCAGGCTCCTGATAACCAGAATCCGGAAACCTGATTGGCTGAAACGGCCGTCAGTCTTATGCAAGGAACGCAGATTGCCTGCGCTCTGAGCATAGACATCTGAGAGTCGGAGGGCTGTAATTGAAAAGCCTATCAGAGCTAGCAGTTCTGATAGACACTTCCTCACAGCCAATCAGCTGCCGCTATTCAGGTAACCGGCGCCCTATGTCCGGTTATATGAATAGACCAGCGGCAGCTGGCAACAATGATAACTCACATTCATTGCATAGCATTGCATTGAATGTGTGTTATTTGCGATAGGGGGTGGCGCTGCAGCGCCCTCTATTGACGGCCGCCAGAACTGCAGGTAAAACTAAAAATGACATTTTAGCAAAATAAAATGTCTTAAAGGGCCTTTTTTTGGTTTTTTTTACTACAGGAGGGGGGGGGGGGGGGGGCGGGCCGCCACTGGTGGCTACAGAAACTACTGCAACCCCTGTTCATAGTGTAGTGCATCCCCTTTAGGAGCAGCTTATAACTAGGGTTACCCACACTGCACAGCCAAGCACACCAATTTTTCACAGACTCGCTTGAGACAGGAAACAGTCCAGCAATTTTGTTTTTGTATTTTATTAGGACTTAAACTTGGATGGGGATGGGATAATTATGGGATGCCCACTGGACTGGAACAAAACTACAGTAGTGTAGTTATTCCAGAAAGCAAATATGATGACTATATCAGAAGAAAGTAAACTACTTCTCTATCTAGCACTATACACTAGATGGTGCTTGCTACACTAGATAATGTAATTCTTATCTGCTGTTACTATGTTCAGTAGTAAAGTAGGGACCAGTACAAGCTGCCACATCAGTCAAAGTAGGGCACATTATCTGACACACCTGGAAGTGTTGGGTAGCAGTAATGCTTGAATTTCTGAAAGAGAGTGAAAGATAAATCCTATTTTTCAGGGACTTTTAGTTTGATTTGTTGAAAAAGCAACAGGGTATTTTAAACAATTAGGCCAGGTTTACACTATTGCAAATAAGATGCGGGATTTCTCAGCATCCAATTCTTAATAGCAGGAGAATGTCACCGGCTCTCTATGGAGCTGGTTCACATATCTCCGATGTAAATTTGCACAGGAGCCCTGTGCGTCTTCTGGTCCATTTAAAGTCTGAATTCAGCCCAAAATTCCTACTAAGGTGAGGTTGTAGAAGATAATTTAATGTCACAGGTTGTACACTGTGGCAAGTCCAAGCACAGCAACAAAACACAAGGTAGTTAAACTGCATCAGCAATGTTTCTCCCAGGTAAAGATTTAAAGCAGACTGGGGGTTCAACATGTGCTGTTCAAGTTCTTTTAGAGAAGCAGAAAGAAATGGGTAACGCTGAAGACCGTAGACACAATGGTCGGCCAGAAATTTTTTATACAGCAGACGAAAGACACATCATGCTTACTTCCCTTCAACATCAGAAGATGTCCAGCAGTGCAGAGCTAGATGAAACCAGTAGAACACCGGTACACCCATCTAATGCCTGGAGAAGTGTGGCTAAAAGTGGTCTTCATGGAACAACTGTGACCAAAAAGCCATGCCTTCAACATGGAAAAAAGGCTAAACAACTCAACTATGCACAAAAAAATTGAAACTAGGGTGCAGAAAAATGGCAACAGGTCTGATGAATCAAATTTTAAATATTTGGCTGTAGCAGGAGGCAGTTTGTTCGCCAAAGGGCCGGAGAGCAGTACAATAATAGGTGTCTGCAGGCAACAGTGGAGGTTCCTAGCAAGTTTGTGACTGTATTTCTGCAAATTCAGTTGGAGATTTGTTCAGGATCAATGGTGTCCTCAATGCTGAGAAATACAGGAAGATACTTATTTATCATATTATGCCATTAGGGAGACGTGTGATTGGCCCCAAATGTATTCTGCAGAAGGATGACAACCCCAAACATACAGCCAATGTCATTAAGAACTATCTTCAGTGTAAAGAAGAACAAGAAATCCTGGAAGTAATGGCTTGGTCCCCACAGAGCCTGTATCTCAACATCAATAAGTCTTTCTGTAATTACATGGAGAGACAGGAGGATTTCAGACAGCCTACAGCCACAGAAGATCTGTGGTTAGTTCCTAAGATGTTTAGAACTGCCTACCTGCTGAGCTCCGTCACAAACTTTCTGCAAGTGTACTTAGAAGAATTGATGCTGTTTTTAAGACAAAGGGTGGTCACACCAAATATTGATTTGATTTGGATTTCTCTTCTGTTCATTTACTTTCCATTTTGTCAATTTATAAAAATAAACACTTCTATTTCTGAGGGCATTCTTAATTTACAGCATTTTTGCACACCTGCCTAAAACTTTTGCACAGCAGTGTAGTTATTCCAGAAAGCAAATATGATGACTATATCAGAAGAAAGTAAACTACTTCTCTACCTGCAGGGGGGATATCCCGCTACACTAGCCCCAAGCAACATCAGAAACCCATGCAGAAATTAGCCCGCCTGAGTCTACTCATTGTTAAAATATGAGTTTTGCAGGGCCTACCCATCTAGTGACTATCCCTCTATAGTGTGTACTTGTCTCTATTCAGAGCACTAAGTGCCATTTCTGTCTGCTGCCTCTTTTCTCTGATATCTGCATAAGTCATTTCTGACAAGCTCTTTTGACACCAAGAAAAAAAAGGTAACAGGGTAGGGACCTTTAACACGCAGTCCTTGATTGACAGTCTTAGCTCTGTTTCTGTGTGCTGTGGGAGGAAGGGGTGTCCTTTCCCTCCAATCAGCTCTCAGAGCTCTCCTCACTGAGCTCTGCAGAGAGTAACTTCAGCTCTCTGCCCCCTTTTTTCAGACAGATCAGATAAACTTTATAAATTATGGACTTTGAAGTGATGTAGGGAAGAGAACACTGCAGATAAACAGAAACAACGTATGTAGGAGGATTTGTTTAATCTTTGTGTATTACCTGAGGCCAGTTAATTCACTGGGTAAATGAAAACATCCGGTCAATAAATCCCAAAAAAGTTCTAATGAAATTAACAAATGCATTTGTTTCATTCGTTTTAATTTGTATGACATCACATGATGTGATAGTGGTTCGGGCCAATGCGGAAATTGATAACATTTTAAAATTTGTTCGATAATTTGTATTTGTATAACGAATGGATCTGAATTTAGTTCAATTGAGTCGATGTTGTCCAATCTCATGTGATTTTTCTTGGTGGGTTGGACTTGAGTCTGTAAATATTGAATCTTTCTGTCCGATTTGATAGTATATTGAATACGTAGCAATCTTCTGGAAAAACTGCAAACATTTTTGAATCCATCCAGACCAACGAATACACGTGGTGGTGAGCGGGCATGATGAGCTGAAAAAAAGTAGTGCATTCGAATGAACGTTATGAAATGCCTGTGTTACATTTTAATAAAGTTTGTATAAAAAAAAAAAAAAAAGGGGGGAACAGTGCAGTTTAGTGCGGTGATCCTGCCGGACCGCATTGCACACCAGCAGTAGCTAATGTAAATGCACCATTTTAAAGATAAAATAGGTAACTTATATGTATTTAAACAGAATGTTTAGTTTTATCTGTGCGTTGTAGTTAACTTTTGAAAAACTAACTACAGTTTGGCAATAAACTGAATATTTGCTCTTTTTCGAATATTGTACATTTTCAGTGCTTTCTACAAGCTTTCTGTCTTGGTATATCCACTTTGGCCCGTGAAAGGATTGATATTTTAAAATTAATACACCAAGCTGTGTGCACCAGCTGCTGCTTTAAACCTGTCTTTGCAATAATAAAACACACCAGTTTAAGTTTATATGCGTGGTTGAATATGCTTTATATATCAAACAGCTTTATCTTCCAATGCACAGTGATTTGTTGGTAATGTGAAATCCATTAGACTTTTCTATTATGCTTTTTTATATTTTCGTCAGTCTCCCTCTCACTGTATGTAGGGAAAAGATGTCTCATTCACGTATTTCTTGACATTTGGAATTAAACGTGCAAACTGGATCTTTACGACACGCATGCACATGGATTGTAAGACAGAAATCAGATAGTAATGCACTGAAGCATATAGTGAAGTAGTATAGCAATGCAGAGATTCTTGTCCGGTATAATTACCATGATTTTACTTTAACCACTTGCTTACTGGGCACATATACCCCCTTCCTGCCCAGGCGAAATTTCAGCTTTCAGCACTGCGTCGCTTTAAATTAAAATTGCGTGGTCGTGCGACGTGCCTTACAAACAAAATTGACGTCCTTTTTTTCCCCCAAAAATAGAGCTTTCTTTTGGTGGTATTTGATCGCCTCTGCGTTTTTTTTTTTGCGCTATAAACAAAAAAGAGCGACAATTTTGAAAAAAAACACAGAATATTTTTTACTTTTTGCTATAATAAAAATCCAATTTTTTTAAAAAAAAATATATTTTTTTCTCAGTTTAGGCCGATATGTATTCTACATATTTTTGGTAAAAAAAACAATCGCAATAAGCGTATAGTAATTGGTTTGCGCAAAGATTATAGTGGCTAGGAAATAAGGGATAGAATTCTGACAATTTTTTTTTTTTTTTTTTTACTAGTAATACGGCGAGCTGCGAATTTTGTCAGGACTGCGATATTGCGACGGACACATCGGACACTTTTGACACATTTTTGGGACCATTCACATTTATACAGCGATCAGTGCTATAAAAACGCACTAATTACTGTATAAATGTGACTGGCAGTGAAGGGGTTAACTTTAGGGGGTGAGGAAGGGGTTAAATGTGAGTCCTGGGTGTGTTCTAACTGTGTGGGGGGAGGGGGGTGACTGGGGGAGGTGACCGATGCTGTCTCCCTATGTACAAGAGAAACAGAATCTGTCACCTCTCCCTGACAGGACGTGGAGCTCTGTGTTTACACACAGAGCTTCACGTCCCTGCTCTAAAACTGCCGATCAGCGGGTACCTGGCGGACATCGCAACCGCCAGGCACGTGCATCGGCATCTCGGGGACGCGCCGGGTGCGTGCGCGCGCCGCCCAGTGGCCGGAAAAAACTATGCCGTCAATTGACGGCAGCTTGGATATTCAGATCCACTAAGCTGCCGTCAATTGAGCATATGCGGGGCCGCAAGTGGTTAAAGTCACTCTGCATAGGGCTGTATTTACAGTTTGTGCTACCCTAGGTAATATGAATTATGATCCCAATAGATATCCTTTAAAGTTTTTGTTATTTTAAGGAAAAAAAATCACAAATCAGTTTATACTCACCTGCTGTGTGCAAAATTATTGCACAGAACGGCCCCAAACCTCCTCTTCTGAGACCCCCCGCAGGCTTTTGTGGTTCCTCCTGTTCTTGGTATGCCCCTATAGGAAACTGCTTCCCATGGTGGCACACCTGCGGTCTTGCTCCCTAGCTAGGCTGTGTGCATTTATAGATGCAAACAATGCTGCAGTTTGTAGGTAATACATTCAGGTGAAAAATGTGTAGCCTTTACAAGCACTTTAACCTTACCATGTTACATGATTGTTACTATACAGGTACAGTCAAAATCCTGCTGTAGCATAAAGAAAAGCAGAAAAGCGCCACTGAGTGCAAAGTTTAATGTACAGTTGTGAAGAAAATAGACTTTATTCTGGATTTTCTCAGACTCTGTTTGTCTTTTAAGAACCCCTGGACCGATCTGGGTGAAATTTGTATATGTTGGTCCCCCAGATCGGGGCTATCAGGAGATATGTAATGGCAGGTATACCTTGTGTGGAAGAGGGGTGTTCTAACATTGGGAAAATTAGGGTGCTCTCTACCTGGAGATAATTGGTTTATTCCTTCAACTGATCTCAATATCTCAATGTGTCATGTAAATGATCTTTAGTCTGTCTTTCAAGAAGTGTTCATTGTGTGAAGTTCTATTGTTTAGCAGGTGAGAAGTTCTAAAACACCTTGTCTGGGCAAAGGACCAGTAATTAACTCATGTGGATTCTACCGGAGACAGCCGTCTGTCTCCTACAATAGGTCTCTTGAAAGGGGTTTCGTTAGTAACACCATTGTATGATGATGTGGGAGGAGGATGTAATTGTATATCTGATTACATCAAGTATTTCTTTTGCTGTATATAAGTAACCTGTCTCTCAATAAAGTCATTCTTTTACCTGGACACACCTTCATGAAGTCTTGGCTCATGCTTGGGGAAGGGGGGGGATACTCTATCCATTTCGGAAGAATCATCTTGGAAACTGCATACATCTCCACTCTCCCATCTACCTTCTAGGGTAGCGATAATCCTTTATGCTCGGCGATTGGGAGGTGGAAAGAAGGCCGCAGTACCATACCCACTGCAGGTCTTAACAACTGATGGCAAGCTGCGGAATTGAATGAGACGCATAAAGACAGCAGGTGAATGGCTCAGCATTACGAGAGACTAAAGAAGACTACTCTAAATGATCTGCTGGAAGCCCAAGGTCAGGTGGCAAGCAACAAAAAGAAAACTACCCTCATAGCAGAACTAATGGAGGGCGACCAAACCAGCAGCATGGCGAATGTCAGCCAGGAGGAAGCAGAGTTCCAACAGAAGGTGATGTGGAGGCTAAACCTATATGGGCCAAATCCCACACCAGAGAAGGTGACGCAAGTCCTGAAGCAGGTGAGCGCAGAACGCAGAGCACAACAGGCAAGCGTAAACCAAGGAGACACCGCTCCCTCATCCAGATCTATAAATGGAGGGCAGCGGAGAAAGATTAACTATGCTGCATTTAAAAGTTTTTCGGATGGAGAAATGGAAATTGACACATACCTACAAGACTTTGAGCGTCAATGCACTTTGGAGGGTCTGGAATCGGAACAATGGGCCGCGATTCTAAGCAGCAAACTCACGGGCAAAGCAGCGGAGGCATACCGAGCAGTTCCTGATACAGCCATACACGACTACATCAGGGTAAAGGACATTCTGCTAGCCAGGTATGCCGTGACTCCAGAGACTTACAGGAAAAAGTTTCGGGCATTACGGAAAGGGGGCCGAGACTCCTACACTGAATGGGCTTTTAGGATGTATCGGGCGGCCCAAAACTGGATACAAGGCTGTCAAGCCACGACGCTAGAGGAGGTGCTACAACTCTTCTTGCTAGAACAATTTTTTGACCACACACCTGCAGACACCAAGGACTGGGTCAGGGACAGGAAGCCGGCCACAATCGAGGAAGCGGCCAAGCTGGCAGATGAGCATCACGAGGAAAGAAAAGGAGAGGCTAGTGGAAACCACCCCTTGGTAAGGTCCAGCACCCCAACGCCGGGTCCTGGGACCCACCACCGACCGATCGCGGTACCACCCACTACACCACCTAATTTTAACTGGAGACCGCCATTGGTATGTCACCAATGCAATCGGCCAGGGCACTACAAGATACATTGCCCTCAGCGGAGCAGAGGCAATTGGGAGCGGCCATCACCCCCACCATCGAGGGCAGCCACTCATCACTATCAGCATGAGCTGCTGGAAAACCAGAGCACTGAATCTGAGCAATAGACCAAACTACATGAGGTGAACATAGCACAAGTCGAGGGGGACAACCGGGTGCACCACAGACAATGGGTCACAGTAGATGGAAAAGAGGCTGAGGCACTACGAGACTCTGGGGCCACCCTCACTCTGGTGCAACCTCACACCGTATCTGCGAAGGTGCGCACCAACAGGACTGTTGCAGTAAGAGTGGCAGGAGGCGCCATCCACAAACTACCCACAGCCCAAGTGCAGCTAAATTGGGGCACCGGAGCCAAGCAGATGGAAGTAGGCATTATGTCGGGCCTACCTGCGGAAGTATTGTTGGGGAACGATTGGGGGTGCCTAACTTCACAGCTGTTTACCCCATATCCCGCTGGAACCTGCCCTGTGACTACCAGGGCGCAAGCACGCCGAGCTGGACAGACGCACTCTGAGGAACCCCAGGTAGGAACCAAAAACCCTGTAGTATGCCCTGACCCTATCCCCTTCTGGGGCACTCCACAAGACTTTGGCCAAGCCCAGCAGTCAGATCCCACCTTAGCAGGTTACAGGAAGGCTGTAGGTACCCCTAAGGAAGGTAATGCTCAAGAGAACTTCCACTGGGACAAGGGACTGCTATACAGGGTCACAGGGGGAGTGGGAAGTGGGGCAGCCCAAGTCATAAAAAGACAGCTAGTTGTACCCCGCAAATACAGGGCAGAGCTTCTAAAGCTCAGCCATGATATCCCACTAGCCGGACATCTGGGTATCAAGAAAACTAAGGATCGCCTTACCCAGACGTTCTTCTGGCCAGGGATATCAAAAGACTTGCAGACGTACTGCAGGACATGTGATTCATGTCAAAGGATTGGGAAACGGGGGGACCACCCCAAGGCCAAGTTATGGTCCCTACCTATAATAGAGGAACCATTCTCCAGAGTGGCAGTAGACCTGATAGGGCCCCTCAACAAACCCAGTGCCTCTGGAAGGCGCTACATCCTCACGGTGGTGGACTATGCCACCAGGTACCCTGAGGCGGTGGCGCTCCCTAACATTGAGGCGGAGACAGTAGCAAAAGCTCTCGTCAGGATCTTTTCTCGAGTAGGATTCCCCCGGGAAATACTCTTAGATCAGGGAACCCAGTTCACGGCAACTGTCACTCAACAGTTATGGCAGAGCTGCGGGGTGAAACCGTTATTTAGCTTCCCCTACCACCCCCAGACCAACGGCCTCTGTGAACAATCCAACAGCACGCTTAAGCAGATGTTCACAGCGTTCACAGAGTCCTGCGGTCAGTGGGAGAAATTTCTACCCCATCTCCTGTTTGCCTACCGGGAAGTGCCCCAGGCGTCGACCGGGTTCTCCCCCTTCGAACTCCTATACGGGAGAAAAGTCCGGGGCTCCCTGGACCTCATACGGGAGCACTGGGAGGGCAACACTGGAGAGGAAGGGATCCCGGTTTTGCCGTACGTGCTGGAATTCCGGGACCGCCTGCGTGCACTGACCGAATCAGTTCGGGAGAGCCTACAGGCAGCCCAGAAACGACAGAAACACTGGTATGACCGGGGAGCACGCGATAGGAACCTGGAAGTAGGGCAAAAAGTATTAGCCCTTCGACCATCCAAAAAGGACAAGCTACAGGCAGCGTGGCAGGGACTTTTTAAAGTGGTGGAACGGATTAGCGACACCACCTATATTGTGGCCAAATGTTCGGATGAAAGGATCAGACAAGCTTTTCATGTGAACATGTTGAAACCGTACTTCGAGTGCTCTGAGGACCTGGCCACTATCTGTGCCCCGTCCACTGACGCTAGTGAAGGACTTCCCTTACCCGACCGGCTGGCAGCTAACCAAGGTAACCTAGAGCAAGTTTGGTTGGGGGAGAAACTAAATCTCACCCTGAAACCCGAGAACTGCCATGGGGGCATGGCAGAGGTTCAATACCTAGGGCCTAGAGTAGGGTCTGGGAAACAGGGCCCCGAACCCGCAAAATTAGAGGCCATAGCCAATTGGCCCCAGCCCCACACCAAGACGCAGGTATTGGTGTCCCTAGGCACCACCGGGTATTATAGAAAGTTCGTCCCGGAGTGTAGCACCCTAGCGAAATTCCTCACCGACCTGACCAAAAGCTCCCTACCCAAGCAGGTAGCCTGGTTCTCGCAGTGTGCATTGGCGTTCCAGGGACTTAAGACGGCATGGAGCACCCGGTGGCATACCTCAGCGGGAAGTTATTACCTCGGGAGGTCAGCTATGCCACCATGGAAACAGAATACCTGGCTCTAGTATGGGCCTTAAAGAAGCTCCAACCGTACCTTTATGGCCGTGCCTTTACCATTCTCACTGACCACAACCCCCTCATCTGGCTCAACCGAGTCTCTGGAGACAATCCCCAGTTGCTGCGCTGAAGTCTAGCGTTGCAACCTTACAATTTCACACTGCAATACCGCCCGGGCAAGCAGAA
Organism: Rana kukunoris; assembly: GCA_029574335.1. NCBI lineage: Eukaryota > Metazoa > Chordata > Amphibia > Anura > Ranidae > Rana > Rana kukunoris. Next base: position 338,164,738 of record CM056050.1, read on the forward strand.
CGGCAATGCGGATGGACTTTCACGCCAAACCGGCTTGGAAGTATAATTTTGACCCGGACATCCCCTAGCCAACCCGGCAGGGTCTAGGCGGGTATGCCGACCCATGGAACTAAGGGGGAGTATTGTGAAGAAAATAGACTTTATTCTGGATTTTCTCAGACTCTGTTTGTCTTTTAAGAACCCCTGGACCGATCTGGGTGAAATTTGTATATGTTGGTCCCCCAGATCGGGGCTATCAGGAGATATGTAATGGCAGGTATACCTTGTGTGGAAGAGGGGTGTTCTAACGTTGGGAACATTAGGGTGCTCTCTACCTGGAGATAATTGGTTTATTCCTTCAACTGATCTCAATATCTCAATGTGTCATGTAAATGATCTTTAGTCTGTCTTTCAAGAAGTGTTCATTGTGTGAAGTTCTATTGTTTAGCAGGTGAGAAGTTCTAAAACACCTTGGCCCAGATTCAGAGAGCGATTACGCCTGTCTAACTGGTGTTAGACAGGAGTAATTTCAAATTTTGCGCGCCGTATCACTAGTTTGAATCCTCAAACCATGATACGGCGGCTTCGGGCTTCGATCCGAGAGGCTTACGTCTTCGCAAGCCTTCGGATCTACGTTGCGATATTTTTGCGGCCGCTGGGTGGAGTCCGCGTCGTTTTCACCGTCGGGGTATGCAAATGAGTTTTTACGGCGATCCACGAAGGTACGAGTGTCCTTCGCAATCGCCTACGTCATTTTTTGGCTATGTAATGTTAGAGCAGCTTTTTGCTGGTCTAACAGTGCGTAACCCATGTTAAGTATGGCCGTCGTTCCCGCGTCAAATTTTTCTTTTTTTTTTCTTTTAACATAACTCGTTCGGGAATAGGAATGTACGTAAACGACGCTACTACGACGTAACGACGTGATTTCGCGCAATGCACGGCGGGAAATTTGGGAACGGAGCATGTGCAGTTCGATCGCCGCGGGAACGCGCCTATTTTAAATGCTTCACGCCCCCTACTCGCGTAGATGGATTGCGCCGGGAGAAATACACTACGCCGCCGTCGTTTACTGGACAAAATCTACCTGGATTCCACGTAGAGCCAGGTAAAATACGGCGGCGTAGTTAATTTCGGAAACGCTACGATAATCTAATTCTCTGTAAATCTGCCCCCTTGTCTGGGCAAAGGACCAGTAATTAACTCATGTGGATTCTACCGGAGACAGCCGTCTGTCTCCTACAATAGGTCTCTTGAAAGGGGTCTCGTTAGTAACACCATTGTATGATGATGTGGGAGGAGGATGTAATTGTATATCTGATTACATCAAGTATTTCTTTTGCTGTATATAAGTAACCTGTCTCTCAATAAAGTCATTCTTTTACCTGGACACCCCTTCATGAAGTCTTGGCTCATGCTTGGGGAAGCGGGGGGATACTCTATCCTTTTCGGAAGAATCATCTTGGAAACTGCATACATCTCCACTCTCCCATCTACCTTCTAGGGTAGCGATAATCCTTTATGGTCGGCGATTGGGAGGTGGAAAGAAGGCCGCATGACCATACCCACTGCAGGTCTTAACAACAGTAACAAAAAATTCCAACACTTACATGGAGGTAAGGGATGTTATACTCATATGGGACATGTACACCCGGGATAACAGGGCAGCCATCACAAATTTTGGGGCCCCTTACACAGCTTTAGGCAGGGCCCCCCCTGGAGCAGAATTCTGACAATAAAAATCGGGCCCCTTACAAATGTAATGCAAAAAAAAAAAAAAAAGGGAATGGGGCTGAAAGGGGTCCTGGAGACCATTGGGCCCATTACAGGTGTAATGCAAAAAAAATATATAATTTTTTTTTTTTAAATAAATTTAAAAATAAATAAATAAATAAACGTGAGGGTGGCCAGCCAGGCCTGTAAGGGGCCCTGGGGACCATTGGGCCCCTTACAGGTGTAATGCAAAAAAAAACATGGGAGGGGGGCCAGCCGGGGCCCCCAGGGACCATTGGGCCCCTTACAGGTGTAATGCCTGTACCCCCCTAATGGCCACCCTGCGGGATAGTCTACAGCGTATTCTGTATGAGCAGATAACCCGCCGCAAGTAGCAAGCCGGCTGATCCTGTAGGTAGCCAGGTAAATTTTGGTGTGATTAGCTTAGAGAGCGACGCCTATCGGTGAGTGATGTCACCGAGGTATGGGGAACCACAACGCATTTCAGAGCATACGCAAGGCTCGTATGGAGCATGTACGCGCCTTTCTCACTTGAGAAAGGAGCGCGCATGTAACGTACCAGCCTTGCACATGCTCTGAAATGAGTTGTGGGTCACCATACCTCAGTGACATTACACGTCGCTCTCTGAGCCAATAACACTAACTTTACCACCTTCAGGATCAACCGGCTTCCTCCCTGAGTTACCGCGGTTCCCCACGGAGGGTTATCTGCTCATACAAGAGACGCTGTAGACTATCCCGAGCGTACATGTCCCATATGAGTACAACATCCCTTACCACCATGTAAGTGTTATAATTTTAATGTTACTGTATATTAAACTTTGCACTCAGAGGTGCTTTTCTGTTCTTTTTGGTTAACCCTTTATCCTGGACTTTTTATAAACATTGTTGTCCCTGTGCCTGTAATCCACACCTACATCCTGAGCGCTAATATTTTTGTTGTTTATGAAATCCTGCTGTAGGCAGGTAGAAATGTGTTTGGTTTGTAGTGAGTTAGCAGCTGGGCCAGGTCAGCAGAAGGGTTTAACTTGTAGAAGTTCTGCCAGGCTTTTTGGTCCTAGCTGGACCACCCGTGATATACAAAGGGGAAGATTAAGGTCTGAGGCTGGTTTGCTCTTCTGGGGATTGCTTTGCTTGGTTGGATCTTCCTAGCTATCTGTGCATGGATTAAAGACACCAGGACTTTTGGCCATAATTGACTCTCACCTCACATAGGTATGCCTGGGCAACCAAACTACTATAGTTAGGATTAAGAGAAATACATTTTTCATATTGAACTGTATGCTGCATCATGTTCAGTAAAGTTGTATTAACCGTTATGAGCCTAGTCTGAAGTTATCCCAATGGGTGCATGTTGGCTCTGGTGTATCTAAATGACCAGAGTCTGTAAATGCACTACAGGGTGTGAAGTAGCACCACTACAAAAATGCTAACTTAACAAAGACAAGGAGAGGAGTATAGTTGCTAAGAGTAACTGAGCACAAGTTCAAGACACAGGAAACCAATTATTAGGCTTGGTACCTGGTAAGGTGACAGGTCCTCCATTAGCGAGAGTCGATATCCTGTCTCCCTCCCTTGCAGTCAGTATCCAATATTAACCCGGATCCAAACCTGCATTACAGAGATCTATTGCCTGCTTACGAGGTACGGAAAGTGAGAGAGTTAACCAGTGCATGTATGAGGTCTTTGCTATGTGCATGAGGTCCTTGCTATGTGTTACTGGGAGTGAGGTAACAAAGGTATGCTGGACTGGCACATCCCTCCTAATTTAACTTACAAGTTACAGTGTGTATTGACATGGGTCACTTTTTAGAGGAACTCTGTCACGTTTACCCCTTAAGCAGGTGGTCAGACACCATAGCTTGTGTCACGAATGTCACGTTTACCCCAACACAGGTGATCAGACACTATAGCTAGCTACTGTGCATTTCACCTATAGCAGCCCCCTTAAGGCTTCATGTACACGGGGCATTTTTACAACTGCTCCTGAATGATTTAACTTGACAGATAGTAAGCCACGTTTAAAACGTCCGTTTTGCTGCGTTTGCATGCCACGTTTTGACGCTTTTGCGTTTAGAAGCGTTTAATTATTTTTTTAATGGCTTAAAACGAAAACCACCTATAAACTAAACTCTGCTAAATGCGGTTTACCGCGTTTAGTCACGTTTGGCATTTAAAACGTGGAAATCTTTGGCGTCTGAACTCATTTTTTTTTGCTTTCAAAGAAACGCTTTTAAACGCAACTGCCTAAAATGGCAAAAAACGAGACGGTGTACATGGTCACATTGGATAACATTGAATGAGTTCAGGGGAAGTTGAAAAAAGCGTCCAACTGCCTCTGAACGTTTGTTTAGCAGCGTCCCGTGTACATGGGGCCTTAGGCAAGCAGTGTCTGGCTAGCCCAGCCGGGCAGACGCAAACAGAGCAAACAGGTTACTTGCAGTTTACCAGATAGTGTGGTTCTAAGACAGTCCAGGTAGAGGCAGGCTGAGTTCAGGGGATAATCCAGTCCAATCTGGGTCAAACACAAGGGATCCAATAACAGACAAGGCAGACTAGCAGGGGCTTGGTCTAGAAACATACAGGTAGATGTGTCTCTATCACAAGCAAGGGATAGAGTGTTCCGTCTGCTTATATCAGGTGACTGAGCAGATCAATCACCAACAGGTGAGCACAGACAGGGAGAATGCAAGAGCCAACACCCGGCTGCTGGAATAGGGAGAAGGAGCACTGATCATGACAGTTAGCTTCTGTGTTCCTTACCTACAGCAGCTTCCTTTCCCATAAGGCAAGCAGGTCTATCATTTACTTGGTTATCCCCAGGTCTTATACACAATGCTATCATTGCCTGGCCACCATGCCAGGACAGGTACGAACTGGGCAAAGCAAACTGTTACTTGTGGTTGGCAGACAGGCAGAGTGGTTCAATGAGTAGTCGATATCCAATCCGAGGTTTTAAACAGAGGAATCTAAAAAGCAGAGTAGAACAGACAGAGAGCTTGAACAAGCATTACACATGCTATCACAGGTATGAGACTGCAGGCTTGAATGGCTTAAACCCCAGGACCTGTGCGTTCTGGGGCTCCAGCAATAGAGCTGTAAAAACGCCAGACGTCGGCAAAAGGTGTTAAACGCTATTTAACAAGCCTTAACGCTGTGTTAATCCTCGTCCGGCGTTTCTTCTTTCAAGATGATCTGACTTGCGGTGCGACTTGTGTGTTGAGAATCTTGAAGAAGAACCCTGCCAAAATGTAAAAAATGTATTTGCCTGAGGTTCCCCCCAAGACGATACCAGAACCTTCGGTCTGGTATGGATCTTAAGGGGAACCCCCACGCAGAAAAATGGCATAGGGGCCCCCCCAAGATCCATACCAGATCCGTATCCACGCATGCAGCCTGGGGGGTCAGGAAAGGGGGTGGGTATGAGCGAGCGAGCACCCCCCCTCCTGGACCATACCAGGCCACATGTCCTCAAAATGGGGGGTTGTCAAGAAGAGGCCCTTGTACTCATCAACATGGGGACAAGGTGCTTTGGTGTGGGGGGCGAAGGGCCCCCCTGTCCCAAAGCACCAACCCCTCTACATGTTGAGGGCATGTGGCCTGTGGCATGTGGCCTGATATGGTCCAGGAGGGTGGGTGCTTGCTCGCTCGTCCCCACCCCCTTTCTTGACCTGTCAGGCTGCGTGCTTGGATAAGGGTCTGGTATTCACGCTACCACGTGAATGGGATGTATAAATTAGTAAAAAATTAAATTAAACAATTAGAATGGAAATCGCTGCTATATCTATAAGTGGGCACAACAATTGTGTATGAAAAAAGATGATCAGCACAACTTCCTAAGTGAAAACTGCAAGTCTTACCCTATCAGCCAGACTATATATAAGTGTAAATGTCCACACTTTTCCAAAAGAAAATAGTGAAAACAATAATCCTTCTTAATAATGTGAAATGAGTGACACAGTTCTTCTAAGCTAGTGCATCAAACGATTCTTCTATAAGTGATCTTCGTAGTAGTTAATGCTCACAGAGCGCTTACCTCACACCAGATTACACTGAGCCTTCAAGCTATGGGGAACATCGGTTGTTCGGTTCCGCACGTATCCGTGCTCCTTATGGTTCGATTAGGGCTCTCCGGTGGTGATATAAATATACAAATTTCCAGATGTAGATGAATCTCTTGATACAGGGTTTGACAAAATTAGTTTGAATCTAGGAGCCAGCTAAAAAGTTAGAAGCCAGTTTTATTTTTTTTAGTATTAGGGTGCGCCCAATCTAAGTGCAGTAACGTTTTAATTTAGAGAAATGAAATACACAAGAGACACAGCCAAATGGCTACTCACACATTTGGGTGGATAACAGGCATCAATAAGAGCGTGGATGTGGTCATCGTCCGGTGCCTGGGAGGTGTCCGCATATGATGGTAGGATGCTGTAGGTGGGAGACAGCCAACTGGACAGCCAAAGGACGGAGAGACTTGTCTACCGCTCTTACAGCGCATCAAAGATGCTGCTCGCGGCCTTTTCCCAGGATCGCGGCGAGCGTTCCTTTTAGACTCTATCTGTCTCTGCCTAGAGCAGTACACATTCCCTGCAGTTTTTCAATTTTCTCGAGCATGCATTGTGTAAACCCAGAAAACTGTCTATACAAGAGCACACGGGTAGAACTCTTAATTGTCAGAGGATGGTTAACAGTGAGTATGCATTCTGTGCCAGGGCAGAAGACATTGCAGTACAACTAAGAAAAAGGAGCTTTGAGACTGTAGTATATATAAATGCATTTTAATTCTGACAGAGGATGATTGTAGAAGGCATCCTTGGAATTAATACTGTTCAAAGGCTTTTTATTATATATTTTACATTAAATGTCTAATTATGGTACTGGGGTGGTGATACTTTTATGAATGCACTGTCAAGTAGGGTTGCTGAGTTCCCGAATGCCTTTGCATGAACACTTGATACTACCGGGTTTGGATTTTTTCAGAAACAACTCTTTTTCTTAATTGTACATTACTCTCCGCTCTGCGGACTAGGCTGAAGCCGCGCCTAAATCATCCTGCCCACAGCTCACCGCGAACCTGGGAAAAGGCCCAAGTGCCATCCAGGATCGTGGCAAGCTGCGGGCAGGATGTTTTAGGCGAGGCCGTGGCTTCGGCCTAGTACGTGGAGCGCCAGTCCTAAGTTTTTAGGTGAGGTCGCGGCTTCGACATAGTCCGCCGCGATCCTGGGAAAAGGTTGCAGACTAGGCCGAAGCCCTCGGCTTTTTACCAGGATCGTGGCGAGCTGCGGGCAGGATTTTTTAGGCAAGGCCGCGGCTTCGGCCTAGTCCGCAGAGTGCCGGTCCTATGGAAAAAAAACTTCAGTGGCTGCCGCGCTGTGTTACTGCTCCATCCTGCTGACGCCGCTAATCGCATTCCAAAATTACAGTGACGACAGTACTGTGTCTGGAAGGCCTACGAGGCACAGGCCATGTCCACCCTCCCAGCCAAGATCCCACTCGCCAGGACGCTATTTCTATTTCACATTATTAAGAAGGATTATTGTTTTCACTATTTTCTTTAGGATTTGGAAAAGTGTAGACATTTACACTTATATATAGTCTGGCTGATAGGTTTAGACTTGGAGTTTTCACTTAGAAAGTTGCGCTGATCATCATTTATTCATACCCAAGGGTCTGGTATGGATCTTAGGGGGACCCCCACGCCATTTTTTTGCATGAGGGTTTTCCATTAAGATCCATACCGGACTGAAGGGTCTGGTATCATCTTGGGGGGAACCTCACACATTTTTTTTTAACGTTTTGCCAGGGGTTCCCCTTCAAGATTCTCAGCACACAACCTGGATCATCTTGATCCGACTGTGTGGTTCGACTTTTAATCAAATCAATGGGCTCTCATAGGGAACCATTGATTTTTGATAGAGACAAAGAAACATATACAGTATATCTATGCCTTTAAAGCAGACCTTTATTTAAAAGTCAAAGTACTGCTAATCTGCCAATCTTCCCCCTCCACTTTACATGTCCTAGGAGTCTGCACGACCAATCTGACAACACACCATGATCTTGCACATGTGCAGTGGGGAGCAGTATTAGCACAGCGGATCCAATGATCAGCAAATAACCAGCCTGGGTGAAGACAGCAATGGACGCAATGGTTTTTTAAAGGACTGCAGTTCCTTTTTAAAGACTCTGCAAGTACAAATAAATACCCATAGATCTGCCAAAAACATGTTAACTTAATGGAATCAGCCCTGATCAGTGTAAACTACCCAACCACTCATACTGTCTTAAAGTGGTAGTAAACTCTCTCTCATTATTTTTACCTACAGGTAAGCTTTATTACAAAATTAATATTTCCTAAATGTGTACCGCTTAGGAGATATCCTAGCGAGCAGCAGCGGGTGATGTCACCAGCGCATGCGCTCTGAAGGAACGACATACGCTTGCAGAGTTAATGGCTTGAAACAACTTTGCCGCAACTGAAGTTTAAGGGAAGCCATAACTCCTTATTGGAATACCTATGGTTCAGTGTACTAAAACCAGAGGATCACACAGGCAACTAGCGTTTTCAGAAGTTGAGGTCAGCACTGCCAAATCTCATTATTCTCTAATCACAGGTTTAATTTATGGGGCCCAGTGTCATTCAGCCCATGTCCTCTGAGCTCAGAACATCATGGACACACCACCAGGGGGTGCATCATCTAATTGCCCTGGGCTCACAGATCTGTAAAGAACATAATGTCAGAGATGTCCATTGCATAAATGAGGACCCATAAATGAAGATGAGATGAAGAAGAGGACCCAGTATGTTACATGACAGCTTTTGGCTGGGAAAACTGGCCGTGTGTATGCTCCATGGCAGTTTTCTTTTTACCTGCTGGGATTCCTGGGCGGTTTTTAAGCTGTCCGTTTTTCTATGAGGAAAGTCTGCCGTGGAGCATACACACGGCCGGGTTTCCCGACCAAAGCTCACATGGCAGTTTTCCTGCCAGGAAAACCGGCTGTGTGCAGGGGGAAAAAGCTACCAAGCCGGTTCTTGGTTTTCCCCTTGGTTTTCCCGGCTGACTTTTTACTGCCGGGAAAACCGATCGTGTGTACAAGGTGTGTGTAGTGTGGTGGGTGGGGTTGGTTAGAGGATTGGGGGAAGGAGAATTTGTTGAAATATGCGTCTGAAAAGTGATGTGAGGATACTGAAAAAGTCTACTAATTGATTTTACTGTATTCTGTACTCTGTAAAATTGTGAAGCCAGATTTTTTTTCTGCAGGTATCATCCATTAGTAATTTCCTCTTTTTCTTTGTTATTCATGTTTCTTCAACTGTTTGATGCTGGTGGATATTAAAGTACAATACAAGGTCTTTCTCTGGTATGCTGCTTTTAAACAGCCACTCTAAATGATGTGAAAGCACAATGCCTATGCACTTATCCAAGTGAAGTTCTACTGAGAAAATTAACTAATTTATTTCTTTGTATAATTCCTTTAATATGGACAATATTTATTGTTAAGAACTAATTAATAAAAGAGACAATCTCTTTCAAGCCTCCTGATCTGGACACATTTTTCTTTGTCGATTTTTTTCTTCACTCAAACGAACAGCTAATTGACTTTTCCTGCTTGCTAGCCGGAGCTGCTCTGATTAATTTATCATTAATTTTTAATCAGCCTTTTACAATGACTGTACTGAATTATTGTCTCAATACCACATCCATCACAAGGGCAGCACCATGGCTGCAGATCCCAATCTGGGCTTTTGAAGAACCACTAATGAAAGCTGGGTTCAAGGTCAACACTATATTAAAATGTACCTGGCTCTGTTGAAGTGATATGCACTGTTACACAACCATGATTTAAAGTCTGGTGTGCACTGACTTGTTTGAGCAACAGACATATTAAAATGAATCTCTCATATATGAAGTATGCTGACAGCATTGTATAGTGGACTCAAATAATTCATCCTGCCATTGTCATGTCTTCCCTGACAAGGAAACCTGTCATTGCTAACCTCCTTATAAACATGTCTGTCTGTCATTCTGATCTCCTGCCTTTGAGTCAGAACTATTTTGCAAGGGGGAATTTGTGTAGCTCTTTCGAATCACTCATTTGAATGTAATTATTATTATTATTATTGTACAGGATTTATATAGCGCTGACAGTTTACGCAGCGATTTATAAACAGGGTAAACAGTACAACTACAATACACTTTAAGCACTACACTACTGGCTGCCGTCAAATGACGGCGGCACGGTAGTCCTATTGTTCTGACAGGACGTCATATGACGTCCTCATCTTTCACAGCCACTAGGAGGCCACGTTACTGTTACTGGGAACACGATGCACGTGCCTGGCAGCCGCGATGGCCGCCGGGTACCCGCGATTGCCCTGTAACTGAGAAGGACCGTGGATCTCTGTGTGTAAACACAGAGATCCACATTCTGTCAGGGAGAGGAGACCGATGCTGTGTCCCTTGTACATAGGGACACAGATCGGTCACCTCCCCCAGTCAGCCCCCTTCCCCCACAGTAAGAATCACTCCCACACATTTAACCCATTCCTCGCCAGTCACATTTATACAGTAATCAGTGCATATTTATAGCACCGTTCGGTCATGTAATGGGGAAAAATTTGTCAAAAGTGTCCGATGCTTCCACCATAATGTCGCAGTCCCAATAAAAATCGCAGATCGCCGCCATTACTAGTAAAAAAAAATAAAAAAAAATAATTCATAATTATGTCCCCTATTTTTTAGAATAAACAAATGTATTATTATGACTGCCAGGAAACTGGCATTTTCATAATTAGATCATAGGACAGGGCAGGCAGTGGCATCTCCAGCTTTCATATTTAGGGAGGGCACAAGGGGGGACAGGGAAAAGAGTAGTGGAGCCAACTATAAAAAATGTTTTTTATATATACAGTACAGACCAAAAGTTTGGACACACCTTCTCATTCAAAGAGTTTTCTTTACTTTCATGATTATGAAAAATGTAGAATCACACTGAAGGCATCAAAACTATGAATTAACACATGTGGAATTATATACATAACAACAAAGAGCCAGATTCTCAAAGAACTTACGCTGGCGTATATGGAGATGCGTGGCGTAAATGCAAATATGCGCCGCCGTATCTATGCGCCGCAGCCACAGAACCAGATACGCCAGAAAAAGTATTTTCCTGCCCGTACTAGCTATTCTGCGATTGCGCTGCGCAAACGCATATTTACGCGGTCAACATCGTGCGCTCCCATTGATTTTGTATTCAAATATGCAAATGAGGGAGATGCGCTGATTCCCGAAACTACGCGCGATCGGCGAAGGCTACGCGCGGTGCGCATAAGACGAATGGCTTGCCTAAAGTTACCCCTCATAAAGCAGGGGTAGCTTTGCTCCAGACGTGTGCATGTCAGCTGGAGAGCAACTACAGAAGCACCATTCCTGACGAGCTGAGCAATCACACTTAGGACAACACATTCGTATGCCAACATGCCAGGGGCAGGCCTGGTCTTAGCACTACTAGTGTGTGCAGAGGAAGAGGCAGAGCAAGAGGCGCGTAGAAGGAGGAGGAGGGCACGTGAGAGGGCACGGCAGAGGATATACCGAACGCGCATTAGCCTCTTTGGCATGGGTGATTTGGAGGTGTATCGCCTCTTCAGATTCAGCCCTGCTGCCATCCTGGAAATAACCACAACCCTGCAGGAGGAGATCACCAGCAAGATACACCGCTCACATGCACTGCAGCCACTGGTCAAGGTACTGGCAACACTCCATTTCCTTGCCACTGTTTTTTTTCAGCGTACATGTGGAGTGGTGGCTGGGATGTCACAGACCAGCATGAGCAGATGTGTGCACCATGTGTGACGGATTGCCACGCACCATCGGGCCATTGATTGCACACATGTGGCACTACAGCCCCCCCCGTGCCACAGAGCACATATACCGCAATCGGAAGCACTGGCATTCCATCAACGTACAGGTGATAGTCGATGCCAAATACCTCATATGTCCGTGCCAAACACCCCGGGTCCAGCCACGACAGCTACATATACCGTCAAAGCCCCATCCCAGCAGAATTTGAACAGAACGTGTATGGTGACAGCTGGCTGGTTGGTGAGTGACATGGGTGGCAGGCATGACTGCCCCCCCCCATGATGCAAACATCACGAGGGGCACATACATGACTAACATCCTCCTGTATTTTCCCTTCCAGGTGACGCGGTATATGCACTTGGGCCCCATCTCATGACTCCATTCTGGAACCCCCACCCAGAGGAGAGAGAAAATACAATGCGGCACACATACATACCCGTGCAGTGGTGGAGTGCACATTTGGCCTCCTAAAGTCCCGTTTCCGATGCCTGGATAAGTCTGGGGGGGCCCTGTTGTATTCCCCCAACTTTGTGTGTCATATCATCGTTGCATGTTGCATGCTGCACAACTACGCCGTGAAAAAGGGCCTGGAGATTGACAAATGTGATGACCTGACCCCCCAACTACACAGCCCCCCCCTGCCAGAGGAGACCCCGTCTGCTGATGGTACAGCAGTCAGGAGATGCCTCGTGGAACGAATCTTTGAACGTTAAACACACACATTAATCATGGCACACGGACAATGCACGCATGCACACCACTGTGGTCCCTAGATCACACACAACCACATCCACATCACATTGGATTAGCACAAGTCCAACATGCAGGACTTGGGAGCAGCAATGCCGCATCAAGGCCCCAATGATGTTGCTGTCCATTCATACACCATTCACACGGTCGTGGGGAGAACTTATCCCCAACGACCGAGGGTGAAACCCCTTACTGGCAGGAGTGCCACCCCCCACATTCACACACCATTCACACACCATTCACACTGTAGGCTGCACTCCTCACCGTGTGCATATAAAAATAAAGAGGCTCTTAACCAGAGCAATATATAAAAATCAAAGAGGCTCTTAACCAGAGCAATATATACAAATCAAAGAGGCTCTTAACCAGAGCAATATATAAAAATTAAAGAGGCTCTTCAATATAACTACGACACTCCCAATACCCCTCTAACAGAAGTCCCCTATGACAGGGTCCGGAAGGATGGAGGCCCCATGCCTGCTAGGACCACACGTCCAACTGGGCGCGCACAACACCCCCTGACCTCGTCCACCGACGAAATTGGTTTGTTTTTGCATAATGTGTTATGACTGCACCTGGTCTTTCGCTCCCACACACAATCTTATAGTTCACACCTTTGAAATTGACGTTGTGACAGGATAAAACAGGAAAATAAAAATAAAAATACAAAGGAAAACAAAAAGGGGAGACCCCAGATTTTGTGACACCCTTCAGAAGACACTCCTGTTATTATTAATGTTTATGTTACAGTGTACCTACTACCTTTTGTGACACAGCGGCTGCGACCGCAATTTAATTGTTAATTCTACTGTATTTGCTGCATTGCACTGCCTGTACTGCTACTATGCAAATCAATAAAAAAAAATTGGAAAAAAAAAATAAAAATTAAAGAGGCTCTTAACCAGAGCAAGAACAAAAATCACAAAAAAAAATCACTTGCCCCTGGCGCGGGCTACGCCTGGTGCCCAAGCTCCTGGCCCTTAGTTGCCTGGGGGAGCCTCAGTTGGGGGGGTGGGGCATCTGGTTGGGGGGTGGGGCATCTGGTTGGGGAGCATCCCCAGGTCCCTCCCTGGCTGCCTATCGGCCCTCCAACGCCACCGCTATGTGCGTTAGCACAGTCTCCAGGAAAGCTGTGTGGGCCTGTAGATCATTTCTTAGGCCCTTAACCTCCCCCACAAGTTCAGCCGTTGTTGCCTGCAGCTCCCCGAGGCTGGTGACTGTTGCTGCACTGTTTCCAGCCACATCCTGCAGCGCATCCGGTAATGGACCCGAGGAGGCCAGGCTGGTTTTTCGTGTCACCTTCCTGGGGACAGGAGTGGCTGGGGCCCTTGCATAGGGTGAGAATCTTGAGGGGCTGGAGATGAGGGGGATGGAACAGGAGGGACTGGAGAGGTTGGGGGTGGATCCTGAGGGGCTGGAGAAGATGGGGGTTGGTGTTTGGGATAGTCCTGCCAAGATATGGGATTCATCTAAATAAAGAACGACCTCCTGGTCCGTATGGACCTCCTCCTCCTCAACCACCTCCTGCGTTGAGGAATGTCCACTTTCCTCCACTAAGGCCTCTGGGGTTCCAAGGGGGTCATCCAGAGGAAGAGGATGCTCAGGAGCTGATCTAGGGCGGCCACTGGCAGCATCGGATGGCCTACCTCCCTCCTGCACATCTGTGGATGACACAAAACATTCACATGTTGGTGGAACCACACACTTGTCACATGTTCCCTTACCCCCCCACCCCACACATGCTACACAGTAGATAAAACACACTTACCTGTCCTCAAGGCCGGCTCACCGGTGTCATAGCCCCCAACTCCCTCCACCTGCTCCCTCTGAAGGCAGCGGACGACCACTTTCTCCTCCTCCTGATGGGACAGGGTGGTCCCCGTCCCGTGCCCCTGGCATGCCGAGCGATCACAGCCAGCTTGCCCTTCACAAGACGCCGCAGATCATTAATTTTTTTCTGAATGTCCTGGGGGGTCCTAACCTCATGGGATAGGGCATTGACCTGTGCAGCAATTCGCATGAGGATCTCATCCCTCTTGGATTTGCTGGTGTTGCCACTATCCGCACCATGGAGCCGAGAATAGTACTTTTCCAGGGCAGCAACCACGATTGCCCTCTCATCTGGTGAAAAATATCTCTTACGTCTCTCCTACCCGGGAGCAGACATGATAAAGTAGAGCAAAAGAGCAGACACCCTCCACCAAACCAAGAAAACATGTAACGTTGCGCACGACTGGCGCATGTGCTGAAGTTTTTATGCTCTGGGCCGGCCCATCTCAGGGCGGATTACGCACGATGTTGTTTTGCGCATGCGCAGAGGGGCGGGGCACATGCGGCGCATGCTCTGTTCGTTCCGGAATTCATTTGCATGGGGTCACGCTTCATTTGAATGGATCACGCCCTCCTCCCTCTTACCTTCACTTGCGCAGGCTTACGCCGACACATTTACGACTTGTCTCTCTAAGTTGCGCTACGCCTGCATAAATATGCGCAAATCTAAGAGAATCTGGCCCATAGTGTGAAACAACTGAAAATATATGTCATATTCTAGATTCTTCAAAGTAGCCACCTTTGGCAGCAGACACATCTCTAGAACAACTGTTAAGAGGAGACTGTGTGAATCAGGCCTTCATGGTAGAATATCTGCTAGGAAACCACTGCTAAAGAAAGGCAACAAGCAGAAGAGACTTGTTTGGGCTAAAGAACACAAGGAATGGACATTAGACCAGTGGAAATCTGTACTTTGGTCTGATAAGTCCAAATTTGAGATCTTCAAATCCAACCACCGTGTCTTTGTGCGACGCAGAAAAGGTGAACGGATGAACTCTACATGCCTGGTTCCCACCGTGAAGCATGGAGGAGGAGGTGTGATGGTGTGGGGGTGCTTTGCGGGTGACACTGTTGGGGATTTATTCAAAATTGAAGGCATACTGAACCAGCATGGCTACCACAGCATCTTGCAGCGGCATGCTATTTCATCCGGTTTGCGTTTAGTTGGACCATCATTTATTTTTCAACAGGACTGTTACCTACCTGGGTGTGAGCCTGAGCGTGGAGGGAGACCTCCCGTACAACCCCGGCTCGGAGACCACTGGAGTGGAGACAGATGGTTTGGGGTGAGCTGGACCGCAGAGTGAAGGCAAAAGGGCCAACAAGTGCTAAGCATCTCTGGGAACTCATTCAAGATTGTTGGAAGACCATTTCAGGTGACTACCTCTTAAAGCTCATCAAGAGAATGCCAAGAGTGTGAAGTACTTTGAAGAACCTAGAATATGACATATTTTCAGTTGTTTCACACTTTTTTGTTATGTATATAATTCCACATGTGTTAATTTATAGTTTTGATGCCTTCAGTGTGAATCTACAATTTTCATAGTCATGAAAATAAAGAAAACTCTTTGAATGAGAAGGTGTGTCCAAACTTTTGGTGTCTGTACTGTATATATATATATATATATATATATATATATATATATATATATATATATATACAGGGCTTTTTTTCTGGGGGAACTTGGTGGAACTCAGTTCCACCACCTTTGGCTCAGACCCTTTGGTGCCCGCTCACCACAATCACTTGTGAACACAGAAGTCTGGTTTCTGTGTTTACAAGTGACTGCTTTGTAACCCCCTGAACTCTGCACACTGTATGTAATGCAATTCTGGTATTTAATGCCCCTTTAAGACCCTTCTACTGTTTGTGAAATCTGAACGGGTCGTGGTTGAGTTCCTGCACCTATTTTCTGAGAAAAAAAGCTCTGTATATATATATAAAATCAGTATACAGTACCTTGAACAAGTATTCATACCCCTTGACATTTTCCACATTTTGTCATGTTACAATCAAAAACGTGAATGTATTTTATTGAGATTTTATGTGATAGGCCAACACAAAGTGGCACATAATTGTAAAGTGGAAAGAAAATGATAAATAGTTTTCATATATATATATTTTTTTTACAAATAAATATCTGAAAAGTGTGGTGTGCATTTGTATTCAGCCCCCACTCTGATACCCCTGACTAAAATCTAGTGGAACCAATTGCCTTTAGAATTAGTAAATAGAGTCTAACTGTGTGTAATTTAATTTCAGTATAAATACAGCTGTTCTGTAAAGCCCTCAGAGGATTGTTAAAGGACTGGCGAGGACAAATAGCATCATGAAGGCCAAGGAACACACCAGACAGGTCAGGTCATAAAGTTGTGGAGAAATTTAAACCAGGGTTAGGTTATAAAAAAATATCCCAAGCTTTGAAAATCTCACAGAGCACTGTTCAATCCATCATCTGAAAATGGTAAGAGTATGGCACAACTGCAAACCTACCAAGACATGGCCATCCACCTAAACTGACAGGACGGCCAAGGAGAACATTAATCAGTGAAGCAGCCAAGAGGCCCATGCTAACTCTGGAGGAGCTGCAGTGATCCACGGCTCAGATGGACAAATCTGTACACAGGACAACTATTAGTCAAGCACCCCACAAATGTGGCCTTTATGAAACAGTGGCAAGAGAGAAGCCATTGTTGAAAGAAAGTATTGTTTGCAGTTTGCGAAAAGAAATATGGTGGACACAGCCAGGGCCGCCATCAGGGGGGTACAGGCATTACACCTGTAAGGGGCCCGGGGGTCCCCAGGGGCCCGGATGGGAACCACCCTAAAAAAAGGGGTCCGAAGGTTCCCAGGGGCCCGGAGGCTACCAAGGGCCCCAGATGGCAAGCCCTTTTTTTTATAAAAAAAATATATTTTTTTTATAAAAAAAATATATTTTTATTATATTTTTCTTTTATTTTTTATTAAAGGGCCAATTTTTTTTCTCTTTTCTTTTTTTTAGAGGTCCGGAGGTCCCCAGGGGCCCGGAGGAAACCCCCCCTTTTTTTATTTATTTTCTATAAAAAAATATATATATATTTTTTAATATATTTTTATTTTATTTTTTTATTAAAGGGCCATTTTTTTAGGGGTCTAGGGGCCCGTAGGCCACCAGGGCCCCAGATGGCAACCCCCTATTTTTCTTTTATTTTTCATTAAAATATATTTTTTTAATATATTTTTCTTTTATTTTTTATTAAAGGGCCAATTTTTTTTCTTTTATTTTTTTTAGAGGTCCGAAGGTCCCCAGGGGCCCGGAGGCCACCAAGGGCCCCAGATGGCAAGCCCTTTTTTTATAAAAAAAAATATATTTTTTTTATAAAAAAATATATTTTTTTTATAAAAAAATATATTTTTTTAATATATTTCTCTTTTATTTTTTATTAAAGGGCCAATTTTTTTAATATATTTTTCTTTTATTTTTTATTAAAGGGCCAATTTTTTTTCTTTTATTTTTTTTAGAGGTCCGGAGGTCCCCAGGGGCCCGGAGGCCACCAGGGCCCCAGATGGCAAGCCCTTTTTTTTTATAAAAAATTATATTTTTTTATAAAAATATATATTTTTTTAATATATTTTTCTTTTATTTTTTATTAAAGGGCCAATTTTTTTTCTTTTATTTTTTTTAGAGGTCCGGAGGTCCACAGGGACCCATAGATCCCCAGGGCCCCAGATGACAACCCCCCTTTTTTATAAAAAATATATATTTTTTATATTTTTTTTTATTTCTTTTATTTTTATATATATATATATATATATATATATATATATATATATATATATATATATATATATATATATATATATACATATATATATATATATATATATATATATATATATATATATATATATATATATATATATTATATATATATTATTATTATTATTAAAGGGCCCAGAGGTCCCCAGGGCCCCCGGATGACAATCCTCCTTTTTTATAATTTTTTTTACTTTTTTATATTATTTTATTTCTTTTTTTTTTTATATATAGATGCATTTTTATTAAAGGGCTCAGAGGTCCCCAGGGCCCCTTGTGTCAAACCCCCTTTTTTTATAATTGTATTTTTTATTTTTGTTTATATATTTTTTTATTTTTTATTAAAGGGCCCAGAGGTCCCCAGGGCCCTGGAAGGCAACCCCCTTGTTTTTTTTATACAGTGCAGAAAATAAGTATTTGAACACCCTGCTATTTTGCAAGTTCTCCCACTTGGAAATCATGGAGGGGTCTAAAATTGTTATCGTAGGTGCATGTCCACTGTGAGAGACATAATAAAATAAAAAAATTCCAGAAATCACAATGTATGATTTTTTAACTATTTATTTGTATGATACAGCTGCAAAGAAGTATTTGAACACCTGTCTATCAGCTAGAATTCTGACCCTCAAAGACCTGTTAGTCTGCCTTTAAAATGTCCACCTCCACTCCATTTATTATCCTAAATTAGATGCACCTGTTTGAGGTCATTAGCTGCATAAAGACACCTGTCCACCCCATACAATCAGTAAGAATCCAACTACTAACATGGCCAAGACCAAAGAGCTGTCCAAAGACACTAGAGACGAAATTGTACACCTCCACAAGGCTGGAAAGGGCTACGGGGAAACTGCCAAGCAGCTTGGTGAAAAAAGGTCCACTGTTGGAGCAATCATTAGAAAATGAAAGAAGCTAAACATGACTGTCAATCTCCCTCGGACTGGGGCTCCATGAAGAATCTCACCTCGTGGGGTCTCAATGATCCTAAGAAAGGTGAGAAATCAGCCCAGGACTACACGGGAGGAGCTGGTCAATGACCTGAAAAGAGCTGGGACCACCGTTTCCAAGGTTACTGTTGGTAATACACTAAGACGTCATGGTTTGAAATCATGCATGGCACGGAAGGTTCCCCTGCTTAAACCAGCACATGTCAAGGCCCGTCTTAAGTTTGCCAATGACCATTTGGATGATCCAGAGGAGTCATGGGAGAAAGTCATGTGGTCAGATGAGACCAAAATAGAACTTTTTGGTCATAATTCCACTAACCGTGTTTGGAGGAAGAAGAATGATGAGTACCATCCCAAGAACACCATCCCTACTGTGAAGCATGGGGGTGGTAGCATCATGCTTTGGGGGTGTTTTTCTGCACATGGGACAGGGCGACTGCACTTTATTAAGGAGAGGATGACCGGGGCCATGTATTGCGAGATTTTGGACAACAACCTCCTTCCCTCAGTTAGAGCTTTGAAGATGGGTCGAGGCTGGGTCTTCCAACATGACAATGACCCGAAGCACACAGCCAGGATAACCAAGGAGTGGCTCTGTAAGAAGCATATCAAGGTTCTGGCGTGGCCTAGCCAGTCTCCAGACCTAAACCCAATAGAGAATCTTTGGAGGGAGCTCAAACTCCGTGTTTCTCAGCGACAGCCCAGAAACCTGACTGATCTAGAGAAGATCTCTGTGGAGGAGTGGGCCAAAATCCCTCCTCCAGTGTGTGCAAACCTGGTGAAAAACTACAAGAAACGTTTGACCTCTGTAATTGCAAACAAAGGCTACTGTACCAAATATTAACATTGATTTTCTCAGGTGTTCAAATACTTCTTTGCAGCTGTATCATACAAATAAATAGTTAAAAAAATCATACATTGTGATTTCTGGAATTTTTTTTTTTGATTATGTCTCTCACAGTGGACATGCACCTACGATGACAATTTCAGACCCCTCCATGATTTCCAAGTGGGAGAACTTGCAAAATAGCAGGGTGTTCAAATACTTATTTTCTGCACTGTATATATAAATGTTTATTTCTTTTTTATATATATATATATATATATTTTTATTTCTTTCTTTTTTTTTAAAGGGCCCAGAGGTTTCTTTTTATTAAAGGGCCAAGAGGTCCCGAATGGAAAGCCCACTTTTTTTGTAATTTCCTTTTATAAAAAAAAATAAGGTCCCGGGGCCCCAGTTGGCAACCACCCTTTTAAAAAAAAAAATATATATATATTAAAAATATATATATAAATATATATTCTCTCTTTTTTTCTTTTTATTAAAGGACACAGAGGTCCCCAGGGCCCCGGACGGCTACCCCCCTTTTTTATATATATTTTTCTTTATTTCTTCTTTTTGTAAAGGGCCCCCCGCTTCTCAGTTTCATGCGGCAGCACCCCCCCTCCCCCAGTTCTCTGCTCCAGGGGGCCCATGCCTGAAGCTGTGTAAGGGGCCCCAAAATTCCTGATGGCGGCCCTGGACACAGCATGTGGAAGAAGGTGCTCTGGTTGGATGAGACCAAGATTTAACTTTTTAGCCTAGAAGCAAAATGGTATGTGTGGCAAAAAACTAACATTACACATCACCCCGAACACATCACATCACTGTGAAACATGGTGGTAGCAGCATCATGTTGTGAGGATGATATTCTTTATCTGGTATAGGGAAGTTGGTCAGAGTTGAAGGGAAGATGGATGGAGTCAAATATAGGGCAATCTTAGGGAAAACCTGCAAAATATTTGAGACTGGGGTGGGGGATCACCTTCCAGCAGTACAACGACCTTAAACATACAGCGAAAGCTATAATGGAATGGTTTAGATCAGGGGTCTCCAAACTGCGGCCCGGGGGCCAGATGTGGCCCTTTGCTTGCTTTTATCCGGCCCTTGGGGCGCTATTGCTTCCACTGATATGAGGCACTATTTCTCACACTGACACCAACAATGGCGCACTCTTTCTTCCTCTGATACCAATGATGGGATACTATTCCTCCTACTAATAGGGGCACCACTCCGCCTATTGACCCCCAATCCTGAGGCCATTTTTATTGTCACTAATGCCGAAATTTTCTGCCCCTGCTGGCTACAAACCGGCCCTCCTAAAGTCTGAAGGACAATAAACTGGCCCTTTGCTTAAAAAGTTTCGAGACCCCTGGTTTAGATAAAAGGATATTAATGTGTTAGAGTCAAAGTCCAGACCTAAATCCAATTGAGAATCTTTGGCAATATTTTGCAAAGAAGAATGTGCAAAAATATCACTCTCTAGATATGTAAAGCTGGCAAAGATATCCCCAAAAAGACTTGCAGCTGAAATTGCAGCGAAATTGCAGTGAAAGTTGGTTCTACAAAGTATTAACTCAGGAGGGCTGAATACAAATGCACATGTAGCACCCTCTACTTAAGGGGGGGGGGTGGCTTTGGGCCTGGGACTCGGGTGCAGGGTGGATTTTTTCAAGAACGCATGGAGGATCTGAACAGGAGGCACAGAGAGGAGTCAAAGAGGCATAAGGAGCTAGTGCTGCTGGGCAAGTCTTCAGGAGAAAACCACAGGTTTGCCGCCAGGAGGGCTGGTGAGTGACATGGGCAGTTGGGAGAACTGGAGAGGCATGCCAGGGATGGAAACAGTCAGAGCCAGTGAGGATTGCAATGTCACGGACAGTGGGGTCAGGCAGCTGCAGCCAGGAGGGCTGGCAGGACATGCAGGGGATTTACTGGGAGCAGTAGTCCACCATAGGACAGCTAGCACTAAAAGACTTCATATTCCTATTTTTGCTACATTAACTGCTTGCCGACCAGCCGCCGTCATTCTACGGCGGCAAGTTGGCTCTCCTGGGCGAGAGCCCGTAGCTATACGTCGGCTCTTTTGCGTCCACTAGGGGGCTAAAGTTCACACAAACTTTTGGTCTGTTCGCAGGTTCTGGTGCGAACCGAACCCAGGGGTGTTCGGCTCATCCCTAGACAGTATGTAAAAATCTGTGTTTTTTTTACATCTGTCCCTGATATGTCCAAAACTGACATGCTTTTGATGTGAAAATCCCGAGATTTTAGCTGCCCCGGTTCTGTACTGCCACCTGGCTTGGTGGCCATCTGTAAGCCTGGGGGCCCCGTAATCTTCTATTTCCCGGGGGCCCCATGAGTTGTCAGTCCGCCCCTGTCCGGGGGTTAAGTGGTTAAAGTGACCTGCAGTCCCTGCCTGCAAAAGGCAGTTGCTGAGGTGTGACTGAGTTAGAGTTGGGCTCAACCACGTGCTAACTGTGCCAAGAGTTATGTGATGTGCTGAAGAGAGAGAGAGAGAGAGTAACAGTCTGCAAGCAAGTGATGTGCTGGAGGAGACTGGAGTAATCCAAGTGTATATAGTTGTCACAACTGATTGATATACAATCGAGCAATGGCTTGTTCTACTGGGCATACCATGTCAATGTTTGTGAGCATGATACCTACCTTTGTAACAAATAAATACATATTTATTAAGTATAATGCGCTAGGTCTACGCTCCTTTTATTTCTTTTCATGTTCCAGAGTATTGGAATAGTCGGTGGAGGCCAGTGAGAAGTGCGTTATTTGACAATTAGCATCAAAGCAGAGAGTGCATGGTCATGTAGAGGCACATTACACAGAGCAGGAGATTTATTGGTGTTGTTTTTAGACTAAGGGGACCCCTCAGGCACTAGATTTAAAGGGGTTTTTCATTTTTATTGTTATACTTTAATCATTAAAATCACTGCTAATGAAAAAACATTATTTTTAAAAAAAAATATATATATGTTTTGCATTGATACATGTCCCCCAAGGCAGTACCTGGACCCCTATACCTTTTTTATGGGCAATAATCTGCAAAATGGGGACTTTTGATTTTTCAAGTTCAGTTCCCATAGACTTTAATAGGGTTAATTGTTTAGGTCAGAACTTTTTCTCTGTTTCGGGAGTTCTGGTGCATTCGGCCCATCTCCAGTGATAGGTAGTCACGTAATTAGGTACGTAATTTATGCTCCTTGAAAACTAAAAGGCACTCGGATTTCAGGCCCTTCTATGCTTTTAGACTGTGAAAAGGCTCACACATTTGGTATTCGTATATTCGGGAGGCAAAGCAGAATGTGTTTTGGGGTGTTATTCTAAGTATGCCTATGATTTGCATTAGACATAATTTGCTAAAAAAACATTTATTTACTTTCTTCATTTTCCAAAAACTTGTGTCAAAATATTACAGTTTAAAAAAAAAAAAAAACAGCTGTGGAGTGGATTGCACAGGGGTACTGTGTATCTTTGGCTCGGTTTCAAAAAATCGGACCTGATTCGTCCCTGAAATGGAGGACAGGGACGCACCGGACATATGCTGTCAGCTGCATCTGTCTGTAGTGTGAACTCAGCCTTAGATGGTGGCATCTGCCCCTTTCCAAGCCCTAGGTCTGTGTTGCCCTTGCCTGTTTACTGTGTAGATTCCTTATAAATTTGGATACAACAAGTTTTTGCTAAAATGACTGTTTACAGGGTATAGAGACATAGGGCCAGATCCGCATACCTGCCCCGCCGGCGCGGCGTGTCCCATTTACTCTACGCCGCTGTAAGTTACAGCGGCGTACTCTCTTTCAATAATTTTTATTGAAAAAAAAAATAAGAACGTAATACAGACAATTTTCATGTTGAACAGTATGCAAAAGACATCTCCATTACACTAAATGAATATTACACAACCATACATTAGGAGAGATGGACAGCATAAAGTCATAGTGCAACAATGCTACATGTGATGCAAATTGTTCATTTCACATTCAATAGGTAAAGATCGTTATAGACGAACTTCCAGCGCCCCCTACTGGGAACAAGCTGTGCCTGGAAAAACAGGCCCCGTTACTCATAGTAATACAGGAATAAAACATGTCTGTGATCTGTTCAAAAACCCCATAACAGAGAAACACAGGTCTCAACCAATTGCATTAAATCCCCTAAACAGATGGGGGTTATAGGGGGAATGTAGAAAATAAGTAAATGAATAAGAAAAAGAAAAGGAGAAAGAAAGGAAAGAAAAATAAATAAGTCGGATGCTACTCGTTCTTGTATGGAGCATTTATTTAGAAAGATTTAAGCTATACCAGTCCCTCCATGGATTCCAGATGTGGTGTCTCTCAGCTGATTTGTTTTGGGAGGCCTCAAACATGGTTTCATAGAAGATATGTAAGTTGGTCGTCCTTATTATGTCCAAAAGTGAGGGTGTTTCCACCCTCCTCCAGCGTCTCAGCAATTCCAGCCTTGCACTCAGGAGAATGTGGGTTACCACATTCCGGAGAGAGGAAGACGGAATGCCATCTATCCCCAATGACAGAATTGCCATGCCTACATTAAAAGGAATACTAGTTTTGGTTACCCGCCCCATCAGACCAAACACCTCGGTCCAATAAGTCCTCAGTGAGGGACAGAGTCCCAGGATGTGGATCAGGGACCCTCGTCGTCCACAGTTTCTCCAGCATAGGGGAGAGGCCGATTTGTCAAATCCAGCTATCCAAGTCGGGGTCATGTACCACCTGAGTAGAATCTTTTGGAACAATTCCCACAGGTTAGCACATCTGGAGGCCTTGTATATAGATGCAATGGCACATTTCCATTGGTCTAATGTGTACACAGTTCCCAGGTCAGATTCCCAGGTTTGCATAGACGGGGATTTAACAAAGTCAGTTTTTTGGTCTAAGATGTTATAAAACAGGGAGATACCCTTGATGATAGTATTAGGTTTGGATAGATAAACGAACACCCGCCTGCGTATTCAATAAGTGTGAAATTCGCATATAGGTAAAATAATCTTTGGAACCTAGGTTATATTCAACCTGAAGTGATCGGAAAGATTTAACAGCTGGACCTATACTTACGTCTGCTACTGTAGATATACCTAATGATGTCCAATGTTTAACATATAAGTCTTGTGAAAATAAATGTAGGCTCGTGATAGGGTGATAAATAGTCCTGGTAGCGGTGTCTCCTAGGGGTTCACTTCTCAGCCTTTTCCACGCCCGTATAGAGGCTAGGATAGTAGGCGATAGGTCTATCGGGAGGTTTTTCAGAAATGTACTAGACAGGAGAAGGTCATAGCAATTGGAATTAGGGCATTGTGCGGATTCTTGTTCTAGCCACCTAGTAAGAGTCCCACCTGGGAACCAGTATTTCGGTTGTGCTAATATGGACGCTACATAGTAGTCCTTGATGTGAACATGGCCCACTCCTCCGGCCTTTTTATTTTTAAGTAATTTTTGGAAAGTGCATCGAGCTTTCCGCCCGTGCCATAAGTACCTATTCACCATAGATTGTGCTTTGCGGAAAAACCCGTCGGGAACCGGTATGGGGAGACTCCTGAAAAGGTATATAAGCTGTGGTAGTGCCACCATTTTCATGGCGGCTAGTCGTCCTGACCAGGTCGACTCCTTCCACGCCAAATCTGACCTTATCCACAAATAAATGCCGCTGTAACTTACGGCGGCGTAGCGTAAATGGGCCGGCGTACGCGGGTGTAATTCAAATTTTACTAGTGGGGGTGTGTTTTATTATAATTATGGATGACCTGACGCAAACAATGCTTTTTTTTTTTACTACGCATGCGCCGACCGTGGACGCATCCCAGTGCAAATGCGCGAAATCACATCGCAAAACGTCAATGAAAACGACGTGAAAGTAACTTACGCAAATCCCTATTCGCGAACGACGGAAAAAACTTCGCTGGCCCGACGTCCATACTTAACATTACGTTCGCCTCTATACAGCAGGGGTAACTTTACGCCGGACCTACGCTTACGCAAATGATGTAAAAACACTGCGCCGGCATACCTACGTTTGTGGATCGGCGTATCTACCTCATTTGCATATTCGACGTGGAAGCGCCCCTAGCGTCCAGCGTAAATAGGACACTTTAGGACGACGTATCTACGCAGAAAACCGACGTATCTTGTTTTGTGGATACAAAACAATGATACGCCGGCGCAGATTTGAAATTACGGCGGCGGATCTGGAGATCCACCGCCGTAATTGTTTGTGGATCTGGCCCATAATACTTAACTGATTCCTTTTCAAAATGATTAAAAACAGATAAAAATCTATCATATAATGTGCCTGAAGTTGAGTTTTGTTTTAAAAAATGGTTTCATGTTTCTGTGAAGTAAAGAGACACACAGAACAAAAACAAAACAAAATACAGGGCAATGTTTGTTTTTAAAATTAATCTGATTGGTTCTGAGGAGTTTTAGACACATAATAATCACACCTCTTTGATCATGGACCACAGTGAAAAGCTAGCATAAGTTTTTTCATAAGGAGCCAGACCAGCAGGAAGTGTGGAGGTCAGAGAAGTATTACAGCTACTTCAAAGCAAAAACGACGAGGACATGCAACCAGGACTGCAGTATGGTAAAGGAAGCTATTTAGCTTAAGAAAAATAATTTAGTGACCCTTTAAGCTTGTCTGCCTCATGCACATTTGTTTTGTCCAATGAAAAAGGTAGTGCTGGTGTAGCGGTGTGTTGCCACTAGTTAATAACATCCACGCAGCCATGTTCACTCTGCTGCCAGACATCTATACATCACACAATGAAATGTCTATTGCTTTGTTTGTTTGATTTATTTGGGGAATTGAACTTGGTTGGGGGAAGGGATATGCGATGCCCATAGAATAAATTGGTATTTGCAATGTTATAGCGGCTCTGCTTTACATTGAAAATGTCATAGTGGTTTATTCATTACTTTGAAAATGTTATAGCGGTTATGCTTAACATTTCCTTTGATAGAACAAAAATGGTTGACTCCAATCTTGACAGCATTACTTCAAACCATTCTCCTCTTCTGCACTTTCCCTGCAGACTTCTACCTTCAGGACACTTCTCCTCCTGCACATCACTTTCCTTTCACAGCATTAGATACTTTGTCCCACCATTTTGGGCTGACTAGGTCTCACTCTGAATAAGTACTAGGAATAGTTTCACTCAATGAGTCTTAATATGCCAGGGGCCTGCTGTATCCCTTCTTTAAATGCCCTAAAAATTTAGTTAGAAATAATATTTGAAGATGGACTACTGAAGCCCGGCTTGCAAATCCTGCGCCCTCAAGCTGCAACGATTTGGCACAAAACCCCACAGTCTCTTCTCTGGCTCTGCACCCAGCTTCCCTGGCATGCCTCTTCCAGATCTCCACTGCCCTGCCTCACCGACTCCTGCCCTGAGTCCTTCCTGAAGGATTTACCCAGCCTGTGTGGACCAACTGCTTCCCCAGCTCCTGTTCCAGGACACCTCTCCATGACCATATAAGGAGAGGCTCCCCCACAGCTCACAAGCTCCTCCGCTGGATCCACCCCCCCCCCCCAGATGGGGGTGCTTCTCCTGCACACAGTCTAGCACTCCATCCTTCAGTTCACCCAGCCGACAACTCCTCCCCAGGCAGGCTGACCATAAGTATATGTAAGAGGCCTGTCCCCTGCCAATCCTAGTTTGGTATTGGTCAGGGCTCCTCACATGTACTCCATGCCACTCCAACTCTCAGCCCTGCCCCTCTTCCAGAACATTCTCACTGGAAGCACCCAAAAGTTGAAGTGCATGTCAGTCACACCTACTGCTACACTAACCACTCCCTGTCCCCAGATCAAAAACAAACAGGCCTAGCTCATAGCATAGGCCTGCTTAAATTTACCTGCACTGACAGAACCTACAAAACACTACACCTCGGGCACCTCCCTATGGTAGAGGTTGCTGCACTGGGATATTAGGGATGTGTGGAAGGCAGGAGTTAGCAGGAAAGCTTTGACAATACCAGGAATTGTCCTAGCTTTGCCCGATCAGAATGTTCTTGGATTTGGCATTCAATAGTGGTGGGAACTGCTGCTATAGGTAGATGCAGGAAACTGCCTATTTCACATGTATTTTTAGTAGCAAGGATGGGGTTCATTTGTTTACATGTATATCAGGCTAATCTTAACTACTAAATGAAACTGCTGTTTTGAACAGCTGGAGCTCAAACTGCATATGCGACTGAATGAATCAGAGGAGTGATTTGTCGCTTCACCCCATTTCTATGCTTTTACAGCCCATGCTGACTTTCAGTAAGGGAGAATCAAGCTGAAAGCAAAAATTAATGCTGTGCTCACTATTTACTAAACACAGAGCTCTCTTAGACAGCCATAGGTGCACCCTGTGTTATTATTATTTCTATTATTAGTATTATTATTACATTTTTTTAAATACATTTTTATTTTTAAATAAAAACTGTAAAATGCTAATAAAATAAGAAACTTCAGCTTTAAATTGTATAGCGCTAAAAATAAATAAAATCAGCCCAAACTTTTACAGTTTCTCGGCACTGGAACCACGTGCGAGTAATAAACCCATGCATCTTTGCTCCAATACATAAATGAGAATTAATTGCAGTCTATTTTCTTTCATGCATTATTGACTATATAATGGTCCAGATATGTCTGCAATTCATAAATACATTGTTTTGTTTTATGAACTTCTTGATATGTGTTAAAAGGAAAATTAATAAATAATGACAATAGATTATATAAACACTTTAAAATCCATTTGTCTTTATAAATTAGCCACATTGTGGGTCTGTATGGAAAAAAAAATGTTTATGGGTCAATACAGTCTTTTTTCAACAAAGTTTTTCTTTACAACTGTGGAAAAAGAGATTGAGGAAAGACTGACATTTCTGAAAAGGAAGTTTTTTTTTTTTAACATGAACCAAAAATCACCTTCTGTAGCTTATTATTTGCAGCTCATTTGTAGAACAACATCACACAGAGTTCTATATCTAATTGAAGCTGTGCTATGTCAACATCCTACCCTATGAAGATTTCATAGTACAGTGCTGTTCTAAACTCTTCACCTCACCCACAGCTTACCCCAAACTAGAAAGATTTAAACTGATCTGTCACAGGCAGTCACCGAGGTCATAAATAGCTAAGTGCGCTCTGATTGATGTGGAAATCAAGGGATCTTTTTGCCTGTGAAACTTTCACCGCTCTGGTCCCATATCAGTGAAACTTGACTGTTATACAGAGATAAGAGTCTTAAATTGTTAGACTGGGTGCCCTTCTGAATACCCCTTAGAAGAACTTAAACACACCCTGTGTTCTCAAACTGGAGTCACAATCTATTTTTTGATTAAGTATGATATATGTTATGGATTTACCTTACATATATGTGTTGCTATGATTTATTTTTTAATAACAGCCAAATAGTAAGGTTATATTGAACACAGGCTTATGTTTTTTGTACTGTCTATAATAATTGCACTGATCTTACATGAACAGCCAAATGTTTGAGCATTTAGCATCACTGATATTGTGTCTATCAAAATAAATGGAAAATCAACAATTTATGTTGGAAAGTGTGGTCAGCAGGGGACCAGATATATCTGATTTTATTCCTTTAATGTTATTTGACAGCCATAGTAACAAACCTGTGTGGAAGAGAGGATAATCTCGACAAACCTTCAAAGGGCAGATTGGTCAATAATATAACCACATATGAGCATGGATTGACTCATGCCGAACGTGTGTATTCTGCCTCTCTCTACTCTTTTAATAAACAGAGAGTCACTAACTTTTGTTTCATGAACCAGATGCAAGTTTCAATCTAAAGTTTCCACACTGCAGCCCCTTTGGTTGAGATTCTTATATCCTCATGTATGCTACCTCTGGGCCTTTCATAGTACCGTATTTGCCGGTGTATAAGGCGACTGGGCGTATAAGACGACCCCCTAATTTTTCATCTAGAATGTTGGTTTTGGGATATACTCACCGTATAAGACGACCCCTCACTGTGCCATTGCCTCACCTCACTGTGCCATTGCCTCACCTCACTGTGCAATTGCCTCATCTTACTGTGCTACTGCCACACCTCACTGTGCCATTGCCTCACCTCACTGTGCCATTGTCTCACTGTGCCATTGTCTCACTGTGCCATTGCCTCACCGTGCCATTGCCTCACCTGATTCACCATGCCATTGCCTCACCTGAGTCACCGTGCCATTGCCTCACCTGAGTCACCTCACATCGCCTATCATCATTACCGTATTTGCCTGACGTGAGTCAGACTGCGGGCGTCCTTTTTTTAAAAGCCGCGCCTCTTCCTCGTGCTGTTCCGTGATAGGCGGAACACTCAGTTTCCCATGCAGAGCCTGTGTTCATTGTTCCGCCTATCCTATATTTGCACATATCCTTTAATAAGCTGATATCATAATGGTTATTTTTGATTATGTATATGTTATCCATGCCTGCTAATCACAAATGATGTGTATATAGGCACTGTAGGAAAATCTTTCCAAAAAATTATATAACATAAACAGCTGCTACACAAGCCAATATGTAGTTAAATGTGATTATCCATAACATTTAAGGCCCCGTACACACGGCCGAGGTTCTCGCCAGAAACCAGCGAGAACCTCGCTGGGAGCTGCATTCCAGCTTAAGTCTCAAGCCCCGTACACACGACAGGGAACCTCGACGGGCGGAACACATCGTTCCCCCCGTCGAGGTTCTCTGCCGGCCGTCAGAATCTGCAACCCGCCCGTCGGGAATGGCAACCAGACATTCATCTCGACGGGCCGTTGAGCAAAAAGAGAACCTGTTCTCTATTTGCTCGATGGGTTTCCCGACGGGCGGGGCGAGCAGAGAGCGTACACATGGCCGAGGTTCTCGCTGGAATGCAGCTCCCAGCGAGGTTCTCGCTGGTTTCTGGCGAGAACCTCGGCCGTGTGTACGGGGCCTGAGTTTTCAGCCACTGCAATATTCTAAAACTGTTACAAAATGTCACTTTTTTTGCAATTTGGCAGTGTAAAGTTCTTGTGTACGCTACATGCATTCAAACTTCTGCATAAATTTCCTTTTTTGCTTGCGTGATTGGCTTATTGCTTTATCCAGACATTGTACTGGAAGCCAACTTGCAAGCATGCCCTGCAACAAGAGTTTCATTCCTGGTGAGATATGTTTCCTGGCGAGATCTTTTATGCCACACACGATCGTTTTTTCCGTCTAAATAAACGCTAATGGGTTTTTCTGACTGTCAAGCTGTCTTGCTTACACACCAAATTCCGACCGTCAAAAACGTGGTGACGTACAACACTACGACGAGTCTAGAATAATAAAGTTCAATGCTTCCGAGCATGCATCAAATTGTTTCTGAGCATGCTTTTTTTTTCCTCTGTCGGAATTCCATACAGACGAACAGGATTTCCGAACATGTTCTCTTTCTAACTCCGTCGGAATTTACGATGAAAAAAGTCAGATGGGGCATTCCGTCTTCGTGTGTACAAGGCTTAAGGCTATTTCTCAGCTAGATGAATGCAAACACTGCAGTGTTTCATATTACAGCCCTGCAACTGATCATCTGGTAACTTAAAAAGAAGGCAGACCACCCGGTTTAAAAATCAGTATGAAAAGGAACATGGCAAGGCCGAGAACAACAGGACTGACACATTTGTCTACATTAAAAGATTGACTCTAATTGTATGTTCTGGTCACTTTCTGTCCCAGTGGCAATGGTCACCAGGACAAATAAAGAAAATTATTTTCCCTTCTCCCCAGTAGACAAACAAACAGAAATTAATAGCTGACTGTGTTTTTAACCTTTCCCTATTCTATTTAAAACAAAAGAAACGGTTTGAACATAGATACACTTTAGGTTTTGCATTCTTTTTTTCAGCCAGCAGGTGGAGCTTTACCATTTTTCACTTTTTCGATTTTACGAGTTTGTAGGCTGCTTCTTTGATGAAAAGCCTGTTGTTTACAGTTCTCTATACAAGAAACTATGATGAATGGCAGTGATGTATACCTTAGCAGACAGCTTAGTACCACATTTTAATCAGACAAGCCACAGCCGTAAAATAGGCACTGTTTGCAGTGCTATAGGTTCTGTGTCATTGCATATACAGTGTGTATCAATAGCATTGCTTTTTAACAGAATGAATTCATTTGAACTTAAACTCATATTTCAACCGCTCGCCTTGCTCTCCTGAAAAAATGGTTTACCTAGTGATAGGGAGCCATTACATTTGACTGAGTGAAGTCTAGACCTACAACCAATATTTTATCCAGCAAGGATGTTCATTATTAGTGTTGAGTGGAATACGCCATATTCGATTTCGCGATATTGCGCGAATATATAGAAGAATATTCGTGAATATTCGCTAATATCGAATATTCGTGATATTTAATCCAAAAAAAAATTTTGCGAAATTTCGCTAATGCGAAATTTCGCTAATGCGAAAATGATTTCGAAATTCTCATAAACGGAGATCATTTCCTGTATTACTAAACTAATATGCACTAAACACTAACTCTACACTAACTACTTAAAATAAAGGAGAATAAGGGGGCAAAAGAAGGGCGGAGAAGATAATCGCGCAATATTCCTTTTGCCGAATATTCGAGTTATTCTGATTGGCTCTGATGCAAAAGAAGGGCGCATCAGAGCCAATCAGAATAACTCGAATATTCGGCAAAAGGAATATTGCGCGAATATCTTCTCCGCCCTTCTTTTGCATCAGAGCCAATCAGAATAACTTGAATATTCGGCAAAAGAAATATCGCGCAATATTCCTTTTGCCGAATATTCGAGTTATTCTGATTGGCTCTGATGCAAAAGAAGGGCGGAGAAGATAATCGCGCAATATTCCGTTTGTCGAATATTCGAGTTATTCTGATTGGCTCTGATGCAAAAGAAGGGCCGAGTAGCTGATGCGATTCTTTTATGTTGCCGAAAATTCGCAATGCGAATTTTCGGCAACATAAAAGAATCGCATCAGCTACTCGGCCCAGGGTCTCTCTCTAATCATACCAGCAATGCTTTTAGACGTCGATGGAGATCACTAGGATGTGATCTGTTTTAAAAATAAATTTGAAAAAATACGAATATTCGCCATAGCGAATATTCGCGGCAATATTCGAGTTATTCGCGAATACTCGAATATGCAATATTCGTAGCGAATATTCGCAATGCGAATATTCGTGAGCAACACTATTCATTATAGACCTATTCAGTATAATTATGGCAGGTCCCATCGACCTAGGTAAGTATGATACTGGAGAAAACCCCATCCCCATACTTCTTTTTTAAATGATCCTACCTCGAACCTTGTTCAACACAAACCTTCAACGCTTTTATCCTCCTATGTACTTCCTGATTTAAGTCATGTCTCTGCATATTCTGTTTGCCAGAGTTTTGTGCTCTCTCCAGCTAATATCTTGCTCTTGTCTTTCTGGCTGCCATCTTTATCTTCGCTACCATTCATTACCGACCTATGGCTTGTTCCTCGATCACGCTTCTGCTTAATCCTAACCTGCAACCATTCGTTACTGACCTCTGGCTTGTTTACTGACTACACTTCTACTTGATCTCTACCTGCTATATCTGCTCCTGAACCCCATGTTTACTTCCTGGTGGGGCGATCCTGAGGACTGTGACCTGGCATTAACATGCAGCAAAACCCATCTCCAAAATTAGGAGCTCTGATGAATAGACCATGCACCTCCAGTGAACCTGTGTCATCAGCCAGGATGACCCACTTGTATACCTGTCCCGCTTGTTGGTGGGTGCTCTTTCACTACTATAGCTACTGGCTCCTGAGCCTGACTCCAGACCATGACATTTCCTTTATATTGGCTTTTCAAAATAACACATGGATAGATGGTTTGGTTCAGTGTAAAACTTTTCATAGTTAAATAGTACATATTTAATGGAGATCTATACACAGGTCCAAATAAAAAAGAGAGAGGGAGAAAGGAATTTGGTTCCAAAAGTAAGATAGTCCCACCAAATCAGGCAGGCTAAGTACAGGTTTATTGATGAACATATAATCAAGTAGAAGTTTGAAATATTAACTAGTATGGTATTCTTTTTAAGCTGAATATGTTAATGTAACTGTGTGAATGATATGGGCAACTGCCATTGGCTGGGCAGTGGAGGGTTCTGTTTAGGATCCAGAAGAGATCTGACATTGCAGTTAGCTGAGTGAAGGAGAATGGATGACGTGGGTTAACCTGTGGAGATGCATTAGTGGTCCCTACAGGTGGAAACAGCATTAGCGAGGTGCCTGGGTGGGGGGGATACAGGTAATGATAACTGACTTCACAAGGTAAGAACATCTAAACACCTGGCAGGATGGGTTGGGGTGAGTACATGTAGGAATACGAGATGTATGGAGATAGTGTTTGCCCAGAATTGGGCTTCAAACTCTATAGATCTGTTATTTGTTGTCTGTCAGGTGCATTGTGTACTTCAAATTCACTGTGACCTTGATCCATATAAAAAGGAAATACCTTGCCTTTGGGTGTAGATACAATCAGGATGTGTACAACATCTTATCATAAATACTGCTTTTAAAACAGGCAGGCTGTTAAATGTCCAGGCATGACTTCAAACACAAACTTGTTAGCTGCCATCACAGAAGCTCTATTAACAAACACACTCTTTGTACCACTTCTGAGGAAGGGAACGTAATGGGAAGTAATGAAACATAATTGGAGATTTTCCTAGCTGGTGACGGAAAATATTAGTTATATGAAGACAGGAGGCGAGTATCTTGCATTTACTTTCTTTACTAATGCTCATAGCAGAAAACAGAATTCAATACTTTAAAAAGAAAAATTTTACAAAGAGAACTTTACTACAAATCCCAGAATCCCTGAGACCGGAAACCCCTCCCCCAGGAGATCCTATATAACGTCTGCATGAAACCAGGAACTTCCTCTTTCTGGATGCGAATACTCCAGGTGTAACTCCAACTGCTGGAACAAAAAAGTCCAAACCTTCCGCGTCCATCCGGGCCGGAATTCTTGAACCACTGAGAACAGCCTCTAGGCTTCACGAATCCTGGCGCAGAGCTTCGTCTCCCAGAGATCTTCAACAGATAACGCTTTAATCTATAGCGCGACTAACTTCGACCCAACGGGGTCCAGAGGGCATCTTTGAACTGTGTCCAGAGTTATGTGTAAGGCATCAGTATCCTGAAATGATAAAGAATATGCATCATAGGGTGGGTAGGGTGGGAAGATACTCGCCTCCTGTCTTCATATAACTAATATTTTCCGTCACCAGCTAGGAAAATCTCCAATTATATTTCAGACAGGAGGCTCATATCTTGCATGTTTAAAGCACAGTCATAGATCATGCAACAGTATATATAACCCTACCACAAACGAGTGAGCCTACAGTCCTCTACATAACTACATGTACGTTAGATTCTCCCTGAAGGGCGAGGTAAGTACTAGCTGAGTCAGAGTATCACGATCAAGAATTCAGTACCGATAGAGAGACATGATTTCCTGGTCTAAAGTAGAACTCGCGAAAGGTCGATTCGGACGACCAGTCGGCCGCTAGTAAAAGGTCTGATAGAGAGCACCCTGTGGAAAAGACCTTAGTGGCCATGGCCCCCCTGGTCGAGTGTGCGCCGAAAAGAGAGACATCTATCCCCGCCATGTCCATGACCGCACGCACCCATCTAGCCAAGGTGGCTGAAGTCACCGGATGGTGTGGTTGCACAAATGAGATTAGAAGTTGTGAAAACCTAGGAGGGCGAAGATGCGCCGTGAGATTTTCGTAGGCTTGCAGGCATCGAACCACACATAGTCGAGGATGGGCCGGGAAAAAAGGGTAGAAAACCGAGTGCAAGTGGGTTTTTGTCCTGCGTACTACTGAGAATCTCACTCCTTCTGGAGAAAATTGCCGTCTGGAAACATCCAGGGCTCTCACGTCCGAGACGCGTTTGATAGAGATTAGGCATAGAAGAGTAGTGAGTTTCAGAGATAACAGTTTTAGGGAAAGGAGGTCATTGTCTTCCCAGGAAGAAAACAATCGAAGAACCTTGGAAACGTCCCAAGTGGAGGAATAACGTGGCCGGGGAGGTCGGTTGAATTTTGCGCCGCGGAGAAGGCGACACACCAAAGGATGTTTCCCTACAGGGAGGGAATCGACCGGGCAGTGATATGCTGAGATGGCGGATCTATAGACATTCAAGGAGCTATATGCCTTGCCCGAAGCGTAGGACTCCGCAAGGTAATTTACAATCGCGGAGACAGGGGCCTGAATGGGATCAATTTGTCGTTGATCACACCAACGAGCCCACAGCCCCTAGGCATATCGATAAGCCGATCTAGTCCCTGGGGCCCAGGCCAAGGCGAGGAGGTCTCTAGCTGATTCTGAAAGTCCAGTACTAGATTCTGGCAGCCCGATACCAACCATGCGAGGAGGGGAAGATTGCCCTCCAGCAGTAAAGGATGTGGACCCTTGGAGGGATTGGACAGGAGGTGAGTCGAGTGGGGAAGAAGCCTGGGGTAGTCGACCGACATCCCTAAGGCCAGAGGGAACCATGGTTGGGTCGGCCACCAAGGAGTGATCAGGACCACTGTGGATCCCAGGTTGACCACCTGGAGGAGTAGCCTGGTGATCATGGAGAAGGGGGGGAAAGCGTAATGTGGGCCGTCTGGCCACCATTGAAGGAACGCGTCTACAGCCACGGCTTCCGGGTCCGGTCTCCAACTGTAGAAACTCGGCAGTTGTCGATTGAGCCGGGAAGCGAAAAGGTCCATATGCAAAGGACCCCAGAGGTCGTGTAACGCCAGAAACACAGATCTGTCCAGGGTCCAATCGCTGGAATCGGACAGATGACGGGAGTTCCAATCTGCTACCCAATTGGATACTCCCGGGATGTACTCCGCTACAGGGGAAATATTGCGAGAGAGACAGAAATTCCAAAGTTCGGAGGCAATATCCGCCAATTGTTTGGATTTCGTGCCTCCTAAACGATTGATATATTGCACCGCCGCTATGTTGTCTAAACGTAAGAGAGCGCAACAATTGGATCTCTGCGAGAGAAAACTCTTGACGGCGAAAAATGCCGCCAGGAGTTCCAACGCGTTGATGTGAAGAGGAGACTCTTCTACGGACCACGTCCCTCCTGTGGAGTCCGGGCCGCAGCGAGCTCCCCAGCCTAGGCGACTGGCGTCTGATTCCAGGACAATGTCCGGGTGGGGGCTGAAGATCGTTTTCCCATTCCATTCCAGGGCATGGTGGAGCCACCATCGGAGCTCCGCTTCCGAATCCGGACAAAGGGTGATTTTGTCCGAGTACCGAAGACCTCGACGCAAATGAAGGGCACCTAGACGTTGAAGGGCTCGGTAGTGAAGGGGCGCAGGGAAAATAGCCTGAATGGAAGACGACAACAGACCGAGTATCCGGGACAGGAGTCTGAGAGATATCTGCCGTTTGTGCAAAACCGTCCTGATTTCCTTCCGAATCAGAGCCATTTTGTGGTGTGGTAAGCGTAAAACCGCTTGTCTGGTGTCCACCGAGAACCCCAAGAATTCCATCTCCTGGGCCGGAGATAGTATGGACTTCTTGTGGTTTAGGAGAAAACCTAGACCTTCCAGGAGAGATATCGCCCAACATTTGTGTGTTTCGGCTTGAGACTTCGAGCGAGCCATAATGAGAAGATCGTCTAGATAAATTATCAGACGTACCCCCCTGCGACGCAACATGGCGATAACCGGTTTCATTATCTTGGTAAAACACCAAGGGGCCGCTGAAAGGCCGAAGGGAAGGCAGGTAAACTGCCACGTGTGTCCCCGCCATCTGAATCTCAGATACTTTTGGGAGGATCGGTGCATAGGAACCGTCAGGTATGCATCTTTTAAATCTATCTTTACTAGCCAATCCCCCTGGACAAGAAGGTCCCTGAGCATATGGATACCCTCCATCTTGAAGTGGCGATAGACCACGTATTGGTTCAGATTTTTTAGATTTATTACCGGACGATATCCACCATCCTTCTTTCGAACCAGGAAAAGGTTGTTTATGAACCCCGGAGACTCGGGGTCTACCTCTATGACAGCGTGTTTTGCGATCAGGTCTTGTAGTTCTAAGTCTATGAGGTTCCTGTTGTGTTCTGAAAAATGAATGGGGTGCGGGGTCCCCGTCATGGTAGGTATAGTCATGAAGTCTATCTGGTAACCCTGAATTGTGGACAGAATCCAATCGTCTGCCGTAATCATGAACCAGGCATGGGTAAAATGTTTCAGTCTGCCCCCTATTGGTATGTGAGGGTGGTATGGGACACTCACCGGTAGGAGGTCGGGATCTCGGGAAGCCCCTGCCGCCGCGGCTCCTCCATGGACGTCCTCTAGGGGGGAAGAATGGTGCCGGTTGTGCAAGGGTGGTAGTATATTGCTGGTGTGTTGGCGTAAAGGCCTGATTGGGGGCCCTTGAGAAGGCCCTATAGTAACCCGGGTACCTGAACCGGACTTCTTCAGGGACGACTGGGCCTTGTCCAGGCTATTGAACAGACCCACAAATTTATTAATATTTTTAATTAGGTCCTCCCCAAATAGGAGACCCTCAGCCGAGGGACCTGGCTCAGACTCTGCTAGATGAGAAAGCTGTGGGTCCAGCTTCATCAAAAGAGACCTGCGCCGTTCTATGGCACAGGTCGTGTTGGCTGAGCCTAGAAGGCATATGGCCCGCTGGGCCCAACCCCGTAACTGCACTAGATCTACCGGTTCATCGGTGTTGGCCGCCTGTTCAGACAGGTTCAGGATCTTTGTTAAGGGTCCCAGCAGGTCTAAGATGCGATCCTGGATCGACTTAAAGGAGCGTTCAATGCCCTTTTTAGCATATTTCCCTGTTTTTGTCAGGTACTTAAGCAGGATCGGGTCAATCTCTGGGGTGACTGCCGCTTTATGGGGTACGAATGGCCTGGGACATTCTGCCCTTAGTTTATTTTGGTCTTTCCTATCAAGGATCTTCCTGACCCAATGTTCCACATATTGTGAAACTTGCGGAATCGGGGCCCAGTCCCCTGACCTAGGGTGTGTGATACTTTCGGGGTTAAAGAAAGGTTCACCCAGAGAGTCCAGAATAGTTGTGGACTGCAATTGTGAGTTGGTTTCCGTTTCAGGAACCATGTACCCAGCATCCTCCATTTCCGCATCGGAATCGTCCGATGAAAGGATCAGAGATCCGTCAGGTGACTCCTCGTCTGATTCCTCGTTAAACGAGTCCGGTTTAACCCGGTGGGCAGAAATACATTTTTTATTAGTGATCTCCTTGCTTGTCAAGGGTCGTTCATTGTTCGGATGTCTGGGTCGGCAGGCCGTGGAGGGTCCTGCCTCAAGCATGAGTTTTACTTCCCCTGCCGGGGAGTCGGTGTGGGTCAACAAATGTTTCCTCTTGCAAGAGGCTTTTCCCACTTTCATTGCCTCAGGGTGAGGTAAGATGTTGGTCACAGTGGCAGCTAATGCTGCTTGAATAGAATTATTAATGATGTCCTGAATTTGAGCAGCTGTGAGCAACTGAGGGGTCTCAGGGGTGATACCCTGATCTGCTCCATGTGAAGCTAGGTTCCTAGAACCTTTTGCCATATTAGTAGTAAACAAGGAATTTTGCTCAGGCAAACCGTTTTCTACAGACCACTGATTACAGTGCTCCGTCTATTCAATAAACTGCCTGAGGTGAAATATGTGTGTGTAAGTCTACCGTGCCCTGATAGTGGTCACGCTATCAGGGAGAATATGAATCCAGCAGCCAAGCCTGCACAGCACCTTCCCCTAGTAGATCAGCCGCTGAATGCAGCGGTGAAGAGCGGTGGGCAGGTCCTGTGTTCGGCGCGTCGCGGTGACGTCACCGGAGCGCTGCCATTGGTCGAACGAACGCGGGTATACTAGGAGAGAGAGAGTCTGTGATCGGCCCGCCCCCTCCTACAAGAAGGGCGCGAATCGCCCTGAGGTATATAGTTCAAGGGACATACGCGCAAGCGGGGGGGGAAAAAAAGGGGGGGGGGGTAACACAGCCTAAAGGCGTTTGAAGCGCCAGTAAAACGAAGCGCAGCCGCGCCTCACAATCGAATAAACAATACAATTTACAATACAATTTACACCATAGACAAAAAGCAAGAATATGAGGTACTTAACTGGCCATGAGCAGAAAGAAAGAGGAAGTTCCTGGTTTCATGCAGACGTTATATAGGATCTCCTGGGGGAGGGGTTTCCGGTCTCAGGGATTCTGGGATTTGTAGTAAAGTTCTCTTTGTAAAATTTTTCTTTTTAAAGTATTGAATTCTGTTTTCTGCTATGAGCATTAGTAAAGAAAGTAAATGCAAGATATGAGCCTCCTGTCTGAAATATAACTGTGTAATTAGGCTGATTGTTGAAGTATTCAGTAGGCATGCAGACTGACAGGGCTCTGTAAATCTTGGATGTGATTCCGCTTTGCAATAAATATTGGATTTGTCATAAAATAAAAACACTCAGCCATGCAGCACCCCCCTAACTTACTTAATGTTTGTTAAAGGAGAAAAGAAGGACAAATGTAGGATTTATTAGTGTAAGCTACATTGCCTCATCAATGCAAACACATAACTTTTTCAAATGTAGAACAATAGTTTCTATACATTTATTTTCTATGAATTATTTATGTAATAATTAGTAATGAGCCGAATGTACCTTGTATTAGTTTAGGTTTGTGGAATGTTACTGAAGTTCGGGTGCCAAATTAGAGCAGCACTGAAGTCAATGCAAGCATCTTCTGTTAAAAAACAATAATGACCATTTTTATAAGTGAATAGGCAAGGGATTATGAAACAGGGGCCTGGGCACTGCACTGGGGAACATGTACCATACAAAAAAAAAATGTATACAGAAAACCATTTGGCAGAAGCAGCAATTTTAATAAAGCTTAACCCTGTCGCTGCTAGAGCCATTTTTTGCATAGATATTTAAAAATGAATTTAAGACCTGAAGATTTGTTAAAACCCCCAAACATATATAATCTGAAAGCAGATACCCTGTAGAATAAAATGATAGCAGCTTTAATTTTATATGTCACTTGATATTTGTGCAACAGTTTATGAAGCGCAAAATTTTAGTAAAGAAAATACACACAAGTAAACTTTAGGGCACACAAATGCAATATAGTAATTTACCCAACATGTCAAGCTTTAAATTTGTGAGTGCCTACAAAGTGACAACCACATTTGGTACCCTATATTTTCCATAGAGGACACTTTAAAGGTCCCTACATGTCATCAGTTTAGAGTTAACTATGAAGAATGGGCCTTGAATTATTGCTTCCACGTTGGCATGCACTGGGACATATAAAATGTGTAGCGCAACTGATGTCTTTGTACTGTTGTAGATGCTCCTGCCAGGTGCATATATGTCCTTGTGTCTGTGCATGTAGGGGCAGGGCAAGCTAAAAAATCTTAACTGTAACTTTATTTTTTTTTCCCTTTTTTTTTTCTTACTTTTACTGAAACTTTTTTTATATACAACATTTACTGTGTATTACTTTATCCCACCCATTTGTGTACATTCACCTGTCAGCTGGGGATTCTCGGGCTGGGCAGTGATGACTTATTGGTTGTTAGGATACTGGCAGCCACTAGTTCCCTAACATCCAGGCGTCCTGAGCAAGAAGCTGTCACATTTAGCAGCAGAAGTTGCTGCCCTTGAAAATTCTCCTCCCAGCTAGGAAACCTGCCGCTAAAATATTTTTACTACAGACCAAAATTCTAGGGTTGGAACACAAACAATAGGCTCAGTGCCAGTTAACCTCCAGAAAGTATCATATTGAACATATTGAGCCCCTGTGAGGTTCAGCAGTCACCACAATGGCCGAATTCAAATTCAGGTCAAAGACAGTCCTAATAACTGACCTCCAACTCTCTTCCTCTGTGGGAACCAACGCTAGGCCTGGTCTGCTCAGTATTTTGTCCACTCAGTCAAAGAAGTTCCTCAAGTGGACCACCCAGGAGCTACTCAATTTTATCCTCTCTCTGACTTCAGCAAACAAAATTAGTAAAGCAGTCAACAAATGGGCCCCATATTAAAGTTGGGACATCTCCACACTAACAGATTCTCCTGTTGCCATAGCAACAGTAGCTATCTTTCGGGTTTTGCCACAAAATACTCATATACAGAGACAATGAAAAGCACTAAAGAGAAAAGATTCTTTTGGACCAAATGATGTCATTCTACTGGGATAGGAGCCAAAAGATACTATAGCCATGAAGCTGTTCAGACAGATAAAATAAAATAATCTTACCTCAACAGGGATTGTGACTTTAATTCCCTGAAGTTTATAGAGATAAGGGAAAGTTGAAAAATTTGTATATGAAATATCACTATCAAATATATAAAATAACAATAGAATATAAAAGTTACATCAAAAATTTCCAATCGTGTGTACGCGGCATTAGGCCTGCTATGTAATTGTTTCACAGTGTTCTCCTCTACAGGGGAAAATATTGGGTAGGGTCTGTGTTCCCTCAGGTACTGCCTATTAAGTGGGAAGCTGAAACAGCCTCTTGTAGAGAAGGGCTGCTATATATCGACATATTCATCAACCAAAGAAAACTAACCTTAATACTGTTCAAATAGATACCTGATCTGCTGTTTGAGATCTTGAGAAGATTTCAGTAAATGTTTGCAGCATGAAGAGAAGTGTTTGGCTTGTATCCTGTAAAGCTATCAAAGAATCCTTGTTATGACAGATGAAGTGAGTGATGGTTAGATGATAGAAGAGGGCAATGTAACAGTCAAACAGTAGTTGGTAAATTTGAAGAGAACATTATGCTCATCAGGTCTGGTGACTGTTCCTGAGGAGTCACAATGGAGTGTGGAAGTGTGAGCTGGTCTCTTTCTGTAGAAGATGGAGATGAGTCCACTGAGTGCTGCAGGATATATCATGGACCACTAGCTTATTGTTGTCTCTCCATTAGCCCCATCATACCCTATAGAATATTCTTCCTTTGATTCAAAA
Organism: Rana kukunoris; assembly: GCA_029574335.1. Taxonomy (NCBI): domain Eukaryota; kingdom Metazoa; phylum Chordata; class Amphibia; order Anura; family Ranidae; genus Rana; species Rana kukunoris. The sequence continues at coordinate 338,207,448 of CM056050.1, forward strand.
CTATAGTTCATTTTATGGTATGGTACACTTTAGTCCTGTTAGTCTAAGTCTATGGGTTATCTAAGTGCCTCTTTTGATATGTGCAATTATATTATATTATATAGTACGAGCGGCCTTTTACGTCGTTTGCGTAAGCGTATGTCCGGCGTAAAGTTACCCCTGCTATATAGAGGCGTACACCATGTTAAGTATTGACGTCGGGCCAGCGTAGAATTCTCCATCATTCACGTCATTTGTGTAAACCGTTAGCGTCGTTTTCATTGACTATTTGCGACGTGATTTCACGCATGCGCATTGGGATACGTCCACGCCCGTCGCATGCGCAGTTAAAAAAAAACGTCATTTACGTCGGGTCACGATTAATTTAAATAAAACACGCTCTCACCTCTTGCCAATTTGAATTAGATGCGCGAACGCCGGCCCATTTACGCTACGCCGCCGTAAGTTAGGACGCAAGTGCTTTGTGAATACGGAACTTAAGCCGGGCTTCGTGGATCTGGCCCACAGTATACATACACACACTGAAAAGGTACTGGAGAGGTGGGGTAGCTATAATCTTAAGATTTTTTTAAAACACAGATTTTTACATACTGTCCCTGGTTTTACTGAGGCTGGCAATCCTGATGGGACCCCCTAGTGGCATGGGGCCCTCGGGCAGTGGCCGAGTGCACGAATGGTCAGTCTGCCCCTGGAGGTGTCTATTGTTGTTGGCTGCAGGGGATATATTTTATTGTTTTTCTTGTTATCAGTATCAAATTCCATACAAATTACTTGGTTCTGTATTCTCTAAAAGGGATGGTACTGGACGGTGGGTAGGGGATGGAACCAAGGGATAGAAAACAATTGCAACCTAGCTACGATTGCAACAGTTAAATCTGACAATATTTTTCAGAGTCTTACTAATTGCAGTAAAGGACAAGATATATCATACACCTATACCAAAAGGCACACTGTCTTTAAGACCACACCAACTGCATGCAACACTACATACAAGCTTTTCAAAAACCTGATCATTTGAAAGATGCAGCTAATAATCAAGCAGACTTTTCAGTACAAGCAGAATCCAATATCTTGGGTACCAGTTTGTTTTGTGTCTTTTTTTTGACAGGTCCATTTCATACTGTACATGAACTTGGCAGCCCAATTCATTTTTATGGAACATCTTTGCTCTGCAGGATCATTGTAGGCTACCATTAATACAGCCTTGATTGAATATGGAAGGTAAGTATATTAATGGCTGAGCTACACTCAAGGGGGTAGGGAACATTGATAGACAAGCATACATCTGTCTGTGACTATTGTGTACTGCACAGACAATTATCTTTGAACAAGCTAATGTATGTTTTTGGAACTATTTGACTTTAGACTAGTATACTACAAATACCTGAATACAACCACAAGTTTTTCTTGACACTGCCCTGCCTGTGTCGTGTTGACAGAGTGTTTAAATATAGTAATCATTAGATATTATACACACAGGATGGAGGTACCTACATGGGACCTACACAAAACAACGCTGTCTTGTGAAGAAGTCTATGCTTTCTGAATATATGATTTGTAGCTCATATAAATGTTGTGCCATCCCTATGTAGCGCTTACCACTGAAGGAACTGCTGTTTGCTAGGTTCCCTGCTTCCTGTGGTCACAGCTCTGCAAGTAGTAAAATGCACTCAGACACAACTGAGCTAAAAGGTAATATTTATTCAAAATGTATATACAGTATCTCACAAAAGTGAGTACACCCTCACATTTTTGAAAAAAGTTTATTACCGTATTTATCGGTGTATAACACGCACAGGCGTATAACACGCACCCTAACTTTAAGAGGAAAGTTTCAGGGAAAAAACTTCCACAGCCCCCTGCATATAACACGCAGGCACAGTTTACACTTTATTTTTAGGGTAAAAAAGTGAGTGTTATACGCCAATAAATACAGTATATCTTTTCATGGGACAACACTGAAGAAATTACAGTTTGCTACAATGTAAAGTAGTGAGTGTACAGCTTGTATAACAGTGTAAATGTACTTTCTTCTCAAAATAATTCAACACACAGCCAATCATGTCTAAACCGCTGGCAACAAAAGTGACTACACACCTAAGTGAAAATGTCCAAATTGGGCCCAAAGTGTCAATATCCTGTGTGGCCACCACTTTTTTCTAACATTGCCTTAACCCTCTTGGGCATGGAGTTCCCCAGAGATTCACAGGTTGCCACTGGAGTCATCTTCCACTCCTCCATGATGAGAATATGCTCTGCTTCAGTATGTCACAGTATGTTGCATTCATGTTTCCCTCAATGAACTATAGCTCCTCGGTTCCAGCAGCACTCATGCAGCCACAGACCATGACACTCCCATCACCATGCTTGACTGCAGGCAAGACACACTTGTCTTTGAATTTATCACCTTGCCGTCAGTGGCGGTGAGTCCATTAAGGGCGCACGGGCACCACACCCTCTCTCCAGCTACCCCTATATGTATCATGAATCTATCCATGACCGCCGCTGCCACCCCCTATTCAGGTGTCCGGACCCCTTTCTGAATATAGGGCCATGGTTGTTTTTTTGAAGCACCTGATTAGAGCCATAGGTTCTAATAGGCTTCAAAAAAGGTGGACTTGTGGCGCAGAGCAGTGCGCTCGGAATCCACCCAGATGTGTTAGAAAAGCGAATGAATATTCTCTTTTCTAACACTGAACTGCCTCTCAGTCAATCAGGAGTCACGGGTCTAATACCCGTCACCTGATTGGCTGAAGGTACAAGTGATCCCATTGGCTGTCCACAGCTCGCCACCATATCCACAGCTTGCTGCCATTGCCCGCTGCCTGACCCACCACAACTTGCCGCCATCACTCAATCAGGGCTGTCCTAATGAGAGGGCACACCTGGGCACTACCCAGGGGCCCCAGCTGCATGGGGGCCCCTGCACTTTCCCCAAAGCAGCTAGAACTTGAGCCCACGCTGCCCCCAAAATTGGGGGCTCCACGATAGCACTGAGAGTGGTAGATACACAGGGGAGGCAGTCTGCCTCCTACCTACTTGATGTCTGTTTACCTTCCCTGTCATCATTGTAGGGGCCCCAGAGCATTACTTTGCCCAGGGGCCCATGATGCTATTAAGACGGCCCTGCACCCGATGCCTGACCCGCCACCACATTGGGGTAAGTGCCAGGCAGACAGCGGGCAGGTGGGCGGCTGTCACAGTTGCTGCATATAATGGGGCACAGTTGAATGCATATGATGGGCACAGTTGGCTGTATATGATGGACACAATGGGCATATATGATAGGCACAGTTGGCTGCATATGATGGGAACAGTAGCTGTATATTATGGGCACAGTGGCTGCATTTGCTGGGCACAGTTGGCTGCATATGATGGTCACAGTGGCTGCATTTGCTGGGCATAGTTGGCTGCATATGATGGGCACAATGGCTGCATATGATGGGCACAGTTAGCTCCATATGATGGGCACAGTTGGCTGTAAATGATAGGCACAGTGGCTGCATATGATGGGCACAGTGGCTGCATTTGCTGGGCACAGTTGGCTGCATTTGCTGGGCACCGTGGCTGCATATGATGGGCACAGTTGGCTGCCACTGGAGAGGAGGCAACTTTATTCGGCAATTAAGTAAAAGGGAATCTCATTGGATTTATGAAACCCATGTTCTTTGTCCGGACGGACTTAATGTCGATTTCGATATTAATTGTTTTATTTCTGATCGTTGATTTTATTTTATTTATTTTGTATTTCTGCTACTATTGTTGTAATTGTTTTATATGAATTATGTGTATTTTTTATATACAAATTTTTAATATATATATATATATATTTTTTTAAATATGTGTATGTTGCGATTGGCTGCGGATGTCTTCACGTCCATTTTTCTATGTATGGTTTCGCATATGTTAGTTGAAGGGGTTGTATGTCTTTTTTTTAATATATGGTGTTTTCACCATTGACCTAAATTATGTATGGTCATGTATTATATTGTGGTATGCTATTGTACCACTAGAGGTCAGTTTTTTTTTTTTTTTTTTCCCGTGGTTCACATTCACTTCAATATGTTGTTGTGTTTAGTGCTGGCACCGCCAGCTGAATGGGACACGGTGCCGGGAAATAGATGAAAATTCCCCCTTAATTTCATCCCCTCCCATCGCAGGGACAGGAAGTGGGGTAATTCTCTGCAATGGGGTCACCAACGGCCATATTAGAAGCAGCAGAAAAGTATTTACTATTTTCGGGTCTGTCCACTAGAGGTCAGAATTTTTTTTTTTTTTTTGTGTTAATCCCTGGTCATCTGACATGTGAGGTCACATGACTTGATGGGCGCGGCTTGGGATTTCCCATTGCTTCTCCATGACCACGGGTCTCTATATCTTGGGTGTTTGTCCATTCATCCCTACATTCCGCTGAAGAAGTCCTGTCCTAGGGACGCAACGTTCGGAGGGAAGGACGTGACGGCACCCGCAGCCACTGCAACACATGTTTTTTTATCGCTGTTTACCCTGGCACTGGATCAGTGCCTTGAAAATGTGAGTTTTATACATTTGTTTTGTTAAACCTTGTGCGCATACAGAGTACACTATGTTATCTCCTTTTTTTTATGAATGAATGATCATCTGGTCGGAGTGTATCTGTTTTGGCTTCATGCTTGTCAGCTGGCAACTTCATCCCCTGGATTTATCCCTTATGGGAAAGCGCTATTGACCCTGATCTCATTATAGGGTCTGATCTGGGAGGTGAGAGGCCATTTTTACTACTGGTGGAGGTGTTTTTCTTCTATCCACGATTCATCACCTGCATGTGTGTGAATTTTACCACTATTGGATTATCACAAGGAGGATCTTTGGATGGACTTTTATATAGCGCTGCACTATTCTTTGTTTATATCTTTCCAGGAACTTATCTAATTGATTCCTAGTGTTCAGCTGCTTACTATTATATTATTTTGTGTTTTTATTGCGCTGATTGATTTTCTTTTATAAAGCTGTGAAGTTGCATTTGATGTTTTTGTTTCAGTCACTATTGGTTGCCGCCACTCAAGCTTGACACCATCTGAACCAAATAAGCTTATCTTGGTCTCATCAGACCACATGACATGGTTCCAGTAATCCATGTCCTTAGTCTGCTTGTCTTCAGCAAATTGTTTGTGGGCTTTCTTGTGCATCATCTTTTTCCTCGACAACCATGAAGACTAATGTGATAAAGTGTACAACGTATGGTCTGAGCACTGACAAGCTTACCCCCCACCCCTTCAACCTTTTCAGCAATGATGGCAGCACTCATACATCTATTTCCCAAAGACAACCTCTAAATATGCCGCTGATCATGTGCACTCAACTTCTTTGGTCGACCATGTCAAGACCTGTTCTATATGGAACCTGTTCTGTTAAACCGCTTTATGGTCTTGGCCACCGTGCTGCAGCTTAGTTTCAGAGTCTTGGCAATCTTCTTATAGCCTAGGCAATATTTATGTAAAGCAACAATTATTTTTTTCAGATCCTCACAAAGTTCTTTGGCATGAGGTGCCATGTAAAATTTCCAGTGACCAATATGTAACAGCAAATTTAACACACTTGCTCCCCATTCGCACCTGAGACCTTGTAACACTAATGAGTCACATGACACCAGGGAGGGAAAATGGCCAATTGGGTCCAATTTTAAATTTTTTACTTAGGGGTGTACTCACCTGTGTTTCCAGCAGTTTAGACATTAATGATTGGGTGTTGAGTTATTTTGAGGGGACAGCAAATTTACACAGTTATACAAGCATTACACTCACTACTTTACACTGTAGCAAAGTGTAATTTCTTCAGTGTTGTCACATGAAAAGATATAATAAAATATTTCCAAAAATGTAAGAGGTGAACTTACTTTTATGTGATACTGTAGTACCCCAACTGTGTAAAGGAAATGTAAACAGTAGTAACTACTAAACAAATAGGTAAGACAATGGCAATTAAGATATATGGTTGTTGACAAACAAGTGTCATAGAGAGTACCCCCAAACCCTATGCTAGGAGTAATCCTGCCTAAAGTTAGAAATACTACAATAATAGTTTGACAGTCTGTATTAAACCAAGCAGTGTCTATTGCAGTGTCTCTTCCTCTCTCAGATGTAATGGTAAGCATATTGCCAGCAGCCAGATGCACGCACTCTTTCACTTAATGTCCACTTTGCATCTCCCTGAGCCCGGGAAGGAACAAGCCTCCTATTTTACCCCCAGAATTTCAGGATCTGCAGTTCCTCTGCTTCAATCAACAAATCAGGTTTAGACTGTAGGGAACTACTTCTCACACAATCCTAAATTCCATCCAGCATTCACAGCAGTTTAAGTAGTTTACATCCTATTCCTCTGGGTGGTGGGTAGAATTAGCAGGCGACACAAAAGTGCTGTAATAACAGTCCTGCTGCTGTCCCTTTGTAAAAACAGGCAGGGGCAGCAGCAGCAAAAGCAATGAAAATGGCAGCCATGTATCTGTTTCTGTCTGGCAGTCTGCCAGTGCCGTGGACTGGAGCTACGTTTATATTGTTCATATTGGCCTAGGAATGGGAAGAAGGTCTTTGGCCAGGTTTACATGCGCTCCGTCTTTAAGAGCACGTCACATGACATGTAAAAATCAATCTCTCCCTATGAGAGCCATCGTAACTGGTCCAACTTGTGTCGGTCCGACTTTGGAAAAGGTTCCTGCACTACTTTGGAGGATAGTGGGTAGGGAGAGTCTAATAGGTGAATATTTATGTGGCCATTACCTTGGGAGAGGTGCCCAGATGTGTCTGAAATACAAATACAAATACTCTGAGATTGAGAGTAGAAGGGTCTTGTCCCTGAGGAGAAGACCAAAGCCGGGGGGCTGTTTGCCCCCTAGGCAAGCCTGACATGTGTCTGCGGTTTGCTGAAGCTGACTGAGGGACATTTTCGTCTGGGGATCTAGTCTGGTATCACTGGAAGGGTGTCTGTAACATATTGGAACTAATTATCCAAGGACATTAGTGAGTACAGGCTGGTGTGAGAGATCCTTGAAATTTTGTGCTGCTACCATCCCTCTTGTGCAAGAGTTAAGCCTCATGCGCACGATCGGACTTCCATCTGACTTTTCCGTGGATTTTGGTACGAATTACTTGTTCTGCATACACACGGCAGAACATTTTCAGACAAATTTCACTAAATCATGTGGTTTTTCAGCTCTTTACTTCCACCTTTGGGCAACTTCTGCTATTGTTGGCTGATGTTTAGCATTAGTTCAGAACATGCGTTTTTGTACTTTGGACTTTAGTCTGATTTACTTGTGTACACATGATCGGATTATCCTCCATTGGACATTTGTTGCCAAAAAGTTTGATAGCATTCACAGCGAACATTTGTCTGATGAAAATCCGAAAACAATTGTATGATGCAGCATACAAACGGTCGGATTGTCTGATAAAACACGTCCGTCGGACCATTGTTGTCAAATAGTCCAATCTTGTGTATGGACCTTTAGTTATGTTCAAAGGGGACATTGTGTCTGAAAAGCTCAGTCCATTATTTGCAGAAAGCAAGGGCTCTTTGTTCATACTACTGCTCTGCTAAATCTTGTGTAATAGAGTCAGTTCTACCTAATGAGAATCCACTACTAAAGTGTCCCTGAAAAGCTTGGTACAATATTTGTTGCAAGCAATGATTCTTATTTGCCTTAATAATAGGAGGTCAATGCCTAGTACACAAGGCCAGACTTTCCGAGAAAAAAAGTCTGACAGGCTTTTTTTCTCGGAAAGTCCGGCCGTGTGTAGCCTCAATCTGACTTTTTTGGTGGAAGTCCAACAGACCTTAGATAGAGAACCTATTCTCTTTTTTTCCGTTGGACTTCCAAAAGACTCACGGCGGACTTTTGCACGGTCAAAAGTCAGATCGTGTGTACGAGGCATTAGTGTCCTCAAGTCCACTACTAAACACTATTGGAGTATCCTACAGTTACCCTAAACCTATCCAAGTTCAAGTTCTGCAATAAAGCATTAGAAAACCATACCCCTAGACTGTTCATTAAGCCAAAGGAGTGACTGTGTGCCTGGCTGCAGGGCAATTATGGGGAAAATAATATTTACAATGTATGAGTTTTGATTGCCCCATTCAAGTAAACATGAGGGCAAGCCTCAATGAAAGACCTTCCAGCATCAGAGCAACATTGTGATGGTTTTCCCAGCCAGGGAGCAACATCATGTTTAAAGATATTTGCACTCATTGACAACAGACTTGCTAGAGTGATTTTTTTTTTTCATTTTCATACTTGCCTAGATCCAATGCTGCATCTGTCCCCCGGCGCCTCTGCATTAATAAACGAGCAGTCGAACACTGCCGATGGCTCGGTTCTCCTAGCTCCCCGAGAAGAGAGCTGCTGACTGTCAATCATCAGCTCTCCGCTCTGCGGCTTGCTGAGAGGCTGAGGCGGGTATCAATACAGGCACCTGGCAGATCCAGACTTTATTGTCATTATGATGCAGTGCCTGGACTAATATATGTGACATCAGCAGAGAGCGAATTTCAGACCGCTCTCTACTGAAAACAGGTCACAGGAGTTGAAAAACGAATTGCACTACTGTGAACCGTAGGAGAAGCCCAACTAAACAAGCTCTGGCTGGACTTCTCCTTTAAGTTTAGCTATTTGAAGGACACACAGGATCTTTTGCAGCCCCACACTTTTCTCTGAAATGCTCTTATCCTCTAAAACAAGATTTATTGACATGACAAATTCTATTATTTGCTTGACATCATCTTGAAGATTATTTTGTTTTCTTGTTGTTTACCTTATATTCCTTCTTACAGTATATACCATTATTATCTCTGTTTAACTATGTTCTTCCTACTGTAATAATCCCTACTGAAAATAGATTGCTTTGAAGTGACTTAAGTAGAATTTAAAAAATGTCAGAAGCATTCTTGCTTTCACAGTCCGTCAGCTGAGTGATAAATCTTTGTTTTAGTGCCTTGCAGCTGATGATATAAATGAGGCCTGATTTAAAACCCTGCATGGGAGGCTGTGCCAATTCTTTACAATGTATTTCCTCCAGCTCCATCCACGCATCTTCCGCCTTTGCTTGAAACACCATTCACAAAATGATGGTATCTGGATGTGACTGTTGCAGCAATTCCAACAATGATGATCAGAACATAAAACCCAGCACCATTAAATAGTGATCTTGTGTATTGATAATAGAGCCTCTGAGCCATGACTGTCTCCAGTGGTATTAAAAAAAGTAACTGTGCTAGAAATATTACTTGAGTGAATGATTAATGTTTTAGTGCTTCTTTAAAATATAGAACAAGAAAAAGTCAATATCAACTACCACAAAACACAGACCAGAAGTAAGTGACATTTCAGTTATGGGTGGAGTCTGGTAGTACAATTCAACTACTGCCTTCCAATTGAAAGTGGTGTTTGGAAACATCCACCACTCACAAACTTACGCTATTCACTGTTTTTCGTTAGGTGTCATTCACATCTTCATGTTTCATAAATGCGTGACAAAACACAAAAAGACATACATTTTGGCGAACGCTTACAAAAACATACTGCAAAAGCGCTGAAACTGTGGGTCATCCTTGTCGTACCATTAATTGTTTTACAGCACCCCAGGGGTGGTTAGCAGATGCATGTTTTGCTGCGTTTGTCATATCCTTTAGATCCCTTTAAGTGAGCAGGCTTGTAAGGGATTTTCTGTGGTAAACATTTTATTGTTGTTTATTTGAGTTTTAACTACTGTACATTTTCCTGTTGGTGCATTACAATATAAGATAACGTATAAACTCAAGTATAAATAGACCGGAATATAAGCCGAGGCACCTAAAAAACTGGGAAAACCTATTGACTCAAGTATAAGCCTAGTGTGTCCATGTGCATGCCTCACTGTGTCCATGCCTCACTGTGCCCATGCCTCACTGTGTCCATGCCTCACTGTGCCCATTAGGGTGACCACGTGTCCCGGATTACCCGGGACAGTCCCGCATTTTGCAGGTCTGTCCCGAGCACCTTCATTCCAGGACAACACAGTGTCCTGGAATGTAACTGACACAGCCACCTCCCAGGCCAATCTTATGCCCCCAAAAAAGGCCACCACATCACCTTTTTACTCACTGACAGTACTTGTCCTGGCCGGGAATGCCTGGAGGAGCACAATCTGATTTTTGGGAAGGGAGGGTGTCCCTGAATAGTAGTTTGTAAATGTGGTCACCCTAGTGCCAATGCCTCACTGTGTCCATGATTAGACTGACGTTTAACATGGGAGTCTATGGAAGGGGTGCCCGGCTTTGAAAAATCGGTGCTCCATGGCCGTAGGTCCCCCGGACAACAAACTTTAAACACTTGTAGATGAAGAATGTGTGCCAAGTTTGGGGTCCAGGGAACGGTACCGGGTTCCCAAAGTCCGGGAGATCAGGTGCAAAAAAGTGACTTAAGTATAAGCTGATGGGGCATTTTCAGCACAAAAATATATGCTGAAAAACTTGACTTATACTCGAATATACAGGTGGTTCTCAAAAAATTTGCATATTGTGATAAAGTTCATTATTTTCTGTAATGTACTGATAAACATTAGACTTTCATATATTTTAGATTCATTACACACAACTGAAGTAGTTCAAGCCTTTTATTGTTTTAATATTGATGATTTTGGCATACAGCTCATGAAAACCCCAAATTCCTATTTCAAAAAATTAGCATATTTCATCCGACCAATAAAAGAAAAGTGTTTTTAATAAAAAAAAGTCAACCTCCAAATAATTCTGTTCAGTTATGCACTCAATACTTGGTCGGGAATCCTTTTGCAGAAATGACTGCTTCAATGCGGCGTGGCATGGAGGCAATCAGCCTGTGGCACTGCTGAGGTATTATGGAGGCCCAGGATGCTTCGGTAGCGGCCTTAAGCTCATCCAGAGTGTTGGGTCTTGCGTCTCTCAACTTTCTCTTCCCAATATCCCACAGATTCTCTATGGGGTTCAGGTCAGGAGAGTTGGCAGGCCAATTGAGCACAGTAATACCATGGTCATTTACCAGTGGTTTTGGCACTGTGAGCAGGTGCCAGGTCGTGCTGAAAAATGAAATCTTCATCTCCATAAAGCTTTTCAGCAGATGGAAGCATGAAGTGCTCCAAAATCTCCTGATAGCTAGCTGCATTCACCCTGCCCTTGATAAAACACAGTGGACCAACATCAGCAGCTGACATGGCACCCCAGACCATCACTGACTGTGGGTACTTGACACTGGACTTCAGGAATTTTGGCATTTCCCTCTCCCCAGTCTTCCTCCAGACTCTGGCACCTTGATTACCAAATGACATGCAAAATTTGCTTTCATCCGAAAAAAGTACTTTGGACCACTGAGCAACAGTCCAGTGTTGCTTCTCTGTAGCCCAGGTCAGGCGCTTCTGCCTCTGTTTCTGGTTCAAAAGTGGCTTGACCTGGGGAATGCGGCACCTGTAGCCCATTTCCTGCACACGCCTGTACACGGTGGCTCTGGATGTTTCTACTCCAGACTCAGTCCACTGCTTCCACAGGTCCCCCAAGGTCTGGAATCGGTCCTTCTCCACAATCTTCCTCAGGGTCCGGTCACCTCTTCTCGTTGTGCAGTGTTTTCTGCCACACTTTTTCCTTCCCACAGACTTCCCACCGAGGTGCCTTGATACAGCACTCTGGGAACAGCCTATTCGTTCAGAAATTTCTTTCTGTGTCTTACCCTCTTGCTTGAGGGTGTCAATGATGGCCTTCTGGACAGCAGTCAGGTCGGCAGTCTTACCCATGATTGCGGTTTGGAGTAATGAACCAGGCTGGGAGTTTTTAAAAGCCTCAGGAATCTTTTGCAGGTGTTTAGAGTTAATTAGTTGATTCAGATGATTAGGTTAAGAGCTCGTTTAGAGAACCTTTTCATGATATGCTAATTTTTTGAGATAGGAATTTTGGGTTTTCATGAGCTGTATGCCAAAATCATCAATATTAAAACAAGAAAAGGCTTGAACTACTTCAGTTGTGTGTAATGAATCTAAAATATATGAAAGTCTAATGTTTATCAGTACATTACAGAAAATAATGAACTTTATCACAATATGCAAATTTTTTGAGAACCACCTGAATACGGTAGATGTTTTTGATATTTATGATGTATTTTCTGGGGTGGGACCTGAAAGGCAAGGGTTAACGCTGCTGGTCAGGCTTTCCTTTTTCAGGGAAACATCGACCTCCAAGTCACACCACATAAATAAAGGGCTCCAAGGAGGGAGAGGAGGGTAGCAGGAAGTCAAGACATAGCCATAACTCTGCTGCTCAGTGCCCTTGTGGGAGCCCAGTCGGGGTTCCTGAAGGGCCAAGATTTACATGGACTTATGCTACCAGAATTTCGATTTTTGTGGATTATTTTTGGCCTTTGGATTTATGTCCAATAGTCGAGTCTTGCCTTGCAAAGTGCCTTTTATGGACTTTACTACCTATTTAACCTCTTGCATCTGCCCTATAGCTGTTTTACTGCTACAGGGTGGCAGCTGTGCACCAGATCACGTATATATACATAATCCCGCAGTTCCGGGTAGGAAGCGTCATTGCTTGTGCATGCTGGTGTCTTGCTACCACTGTAATTACACACAGCGCAAGCTGATCGACGGGTGCTTGATGTCCGCCGGCACCATTTTATCATGCAGAGGCACAGAACTGCAATCTGCCTACTTAAACAAGGCAGATTGCCTTTCTGACAGGGGAAAGAGATGGAGTTTGTATCCCGGCAAAGCAGCGAAAAAAATTCCATCTCTTCCCCTAGTAAAAGCATCTCATACAGTTCACATAAACACTGGTTAGACACGCGGTTAACCATTTTATCGCACCTGATGTTTAACACCTACCAAGCCAGTGGCATTAGTACAGTGAAAGTGCACAGTTTATAGACGCTATAACTTTTGCGCATACCAATTAATATACATATGCAACTATTTCAATAGACTGGGAGAGAAGGAAAAAATAAGAAAAGAATCTCTCCTTGCCAATATTTCAATTATCCCTAAAATGGGAAAAGACGATACTCTTTGTTCTAATTACCGTCCAATAGCATTATTGAATGCTGACATAAAGGTCTATGCAAAAATATTGGCAACGAGGATAAGGGCATTAATGCCGGACCTAATAAACGCAGATCAGACAGGATTTATAAAGGGGAGAGAAGGTCGGGATAATAGTTTACGAACTCTATTGTTTCTACGGGAGTATGACAAGAAGAAACCCCCAGTCGTACTCATGTCAATAGATGCTCAAAAAGCTTTTGATAGAGTCGACTGGGGGGTTTATGATAGAAACTCTGTGAACTATAGGATTGGGACCTAGATTCATGAAATGGGTGGAAAACCTATATAATTACACGACGGCAAGGGTAAAGGTCAACGGGAGTGTGTCGTCTGTGTTTTAAATGATAAACGGAACGAGACAGGGCTGCCCGCTCTCGCCCCTCCTGTATGTAATATCGTTGGAACCATTATTGGCCAGGATACGGAACAATCCGGATATAGGGGGGGTGAGAGTGGGAGAGGAGGAGCATAAGGTTGCGGCGTACGCAGACGACATCCTCCTATATGTGACCAAGCCGAGACTCTCTCTTCCCAATGTAATGAAAGAAATAAAAAAATATGGGGAACTTTCTAATTTTAAAATGAATCCTATAAAAACGTTCATCCTGAACCTGGGAATAGACGCAAAAGAAGAAAAAGATTTACAGAAAACATTTCCTTTTATCTGGGAAAAAAAAAAACTTTAACATATTTAGGAATAAAGATTACACCTAGAGAAGAAAAACTATACGTGGCCAACTATATCCCATTAGTTAATGAAATAAAACAAGATTTGAAAAACTTAGCAAAGAGACCGATCTCCTGGGTAGGGAGGATCAATGCATTTAAAATGATGGTTTTACCAAAAATAATATACAAGTTCCAAATGCTCCCCATAAGAATCCCACAAAGCGTTTTCAAGATAATAAAAACTATAATTTTGAAATACATTTGGCAGGGCAAAAAGGTCAGAGTAAACTATACCACTCTAAGTCGTTAAAAAAAAATAAAAATAAAAAAAAAAGGGGGGATTGGCGCTCCCAGACATAAAAAGATATTACAACGCCAACATTTTAGCAAGGTTAGTTGAATGGACAAACATATACACTCAAAAGAAATGGGGACAGATGGAAGACACAATGTTTGACACAATTAAATAAGAACGTTTGGATCCCACCTAAATTTAGAAAAATGGGCACGGACACACACGGTATAATGAAAAATGTATTTAAAATATGGGACACATTATATAAGCAGGAAAAATGGGAATACAACTCCCCACTAGTCCCATTAGCTGGCACACATTTCTTTCCACTTGGTAACAAGACACGAATGGGAAAGAATCTGGGAACTAAAAGATTAGGGGAAATTGTTATACTAGGGAAAATAAGGTCAAGAAACGATTTTCAAACACAGGAAGGGGTGCAACATTTTAGCGAATGGAAATACTTTCAATTAAAACACTTTGTGAGCACTTTACCACAGCCGATAAGAGATGATAAAACACTAAACTCAATAGAAAAACTATGCTCCACCGGAAATCACAACAACATGGAATTGCGGTACTATATGGGATATTAACAGACTTAGAGACGCAGGGAACACTGACATGCGTAGAAAAGTGGGGACAGGACATCGGGGAAAAGCTAGAGGAGTTGGCATCTGACCCCTGAAAGAATGAATAAAATACACCCAAATAACTCTGCGTTGTGCTGGAGGGAATGTAACCAAGTAGGAACCACAGTGCATGTTTGGTGGGACTGCCCGAGAATACAAGAGTACTGGAAAGAAGTTTTAGAATATATAGAAGAAATTACAGGAGAAAAGATTGTACAAAACCCCTTGACCTGTTTGTTCCATGGAACGGATAGGCCAAAAAAACGGTATGGACCGACCCTGGTCCCGGTGTTGCTGAATGCAGCAAAGGGCCTAATTCCAAAATACTGGTTACACCCACAGAGGCCATCCATAAAAGAATGGATACATCGAGTTGATTATATATCAGAAATGGAATATCTGGGACAAGGGAATTGACAATTGGGAGAAGAGGCTAGAAGCAGAACAGTCTGGGAGCAATGGAGAGCATTAAAAATGTCAGAAAAATTCGTACAGGCAATGATAGAAATAGACAGGTGAGACCTAGGTAGTAATAGCGAAACTAAACTTAAAAGCTGACCGACAGAACCGAAGGTAGGTGGGGGCGGGGGGGGGGGCGAGGACTAGTGGGGAATTAAAAGATGAAGGAAAGGTAGTAACTTAGGGGCGGGATTTTCTCTATGGAATGATGGCCATAACTAAAAAAGTCTATTTAAGAGTGACTTCCTTTTTTTATTTCTCTCTTTTTGCTTGGATATAGCAGCAAGGGAAGAAGTGAACAATATAAAAAGAAAAAAAAAACACATACAAAAGGAACGAAAGAAAAAAGGGAAAAGAAGAAGAAGAAGAAGAAGAAGAAAAAAAAAAAAAGGCAAATGATTGGAAAACCACACGTGATGCGAGACCATAGAGGAGACGTGATGGGCGGAGTCACCGTGAGCATGTCTCGCTGACCTGTTTCCTGGTTGAGTCTAATGTGGGGGGGGAAAAAAATACCAATTCATTTACGCTTATTGTTTTTTTTTTTTTTTTTTTCAAAAATATGTAGTAGAATACACATTGGCCTAAACTTCTGAATAAATAGAATATATTGGACTGAACCTGACCCCTATGCTAAATCGCTGTCGAGATAGGGTTAAAGTTTGGAGTAGGCTTAAGATATCCCTTGCGGGCCCCGTGAACCTTCTCAAGATGATTATGATGCCGCAATTATTGTATATACTCCACAACACAGCAATGGTAATCCCATTTTTGGGGTCGCTCCTCTGGCAGTCGAAGCCAACTAGACTCCAACTGGAACAGCTGCAGCGCCCAAAAGACGCTGGAGGGCTGGCGTTGCCTAACCCTTGGCTCTACTATCTGGCTTCACATCTGGCTTGTGGGCACGTCACATATGAGGCGGTGAGCGGGAAGGCCGAAGTTACGCTGCAGCGCTGTCAGGCGAGCAGCAGCAGGGTGAGAATGCCAAAAGTGCACACAGAAGTCCCGCACTTTCTGCAGCAGCTGTGGCATATCGGGGTAAGTTTTAAGGAACCTCTGCACCACCAAATTCAGCACATGCGCTAGGCAAGTTATGCACGTTAAACCGGCTAGGCCCAGAGCTGCTACGAGATTTCGCCCGTTATCGCACACCACCAGGCCCGGCTTGAGGCTCACTGATGCCAACCACTCATCGGTCTGTTGTTTCATGTCCCTCCACAACTCCTGTGCGGTGTGGAGTTTTTCCCTCAAACAGGAACGTTTTAAAACTGCCTGCTGGACCCATGGCTGTGTTGAAGTTGGTGGTGAATGTGTTACGCTGACCGGATTACAGTAGAGGGTGAGGAAGCGGAGTAAGAGGAGTTAGCAACAGGAGGCAAACTGAAGCGCCCTTCAATCCTCGGTGGTGGAAGGACATGCGCCAAACTGCTATCCGCCTCAGGCCCAGCTGCCACTGTATTTACCTAGTGCGCTATTAGGGAGATATAACGTCCCTGACCATGCTTACTGGTCCACGTATCCGTAGTTAGGTGGACCTTGGCACAGATGGCGTTGCGAAAGTGCACACCTGATTTTGTCCCCCACTTGGTTGTGCAGGGAAGGGATGGCTCGCCTGGAAAAGTAGTGGCGGCTGGGCACGACGTACTGTGGGACAGCCAATGCCATCAGGTTTTTAAAACTCTGCGTCTCCACCAGACGGAATGACAGCATTTCAAAGGCCAGGAATTTTGAAATGCTGGCATTCAGGGCCAGGGATCGCGGGTGGGTAGGGGGGTACTTCCTCTTCCGCTCCAGTGTTTGGGAGATAGAGAGCTGAATGCTTCCATGGGAAATTGTGGAGATGTTTGGTGACCCAGGTGGTAGTGTTGCTTGCCGGTCCTCTAATTGTGGAGTGGCAGGTGGCACTGTCACTGCAGAGATGGATGAAGAGGTCGAGAGGCCCGAGACTGAAGCAGAAGAGGAAGCAGGAGGAGCCAGAAACCTTTCTTGGTTTTTGAGGTGTCTACTCCACTGCAGCTCATGCCTGGTCATGCAGGTTGTGCTCAGGTTGGGAACATTTATGCCTCGCTTCAGCCTTTGATTGCACAGCGTCATCAGCACATTGTGTGGAGAACTGCCACGCTAGCGAACTCCTTGGACCTGGCTTTGGTGTGCTCGGTCCCTTGCTGCATTGGGCAGTAGCAGGCATACTGTCTAGGGGACGGACACTCTGCTTTGGCACCCTGCTCCCTCTTCTGCTGTGCAAACACAGCCTCTTCCTCCGAACTACATGGGTCACCTGCATGAGGTTGATTCCATGTGGCGTCGACGACCTCATTGTCCACCACATCATCTTCCACCCAGTCTTCACCACTGCCCTCCTTGTCGATCTGCACAATTTCTAAAGCAGCAGCAGTTGGCAACTGTGTTTCTTCATCATCCGAGACGTGCTGTGATGGTCCCCCCATGTACTCATCTTGAAACATAAGTGGTTGGGCATCGGTGCACTCAATCTCTTCCACTTCTGGGGCAGGGCTAGGTGGATGGCTGATTTGGCTGCTTGGCTGATTTGCAAGGGGGTAAGGTGAAAGACTGATGGACATCGGCTGCAGGTACCAACTCCGATCTTTTTGAAAGACAATGTGAAGGAACTGAAGGCACTGTCAGCAATCCAACCTACTATCGCCTGTTCTGCTCCTGGCCTCAACATTCGTAGAGCCGGATTAGGCCCCATCAAATACCGCTGCAGGCTCTGTCGCCTACTCGCACCTGAGGAAGGTGTTTCACTTGTGGGTGTAGCTGGCACAGATCGACCACATCCTCTCCCTGCAACAGGAGCTCCACCAGCAGCACCACGACCGCGGCCACGTCCCTTATTTTACGTTCTCCTCATATTTCTCAAATGTAGGATCTTGCCCTAAATGGGTGTTGTTTGAATATAACAACAGAAGAACACTAGCTAACGTGCTTATCTCAAACCTACAGATATTCAGGAAATGCACCAAAAAAAATAAAAAATTGCCCAAAATAATTGTTTTTTTGAATAGCACAATAGAAAACAGTATGTAAAGTGTGTATCTCACACGTACAGATATGCAGGCAAGACTGCAAACACTGGAGGAAAAACTGTAAAATATATTTTTTTGTCCTAAATGGGTGTTTTTTTAATACAACAATAGGAGAACACTAGCTAAAGTGTTTATCTCACACCTACAGATATGGAGGAAACACTGAGAAACACTGGAGGAATCACTGCAAAATCTTTATTTTTTCCCTAAATGGTTGTTTTTTGAATAGCACAATAGAAGAAAAGTATATAAAGGGTGTATCTGACAGGAACATATGCAGTGCTGCTGCACTTTGATTTGTGAAGCAGGACTGACTCCTATATATTGCTCTCCCTATAAGCACAATCAGGAACCTTTCCCTAAACTATCTACTACAGAATATCTCACAGGAACATATGCAGTGCTGGTGTAATATGCAGAGTATCTCACAGGAACATATGCAGTGCTGGTGTAATATGCAGAGTATCTCACAGGAACATATGCAGTGCTGGTGCAATAGGCAGCGTATCTCACAGGAAAATATGCAGTGCTGGTGTAATATGCAGAGTATCTCACAAGGAACATATGCAGTGCTTGTGCAATATGCAGAGTATCTCACAGGAACATATGCAGTGCTCTTGCAATATTCAGAGTATCTCACAGGAACATATGCAGTGCTGCTGCAATTTGATTTGTGAAGTAGGACTGACTCCTATATATTTCTCTTCCTATTAAAACAATCAGGAACCTTTCCCTAAACTATCTAATGCAGAGTATCTCACAGGAACATATGCAGTGCTGGTGCAATATGCAAAATATCTGACAGGAACATATGCAGTGCTGGTGTAATATGCAGAGTATCTCACATGAACATATGCAGTGCTGCTGCAATTTGATTTGTGAAGTAGGACTGACTCCTTACTAATTCTCTCCCTATAAGCACAATCAGGAACCTTTCCCTAAAGTAGCTAATGCTATGTAGATCGCCGAGTTTTGTAATTTGATTTCTGATTGATTTCAATCCTATCAAAATCTCTCCCTGAGAGCAGTAGCTGCAGCCTTTCCCTACCCTAGCTAAAACAGAGTGACAAGCTGTGCTATGTGCCTCTAGCTTATATAGAGGCTGGGTCACATGCTGGGTCACATTCTGCACTGGCAAATCACAGCCATGCCATTAGTAGGCATGATTGTGATGGTTTCTAGGTCACACGAGTAAAACAAATGGTGATTGGCTGCCCTGCAGCGCACTATTACATAGCCGAACACCGGACCCGAACCCGAACTTACAGCAAATTCTTTAGGTTCGGGTCCGGGTACCAAAAACCTAAAGTTCGGTACGAACCCGAACTTTACAGTTCGGGTTCGCTCAACCCTACTCGTGAGGCCTAATGTGTGAGAAAAATGATTCCTGTATCCAATAGAAATCATTGTGTCAACAGTGTAGAAATTTGGCCATGGATTAAAAGGGGCTTGATTTACTAAAGGCAAATAGACTGTGCACTTTGCAAAGCATTTGTTTCAAAGCTTATTAAATGAGCAAAAGCTCTGGTGACTTCCATCATCCAATCATGTGTCAGCAAAAATGCTGTTTTTTTGTTTTCCTTGCATGTGATTGGATATTCTTTGCAAAATGCAGCTTTACCTCATTTACTAAGCTCTGGAGCAACTGCCTTATTTGCCTTTAGTAAATTAACCCCAATGAGTCATTATATATGCTCGTGTAGGAGTCTCATTTTTAATTTAGAGTGCCGCTTTAACACTGATTTCATGTGAACATGGCCTGGGTGTGTTTTTTCTTTAACTTCTTAAGGACCGCCCCCTGCACATATACGTCGGCAGAATGGCACGGCTGGGCACATCCACATATATTTACGTTGGTTCTAGTACCCAGCCATGGGTCACGGGCACGCGTCCGCGGCACGCTCCCGTGACCCGGTACGAAGCTCCGTGACCGGGACCGTGGGACTCGCGGACCCGATCGCCGCTGGAGTGCGGTGATCGGACCCCGGAGCTGAAGAACGGGGAGAGCCGTGTGTAAACACGGCTTCCCCGTGCTTCACTGTGGCTGCAGCATCGATTGCGTCATCCCTTTTATAGGGGGGGCACGTTCGATGATGTCACACCTACAGCCACACCCCCCTACAGTTGTAAACACACACAGGGAACACTCAAATCCTACAGCGCCCCCTTGTGGTTAACTCCCAAACTGCAACTGTCATTTTCACAGTAAACAATGCAATTTAAATGCATTTTTTGCTGTGAAAATGACAATTGTCCCAAAAATGTGTCAAAATTGTGTCCGCCATAATGTCACAGTCACGAAAAAAATCGCTGATCGCCGCCATTAGTAGTAAAAAAAAGAAAAATGAATAAAAATGCAATAAAACTATCCCTTATTTTGTAAACACTATAAATTTTGCGAAAACCAACCGATAAACGCTTATTGCGATTTTTTTTTTACCAAAAATAGGCAGAAGAATATGTAACGGCCTAAACTGAGAAAAAATTATATATATATATATATATATATATATATATATATATATATATATATATATATATATATATATATTTTGGGGGGATATTTATTATAGCAAAAAGTAAAAAATATTGAATTTTTTTCAAAATTGTCGCTCTATTTTTGTTTATAGCGCAAAAAAATAAAAACCGCAGAGGTGATCAAATACCACCAAACGAAAGCTCTGTTTGTGGGGAAAAAAGGACGCCAATTTTGTTTGGGAGCCACGTTGCACGACCGCGCAATTGTCAGTTATAACGACGCAGTGCCGAATCGCAAAAAGGGGCAAGGTCCTTTAGCAGCATTTTGGTCCGGGTCCTGGTTTACTTATTTTTTCGTACTTTAATAAAATTTCACATAGTGACATTTCATTGATTTCTAGGCACTGCAGCTGAGCTGCTGTGTGGTGTCTGAAAGAGACTTCTGGTGAACTTTAGTGCAGAAAAATGCAGACAAGTTGCACTTCTCCACACCTCTCCCCAGTGTTGTGGTTTATAGAAGGCATATAGAAAACAAATGTTTACTGTGTAACCTCACCTAGACCTGCATTGATCAGATGCAGAAAAACTTAGGACTGTGAAAGAGCCCTAATGAAAGCAATATTCAACACATATGTTCTTAATTTGGTTCTATTAGTGTTAGACCCCAAACCATTTCAGAAAATCACATTTTAAATTTAGAAACTTTGAGGCTTTAGCAGCATACATTTACTCGCTGGAGCATACATTTCTTGGAAAACCACACTTGTTAGTATATTGAGTGAATTTATGTTGAAGACTGTGTGCACATGTCCTTGCATACTGAATACTATGACAATATGATTTGCTTCCCTGTGCATGATTGGCAAATGCTGGCAAACATGCACATCCTTTAGTGTATCAGCCCTATGTCTGACGTTAGGATTCAACAACATTTAGGTATGAACTTTTACATGTTCTAAACTGGTAGGAACCTGTTTTGTTTACATACAATTTGAATATAATAAATTTGTTTTGGGATTGAAATGTCAGAATTGTTTCTCAATATACTGTGGGGACAATGCAAGCTCATTTGGTTTTAGTTAAAAACGTGAAACACAACATTCATAAAACAAAAGATTTGTAAATGGCATTACTTTTTTTTTTCTCAAATAAAGGTATTCTGCTGAAAGGATAGTGGGCAAGACAATTTAAATGGTTTGTCTTTGAAGCCAATGGTGCATCCAGGGCTGCTGCAAAGCATAAAAAAGACCTTATAAAAGCTGAACTCCAGGAGTTAAACAAAATCTACCACTGCAGTCGCCTTCTTCATTCATTATATATTTTTTACCCCTATAAGGCAAAAGCTCATTATGAAATACTTACCTTAGAATGAGGCGTCGGTAACTTACCTGGTCCACAGCGAAGTAGCTGACATGTTGCCTCGGCGTGTCTTTCTGGTATCGTGGCTCCAGCGCTGTGAGTGGCTGGAGCCGCAATGTCGTCAACATGCATGTGTGTGGGAGACTTCTTTCCGGCAAGGTCCGGTGTCTGCCGAGCTTTCAGCTGAAAATCCCCTGTGCGCTTGTGCTGCCGCAGTCAGCGGCTCATTGCAAGGGGAATATCTCCTAAACCGTACAGGTTATTATAGGCTTACCTGTAGGTAAAAGTTAAAAAAATGAGTATACAACCGCTTTAAATGCTCTTTGGTCTTTCTAAGGAGCTTTGGACCCCAGTCACAAGCTTGTCTCCTCATGTACAATGCAGTAACCATGCACTGTATGTGATGATGTGGAAAGACCATCTATGGCCAGAGCTCCAGGAAAAGGAGAACATCGCTGGGGTGAGAGATAGGGTAAGTAACACACTCTATCCCTGCTCAATCAGACCAAATGAGCATTTAACCCTTGCAGTGAAGAGGGGTCCCACTACAACAGTAAAGTTTTTCTAATTACCGGCGTTCATCTTTAACCTCTTTCCGATGCATGTGCACATATATGTGGCCTCACTAAAATATGTCTTCCTCCGTGGGACGATTGCATACCTCCCAACTTTTTGAGATGGGAATGAGGGACACCTATCAGCAAAAGTATGCTGGCATAGGACATACTTCTTGCCACGCCCCCTTAAAGGAGAAGAGAAAAAAAAACAAGGTTGGTTAAACCTACAGTGCTTTTTTTTTACCACTTCTATTCCTTTATATTAGCTTTTGGAATTTACAAATACAGCAATTTAGAAATCAGATGAAAGGTATAGCGCTGGAAAACACTTTTTGATAGATAGAAAGTGCATCTTATATACATCAGACCAAAATGAGGGACAAATAAGGAGGAATGAGGAACAGAGGGACATTGCTCCAAATCAGGGACAGTCCCTCGAAATCAGAGACAGTTGGGAGCTATGTGACTGCATACATGTGTACCTGTGTTTGTGCTGGGAACATGCTACACAGGGACTGGGCTCTCACCTGATCGCTGTGATTACTAGTGATGAGAGGAATACGCCATATTCGATTTCGCAATATTTCGCGAATACTTCAAAGAATATTCGCGAATATTCGTTAATATCGAATATTCGTGATATTTTATAAAAAAAAAAAAAAAATTGCGAAATTTCGCTATTTTTTTTTGGATAAAATATCACGAATATTCGATATTTACGAATATTCGCTATATTTTATAAAAAAAAAAAAAAAATTGCGAAATTTCGCTAGTGCGAATGCGAAATTGATTGCGAAATTGATTGCGAAATTTGAAAAAAAAACGAATATTCGAAATAGCGAATATTCGCCGCGATATTCGAGTTATTCGCGAATACTCGAATATGCAATATTCGTAGCGAATATTCGCAAAGCGAATATTCATGAGCAACACTAGTGATTACCTCTACCTGGCTATCACAGTGATCAGTGACAGTACAGCTTGCCCCTGTGTTTTTTTTTCTTCTCTTGAATGGAGAGAAAAATACATTGTATGATAGAGTAGACAAATGTAAACAAAAATAAATGTGCGTAAAATAAAACAAAAAAATTAAAATAAAACATTTTGAGTTGATTTTTGGTGGTAGGTTATGGTCATAGCAAAAAAACTATACAGCTAAATGTAAAAAATACATAGTTACTATATTGTGTCAGTTTTCCTTTAATAATAAAAAAACAAACAAAAAAAAAGGGAATCCTTTACCATATACCCCTAAATGAAAGCCCAATTTGTCCTGAAAGTCAGGGTTTCTCAACCAGAGCTGTTAGGGGGTATATAGTGCCTGGGAATTGGGGGTTCCTTGAACAATAAGCAATTTCTGCCTCTCAGGCCTCGTACACACAACCGTTTTCCTCAACAAAATCCATCAAGAAAATTGATGGCAGAGCTTTTTTGCAAAGGAAAACGGTCGTGTGTATGTTTTTCGTCATGGATCTCATCGGGAGTCTCAATTTCCTTGTCGTGTTTCTCGTCGGGCTGGTTTACGATGAGAAACACATTTGTGTGTATGCTTAGAAACGCGTGCATGCTCAGCATAAAGTATGAGATGGGAGCGCACCTTCGGTAAAAGTAGCATTCGTAATGGAGATAGCACATTCGTCACGCTGTAACAGGCTGAAAAGCGCAAATTGTCTCTCACCAAACTTTTACTATCACGCGGCAACACGAGATTAGCAAAAGCAGCTCCAAGGGTGGCGCCAATGGAATAGAACTTCCCCTTTATAGTGCCGTTGTACGCGTTGTATGTCACCGCGTTTATGAATGTCGAGATTTTGTCTTGACAGTGTGTACGCAAAGAAAGCTTGATTCTCGAAGACAAGAAACTCGTCGAGGAAAACAATGTTTCTTTTACGACAAGATTCTCGGTCGTGTATACGGGGCCTCAGAGGAGTTCCCTCTGACACCATTGATCTTTTTAGTTATCTATAAGGCGGTAATTCTTCCCAATGACCACAAGTGTAAGGAGCATTCTTCCCACTTACCATCACACTAATGTGTCATGAGTTGTAGATATAGTCATTTGTAGCAAGGGTTCCCTGAGAACGAGAAGTTATTTCAAGGGTTCCTCTGTATTGAAAAGGTTGGGAAAGGCTTCACTAAGTAGTTGTAATACTGTGTTAAAGCATTAGGATTTGAAGGGGTTACAATAAAATATATTTACTTGTCATCACTTCCACCAGAAATCCAAAACATAATACTTATCTACGAATAGTAGGTGGAGCCATGTCCTGTAAATGATCCATTTATGCCCCTAGGACCAACTATGCATTTACAACCACTGGTTGATAGCACAGATGCAGTCCAATTTTAAAGAGCCCTTTATTCCACAATTTAGAGGGATTTGGAGACGTTAAAAGCGTCTACATAATAAGAGATGCCATGATCCTAGCTGCTTCAGGGAAACAGAGTAAAAAACATATACAATTCAATAACTGATGGAGATACTAGGATTGTGAAATCATAACTTCAGAGGGTGTGAAGCCTGACAACAGAAATTCAGTAACCTGAAACGAGCACCAAAGGGACAGAAATTACTTGAAGCAGTTGCTGGGAATGACAAAGTACTTAGTGCAATATGTTTACCATAAAGTTCTTCCGAATACACCTTTGAAAATGCTTCTTTCAAAATCATCCCATGGCAATGGAGATGAGAGCTAGACAAATGGGGGTTATTTACAAAAGGCAAATCCCCGGTCCCGGAAAAAAAAATCGAGCTGAATGTTGCTCAGCCATTTACGAGAAGCTTTGTAGTCTATGAATCAATACAATGCTTCTTCCGATTGGCTGAGTTGGAGAGACGGGCAGATGACATCCCAATTTCTGCCTCAGCCAGAGGAAGCTTTGAATTCATACAACGCTTCATGTGAATAGCTGAGAAGCCGGTAAGCCATGCCTTGCAGTGTAAAAAAGTCTCTAAAGGCCCATACACACGGTAGGACATCCAACAAAATTTCCCTTGGATTTTTGTCCTAATTGATTTGTCCGATCACACCCATAGCATACACACGCTCGGACTTTTCTGCAAACTTTTCTAAAACTTTTCTATCATCACGTGGTTTTTCTGCTCTTTACTGCCACCCTTTGGTTAACTTCTGCTATTGTTGGTTGATTTTAACATTGGTTCTGAGCATGCGCATTTGTAATTTGTCCAAAAGTCCGATGGTTTGCTGTACACACGATCGGACTTTGCACCATCGGACTTTTGTTGCCTGAAAGTTGGTCCGTTCGCAGACCCAACTTTTTGTCCGATGAAAGCCAAAAAAGTTGGTCCGATGGAACGTACACACGGTCGGACAAATGCGAAAAGTGTCGGATTTTGATGTTGGTTGGGCAAAAGTCCGACCGTGTGTACAGGGCTTTAGTGTAAAAAAAAAAAGCTCATACAGAATGGACACTATATCACATAGGAGACTGGGATGTCATCTGCCCATCTCTCCATCTCAGCCAATCGAAAGAAGCATTGTATTCATTCATAGACTATAAAGCTTCTCATAAATGGCTGAGCAACATTCAGCTCGACTTTATTTATTTCTGGGACCGGAAAGGGAAGTTCTCATCCTGTTGCAGGAACACAGTATTGTGTACTCATGTAGCTGAGACTACATATGGTTTATACAGTGCATGCAGCAGATGCATGTTAGTGAAGTAAATAGTTCCTTTGGACCGGCTGGGTGCAAACAAACTACTTTAACTTTACTAAAACATGGAGATCAGCTTTAAAGGAAGTATCAATCTATTCACAGGAAGCTTTCAACGAATTCAAAGCTTCCTCTCGCACTGAGGCAGAGATTGTGATGTCATCTGCCCATCTCTCGATCTCAGCCAATTAGAAGAAGATTTGTATACATTCATAGACTGCAAAGCTCCTTGTGAATGGCTGAGCAGCTTTCAACCTGACTTGAATTTGATACAAGAACAGGAAGGGAAGTCCTTATTTTGCTGCAGGAACACAGCAATGCATACTATATGTAGCTGAGGCTGCATACAGTGCACACACAGCTGCATGTTAGTGAAGTAAATTCATTTGGACCAGTAGTTCATTTGGACCAGCTTGGTGCAAACAAACTATTTCACCTTTACTAAAACATGGAGATCAGCTTTACCCCTAGGTTCACACCTTTGAGTTTTCTAAGTGTGTTTTCCTGTTTGCAGAAATGTAGTCCATTTAACATGGTTTCCTATGGTACAAGTTCACATCTATGTGTTTTGCAGCCAGTGCGTTTTTGGGACTTTTTCCCTGTGATTTACGGGTAATAGACTTCAATGGGGCAACACCAGAATTCCAAGTATCGTGATGCGATTTTGGATGTGTTTTGCACTTTGTGGTTTTTATTTTAAAACTGTATACCCGTATCCCTACCCATTCACCAAAAAAAACTGAAATGTTTATGTAGCGCTGACATTCTTGTATATTGATGTGTGTTTGCATACTTTAATCATGGGTGCTCAACCTGTGGCCCTCCAGATGTTTCAGAACTACAGGTCCCATCATGCCTTTGCCTTTGGGAGTCATGTTTGTAACTGTTCAGCCTTGCAAAGCCTCATGGGACTTGTAGTTTTGGAACAGCTGGAGGGCCACAGGTTGAGCACCCATGCTTTAATACAACGTCTACGGACATTGCTATGTTTAAGTATTTGGAGCCATCTAGTGACCAAATACTGGTAATGCAGAGAGATGTTTTGTTTAGTTTTATGGTTTCCTTGGAGACAAGGACACACACAGTGAGGGGAAAACAATCCTGGTTGTGCGGGCAAGTGATCTGAGGGTGCCTGAGGGACATTGGCCGGATTGCAGAGACCGAGAGACACTCATCCGAGCATCGGAGGACCGGATCCATCCAGCGGAGCTGAACGGAGCTGACGGAGAAGCAAGTTACAGTCACAAGACAAAGGTTACTACCCGGAGCTCTGATCCAGTGGGTGAGCGGTCACAACCCACAGTTTGCTAAGTTCCATACGCTGTTAGACTCATACACAGGCCTCACTGAGATTTATAGTTCCACAGAGGAGCAGAGAAACTGACACTGAGAAGGCTTGAGGCCTATCTACTTTGACGTTTCAATCGATTTTAAAATAGTTGTCGCAGTTACACCAGGAGCACTTTCACTTCAATTTGACTCATCAAAACTGTGGATTACAAATCACAAAGAGTTACTTTAGCTAGCGAAGAAAAGAAGATCTAGGACTAAGTACTTTAAGTGAGATCTCACGCATAGCTTATAAAGTAGGGGGAGCTCCTGGGTACAAACCTATGTATATGCATACTGTTTTTAAATAGTTTATGTTGAAATCAATTGTGCTGTCGTCTTACGTTGGGATAACAGCACAATTACTGTAATCACTTTTTTGCATATTTCACAGTGAAATATATCTCTGGTTAAATGAAGCCCGGAGTGACGAGGACAGGAAGGAAGATAACGAAGGGCTGGCAAGACTGGGGTGGAATCAGGGCAACAAAGGGTTAAGAAATTTAGGAGGTGCGTTCAGGGGAGTGGCCGTAGGCTTAGTTCTATGGAAGAGGAGGAGTGCCATATATAGGGGGCGGGGACAGGGCCAAAAAGGCACAGGCAGAGTGAGGAGACACAGGGAGGCAGGTTTTCCCACCCACCCTCCCTTGTTTTGTTCAATGTTGTGTGTTGTGCGTTTGTTTTCCTTTCTTCAGGTCAGTGGACGGGTTGTCACGACAGCGGGTCGGTGCCCTTGGTCTTTGATGGTGACAGTTAACTGGTGGAATGGAAATGGTTGGGGGGCTCATCGGTGGGATGTGCCCCTTATGGGGTTATTGCAGTGGTGTCCGCTGTAATACGGTTACGGTGCACTGCGGGTTAAAAAAGGGGTGTCTCCGAGCTGGAGTCAGCTGGAGGCCTGGGTATGGTAATGGTACGCAGTGTGGTGGTAAAGAAAAGGTTAATGGGGGTTACTGTCAAAGACCAATTGGGACTGGTGTTAAAAAAATAGTAATAAAGTGTTTGGTAAATATTGTTAATAATTAAAGTTGGAATTGTTGGAAATTCCTATCATCTAAATTTGGTTAATTATTTAATTTTGCTTATAAAAATAAAATGGCTGTTGTGGCCAATTTTACTCCATTTTACTGTGTCGGTTTCGTTACTGGGTCTAGGTGGGCAAGGGGGGTGGAAAAAGGGGGTGGTATAAGGGGAAGGATAATGGGAAGGTATAAGGGATAGTTGCACATTGAAACTACGCTAGTCAAGTATCCAGTTGTTGTGGTGTACTGTTTTCTCCCACCAGGTGCAGTCAGTGGATCCTGGGGTTACAATACAGGTATTTTGTATTGTCTTACATTGTATTGTATTGCATCACAGCTGTGCCAAGGGGATTGAGCTAAGTTAGTGGGGTTTATTGGTAGAGTGCAGGCCCAACTTAAATCAGCAGCTCCTTCGGGGGTCAGTGCTACATTAACAAACTACAAGAGTCTGCAATAAAAAATTTTTTTCATTCAGTTGTCAGTGGGAAAGCCCGCTGACAGCTGATGACTCATCACTTTTTAGGAACATGGTGGCCGGCTTCCCTGCCCTCTCCTTATCAACCAGCTATATACAGTGGCCCAGATTCACAGAGCAATTACGCCTGTCTAACTGGTGTTAGACAGGAGTAATTTCAAATTTTGCGCGCCGTATCACTAGTTTGAATCCTCAAACCATGATACGGCAGCTTCGGGCTTCGATCCGAGAGGCTTACGTCTTCGTAAGCCTTCGGATCTACACTGCGATATTTTTGCGGCCGCTGGGAGGAGTTTGCGTCGTTTTCATGCGTCGGGATATGCAAATGAGTTTTTACGGCGATCCACGAAGGTACGAGTGTCCCTCGCAATCGCCTACGTCATTTTTTGGCTACGTAATGTTAGAGGAGCTTTTTGCTGGTCTAACAGTGCGTAACCCATGTAAAGTATGGCCGTCGTTCCCGCGTCGATTTGAAAATATATTTTTTTTTTTTACGTAACTCGTTCGGGAATAGGAATGTACGTAAACGACGCTACTACGACGTGACAACGTGATTTCGCGCAATGCACGGCGGGAAATTTGCGAACGGAGCATGCGCAGTTCGATCGCCGCGGGAACACGCCTATTTTAAATGCTTCACGCCCCCTACTCGCGCAGATGGATTGCGACGGGAGAAATACACTACGCCGCCGTCGTTTACTGGACAAAATCTACCTGGATTCCACGTAGAGCCAGGTAAAAAACGGCGGCGTAGTGTATTTCTGATACTCTACGATAATCTAATTCTCTCTGAATCTGGGCCAGTGTGTTTACAGTGCGTTAAAAGAGGAAAAAAAACAAACATTAAAATGGAAAATGCATGAAAACTGCATGCAATAATAACACAGATTTAAAAATGCAAAACGCACTGCAAAACATGCCTGAAAAATGCATCAAGCGCAGCCATATAGATGTGAACCTAGACTAAAGGAAGTATCAATCTGTGGCTACAAATTGTGCCTCAAAGCATGATGCTCTGTACAGTCTCTTTAGCTAACCCATAGTTTTCAAGCAATCCTTTCACTTTTAAGTGATGTTAAGATGCTTCAGACGCTAATGAAGTTCCACCATGTATCCTTCATAAATTGCATATAATCTAATTACACTGTACAGAAAGGAGAAAAACTTACACCATATACCATTTTTTTTTATGTAAGGGACAACCATGTGTGTTTTCTCTTGGACTTGTTTAATTCCTGTTAAATCTATAATCTCTATTCCTCGGGAACCAAGAATAGTCTATAATTCATTTCTCACTGTAGGTCATAGATTTAAAATGAAAACTTGATTGGCTGATATGCTTCAGTTTTCTTAAATCAGTCCATGTGTTATGGTGTGTGTGCCTGCATCTCTCCTATCGCACACTTGTTTATGTCCTAAAGGACTTCAGTAATTTGCTCATCTTGGCTAATTGGAACCTCATTAAATCCTGGAATTGAGAATCATCCCGTAAATATCTCTGACATTGAAAGGGTTATACATAGTCTCGGTGTCTGCTCTGTGGTTTTGCTGTCTGAGATTTGATCGCGAAACAATAAAGCACCCATGAATCGACTTTGTGTAACTTGGAAATTAAACTAGATGCCACACCACACAATGTTAGCATATCAATTTATGAAGCCCGTTTAATATTCATTTAAATTTATTTGCATCCAGCCTCTGTGGTGCCCCAATTTGCATTTAAATTTGACTGTCTAATATAATTCCTTTCCTCATTATTATTATTTGCTCTGGCCCTGGGTAAAACCTTGACTTCTCGATGTGTCAACACAAACAGCAAACATAATACTACCTTGTCGTTGCTTTCAAGCGCTTAAGAGAGAATTGGAGCTGTTCTACATCAGTAGTTCTTTATTCGCTTCTGCTTTAACACACATGTAAACAGAATCAGTCAGGAACGCAGAGGAAACAACAAGAAGAATGATTATAGAAAACCTTCCAAGTCCTTGTGCCTTCTAATTGATGCCTGGCAGCTCAA
Source organism: Rana kukunoris (assembly GCA_029574335.1). Taxonomy (NCBI): domain Eukaryota; kingdom Metazoa; phylum Chordata; class Amphibia; order Anura; family Ranidae; genus Rana; species Rana kukunoris. The sequence goes on from CM056050.1 coordinate 338,238,543, forward strand.
AGGGCAACACATACTTTTGGGACATTATTAAAAAGGTTTTCAGTATTTTTTCTACAGATGGTATTCCATGTAGAGGATTTTAAAAGTTTATTCAAAGTATTTTTAAGATGCTACGTCTTAAAGATTATTGACATTAGGAATTATGAATTTCCGTTGAGTAAACAGAAAATTGACAATCACTTAGATAATATGCTTTTGTGCCATCGGTTAATGCTCTGTTACCCTGCACATACAGCATGCAAACATTGTGAAAATTAAAGTGTAGAAAGCTGTTCACTAAAATAAAAAGACTTCCTATTGGTCAGCCTATTGCTCATCACACTAAATGACCAGTAGGAAAGCATCCAGGTGTCCGCTCAACTCTATTTATAACCCTTTCCCCCTGATACATGCAAAATGGGTCTCTATTAAGACGAACAGATGTCAGGGCCCTGCTTCACCCCGCAAGTAATCTTGTCATGTTATTTACCATAAATCAGTGGCCTTAGGATCAAATACTTTTCAAAGTCTTTCATCTTAAGAACTCTGTCTATAGAACTAATTAGTTTAGTGCTGCAATTGTTAATTCAGAGGTGTTTAGAATTAAGTTTAATTAAACAGATTGACGATATACATTATTAAATCACCAATATCTCACTTTTGCAAAGAATCTGTACATTATGGATGCCACCAGAAGCTTGCTAATTGCTGACAGATTCATCTGTTCTGCTTTTCCACATGTCTGCTGACAGATTCCAGCTAAACAGTTTTGTTTTCTCCCACAACTCTAGCCAACCATTGGCTGTGGTGCATATTATACTCAGAATAGTCCAGGGATAAAGATATCTATTTGAAAGGGTGCTGAAAGATTGTTAATTAGCACTGCCCATGCCACTACTTAAATTAAAAGAGCTTATACTGGATGGATATCAAATGTGTTTGACTCGTTTGTTCTAGATTTAGCTTTTGTTATTCTCTCTCAAATATTTTTAAGGGTGACTCAGAGTAAATGTAAAAGCTAATTAGATGACAATTACTGGACAGTGTATTTTACACAATACTTGATTTAACCCTATTTTTATCCTTTGTTGCATTGCAATATTGCACTACCTCCTATCTACATGCGTGCACTCCATGTTAAAACGGTATTCAAGTCAAATTTGTGGAAAACACTGACAGGCAGGGTTTTTAGAGAATAAGAGACCCTAGTGGGACCACATTTACAGCTGTACACTGTCATAACGTGACTCCCATGCATATGTGCAGGAGTGACGTCATCGCGGCATAACTATTCAAGCAGCTGAAGTGACAGAACCTGGCAGAAAGGACCGGGCAAAGATGGAGTAGCCAGGGCAGTGACAGCACACTGATGTTGGGCTCTGTTTGATAGTTAAAGCGGAACTTCAGTCATTTTATCATCTTTCCATCTATTAAAGGGACACTAAAGTCAGGGATTTTGTTAAAAAATAAAAACAAACATGTGATACTTACCTCCACTGTGCAGTTCGTTTTGCACAGAGTGGCCCGAAAACCTGTCTTCTGGGGTCCCTCGGCGGCTGTCTGGGCTCCTCCTCGCAAAAGCTTTCCCTCTTCATGCGAGGGCGCTCGCATGGAGGAAAGCTTTTGCGAGCGCGCTCCTGTGATACAGCGGCGGCCATAGCCGCCGACTGTATCACTCGGCTCCGCCCCCCAGCGCGCCGCGTCATCCGCCCTGATTGACAGCAGCGCTAGCCAATGGCTGCGCTGCTATTAATCCGCCCAGCCTAGCCAATCAACGGCCAGGCTGGGAACCGAAGAGGACGACGTGGACGCGCCCGGGAGATTCGAACGGTCAGGTAAGTACAACGGGGGCTCGGGGGGGGCCGGTGCTGCGAGATGTTTTTTTACCTTCATGCATAGGATGCATGAAGGTAAAAAAACTTGTACCTTTACAACCCCTTTAAATCTTCTGCCGTTTTAACTTTGGACAGTAAATCTTTTTTTTTCTGCCAGTAAATACCTTATACAGCCCACATCCTGTTTCTTGTCTTATAAAAAGCCTAGGCTTATGACATAATGCACAGCTTTCACTCTCTCACACAGAAGAGGTGACATGTTTCACACTTAACTCATGCTTCTTCAAAACCACTAAATCAGGTTTTGAAGAAGCACAAGTTAAGTGTGAAACGCGTTACCTTTTCTGTTTTCCTTGTCTTGGTGGCAGTCATAATGTTACGAATAAATTAACATTGGATCTTTGATTGGTGTGCAGCTGTATGTTTTTATTTCCTCATCATGGTGGTGAGTCAGGGCTAGCACCCAGCCCATTCAATCCATTAGTTTACATTTGGAGCAGTGTTACCTTTCTTTGGATTTTCTCACAAGAGTTTACCAGAAAAGGAGGGGGTGATGAGTCATAAGAGGGCCAATGAAATCTGCAGGGCTGCAGAGCTGGGGTGTGCCTCTGTGTGTCTGTGTAAATCCAGGAAGTGAACTGCCCACAGTTAAAATGGTTGCAACCAAACTTAGTGGAGGAAGATTTCTGCAGCATATTTCGCAAGTACAGAATCACAGTATATATAAAATAATATGCAAAGTGATTGGAGTGAAGCTTCAGAATGGCAAAGATGTTTTTATTAAAAATTAGGTGAGCAAACTGCAGTTCCTCCTTAACCACTTCAGCCCTGGAAGGATTTTCCCCTTTAATGTCCAAAGCATTTTTTTTGCGATACAGCACTGCGTTGATTTAACTAACAGCCGAATAGCGCGGCAAAATTTACGTAAATCACAGCTAAAAATAGCGGCGCTTAACGCTGATGCCGCCCCCACCCCAGTGTGAAAGGGGCCTAAGTGAGGTTTTCAAAACTGCACACAGTATTCTAAGTTAAGCCTCATTAAAGATCTACAGTATCTCACAAAAGTGAGTACACCCCTCACATTTTTGTTAATATTTTATTATATCTTTTTATGTGACAACACTGAAGAAATGTCAATTTGCTACAATGTAAAGTAGTGAGTGTACAGCTTGTATAATAGTGTACATTTGCTGTCCCCTCAAAATAAATCAACACACAGACATTATTGTCTAAACCAATGTCAGCAAAAGTGAGTACACCCCTAAGTGAAAAGTGTCAATATTTTATGTGGCCACCATTATTTTTTAGCACTGCCTTAACCCCCTTGGGCATGGCTTCACAGGTTGCCACTAGAGTCTTCTTCCAGTCCTCCATGATGACATCACAGAGCTGGTGGATGTTAGAGACCTTGGACTCCTCCACCTTCCTGTTGAGCATGCCCCACAGATGATCAATAGGGTTTAGGTCTGGAGACATGCTTGGCCAGTCCATCACCTTTACCCTCAGCTTCTTTAGCAAGGCAGTGGTTTGGGGTTTGGGGTCGTTATCATGTTGGAATACTGCCCTGCGGCCCAGTCTCTGAAGAGAGGGGTTCATGCTGTGCTTTAGTATGTCACCATACATGTTGGCATTCATGGTTCCCTCAATGAACTGTAGCTCCCAGTTCTGGCAGCACTCATGCAGCCCTAGACCATGACACTCCCACCAGCATGCTTGACTGTTGGCAAGACACAATTGTCTTTGTAATTTCACCTGGTTGCCGCCACATATGCTTGACACCATCTGAACCAAATACGTTTATCTTGGTCTTATCGGACCATAGGACATGATTCCAGTAATTCACGTCCTTAGTCTCTTTGTCTTCAGCAAACTGTTTGCAGGCTTTCTTGTGCATCATCTTCTGTAACGACCAATTTGCAGACCAATTTGATGCAGTGTGCGGCGTATGGTCTAAACACAGGCAGGCTGACCCCTCCGCCCATTTTACCTCTGCAGCAAAGCTGGCAGCACTCATATGTCTATTTCCCAACCTCTGGATATGACGCTGAGCACATGCACTCAACCTCTTTGGTCGATCATGGTGAGGCCTGTTCTGAGTGGAACCTGTCCTATTAAACCACTGTATTGTCTTACTTCATCAATGATGTCTTTCGGGACTATTTGGATCTGTTCGTCATCGCCTACCTAGACAATATTCAAATGTTCTTCTCTTCCCTAGATTCCTATCGCAGACATGTCAGATGTGTGCTAGCCTCTGACAACATTCTCTGTACGCAAAGTCTGAAAAATGTGAGTTTGAGCAAAAGAGTATTCTGTGCCCAGGACTAATCATTTCTATAGAAGGCATTAACCACTTGACCACTGGGCACTTAAACCCCCTTCCTAACCAGACCAATTTTCAGCTTTCGGTGCTCTCACAATTTGAATGACAATTACTCAGTCATACAACATTGTACCCATTTGATTTTTTTGTCCTTTTTTTCACACAAATAGAGCTTTCTTTTGGTGGTATTTGATCACCTCTGTTTTTTTTTTTTTTTGCGCTATAAAAGAAAAACGACTGAAAAAATCAAAAAATCTTGTTTCTGTTATATTAGCGGGTTATTTCTCACACACAGCATATGCATACCACAAATTACACCCCAAAACACATTCTGCTATTTCTCCCGAGTATGGCGATACCCCATGTGTGAGACTTTTACACAGCGTGGCCACATACAGAGGCCCAACATGCAGGGAGCACCATCAGGCGTTCTGGAACACCCAGACCAATTCTGACATTTCTCTCCTACATGTAAAAATCATCATTTATTTGCTAGAAAATTACATAGAACCCCAAAACATTATATATGCTTTTTTAGCAAAGACCCTAGAGAATACAATGGCAGCCGTTACAACTTTTAATCTCGCATAGTATTTTCATAGAATTTTTTTGAACGCATGTTTTTAAAAAAAAAAACAGTTTTGTGCTGAAAAAAAAAAAAAACAGTAAAGTTAGCCCAATTTTTTTTTCATAATGTGAAAGATGACGTTAAGCCGAGTAAATAGATACCCAACATGTCACCCTTCAAAATTGTGCACACTCATGGAATGGCGCCAAACTTCGCTACTTAAAAATCCCCATAGGCGACGCTTTAATTACTTTTATTGGTTACATGTTTTTAGTTACAGAGGAGGTCTAGGGCCAAAATGATTGCTCTCGCTCTAACGTTCACAGAGATACCTCACATGTGTAGCTTGAACACCGTTTTCATATGTATGCGTTCGCTTCTGCATGCGAGCACACGGGGACAGGGGTGCTTTAAAAAAATGGGTATTGCAGAGTATTTGAGTATTGCAGAGTATTGGGGTATTGCAGAGTATCGTGCAGGGTATTGCAAAGTATTGGGGTATTGCAGAGTATCGTGCAGGGTATTGGGGTATTGCAGAGTATCGGGGTACTGCAGAGTATTGGGGTACTGCAGAGTATCGCGCAGGGTATTGCAGAGTATTGGGGTATTGCAGAGTATCGCGCAGGGTATTGGGGTACTGCAGAGTATTGTGGTACTGCAGGGTATTGGGGTACTGCAGGGTATTGGGGTACTGCAGGTTATTGAGGTATTGCAGAGTACCGCGCAGGGTATTGGCGTATTGCAGAGTATTGCGCAGGGTATTGCACAGTATTGGGGTACTGCAGAGTATTGGGGTACTGCAGAGTACTGGGGTATTGCAGAGTATTGGGGTATTGCAGGGTACTGGGGTACTGCAGAGTACTGGGGTACTGCAGAGTATTGGGGTACTGCAGAGTACTGGGGTATTGCAGAGTACTGGGGTACTGGAGTACTGCAGGGTACTGGGGTACTGCAGAGTACTGGGGTACTGCAGAGTACTGGGGTATTGCAGGGTACTGGGGTACTGCAGGATACTGGGGTATTGCAGAGTACTGGGGTACTGCAGGGTACTGGGGTATTGCAGAGTACTGGGGTACTGCAGGCTACTGGGGTATTGCAGAGCTTGGAGGGATGGCTGGATCTGTGACTGCATTTGTCACAGATCCAGCCACAGCGCAGCTGCTGACACCCCGCTCCCCCTCTCTCCTCTCACACTGTACCGAACAGTACAGAGAGGAGACTCAGGAGTCGGTTTGACAGCGCGATCACGTGGTAAACGGCCGCTATCAGCGGCAATTTACCGTTATCCGTGATGCGCCGGGTCTTCTAGACCCGGCGGGCACGGACACTTCCCCAGGGGACGCGCAATCGGGGAAGTAAAGGACGATGTCCCAGGGACGTTGTCCCAAAATAACTCCACCGCGCCGTAGCAGTAAAATGCCTATGGCGCAGTGGGAAAGAGGTTAAGGTCGACCCTTAAAAGATTGCTGCAATTCTAGACTGGCCGGTCCCTGCAGACAAGAAAGGAATCCAATGTTTCTTTGGATTTGCTAATTTTTACTGGAAATACATTAAAGGGGTTGTAAAGGTACATTTTTTTTTCCTAAATAGCTTCCTTTACCTTAGTGCAGTCCTCCTTCTCTTACGAAGTGAAAAATTAAGTCCTTTGCGCTACTGTGAGATATAAGTGAATATCAACATAAAAAGTATTGCTGCAAGAACTAGAAGGGCCAGATTCTCAAACAACTTACGCTGGCGTATATGGAGATGCGCGGCGTAAAAGCAAATATGCGCCGCCGTATCTATGCACCGCAGCCACAGAACCATATACGCCAGAAAGAAGGCTTTTCCTGCCTGTACTAGCTATTCTGCGATTGCGCAGCCAAACGCATATTTACGCGGGCAACATCGTGCGCTCCCATTGATTTTGTATTCAAATATGCAAATGAGGGAGATGCGCTGATTCCCGAAACTACGCATGATCGGCGAAGGCTACGCGCGGTGCGCGTAAGACGAATGGCTTGCCTAAAGTTAATCCTCATAAAGCAGGGGTAGCTTTGCTCCAGACGTGTGCATGTCAGCTGGAGAGCAACTACAGCAGCACCATTCCTGACGAGCTGAGCAATCACACTTAGGACAACACATTCGTATGCCAACATGCCAGGGGCAGGCCTGGTCTTAGCACTACTAGTGTGTGCAGAGGAAGAGGCAGAGGAAGAGGCGCGTAGAAGGAGGAGGAGGGCACGTGAGAGGGCACGGCAGAGGATATACCGAACGCGCATTAGCCTCTTTGGCATGGGTGATTTGGAGGTGTATCGCCTCTTCAGATTCACCCCTGCTGCCATCCTGGAAATAACCACAACCCTGCAAGAGGACATCACCAGCAAGACACACAGGTCACATGCACTGCAGCCACTGGTCAAGGTACTGGCAACACTCCATTTCCTTGCCACTGGATCTTTTCAGCGTACAAGTGGAGTGGTGGCAGGGATGTCACAGACCAGCATGAGCAGATGTGTGCACCAGGTTGTCCCCGCAATCCTCAGACGCATGGCCAACCAAATCATCAGACCCACCCAGGAGCATCTGCGACAGAGGGCAATGCGTGATTTCTGCCTAATTGACGGATTGTCACGCACCATCGGGGCCATTGATTGCACACATGTGGCACTACAGCCCCCCCGTGCCACAGAGCACATATATCGCAATTGCAAGCACTGGCATTCCATCAACGTACAGGTGATAGTCGATGCCAAATACCTCATATGGCACGTCCGTGCCAAACACCCCGGATCCAGCCACGACAGCTACATATACCGTCAAAGCCCCATCCCAGCAGAATTTGAACAGAATGTGTATGGGGACAGCTGGTTGGTTGGTGAGTGACATGGGTGGCAGGCATGACTGTCCCTCCCCCCCATGATGCAGACATCACAAGGGGCACATACATGACTAACATCCTCCTGTATTTTCCCTTCCAGGTGACGCGGCATATGCACTTGGGCCCCATCTCATGACTCCATTCCGGAACCCCCAAACCAGAGGAGAGAGAAAATACAATGTGGCACACATACGTACCCGTGCAGTGGTGGAGCGCACATTTGGCCTCCTGAAGTCCCGTTTCCGATGCCTGGATAAGTCCGGGGGGCCCTGTTGTATTCCCCCAACTTTGTGTGTCATATCATCATTGCATGTTGCATGCTGCACAACTACGCCATGAGAAAGGGCCTGGAGATTGACATATGTGATGACCTGACCCCCCAACTACACAGCCCCCCCCCCCTGCCAGAGGAGACCCAGTCTGCTGATGGTACAGCAGTCAGGAGATGCCTCGTGGAACGAATCTTTGAACGTTAAACACACACATTAATCATGGCACATGGACAATGCACGCATGCACACCACTGTGGTCCCTAGATCACACACACCACATCCACATCACATTGGATTAGCCCAAGTCCAACATGCAGGACTTGGGAGCAGCAACGCCGCGTCAAGGCCCCAATGATGTTGCTGTCTATTCATACACCATTCACACGGGCGTGGGGAGAACTTATCCCCAACGACCGAGGGTGACACCCCTTACTGTCAGGAGTGCCACCCACACACATTCACACCTATCCATCTACAAGGCGACAACAAGAAAATACCACAAAGGAATTTTCCAAGCCAAGAAGAATTATTTCTCGGAGGCTATCAACGGGGCCCTTAACCGCCCCCGCGAACTCTTCAAGATGGTCACCCAGACCATGAAACCAGGATGTATTGAAGCCCCCAGTTCTGACACACAAGAATTTTGCAATGAGCTATCGGATTATTTCGTTGATAAAATCGAGGCAATCCGTGAAAGCATTCAGCAAAACTATTCTCCCCTCAGCCCCCCCTGTAGCCTCTCACACAGCACCCATAGTAATTCTTCAATATCAGGTAAGTTTACCCTAGAACCCATCTCCGTTGAGTCCACTAAAAATGTCATTTGTACTCTGCGCAATGGCGCAGCGCCAAATGACATTATCCCCACAAAACTGCTGAAGGAATGCGCCGACATCCTGGCTCCTCCCATTACGCAGCTTATCAACCAGTCTTTCTTGGAAGGCATAGTGCCCTCACAGTTGAAAGAGGGTATAATCCAACCCATCCTGAAGAAACCCTCCCTGGACCCCAAGGACCCACTCCACCGCCGTCCCATAACAAGCCTCAACGTATTCTCTAAGATAATGGAAAAAGTAGTGGTACAACAGCTGCAACAGCATCTAGATACCCACAAGCTACTTGATCCATTGCAATCAGGCTTCCGTCCCGGACATGGGACGGAAACAGCATTGCTAAAAGTATGGGACGATGTTCTCAAGGCCGCAGACGAAGGAGAATCTTGTCTCCTGGTTCTGTTGGACCTAAGTGCAGCTTTTGACACTGTAGACCACAATCTGTTACTGACTCGGCTTACTGAAGTAGCCAGGGTCGCAGAAGGCGATTTATCTTGGTTCTCCTCTTTTTTGGAAAACCGATCGCAAACAGTGAAGCTAGGACCATTTACGTCTGAAAAACGCACAGTAACATGCGGAGTCCCTCAAGGATCGCCGCTGTCACCAGTGCTATTTAACATCTACCTTCGTCCTCTTTTTGAGATTATTAGCAGCCAAAAACTGCTTTATCACTCTTATGCAGATGACACGCAACTGTATTTCCGCATCTGCAACAGACAGGATCACCACCTCAATCTAGAGACATGCCTCTCTTTGATAGAGGATTGGATGACAAAGAGTTATCTTAAACTCAATGGAGCGAAAACAGAACTTCTGCTGTTTCACGCCAAGCGTAGGAATCAACTTTCAACAGCCTGGACCCCCCCGCCTATTTTGGGCAAACTCATCACCCCTAGCGCCAAAGTCAAAAGCCTAGGGGTCATTTTTGACTCCTTTATGACAATGGACGCACAAATAGGGTCAGTGGTCAGCGGATCTCACCATCTACTGCGCCTACTACGCAGACTCACTCCGTTCATCCCTAAAGAAGACCTAGCGGTCGTGGTGGGAGCTATTGTAAACTCCAGGCTGGATTATGCAAATGCCCTTTACCTCGGCCTCCCCAAGTACCAAATCGCTCGTCTGCAAGTCATTCAGAATACGGCCGCCAGACTTGTGACTGGAAAAAAACCCTGGGAATCCATCTCACCTTCACTGAGATCCCTTCATTGGCTGCCAGTCAAAGACAGAATTGCTTTTAAAGCTCTCTGTCTTACCCATAGATGTGTCCATGAGAATGCCCCCCTTTACTTATGCGAATTAATAAAAGCGCATAATCCAAATCGCGTTTTGCGATCCACGAATCAGAACCTGCTCCAGGTTCCGAAAGCCAACTTCAAGTCCAAAGGAGAGAGAAGATTTGCGATCCAAGGTCCTAGACTATGGAACGCTTTACCAACCAGCATTCGGTTGCAGGAGAACCACCTAGCATTTAGGAAAAAGGTCAAGACTTTTCTCTTTTGATATCAAAGGAGACTGGAACAACAAGCGCCCAGAGGTGATTCAGTTCGCATGTGCCGCGCTATATAAGTTTTCATTCATTCATTCATTCATTCATTCACACTGTAGGCTGCACTCATCACCGTGTGCATATAAAAATCAAAGAGAGGCTCTTAACCAGAGCAATATATAAAAATCAAAGAGAGGCTCTTAACCAGAGCAATATATACAAATCAAAGAGACGCTCTTAACCAGAGCAATATATAAAAATCAAAGAGAGGCTCTTAACCAGAGCAATATATAAAAATAAAAACAAAAATCAATCGCCCCGGCGCGGGCTACGCCTGGTGCCCAAGCTCCTGGCCCTCAGTTGCCTGGGGGGAGCCTCAGTTGGGGGGGGGGTGGGGCATCTGGTTGGGGGGGTGGGGCATCTGGTTGGGGAGCATCCCCAGGTCCCTCCCTGGCTGACTGTCGGCCCTCCAATGCCACCGCTATGCGCGTTAGCACAGCCTCCAGGGAAGCTGTGTGGGCCTCCAGGGAAGCTGTCTGGGCCTGTATATCATTTCTTAGGCCCTTAACCTCCCCCACAAGTTCAGCCATTGTTGCCTGCAGCTCCCCGAGGCAGGTGACTGTTGCTGCACTGTTTCCAGCCACATCCTGCAGCGCATCCGGTAATGGACCCGAGGAGGCCAGGCTGGCAGCTAGGCGCCTCAACTCCACCACGACTTCGCCCATATGCCAGCTTTGTTCGTCCTGCTGTCTGGCCAGGTTTTCTTTCAGGATCTCGGGCGCACCCCTGGTTGTTCGTGTCGCCTTCCTGGGGACAGGAGTGGCAGGGGCCCTTGTATAGGGTGAGAATCTTGAGGGGCTGGAGATGAGGGGAATGGAACAGGAGGGACTGGAGAGGTTGGGGTGGATCCTGAGGGGCTGGAGAAGATGGGGTTTGGTGTTTGAGATGGTCCTGCCAAGATATGGGAGTCATCTAAATAAAGAACTACCTCCTGGTCCGTATGGATCTCCTCCTCCTCAACCACCTCCAGCGCTGAGGAATGTCCATTTCCCTCCACCAAGGCCTCTGGGGTTCCAAGGGGGTCATCCAGAGGAACAGGATGCTCAGGGGCTGATCTAGGGCGGCCACTGGCAGCATCGGATGGCCTACCTCCCTCCTGCACATCTGTGGATGACACAAAACAATCACATGCTGGTGGATCCACACACTTGTCACATGTTCCCTTACCCCCCCCCCCCCACACATGCTACACAGTAGATAAAACACACTTACCTGTCCTCAAGGCCGGCTCACCGGTGTCATAGCCCTCGACCCCCTCCACCTGCTCCCTCTGAAGGCAGCGGGCGACCACTTTCTCCTCCTCAGTCAGCCTGATGGGACAGGGTGGTCCCCCTCCCGTGCCCCTGGCATGCCGAGCGATCGTAGCCAGCTTGCCCTTCACAAGACGCCGCAGATCATTCATTTTTTTAAGAATGTCCTTGGGGGTCCTAACCTCATGGGAGAGGGCATTGACCTGTGCAGCGATTCACATGAGGATCTCATCCCTCTTGGATTTGCTGGTGTTGCCACTATCCGCACCATGGAGCCGAGAATAGTATTTTCTAGGGCAGCAACCACGATTGCCCTCTCATCTGGTGAAAAGTTTCTCTTATGTCTCTCCTTCTTGGAAGCAGACATGATAAAGTAGAGAAGCAGACACCCTCCACCAAACCAAGAAATCGTGTAACGTTGCGCACGACGGGCGCATGTGCTGACGTTTTTATGCTCTGGGCCGGCCCATCTCAGGGAGGATTACGCACGATGTTGTTTTGCGCATGTGCAGAGGGGCGGGGCACGAGCGGCGCATGCTCCGTTCATTCCACAATTCATTTGCATGGGGTCACACTTCATTTGAATGGATCACGCCCACCTCACTCCTACCTTCACTTCACGCCGACACATTTACGTTGCGCTTGCGCAACGTAGGACGCACGTGGTCCGGGAATACAGGACTTGTCTCTCTAAATTGCCTCGGCGTAGCGCATCTGAGATGCGCTACGCCTGCATAAATATGCGCAAATCTACGAGAATCTGGCCCGAAGTGTTTACAATACACCAAATAAGTATTAGATAAAAACAGGGTTCTCGCGCAAAATGATTGAACACGCATACACTCTACACACATCAATACTAGTGCAAAACAATATTGGCCTAGATTCACGTAGGGCGGCGTAACTATGAGCCGGCGTAACGTATCGTATTTACGCTACGCCGCCGCAGAACACGAGTGCAGTATTCTCAAAGCATTTGCATCCTAAGTTACGGCGGCTTAGCGGCGTAGCGTAAATGTGCCGGCGTAAGCGTGCCTAATTCAAGTGGGTAAGAGGTGGGCGTGTTTTATGCAAAATAATCGTGACCCCACGTAATTGACGCTTTTAACGAACGGCGCATGCGCCGTCCGTGGATGTATCCCAGTGCGCATGTGACTTGCGATGGCGTACGTGGAGATACGCCGGCGTAAGTCTTTGAGAATCTGGCCCATTGTGTCTAGTGAATAGCAATAATATGAAAGAATGTGTTATCAAACAAAATAGGTGACAACTTAGTGGCAACAAGAAAAGTCCATATATAAAGAAGGCAGATATACTGCTATAGAGGAAAGCAAAGGAAATACATTAAAAGTCCATAAATCAAATATACTGGCTGAGTGGCCTGATCCTGAGCGTGTCTGGTCTCTCAGAACTCTCACCTCATATATGAGAAAATACAGCAACAAGGAAATCCATGGCCTTTATACATTTATCTAGATGTGCGATCACCACAGTTTTTATTTATTTGTGGGTGATTTTAACATTTTCTGTACATATATAACGTTCAGCGTATATGTATCAATTTATATTCCACATTGCCCATTTATTTAATTTATATGCTGGATATATATATCCGCATTTTTATGGAATATATATATTTTATATTTTATATTTCTATACAATATATTTTATGTATTTTAGATATTCACATCCATTTTTATTCATGTCAGAGAATATATGTGTCCCTTAGGAAGTGTATTAAAATTACGCTTGCCTTTTATTTTATATTCTCTATACATACATGGAGAATTCTTTTATATATATATATATATATATATATATATATATATATATATATATATATATATATATATATATATAAATATAAATAAAAAAATAAATAAAATATATATATATATATATATATATATATATATACATATATATATATATATATATATATATATATATATATATATATATATATATATACAGTATATATATATATAATTTCTATTAGCATCTTTGTGGTTACTGGTTGCAATACATAGTGCAGTGACCTTTTAGGTTAATAGATCATTTTTTTTCTCACAAACAGAGCTTTCTTTTGGTGGTATTTATTCACTGCTGGGTTTTTTCTTTTTTGCAATATAAGCGAAAAAATAGAGATTTTTTTGAAAAAAAAAAAACACTTTTTTAGTTTGTATTGTAAAATTTTGCAAATAAGTATTTTTTTCTTCAAAAAATTGGGCCAAAATGTATACTACTACATATCTTTAGTAAAAATAACCAAAAAAAGTGTATATTATTTGGTCTCTGTGAAAGTTATAGAGTCTACAAACTATGGTGCAAATCATTGAAAAACGATCAGATCTGATCACGCCTGATGTACTGATGGCCTATCTCATTTCTTGACTGGTGGTGGGTACTCCTGATGTACAGGTACTCTGGTGAGGTGGCGGGTACTCTGATGAGGTGGCGGGTACTCTGGTGAGGTGGCGCCGCTCTGCATTACCGGTAGGTTACCGGATCACAGCCGCCCACTGCTACAATTCCCCCATCGGGGATTGGCTGTGTCCCAAGGGACACACCAGATCCCCGATCGCCGCGCTGCACGTCCACCGGGGGCGCGCGCGAGCGCTGTGCACACCACTGCTGCAGCTCTGCAATAGGAATCCGGTATGTTAGCGGCAGGAAGCCGAGGACGTCATATGACGTCCACCCAGGATGGGAGATCCCATCTGTGGACGTCATATGTCAATGGCTGGGTATTGAAGTGGTTAATAGCAGCTTCCGTTGGCCGTTAGTGATGTCGCGAACCTAAAATTTTGCGTTTGCGAACGGCGAACGCGAACTTCCGCAAATGTTCGCGAAAGGGCGAACCGGGCGAACTGCTATAGACTTCAATGGGCAGGCGAATTTAAAACCCACAGGGACTCTTTCTGGCCACAATAGTGATGGAAAAGTTGTTTCAAGGGGACTAACACCTGGACTATGGCATGCCGGAGGGGGATCTATGGCAAAACTCCCATGGAAAATTACGTAGTTGTCGCAGAGTCCGTAAAATCCATAAAGGGCTTAAATCACCTAACATTCCTAAATTGTTTGGAATAACGTCCTTTAAAACATCAGGTATGATGTTGTATCGATCAAGTAGTGTAAGGGTCAGGGTTAGGGTTAGGGTTACAGATAGGGTTAGGGTTATAGATTGTAACCCTAACCCTATCTGTAACCCTAAGCCTAACCCTGTCTGTAACCCTAACCCTATCTGTAACCCTAACCCTAACCCTATCTGTAACCCTAACCCTAACCCTGGCTGTAACCTTAACCCTAACCCTATCTGTAACCCTAACCCTAACCCTATCTGTATCCCTAACCCTAACCCTGTCTGTAACCATAACCCTAACCCTATTTGTAACCCTAACTGTAACCCTAACCCTGTCTGTAACTTACAGAAAGAGTTAGGGTTACAGATAGGGTTAGGGTTACCGAAAGGGTTAGAGTTACAGATAGGGTTAGGGTTACAGACAGGGTTAGGGTTACAGACAGGGTTAGGGTTACAGACAGGGTTAGGGTTACGGTTACAGATAGGGTTAGGGTTAGGGTTACAGATAGGGTTAGGGTTACAGACAAGGTTAGGGTTAGGGTTCACAGTGACAGACCAAACTCTGACAGACCAAACTTTAACGCAGCGCAAACAACCGCAAACAACCCTGGCAGACAACTGACTACTATTCTGTATTGCAGTGAATTTTTATTTTAAATGTTATCTACTGTGCCAACAAAATATATATGAGATGTGGCACTGGACAGGTGGGCACAGTTTACGCTGTGAGCCTGGGCCCCTTACATTACACAGCACCCCACAGCTCTGGGCCCCTTTACATAGCACCCTGCACCACTGGACCTCTTTATATTACACAGCACCCTGCACCACTGGACCTCTTTATATTACACAGCAGCTTGCACCACTGGGCCCCTTACATTACACAGCACCCCACAGCTCTGGGCCCCTTTACATAGCACCCTGCACCACTGGATCTCTTTATATTACACAGCACCCTGCACCACTGGACCTCTTTATATTACACAGCACCTTGCACCACTGGGCCCCTTACATTACACAGCACCCCACAGCTCTGGGCCCCTTTACATAGCACCCTGCACCACTGAACCCCTTTATATTACACAGCACCCTGCACCACTGGACCCCTTTATATTGCACAGCAGCTTGTACCACTGTGCCCCTTACATTACACAGCACCCCACAGCTCTGGACCCCTTTACATAGCACCCTGCACCACTGGACCCCTTTATATTACACAGCACCACTGGACCCCTTTATATTACACAGCAGCTTGCACCACTAAGCCCCTTACATTACACAGCACCCCACAGCTCTGGACCTCTTTACATAGCACCCTGCACCACTGGACCCCTTTATATTACACAGCGCCCTGCACCTCAGGACTGCAGTGCACTGCAGTCAGGACGCTCTCTACATTGCAGATAGAGAAAGCAGCTGTGTGTTAGTTGCTTCTCTGGTCCCCCACATGCTTCTATGTTATCCCACATGCTTCTCTGTTACCCCACATGCTTATCTGTTCCTCTCCTGCTCCTCTGTACCATTGTACTTCTCTGGTCCCTCCCTGTGCTCCACTGGTACCCCTTTGTTTCTCTGGTCCCCCACATGCTTCTGCATTCCTCTCCTGGTCTTCTGTTCGCCCCATGCTCATCTGGTCCCCCTGCTCATCTGTACCCTTGTGCTCCTCTAGTCACCCCATGCTCCTCTGGTCTCCCAATGCGCCTCTATGGTCCCCCATGCGCCTCTATCCCCCCTATGATGCTCTGGACCCCCATGCACCTCTATCCCCCCCCATGATGCTCTAGTCCCACGCAGCGCTCACCTGCTCTCCCTGTCTAGTTAACTTCAGAGTGAGTGAATACAAACATGCTCCTCGGACTTGCACTGAGATGCTCATCATACGATCTGGAAGGACGGCGGCCACACACAGCTGTGACATATGCTTCCTCGTCTCTCATTTTCCTGGTTTTTCCTTCCCCTGCTCTCTCTCCATATAGATTCTCCGTGGCAGCAGACAGGTTGGAGAGTGGGGAAAGGAAAGACCAGGGAAACGAGTGCAGAGGAAGCATATACTTATGTCACAGCTGTGTGTGGCCACTGTTCTTCCAGATAGTATGATGAGCTTCTCAGTGCGACAACGAGGAGCATGTCTGTATTTTTCCATATTTGTTTTTAATCCATGTCTGTATTCAGTCACGCTGAAGTTAACTAGCCATGTAGAGGATGTGAGCGCTGCGGGGAGAGAGAGAGGAGGTGAGTGCTGTGGGGAGGGAGGGGAGGTGAGCAATGCAGGGAGGGAGGGGAGGTGAGCGCTGCAGGGAGGGAGAGGAGGTGAATGCTGCAGGTAGGGAGAGACAGAGGAGCGGAGGGGGGTGGTGGTTTGCTGTCATTGAAGCCGGCCCATTGAGCCATCGGCCCACCGGGAAACTCCTGGTAGTCCCGATGGCTAGTCTATTCCTGGCCTGGTATCTGTACTTCCTATCACTTACTGATGAGTGACTCCACAGTGGAAGGATATGCATTCTGATGAGTAGGTGGAGGGCAGATGGACTGAAGGGAGCCCACCCCTTCTTAAAGGTACAGGTGCACACTGAGCAGCCGGCAAATGGCACAATGACTGCAAAGGTGTCAGTGCATTGCCACAGTCCACGCCACTGGCTCTGCACCCATCCCAGACTGCAATCTCCCAGTCCTCTCAGATGTGTCTCACCAGCCCTCTTGGCTGCGACCTGTTGTTCCACCCTGGAGACTTGCCTGGCAGTGCACTCTCATGCTGCCCTCTCCTTGCTTCCATGCTTGCTGTCCAGAACACCTCTGCGTGTTCTCAGAGGACCGCACCCGAGCCTAGGTCCAAGGTCACCCCCCCAGACTGGGGTGCTCCCTCCAAGGCCACGACAGCCTAGAACTCCATCTCCAGATTCCACCCCAAACAACTCCTCCCCAGCTGGGCTGACTCAGGTTATTTAAGGAGGCCTGCCCAAGTTGGGGGATTGGGTCAGGGCTCCTCAGAATACCCCAGGCAGCTCCACTTCTCCTCTCCTCTCCTCTCCTCTCCTCTCCTAACCTCTCCTGTTCCTATTCCAAAAGATTCTAGAACATTCAGGAAAGAGATGGGAGGTCTTGGTGATGCTGCCTCTCAGTCACTCAGCTCTGCCTGAGTCACTCCGAACCCAGATCAAAACAAATTTACCTACACTAACAAAAAAACAAATCACTACCACTTCTAGCACACTAGAGGGTGCTACACACAGTACGGTGATGAGTCACTCAGCCCCCAGAAGTCATTCCTATGAACATTCAACGCGTAGAATGCCTGATCATGGATAATCGACACATAACCTGTTGTGAAACTGCACAAGAGGCAAATCTTTAATTTCAGTACTGATGACGAAGTGAAGAAGGCTGTCCTAGGATGGTTCAAGCGCACTGACAAATCTTTCACTACCGAAGCATTCCAGGCATTAGATAAATGCTGGGATAAGTGTATAAATGTAGCAGAGGAGTATGTCGGAAAAAAAAATGCAGTTTCCACACAAATTTGTTCTTTACTTATTATAAAGTCAAAAGTCCAGAAGGGACTCATGCTGAAGAACAAAGCAGCAGAGAGAAATTACACAGAGAGCTTTGGATAGAGACAAGTACACAGTGTAGAAGAATGTGCTTCTTTCATAGTTCATGTCTAAAGTTTACAATCCCTTTACTCAATGAGCAAATGTTGACCACTGTAAGGACCCTTTTACACCGAGGCCTTTTTCAGGCGTTTTAGCGCTAAAAAATAGCACCTAAATAGGGCCTGATAATAAGCAGTCTTCGGTGACAGCCGCATCTTTGGAGCAGTGAAGGAGCGGTGTGTTTACCGCTCCTTTACCCCTGCTGCCCATTGAAATCAATGGGATAGCGCGGCTATACCGCCTGCAAACTGCTTCTATAGTTCAGACCCTTTCTCGGCCACTAGCGGGGGTTAAAACTGCACCGCTAGTGGCCGAATATCGTGGCAAAAATTACGGTATAGCGCCGCAAAATATAGTGCCGCTATATCGCCAGCGCACCTCCCGCTCTCAGTGTGAATGGGGCCTAAGTGTAACGTGTAAGTGGCTAAACTGACACATTTGTTGCACAGTTTGGTCTGTTAAAAGAAGGTGAAAAATAATAGCTGAGAAAAACAGCTAAAAACTGAGTTACAGGAGAGATTAAGAAAAATAATGACGGCTTTATTAATGCTAGTGACAGACTGCATTATATATGTCATTTTCAATTTTGCCTTTAGCACCACTTTAAGGTATTACAGCTTATTGCTCTACTTCTAGACTTTAATAAAGGTCCACTGTAAGTTACTGAAAACATGTCAACTGGCTGCAAATTACATACTTTTACTTATTACATTTTTGATCAGTCAATGTGCCGTAAAAGCAGTACATTTGTTCCATTCTCACATTATTCTCACAGTGTTCTAGGGAAGTGGCAGTCATTTGTTCAGCACTCAATAGGGAACACTTGATAGGTATTTCTGGTGCAGTCTTTCACTTTTCACTATGCGCTCTCACAGTGTCAGTGCTTGTTACAGCCAAGCTTCCATGTCTGGTAATACATTATGACTGATGGATACAATCAACCTGCACATACTGATAACCTGGAGGAAGAAAGGTGAACCACAGATAAAATTGAAGTCTAGGGCAACAAAAGGAAGCAATCATTCATTTTTATGGCCCTTGAAAACGAATAAGTCATGTTCCTGCTTTTCTCTTTTGTTTAGATCTTAAATCATCAAATAGAATGTTTTCCCTAAATTTTACATGACAAGCTCCTAGAAGATTTTTTTGTGTAATTCTTTCGATGTATTAGAAGAAGAATGTGTGCATACAATACATATTGTGTGTGTGTGTGTGTATATATATATATGTATATATATATACAGTGGGGGGTGCTTCGGCACCGATGATACACAGTAGCATTTAACCCTTTCTTGAAACTCTAACGGGGGTTAAAAGCAACCCGCTAGTGGCCGAATAGCGCAGCTAAAACAATGGTAAAGTGCCGCATTTTAGTGGCGCTTTACCGATAACGCGGTCAGCTGGCAGTGTGATATAGATCCTGAGATAATTCAGCTTCACTCCATGCCCATATAAATATAGCCTAGAGAATGTACAGACCCCTCCATTCAGCACATATGGACCCCCCTTCAGCACATCCTCCCCCATTCTGCACAGATCCCTCCATTCAGCACAGATGGACCCCCCCTTTAGCACAGACCCCCCCATTCCACACAGACGCCCCATTCAGCACAGACCCCCCTTCACCACAGACTGAAACCCCTGCCCCATCCCATTCAGTACCTCAGATCAGCCATCAGTGCGGCACAGGCACAGCAGGTTCCCTTCTCTCTGCTCGCTGTGCCTGTGTGACATCCGCAGCCACTAGACTCTTCAACACCTTCTCAATTTTTCAGTGGGGGTCAATTGCCCCCCCTTGCCCTATGGAGCGGATGCCCATAGGGCAAGAGATCGAAAATTTTTGGGCACCTCAGGTAAAATTTGTATTAATGTGCATAACGAAGCCAAGGAAAGATGGAAAAATCTCTAAAAGGCTTCAAATTACAGATTAGCATTCTTATAATATGTCAAAAAAAGTTTGATTTTATTTCCATCATTTACACTTTCAAAATGACAGAAAACAAAAAAATGGCGTCTGCAAAAGTTTGGGCACCCTGCAGAGTTAATATCTTGTACTGCCCCCTTTGGCAAGTATCACAGATTGTAAACGCTTTTTGTAGCCAGCCAAGAGTCTTTCAATCCTTGTTTGAGGTATCTTTGCCCATTCTTCCTTACACAAGTCTTCCAGTTCTTTGAAATTTCTGGGATGTCTGTCACGCACTGCTCTTTTAAGGTCTATCCATAGATTTTCAATTATGTTGAGGTCAGGAGATTGTGAAGGCCATGGCAAAACCTTCAGTTTACGCCTCTTGATGTAATCCCGCGATTTTGAGGTGTGTTTAGGATAATTATTCATTTGTAGAAGCCATCCTCTCTTTAACTTCAGCTTTTTCACAGATGGCATCAAGTTACCATTAGGGTTGAGTGAGCCCGAACTGTAAAGTTCGGGTTCAGTACGAACTTTGGGTTTTTCCCGAACCCGGACCCGAATAATTGGTGAAAGTTCGGGTCCGGGTTCGGAGTTCGGGAAAAAAAAATGTGCGGGGGTCCCCCCAAATTCAATAACCAGACCCTTTAGGTCTGGTATGGATATTAAGGGAAACCCTGCGGTCAATTTAAAAAAAAATTACGTGGGGTTCCCCCCAAATATCCATAACCAGACCCTTCAGGTCTAGTGTGGATTTTAAAGGGAACTCCACCCCAAATAAAAAAAATGGCGTGGAGTCCCCCCTAAAATCCACACCAGACCCCTTACCCGAGCATGTTGACCTGGCCGGCTGCAGAAAAGAGGGGGGGGGCAGAGTGCGAAATGTCAAAGCTCCGGCACGTCATTCGCGGAGCTGTGCTCTGAATGGATGGATCTTCTCATCGCTGGACCAACCGGCCGTCGCTGGAGAGATCACATGTCGCTGGACCGATCACCCGGCGCTGGATAGAAGACAACGTTGGAGCAGGGAGCAGCATCGATCATCTAGAGGGGTCAGAGTGCTGGTGGGATATCTTGTGTGTAGAGGGGTCAGAATGCTGGGGGGATATCTGGGGTGTAGAGGGGTCAGAGTGCTGGGGAGGCATCAATCTAGCAGACAAGACAGCTTTGTTACTTTATGTATGTAGTTAATGTGGAGCTCCACCCAAAAGGGGAAGCTCAGCTTATCTGCCTCCTACCTACTCAATGTCTATTTACCTGCACTGTCTCCATTGTAGGGGCCCCAGAGCATTACTTTGCCCAGGGGCCCATGATGCTATTAAGACAGCCCTGACTCCATGCCCAGAAAGGTTAAGGCAGTGCTGGAAAATAATGGTGGCCACACAAAATATTGACACTTTGGGCCCAATTTGGACATTTTCACTTAGGGGTGTACTCACTTTTGTTGCCAGTGGTTTAGACATTAATGCCTGTCTGTTGCGCTTTTTTGAGGGGACAGCAAATTTACACTGTTATACAAGCTGTACACTCACTACTTTACATTGTAGCAAAGTGTAATTTCTTCAGTGTTGTCACATGAAAAAATATAATAAAATATTTACAAAAATGTGAGGGGTGTACTCACTTTTGTGAGATGCTGTATATACTGTATATAGGTTAGATACAGCTGTGAACCACTAACTCTTACTAGTTTTGATACTGAACCCCAAGCAGTAAGAATTATTGGGATAATAGCACATACAAAGGGACATGCTTTAAGGGCTACTTTTTTGTCTAGTCTCGATGGTCTTTTTTTTCAATTGTGCATCCATTGTTAGTTAGGGTTAATGCTTTGTCATATTTGTCCGCATTTCAAATGGCAAACAGCGGGATATTTCTGAATTGAAGCATTTTCCTTTTCTGGGCTAAAAAGCCAGAAACGCATCTTACTTGGGTCCTGATAAATTAAGACACATATCTTGTATATAAATTATGGATGGCACAGAGGAGGTGTCTACAATGAGCAGATGGGTTCACAGCACGAATCCATTACAAGCACAAAAGGCTTGCTTTAAATGGCCCTGCTGTTTTTTTTTTTTATATAATAGAACCTCGTACTGTATTGCTTTAGCCACAAAGGATGCATAAAGGGGAGCAGTTCTAGATAAGATTGCTTGAAAACATCATCATACCATCATGTTACATGGAGCTAAATATTATTAACCCCTGCTTCTTCTTTTGCTGAATATCAATTTTGGATAATAATAAAAAATGCAATAAAATACACCAAATTTGTGTTAATCTTAAGTTATTTTACCCAGCACTAACCAATAAAATGGTATTGTTACTTAAAAGGTGTTTCTGTATTTTTAGATTTTTTTTCTGCATCTTAAAATACACACAGTGCAAAAGAATTCATGACACCTCATGCAGGTGTTTTGAGAACAGTTTTCTATTTTCACCAGAGGAGCCTTGGGAGAGACATTTTTAGTGAGTAATATAGAAGTAATAATAATCTGTCAAATCAAGTAAGAGGTAAAGAATCTCATTAAATGGTAACTGATCTAAAGGGAGAATACTTTTCAAAAGTGGTTCTGTTTTCTAGTTTGAAAGGCCGTAATTGTACTAGCTTCACGTTACAAGGAGGTGCAGTAAACAGTCCCTGGGTGAGCTGGTGGAACATGCGTTGTATACTAATAAAGTCATCATGGTCCCAAATATAATGCCTGTTTGTTACCAGGTAACCTACACAGATAATCCCTTAGCTCAATTTTATATATTTTTGGCAATATGCAATTTCTTTTTAAATATCTTACTAATCGTTGATCTATTATTTGATGTTATAACATTTCCTTCTATAAATTGCATTCCTAAATGTGGTTATTTTTATCAATTTCATGGAAACAGTTGCCCTGACTTTTAGATGAAAATCTAAATCTAAATCCAAATTAGAAGTAGGGTTATATGGGGTATGATTAGAAACTGTAAAATAATTTAAGAAATTTGGCTCCTGTCCCAGTGGTTTACTGTGTTTTACTCAAGAGCCTACTCAGTGTACTGCACAGTGGAGGGCAGTCCACGGCAGCAAACCACAAAAAACATACTGTACCATGGATTGTGGTTGAGCTGTCTGGTTAAAAAAAAGTTTCATGTGTTTTTTATTTTTTTATTGTTTTTTTTTTTTTTAGGGCTGGGGAAAATAAAGATTAATTCCTCGATTAATCTTTATTGTTTTTGATCGATCAAAATTCTTTTGATCGATCAAATATCTTGACGTCACCGGACAGCCTGGACAGTGAGACTTACCCTGCTGAATGCGAGCAAACTGCACCCATTGGATTGAGGTACCTTTGCATCTGTGGAGCAGGAGGATGCATCCGGCTCCATCAGGGGAAGGGGGCAAAAAAAACATAGTTTTCCTGTCCTAAGCAGTTTTGTGCAGACAATTCTTTGTGTATCGACAACATCTGTTCTGTGCGAAAGACTGTTTAGTTCTTCAGGGTATATTGTCAATAAAATGCGATCATGTCTGCTTCCAGAAAATGTAAACACTCTGGTATATCTGCCTGACTGGCTAAAGTGATGCCTACTTGCCTACTATAAAGTGACTGACAGTCAATATACTAGATACGTTTTATAATTAAAGTTAAATTAACTTTCTACATTTTTCTTAAAGTTTAATAAGAAAAAATTACTTGCGTCAGTGCTACAGTTTGAATTTAAAATGTATTTGTGTGAACTGTGAAGTTAAGTCATGGATTGTGGAAACTAACTAGTGTCGGGTGATTGTATATACTGTATACCACATTTACCACTGACTAATGCAGAGTTGCAATGCAAGGAGATCAGCTAAAAGTAGTTGGATCTGTAAGTGTGTTAAAATTAATCGAAATTAGTAGATTAATCGATAAAAAAAAAAAAAAAATCGATTAACCCCTTCCTTACCTGGCCATAGGGGAATGACGTTATGGTCATCCCCTCGCCGATGAGACTGGACGTTGCACAACGTCCTGTCTTCACGGCGTTCTAGGGCGCGCGCGCGCACCCGCGGCACCACTCGCAATCCCGCGCGCGTGCCCGACGGCTGCGATTGCCGCCGGGCACCCGCGATTTCCGGCAATCACGTCAGGAGTGTGGATCTGTGTGTGTAAACACACAGATCCACCTCCTGTCAGCAGTGAGGAGATCAATGTGTGTTCCCAGTACAGAGGAACACACATCGATCTCCTCCCCCTGTGAGTCCCCCTCCCCCTACAGTTAGAACATACTTTAGGACACATTTTAACCCCTTCAGCGCCCCCTAGTGTTAACCCCTTCCCTGCCAGTCACAGTAATCAGTGCAGTTTTATAGCACTAATCGCTGTGTAAATGTGAAAGGTCCCAAAAACGTGTCAAAAGTGTCCAATATGTCCGTCGCAACGTCACGGTCACAAAAAAAAAACGCAGATCGCCGCCATTACTAGTAAAAAAAATAAAATAAAAATGCCATAAATCTATCACCTATTTTGTAGACGCTATAACTTTTGCGCAAACCAATCAATATACGATTATTGCGTTTTTTTTTTACCAAAAATACGTAGAATACGTATCGGTTTAAACTGAGGGGAAAAAAAGTTTTTTTTTAAAAAATATTGTGATATGTATTAAATAAAAAGGAAAAAATATTGTGTTTTTTTTTTAAATTGTCGCTCTTCTTTTGTTTATAGCGCAAAAAATAAAAACCGCAGAGATGATCAAATACCACTAAAAGAAATCTCTATTTGTGTGGGGAAAAAAACATAACGATTTAATTTGGGTACAGTGTTGCCTGGCCGCGCAATTGTCATTCAAAGTGCAACAGCGCTGAAAACTAAAAATTGGTCTGGGCAGGAAGGGGGTGAAAATGCACTGTATGGAAGGGGTTAATCGAACACGAAAATTTTAATCAGTAACAGCCCTATTTTTTTAATTTGTTGTGATATTTTGGTAGCTAAATGGGTTGCCTTAACACAATACATAATAATACATGATGTAATGCGTGTTAAATTAGCTCTTAAAGTGACTTTTTCCCCCTATTCACTAAAAATCACATCAGCATACAGCTCTGTATGCTGATTTTAACTACTTGAAGAAGGAAAAAGAACGGAGGGCGCACCGACCTAGTGTGATACCGTTTGGGTAACTTTTATTAAAATATTAAAATCAATCTGCAGCTAGCCCTAAAAACATTGGCCCAGATTCACAGAGCGATTACGCCTGCGCAACTGGTGTTGCGCGTGCGTAAGTCTAAATGTGCGCGTGCGTTTAGATGCGCGCGATTCAGAAAACGATTTACGCCAGAAATCTACTTTTTTTTGTCCGGCGTAATTTCGTTAGACAGACGCATCCGTCCGCGCAAAAATGCGCTAGACACACCATTGATTTGCTAGTCAAATATGCTAATGAGGAGGGCGTGGCCTAGCTGTGCAGGAAGATGGACGCTTGAACTCAGAGCTCCAGCTACCCCGGGACGGTTTCAGCTTCTTACGCCGAGGTTTCTTCCCCATTACCGTCTATCTTAGACCATGGGCACAGCGTCAAGGCAATCCTCAACTTCCCGCTCCCGTTCTCCACGGGAAAACACCGGTTCCCAAGGGCATAACATACCGGAGATGTTTCGCGCCTCCCGAGGGAACATGGCGACCTCCCGTCACTCTGCCTCACAAGACGCGGCTATGCTGCCACCGGCGACAACCTCTTCTGGTGTTCTATTAGCACCGCTGGCTGCTCCATCGCCTCCTACACCACCCGAACAGGGGATGATGAATCCCTCTCAACAGCCCCAGCTCAATATTATGGATCTCAAGGCTATAGCTTCGGACATCAAGGACACCCTGTCGGCGGCCCTGTCGGCGGCAGTTGCAGAACTGCGAATTGACATCAGAGCTCTATCTGAGCGGGTCGCAACGACCGAACGGATGGTAGAAGAACATGACCAGGTCCTCCTACGCTCTACACGGAAAATAGATGACCATACCCTTCAGTTAAGGGACGTGAATAGGCACCTGGAGGACCTGGACAACAGGGGGCGCCGCCATAACCTTAGGGTGAGGGGGCTCCCTGAGTCCGTAGAGGGGGACCAGGTAAAACAAGAGGTCACTGCTATCTTTAATGGGGTGCTGGGCAGACCCCCACAGACCAAGATTGAGATGGAAAGGATACATCGGGCACTCCGTCCCAGGGGCAAAGACGCCGATCCCCCCAGAGACGTGATCTGCTGCCTGGTGGACTTCGGCCTTAAAGAGGATATTCTACAACAGGCCAGGGGGCAGAGACTTTCTCATGGGGGTGTCCCACTGCAAATATACCAAGACCTCTCGGGGATAACACTACAACACCGACGGGACCTCCGGCCTTTGCTGGATGAACTTAGGGCGCGAGGTATCAGGTACAAGTGGAAATTCCCTTTCTGTCTGGCGGCCTCCCATCAAGGTCATAATGCTACCCTGAGGGTCCCCGAGGACCTGCCTCACTTCTGTGATGTCCTAGGCATGCCGCTTATACAGGTGCCCGACTGGTATGCCCCCTACCGCCGCTCTGTGGGCAGGTGGGAAAAGCCGCGAGATGAACCCATGGAAACCCGGACCAGTAGACACCGCAGGCGGAGGTCCCCCTCCTCGTCCAGGCACCTTCAGAGCTCTCAACCCGCCGGAGGTGGATGGGACCCTACAACCCCACCCGGGGCCAGGCGAGCGAGACGGGACAAATAATTCCTTTCACACAGGTACTTATGCAACATCCCTCCTTTGTCCTGTTTGGACCCCTGTTATTCCCGGTTTGTGTTTATGACTTTGACTCTCACTTTGTTTTGCCACTCTGGGCCCCCAAGATGGCGGGTGTCCGCCTGAGGCGATCTGTTACTGTCCCAACCGCCTGTCACTACAAACCCTGCCAGGAACTACATCTCCCAGACTGCTCTACTCGGCTGCGTCAGCACGGGACTTGCCACTCCCTTTCCTGCTGTGCTCTGGTCTGACTCCGCAACGGACACTCCCAAAGGTTGTGATGGCCATCGGGCGACAACTCCCCGCCCCTGTTGCACACGGAAGGTCCTGGTCATGGTTGCCTGCGACTACTACCCCGTCATCGAAGACCTCTTTGGCCGTACTTCATCTTTCCGCTCCCAATGCGGCTCCCATAGGACCCTTCCCTCTGTGTGCTCATGCAGCCCTTCGCATCTCGCCACGACGCACTGTCGTGCACCTTTCCATCTCCCGCAAGACCGGAATATAACACTCCACCGGCGTCCAGCCACGAGACGTCATCACCAGCCTCCTGCCTCGCTCGCTAGCCTCCCATCGCAGACGACCAGGCAAGTACCGTGGACAGAGTGCTAACAATCTGACTGATGCTCCATAACCCACAGGGAGCACGCCCTCTGCCCACCCCTTAGGAGTGGCTCCTTCCCTCCATGACTGGCACCTCTGAACTGGAGACCGGGTCGGCCGTGAACAATGTTGCTGCCCACCTACCCGGCCGGGCATACCTGATCGACCTGTGGCCATGTCTTCCAGAGGACCAAGCAATGTCAGGGGTTGTAAGTTTTGGTGAAGGTACTTTGAATGGGGTTTAGCTTGGGGCTTTCTGTGTCCCCCCTCCTTACACTTTAACCTGCGGACGGATGAGGGGGTGGTGGACGTATTGAACCTCCCCCCCCCTCTCATGACAGGCTGGCTGTGGTGCTGATGCTGGGGAACTGTACGGGAGGAGATGATGGCCCCGGGTTCTTAGGTGCGTTGTCATGGCCGGTTGCACTGCGCCTGATCATGTTGACGAATTCACCTAATGGCCTCTTCCTCCTTGTGGAGTTTCCCAGCTCCCCCACAGGTGCTCGGGTCGGCAGTATGTAGATTAAGCTTATGCCAGAATTACCTCTAAAAGCTAAAGGTTTTGTTCACTGGCCGTTCTGGGGTGGCCTATAGCCACACGATCCTACTGGTTTTATTTTCCTTTTCAGGGTTTCTGTTATAGAGTTTTATGTATTACACTGTACTGCCTTCTGTTCTGTTCTAGGCTGGGTCAACCCCCCAACAGTGGTGTACGGTGACTCCCGGGCTCTGATCTAGGACCCGGGCGTGCGGTGCACCCTGTATCGTTCCGATTCCTTTGATACACACACTAAGTGGAGGGACGTTGTCCTCCCACTTAATCGGTATTTAGTACACTCACTTAGTAGTACCGCCCATCGAGGTGCTACCACCCACGCACCTTACTCTCCCTATCCAACAGCCGTCGGCTGTCCCGTTTCCCTTAGGATAGGACCTTCCCCCCCCCCCCCTCTCCCTGCGACATGGCGACCCGGGACACGGCTCCGTCTTCTACTACGAGTACTACTCCTCCCCTGTCCAAACTAAAGCTTTACTCTTTAAACGCTCGGGGTCTCAACACACCTGAAAAACGTACCCGCCTCCTTCACTCTCTATGGACAGAGAAACCCCACATAGCGCTCATCCAAGAAACGCATTTCAGGTCCGACACAGTTCCCAAGTTACATGACCGGAACTTCCCAATAGTCTACCATGCGACGAACGAATCCGCTAAGTCGAAAGGGGTATCAGTACTGATATCGAGGCATTGCCCTTTTCATGTTACGGATGTACAACGGGACCCACAAGGCCGCTACATCTTCGTAAAGGGCACGCTTAACGGCCGGGCACTCACGATAGCTAATGTATATGCCCCAAATACACAACAGGTCACGTACTTCCGCACAATGCTCTACCAATTGACTTCGTTCCAGTCGGGGACCCTAGTGGTGGGTGGGGACTTTAATGTCCCCCTAGCACCTATCCTTGACACGTCCGACGGTTCGTCTAGCATGACTTACAGGGCCTTGCATACCATAAAAGCACAATTGACCACACTGACCCTACATGACACGTGGCGCACGCTGCACCCGAACACAAAAGACTTCACATACTTTTCTGCACTGCACCAGAAGTACACCAGGATCGACCACTTCTTTCTAACACAATCAGACCTCACATCCCTAGTAGACGCTACGATCGAACCGATGCTTCTATCAGATCACCACCCGATCACCATGACCCTGCGGATTTCAGCACACCAGGCCAAATCGATGGTATGGCGGCTAGATGATTCCGTCCTTCTTGACACAGACCTCTCCAGATCGGTGTCGGAAGTCTTAACAAACTATTTCACCGAGAATGCTGGGGGTGAAACCTCCCCCACCTTGGTATGGACGGCCCATAAGTGTGTAGTTAGGGGTGAATTCATTTCCCTGATGGCTAAACGAAGTAAACTAAGAAAAGCCAGGGTGACAGACCTGTCCAACCGGGTCGTGATGTTGGAACGTGCCCATAAGCGCACGCTGGCCACTCAAACACACGCGGAACTACTGACAGCGAGGCAAGAGCTTCTGGAGGAACTTCAGAAAACACTGAAACGCCGATATACCTTGACCAACAAACTCTTTTATGAATTCGGCAATAAGTCCGGGAAATTACTGGCTGCCGCCCTCCAGAAGAGGAAGTCATCTCATACTATACACAAGATTACTACCCCTTCGGGGTCGTCACTCACATCAACTACTGACATCGCGGATCAGTTCGTTCGGTATTTCTCCGACCTCTATAACCTCCCCACGCCCACGACTTCACCGTCGGTCCCAGACAGGAATACGCTTATACATGATTTTTTACACAATTACGGACCCCCACATTCCCCTCTCGGGGACTTATCCCATCTAGATGTGCCCATCTCGTCACAAGAAGCGCTTTCAGCCCTACGGCAGCTTAAACCCGGGAAGAGCCCGGGCCCAGATGGCCTACCGGCCAGTTACTATAAAACATACTCAGACATTCTAATCCCCCACTTTTTAGCGACCTACAATGACGCTATATCCCCCACCCCGCATAGAAAAGATCTGCTGGAAGCCCACATATCCCTGATACCCAAACCGGGAAAAGACGTCACGTTAGTCTCCAACTACCGCCCCATCTCGCTACTAAATGTCGACGTAAAGCTATATGCCAAAATTCTAGCAAACCGACTACTACCACTCCTCCCTGACATTATCTCTCCTGATCAGGTTGGTTTTGTCCCTGGAAGGGAAGCTAGGGACAACACCACCAAGGCCCTTAATATTCATCACTGGCTGACCTCTTCGCGCAATAAAGGTTTTTTCCTCTCACTAGACGCTGAGAAGGCGTTTGATAGAGTGGCCTGGGATTATATGTCTGCTGCCCTTGCCGCTTTGGGACTCCCACCCCGTTTCATTCAGATGATTATGGCTCTGTATACAATGCCTACAGCTAGGATCAGGGTTAATGGCCGCCTATCAAACGCCTTTTCTATTACCAACGGCACCCGCCAGGGGTGCCCGCTGTCCCCTATTGTTTTCATTATCACCATGGAACCGTTTCTCCGTAAACTCAGGGATAACCCCAATATCCAAGGCATTGATATCCCCGGTAAGCAATGTAAAATAGCTGCATATGCAGACGACATATTGTTATTCCTCTCCAACCCTATCGTCACGATCCCAAATCTTCTTCAGGAATTCCGCCTATTCGATATTATCGCTAATTTCAAAATTAATTTTGGGAAATCATCCGCACTAAATGTCTCCCTTCCCGGCGCAGAGGTCACCCAGTGCAAAAACAATTTCCCCTTCCGGTGGGACACGAACGGTATCCAATATCTGGGAATTAAAATAACGACCGATCTGACTGACTTATATAAGGCGAATTTCTTGCCCATACTTCACACGATCAGGGAGGATCTACTCAGGTGGAGACAGGGTCATTTTTCCTGGTTTGGCAGGGCGGCCATACTAAAAATGAACCTACTCCCCCGAATCCTATACCTTTTGCAAGCGATCCCAATTAAAATACCACCACTCTTTTTTACTTCCCTCAAGGGAATCTGCAGGGGATTCCTATGGGCAGGCCGCCCCCCTAGGTTGTGCTGGAACAAACTCACACTTCCTAAACAAATGGGAGGTCTCGGAGTCCCAGATATAGCTCTATATCACAAGGCGTGCTTACTTGTGCGACTAGTCGATTGGCACCTCCACGCGGACAACAAGGCATGGGTTTCAATAGAAAATGCTTTTCTTGACTTCCCGATTTCCCACCTCCCCTGGATCAGCACCCTCGCAACACCTAAGGAGTGCTCAACGCACCCCTTAATTGGCCCTACTCTACAGACCTTTAGAGCACTTTGCCGGTCCCAGGGAACAACCCCCTCACCAGGCCCGATGACCCCACTGTGTCGGAACCCAGACTTCCCGGCAGGCATCAGGTCGACTGACAATACAACTGACCCCCAACCCTCTCAGTTGAGAGCCCACCTCTTATTCCGCAACATGACTCTTTACACACATTCTGAAATGGTTGCGAAATTCCCGCAACTCTCACTGCCATTTTTCAAATTCCTGCAGATCAGGCACTTTCTCCAGAGCACCCCCACACCCTCGGCATGGTGCAGGCCTCTCACCCCTTTAGAACAACTGTGTAACTCGCAGGGTCCCCAACGGCACTTAGTCTCCTCACTGTACACCATGCTGATATCTCACACATCACCCCAAACTAATGCCCGAACATTATGGGATAAGGATCTAAATGAGAGACTAACAGAGGCTGACTGGGAACGGATATGGGAACACGCGCACAAAGGGTCCATCAACGTGTCAGCGCAAGAAAACAGATATAAGCTCTGCACTCGTTGGTACCGGACCCCCGATAAACTGCACCGTATCTTCCCGGCCGTCCCCCCCGACTGTTGGAGATGTGGCACAACCGCAGGCACACTCCTGCATATTTGGTGGGAGTGTCCCCGCATTCAACCTTTTTGGAGAGAGATTCATGATCGCGTGCTTAACATCACGACACTCGCTGTGAACTTCACCCCGGCCCAATATCTCCTACATCACACTTCCCTGTCAAGAGCCCAATACCACAAATCTTTAGCTTTGCACCTAATAAACGCGGCCACTCAATGTGTCCCGCTACGATGGAAAACTACTCTTCCCCCGACGCTTGAAGATTGGCATTCTAGAGTAGGTAAGGTCGAAGAAATGGAGAGACTCATACACCAAGCTCATGATACACACGACAAGTTTTATCAAACATGGGCATGCTGGATTCACTATAGAGAATCCTTGGGTCAGGGAACCCCACCCGATATCCCTCCGCCGCACGGAGTACCCTGTTAATTGATCTGGCTCGTGTTCGGTCACATACTCTGATAGTCTCGTCCCTACCCCCTACCCCTTGTGTCCTGGAAGCTGGATCCCCAATGTCCCTAACGGGGTACAGCTTTCCCGACGTATGAGACGTCCCTACTGTCCTTGGTCGCCAAACTCCACGGATCTCCTCCCCCACTCACAGATTGACCCCATTAGGGGTGGGTGGGACGGGGTTTGATCTAAGTGGGCTCAGGCTTGCGTCACTGTCGTCCCCTCCCCTCAGGGTACATGAGAAGGGGGTATACCCCCAATACTTGCTGACAAACTTCCGGTACTGTTTTGATGATTCTCATGCGTTGCATTTCACTGTTTATGCTGTCAACCTTTTCTTTTGCATTAGTACCTGGTCAACTATTCTTGGATTTACTTCCGATACTGCATTATTTTCTGTACGCTACATATACTTTTCTGTATGTTCGTATGTTTACATGAAACTTTTCAATAAATTGTTTTGAAAAAAAAAAAAAAAAATATGCTAATGAGGGAGTTGCGGGGATCCACAAAAAAACGCAGTTGCTGCGCAGGCTACGCGATGTGCGCAACAGCAAAATGTCCTGTCTAAAGTTAGAGCACCTAAAAGCTGGTCTAAATTTTGAAAAAACGTCTACATCTCACAGAAAGCAACACCGTTACTGAGGAGCAGACCACACACACGTGTTGCACTACAATTTGACTGCCAACATGCCAGGGGCATCGTCGCTCATAGCTGCACTAGTGAATTTAGATGACCAAAGAAGGAGGAGGGCACAGAGGATGGCACGGAGGATGGCACGGGAGAGGATATACCGCACACGCATAGACCTCTTTGTCATGAGTGATTCTGAGGTGTATCGCATCTTCAGATTCCCCCCTCATGCCATCCTGGAATTAACCACAACCCTGCAGGAGGACATCACCAGCCCAACACAACGCTCACAAGCAGTGCAGCCACTGGTGAAGGTCCTGGCAACACTCCATGTCCTTGTCAGTGGCTCTTTTCAGCGTACAAGTGGAGTGGTGGCTGGGATGTCACAATCCACCATGTGCAGATGTGTGCAACAGGTTGTCCCTGCAATCCTCACACGCTTGGCCAACCAAATCATCAAACCCACCACTGAGGACCTGCGGCTGAAGGCAATGACAGATTTCTACAGAATTGCCAGATTCCCACGCACCATCGGGGCCATTGATTGCACACATGTGGCACTCCAGCCCCCCCATGAGACAGAGCACATGTACCGCAATCGGAAGCATTGGCACTCCATCAACGTACAGGTGATAGTTGATGCCCAAGGCCTCATATGGCACGTCCGTGCCAAACACCCCGGATCCACCCATGACAGCTACATCTACAATCAATGCCACATCCGAATGGAATTCGATCAGAACGTGTATGGGAACACCTGGCTGGTTGGTGAGTGACATGGGAGTCAGGCATGACTATCCCCTCCCGTGATGCACACCTCACAAGTGGCACATGCATGACTAACATTCTCCTGTCTTTTCCCTTCCAGGTGACTCTGCATATGCACTGGGACCCCATCTCATGACTCCTATACGGAACCCCCAAACCCCAGGGGAGGAAAGATACAATCAAGCACACATCAAAACCCGAGCAGTGGTGGAGCGCACCTTTGGCCTCCTGAAGTCACGTTTCCGATGCCTGGATAAGTCCTGTTGTATTCCCCAAACTTCGTGTGCCATATCATCGTTGCATGTTGCATGCTGCACAATCTCGCAGTGAGGAAGGGCCTGCAGGTTGAGCTACGTGATGACCTGACCCCCCAACCAGACAATCAACCCCTAACCGAGGATACCCCGTCTTCTGAGGGAAGAGCAGTCAGGAGGCAGCTCATATTGGGCATCTTTGCACGTTAAACACACACATTAATCATGGCACAATGAGAATGCATGCATGCACACCACTATGGTCCCTAGCACACACACCCCACATCCTCATCAAATTGGATTGGCACCAGTCCACCATGCAGGACTTGTGAGCAGCAACGCCACGCCAAGGCTCCAATTATGTCACTGTACATTCATACACCATTCACACGGACCTGGGAAAAAAAATGTATTGCCCTCTGCGTGAGCCACGCCTGGGGCGCCCCCGGCCACGGCCCCTCAGGGGAGACTCATGGGGGAGGGGCAAACCCGGGGAAGGAGGAGCAGCCCCTGATATCTGCCCACCTGGCGGCCTGCCACGACAATTCTGTCCAGGGAAGCACCAAGTGTTGCCGTGTTGGCCTGGATAGCCTGGGTAAGGGCCCTCACATCCTGCCCAACGCCTGCTGCTGTAGTCTGCAGTTCATTTAGGCAGGTTGTGAAAGCCCGGGAGTGGGAGTCCAGGTTACCCAGCGTATCCTTCATGGAGGACAGGCTTTCCTCCACCCGCCCAAAAGTCTGGCAGAGCTGTCCCAGATGGCGGGTCTGGAGGGCCTGGTCCCTTCGCAGACTGGCGGGCAGGAGATTGGGCGCCCCCCTGGTGCTCTGGGATGACATCCTGCCTCCAGCTGATGGTTGTGGGCGGGGAGAAGGGGAGGCCCTTGTGAGGGGAGCCATGTTGGGGGAGGAGGGGGGGCTCCCCCTTAGGGAGGGCAGGCTTCTGCCAGCCAGAGGGGAAGAGTCCGCACAAACCACTCGTCCAGTGCCTGACTCCTCCTCCTCATGATCGTCCTCCTCCTGATCGTCCTCCTCCTCATGATCGTCCTCCTCCTCTCGAACCTCCTCCGCGGACTCCGGCCTTGTTGGGGGGGCCTCATTAGGCTGCTGTCCTGGTGTTGGAGCGGTCAGGCCAGATGGCCCTGCACCCTCCTGCACATCTGTGGATGACACAAACCATTCACAGGTTGGAGGATCCACACACTTGGCACGTATTCCCTTTCACCCCCTCCCCCACACATGCTACACACCTGATAGAAAAAACCTTACCTGGCACCGCGGGGACCGGACTTGTGTCAAAGCCTGGCAGGCCCTCCACTTCATGCCGGTGAAAGGTCAGGGCCACCACATGCTCCGTCGCTGTAAGCCTAATACGGCATGGTGGGCCCCCTCCTGTGCCCTTGGCATGGGCATGCATTGCGGCCAGTTTTTTTTTCACCAGACGCCGGAGATCATTTATTTTTTTGTCGATCCCAGACCGGGTCCGTGTCTCCCCCTCCCCCGATGAATTCACCTGCTCCGTGATCCTATCCAATATCTCTCTCCTCCTGGCCAGGGTGGTGGTGGCACTCTGCGGGCCGTGGAGAAAACGCCCATACTCGCTAATGGCCCGGGCAAGAATTCTTTTTTCCCCCACAGTAAAATTGAGCTTTCTTTTTCTCTCAGTCATACTTCCAAACAAACTCACTACCAGTCACCAAAAATCAGTCACAAATACAAGCACAACCAATCAGGCAAGAACACACACAAAGAGAAAACGAACACCCACAAATCACACTAGCACTCAGCAAGAAACAGTCACAAAAAAAAATAAAAGAAAAAATAAAGCAAGAAAACAAACGAACAAAAATATATCAATCAAACAAACAGTCTCTCAAACACTTATCAAAAAACACTTTCACAAATATACCAACAAGAACTTGATCACACAGAACACTAATCTGACAACTACAAGACACACTGTAACGAACAACAGGAACAAAAGCACTTGGTTAAATGGGAAGGGACACAAAGGGATGTACTTTTGCAATGCAAGTGCGTTTGTGTGTGTCTATTTATGCTGTCTGCGTAGTTCACAACGTTGCCCTAGTCCATTTCCAATTTCACTGATTGCGCCGCTCCCGAGTTGTGAGCATGCGCACAGCGGAGCTGACATGGTCTCGTTCAAGCGCGCATGCGCGAGCCGGCCGGCCCTTCATTTGCATGGGATCACGGCTCATTTCAATGTAACACGCCCACGTCCCTCCCAATTTGTATTACTCCTCCTTACGCCTCTGGAAAAAACCTTACGCTTGCGCAATTTCCTGCGCAAAAGCTACGTGAATCGGGGG
This sequence comes from Rana kukunoris, assembly GCA_029574335.1. NCBI lineage: Eukaryota > Metazoa > Chordata > Amphibia > Anura > Ranidae > Rana > Rana kukunoris. The sequence goes on from CM056050.1 coordinate 338,274,835, forward strand.
ATTACGCGGCTAGATGGCGCAAGTCTAACGTAATGGCGGTGCGCTACGCCGGACCGATAATGCGCCGATGTACGTGAATCTGGGCCATTGATTGTAGACTTAAGTGACTATCATAGTCTGCTGGTGTTGTTGTGTCCTGTTGCTGCGCTGTCTTTCAAGGCTCATTTTTAAACTCAAATTGTGAGTATAATGATTGATTTTAATATTTTAATAAAAGTTACCCAAACGGTATCACACTAGGTCGGTGCGCCCTCCGTTCTTTTTCCTTCTTCTCTTAGTTTCATGAATTCCCACGATTCTGAGGAGGGCTGCAAAACTCTGGAAGATACCGTTTAATTGGATTACACCACCCCATAGCAAGAGATACCGGAGCGCAGGAGATTTGTCTTTGTTTGCGATTTTAACTACTTGCCATCTGTGTCATATCTGATTTAATCACATGTATGTTAAAATCTGTATTTTTTTTTGCTAGAAAACTCCATGGAACCCCGAACATTATATATTTTGTGAAAAGCAAAGGCCTGGTTATCAGTTGCAAATATTCAAGCGAAAAATACACTTAAATTAATTTTAGTGCACAAAAACACAATATAATATGAATTTCTGTTAAAAAAAAAAAATGATGTTGTCTATTGGTAAATAGATCAAAAATTTCAAGATTTTGAATTGTGCACACCTGTGAAATGGAGAAAACTACCTTACCTAAAATGATCCTTTAAAAGCCTTTAAAGATGATCGATTTAGAGTTAAATATGAGCTCTGACATTAACCACTTTAAGACCAGGCCTTTTCTGGTCCTTTTTTAAAACAAATTTAAATCAGTATTTTTTGCTGGAAAATTACTTATAACCCGCAAACATTATACACTTTTTTAGCAGAGACCCTAGGGCAGTGATGGCAAACCTTGGCACCCCAGATGTTTTGTAACAACATTTCATATTATGCTCATGCACTCTGCAGTGCAGTTGAGCATCATGGGAAATATAGTTCCAAAACATCTGGGGTGCCAAGGTTTTCCATCACTGCCCTAGGGATTAAATTGGCGACTGTTAGAATTTTTTTGGGAAAAAAATATACTTTAATGACTTAAAAAAACACAAAATACAATAGTTACCCCAGTTTTTTTTACATAACGTAAAAGATGATGTTACGTTGAGTAAATAGATACCTAACATGTCATGCTTTAAAATTGTGCACACTCGTGGAATGATGACAAACTACGGTACCTACAAATCTCCACCTGTGTAGAGTTACAGAGGAGGTTTAGCACTAGAATGAAAACAATCCTCATAATAGAAATAAGGATGAAAGGTCCTCTTTATGAAGAGATATGGGGTCAAAAAGACCCCAAATCTCTTCTTTCCATTTAAAAGCAGAAGATAGAAGAAAAAAAAAGTGATCTTTCTTTTATATATTTTTTCCTTTCAGTCTGGACTGGAAGTGACGTCATGATGTCACTCTGGTCCTCGAAGGCCATAGAGTTGATCAAAGAGCGTTAACCTCTTTGATCGCCAATGGGAGCAGATGGCTGCACCGTCGGATCATGTCTCTGTAAACCGGTGGTAACGGTTATTACCACCCACCGCCGCTTTGGAAACCAGCCCGGACTGGGTTCATAAGAAAGGCGTTAAAATACGGTACTGATATGTTCAGCCATAGTATCGTTTTGCAGTTGGCAAGTGGTTAAAATTATTATACTCACTACATGGTTCACAGTGATACCTCACATGTATGGTGCAATCACTGTTTACATGCATGACAGAACTAGGTGTCCGTTTGCATTTGTGAATTGCATTTTTTTTACACTTTTTTCATCTTTATTGCTATCACAAGGGGTGAACAACACCACTTCTGGTAGTGTAGTGTAGGGTAGGGACAGGAAAGACCATTAGACCCTTGATCCCTTTTCTGCCTTCCAAGGCAGCTATTTAAACAGAGGTGTGTTGGATCAGCTGTTTCTTGGCTGTACTGTCCAAGAAAACACAGCACTGAAACTGTAAGTGTCTAAATCCTTGTCACTTCCAGCTTCATTCATCATAGATGAGATCAGGGAACAGATGTTTCTCCATCTCCTCTGTGGGGAGTCGACCCAAAGGCTTATGGTGAGCTCAGGCCCCCTAGTGGAATAGGAGAGCATGAGAACAGTGGTGGGCAATGGGTGTGGGGTCCTTCCGAGCCCTGTAAAGGTGATCATGCGGTTGTAATGCTACTTGGATTAATATTATATGAAAGCTGATCGCCAGCTGTAGAAAACAATACCAGGATCATGGCTGCAGGAAGCTCTAGGAAGGAAACTCTAGGAAGAAAATTGGAGATACTGTAAATATATCTGCCTTAAGACTCCTTTCACACTAAGGCAGTTTTCAGGGTTTTAGCGCTAGAAACATAGCTTGTAAAGGGCCTGAAAACTGCTTCCTATTCATTATAATGGGTGCTTTCACACTCGGGCGGTGCACTTGCGGGACATTAGAAAAAGTCCTGCAAGCAGCATCTTTGGGGTGGTTTGGAGCGTTTGGGAGTGTATAAAGTGCTCCCAAAACGCCCCTGACCATTGCAATAAATGGGCAGCGATTCAGAAAAGCCTGAAAAATGCTTCAAAATCACTGCAACATGGGATTTTTTAACCCCTTTTTTGGGGTTAAAAGTGCATGCTTAAATAGCAGTAAATCGCTGCAAAAACTAGTGCCGCTAACAACCGGTGCTTTCAATGTGAAAGCAGCCTAAGTGATAAAAATAAGGTATGCATAAAATAAAAAGGCTGCACTTATCTAGAAGTAGCTCTTTGTAGATTGCCATTTCTAAACATTACTAAAGGTGCCTTCGTTGTCATTTTTAGGTTAACGGTGAAGTTCCTCTTTATGTAGCTCTAAAAATTCACAAGAATACCCTCTTAAATGTCGTCCTTGTTTTAACCCTGGCACTTTTTATAATTGATCATGCCACTTAAGAAAATGTAGGCAATCTTTTCATTCTGTATATACTTTTCATGGGATTGCTTTGCTCTAAATAAATTTACAGTGGTTGCTTTGTAATCCCCAAAGTATTTTAACACAAAATCAATTTTACATAGTAGTTTTATTCCTTTTTCTAAACCCTTGCACATCATTTATTTCCTGTGCATAGCAAGCAACCTGTCTACTAAATGCTTGTCCAATGTGAGTTGATACTGTATGTTCTGTGATATTTGATGATAAATATATACAAAGTATAAAGACACAGACATTCCTTGGTTAAATTAAGAAAACAACCATATGTTAATAAAATATACTTTCAGTTAAATCACGTCTATAAGGTTCCCACAGTCAAACATTACTGCTGCTTCATGCCTCCTGCAGCCAGCTTCTAGTATCTTCCCTTCTGTATTGGGAACGCCGCTTTTAATGTTTGCCCTGATGGCCTAAATAGAGAAAACAGCTCAAGCGCACTCAAGTAGCAAATATAATTTCTGTTCAGTAAACTGAAACAAATGTTTCCTTGTGGTACTTTGTGGTCTCAGCAAGCCAATTTGAATTCTTGCTGCTTTTCTGGTTACATCCATGGCCTGTCTCTTCGATTTTGTCATTCATCTGTCTGCTGCCTACCTTGACCAGTAGTAGCATAGCTACCTTGCCAGTGCACTACCTAGTACCTATTCTAAGCTCAGTATGTTTTAGATTAGTCTTTTGCTTTTTACATTGTTACTTTGCTTCTTTTATTTGTCTGGTAATGACAAAATGGTGTTGCAAACCTAAGGGCCACAATGAAATGCAAACCCTGTGGCGGGGCCCTGGCGAGCCATTCCTTTTACTGCACATCTCCTGAGAGAAGGATTTTTCTCACAATAGAGTGACAATATGAAAATGATCAGACTAAAGTGTTCATGTATGTTACCATTCCATTCTATAGTTTTTTTTTAATACCGCGTACACACGTTTGGAAATTCTGACAAAAAAACGTGGATTTTTTTCCGACAGAGTTTTGTCTCAAACATGTGTTGCATACACACGGTCACACAAAATTCTGACCGTCAAGATCACGGTCACGTACAGTACAACACTACGACTGGCCGAGAAAAGTTAAATGATTCCGAGAATGCGTCAAATTGATTCAGAGCATGTATGTTTTTTTTTTCATACAGACGATCGGAATTTCCAACAAGAACTTTTCCCTTCTGAAAATTTGAGAACCAGCTCTCAAATTTTTGCTTTCGAAAATTCCGACAGAAAAAGTCAGGTGGGGCCTACACACGGTCGGAATTTCCAACCAAATGCTCACATCGAACTTTTCTTGTCAGAAATTCCGATCATGTGTATGCGGGATAAGAATCAAGCCCTGTACACACAGCTAGGAATCCCGTCTGTTTGAAAATCGTCAGTTTTCCCAATGGGATTGCTGCCAAGCTTGCCTTGAAAAGCCATGTATATACTCGGCCACACAAAAGACCTGCCGTTATTTTGAATGGCAAGAACGCGGTGACGTCAAAGACTATGACGAGCCGGCTAAATTACATTCTATGCTACCGTGCAAATTGTTGTCGAGCATGCGCCGTTATTTTTCCCTTCAGGTAAGCATACAGACGACAGGAAAATAGTGAGCAGGCTCTCTATTTTTCTCCGGCAGTTTTCCTGTCAGGTAAACTGCTAGGGAGCATACACGCTTAAGAACATTTTCTGTAAATACATTTTACCAGCTTATTTGGGAACCCTGGTAAGCTGTAACATATTAATTTTTTGGGGGGTTTAGATGTGTTTTTTTTATGGGTCAAATAACTCTTTATTCAAAGAAATTTCAGGGTACATGAAATAATAAAACAGCAGTCAAAGTAAATATCAATAATACAAAAAAAAAGGAAGAAACAAGAAACCTTTATTGTAAACATGGTTCATCTTGACTACTTGTAGGCTGAGAACCTTTCAGCAATATAATCTCTATACCTTTTCCTAGCAGTGCTCTGTGTAGCCTTGTGGTTTTCTTGGGTCTTACTCCCAACAAGAGAAGCTCTATTCGGTGGTGATCATATCCCTCTGCTGGTTTAGTTTCAGTTTCAGGAGGGGAGGGCCAGAAGGGCTGGCAGAGGAGATGCTTCACACAGACCATAGATGATGGAAAGTCAGTTAATGACAGTAACACAGGCAGGAGGAGAGGGGAGGGGTGGGGAGGAGATCAGTTCGCACACAGACTACGGAAGGGACAGGGAGAGAGGGAGGAGGAGAGGAAGGAGATGCGAAGATGCTGAGGAGACAGCTGGATGACGGAGGCACAACAACTGACCATGCTATCAGAGATCAGCAGGCATGAAGAACATATTCAGTTTACAAAGGGGAAGACAGAACCAGGTATTGTACACCATAGAAAAGGACAATTGACATGGCAAAAGCACTGTGCTTTATCTTGTACCTTAAAGGGACAGGAGCATTTTTTTAGGGTCACACCACTTTAATATGTTAAACTAAAAATGTCAAAGGGGTTTAATGCTACTTTAAGCTTAACCCTTTCTATCATTTATGCCTGGTTGACGCTTTGTTTTTTAAATTTTGGAATAAAGTCTTTTTTTTCATGCAAGAATTTGAAGAATGAGGAATAACTTAGTTTTGGTCCATTCATCAAATGTTATACAAATTGTTCCTGGTATAAGCTTCAATAATGCCATTTGGCATGAAGAACAAACCAGCAACCTATAACAGGGTCACGAGTCACATTTACCTACCTGTAGGACTTTGTAGTGTTCAATTCAAACAGGCAAGAACACCTTGTACAGCTGTAACAAGTCCAAGATCACACTGTGCCTTTAAGTACAGAGTGACATGACTGTGGAGGGAGCAGGGGGAGAATCTGGTCTGGTATTACTGGTATAGTGGACATTGGTGCAAGGCTACGAGCTGTCCCTGGACATTTTGTGAGCACAGACAACACAAAGGATCTATAGACTTGTGCTTTTAACCCCTTCTGGTGTGCTATATAGTCAGCTAAGGGTCCAGACAAGAGAACACTGACTAGTGTTTTAAAGAGCTTGTCCAGCTGCTGCTGCTGCTGCATAGGACTTTGTTCAGTTTCTGCTACTTTTGGACTGCCAAATACAGGAGCAGTTTGCCGTAATTTGCCGGTGTCTTGAGGAGCTTTGCCTTGCTACTACCACTACTAACGGATATTGATCAATCCTGAACTACTTTGTTGCTACTGCCAAGGAGAAGTCTTCTACCTGCTTTCAGCAAGGACTTCACCAAAGCTTAACCGAGAGATCAGTAAGATGTCCTCAATTGTAAATAGTTCTATTTCTTGGTGTATCCTACTCCCCTTCCCTACCCAAGTTCTCCAAACATAAAACAATGAAAACGAAACCCCTAAACAGGTCATTGAAGACAACGAGCGCAAGTGTGTATGCACCTGGCTGTGTGCATATATCTGGCTGCGTGGCAAAAAGGTTGGAAGACCTGGGTAAAATACCTGCAACTCCTATGGGGGTAGAGCTACAGTTGTAAAATAAACATCAATAGTCACTGATAAGGATGAGCTCCAGCATGTTCACATGGTACACGTGCAGAGTCCGTCAGAAAGTCTGCACGGTGCTGCGCTAATCAAAGCCAGGGAGACATTTCCTGATCTCTGCAACCTAGCATCGGGACAATGTCTCCCTGGCTGTGATTAGCGCAGAGCTGTTCAGACTTCCTGGCAGACTCTGCACGTGTACCATGTGAACACACCGGAGCTCATCCTTAGTCACTGACCACAACAATTAAGAATGAAAAAATGTAATACATACAAATGTACTCAAACTCCATGGAAAATGTGTTCAAAGTCTTTTTTTTTTTTGATGTCACAATGTAGAGAATAAGATTTCCTATCATCTGTGCCCAGCCTTGCCACACAGAGTTAATCCAGCACTGGGCACTCCTCTTTTATTTTTCAGTGGAAAAAAACAGACTTCCCTATAAAGACCAAAGTCCTTGCTTGAGTGACAGGTTATTTACATATCTCGTGCACTAGGTTTTTGGGTTTACATCCACTTTAACTCCTCAGTGCCAAGAGCCAGGTGGATCAGTCAGGAGAGAAACATCCCATCCTCTACCAGAACAGGAAGCTACTCCACAGGGAGATGCCACCATTGAGAAGGAGTGCTTTCAATTGTGTGGGTCCTGCAGAAGCTGCATCACTACCTGTATAGTGAGGCCCGAAGCGAAAGGAAAAGAGGAGACAAATAGGGAACGGCCGGGCATGATAGTGTGAAAAGGAGAGGCAACACAGGGTTAAAATCAGGAAAGTTTTGCAAGAAAGGAGAGTATAAGGATTGGTGTAAATGTGAGTGGGAGGGGGTTTGTTTATTTAAGGGGGAGGCAGGGCTCCTGGGCAGCAGTGGTAGGGGTAGAAGGTTAGGAAGTTTGACACCCACCCACCCTGTTTGTTTTGTCTGTTTGTTTTTCTTTCTTATTTTGGGAGCAGTGTGAGTAGGTTTCGTCATAGCAGTTGAGCGTGTTTTGGTCTTTGATGGTGTCAGAAAACATACGAGGTGGAAGTGTTGGGGACTCATCGGTAGTATGTGCCCCCCTGGTGTATTCCAGTTAGAACAGTTAGCTGGAATACAGTAATGGTTGCACTGTGGAAAGGGGGTTGTCTCCGAGCTGGTGTGGTATGGCTGGAGGCCCATAATGGAAAAAGGTCTCGCAGTGTAGAGGTGGAATATGTGTTAAGTTTGTGGTGCCGTCAAAGACCAAAAGACTGAGTTTTTGTTTACAGATGCTTATGTGTTAAAGGTTGTGAAATTCTAATATTTTGTTAATAAAAGGCTGCTATGGCCATTTATACCCTGATTTCAGCTGTGGTCTCATTAATTTAGGTAGCGGTAACGCCCCTTTCACACTTATACGACTTGTCCCACGATTTGTGATGGCAAAGTTGCATGACAAGTCGTTTCCCATGATTTCCAATGACAACCATTCATATTAGTACAACTTCAAGTCCTTCCGACTTCAAAGTAGTCCCTGCACTTTTGGTCCCATTTTGATAGCACTTACACAATCGCAGCAACATTGCGGCCGCAAAATCGAGGACAAATCGCACGACTTTGAAGTCGCAGTAGTGTGAAAGGGCCTAAGGGGGAAGGTGGAGTATGAGTGGTTGGCCAGTATCAAGAAGGTTGGGGACATCTGGGCTACACTGGTCAAGTTGTAGCTTTACATTGATCACTGATCACAATCGCTTAGCTGGTTAAATTGTGTTTCTAGAAAAAAACAGCAAGCCCCTCCGCTGGAGCCTGATTCTTCAGCAACACAGCACAAGATACTCATGGTAATATAGACAGGGTGTTCTAGCAAGCAGAGCCAGCAAGAGTCAGTCAAGGAAAGGAACTTACTATTCCTTCCATGCAACTTCAGTTCAGTTCAGTTCAGTTGCACAGTATGATGATAATATGAAGAATCCCAAACTGAGAAAGAGGATTCACACTGATCATAGTGTCACGCTCATGCTTCCAAAGACAAAGCAGAATCTCAATCAATTCTGCAAAATCTATTAAGGGCTAAATAGATCTTCTAAACAGCTTCAGCCAGATCCTTTAAGCTGCATTCAACAACAGGGGATTTGAATTGCGTGTGCAATTGTGGCGACTCTGCCCTCAATTCCAAATTGCGGCACATGGGGGGTGTGTTTGCAATGCCATTACTTCCTAATGGCACCCCAATCGCAGGTGCAATTTTGCCGCCAAAAAAATCAAGCTGCAATAGCAGCAAAATCGCAATGCAGTCAGGGTGCAGTTTAGGTATAGTACGGTGCAGTGTAGATGCAGGACAAATGCAGTGGTTCAGTATAACTGCAGTATAGGTTTGATAGAAGTGCGGTATAGGGCTTATATAGATGCAGGATGATTTGAATGCACTTGATGTCCAGCTCTTAGTGGCACAGTCTCTGCTAGCAGTGTCAATAATGGGTGGATTGCCCTCTCACCAGTTCCCAGGATGCTGCTGTGGATGCTCACTGTAAAAAGGGGCTCCCTCAGTCTGCCCCTGAAAGCTTTTGGTGAGTGGTGATCAGTAGTGGGAAGCAGAGAGTGAGTGGCAGTGGTACAGGAGCTGCGATTTCGGCTGTGCTGCGCTGCCCTTAGGTGCCCTCACTTATAGTCTCAGGTTTGCATCCCCACTGGCAGGTGAATACTGAGACAGATGTCATATGTCTTTAACTCCTCAGTGCCAAGAGAAAGAAGTTTCCATGGGTAGTTCAATAAAAAAAATCCTCTCTCCACTTTCCTGCACAGACATGCAAGGAAAATAAAAAACATTATAGCTTGCCCATGATTGGATAATAAAATCAGCAGGGCTTCCCCTCATTTCAGATCTACCCCTTAGATTTATAGCGACTGCACGTACAAGTTTTCAGGTGCACCTGTAGTATTGCAAAGTGGATTTGTCTTTAAAAAAAAAAAAAAACACGTGTCCCATAATATGGCTGTCATCCCGAACTACAACTTCCAGGATTGTTAGGGTGTTGCATAGAAGTCTATGGGCTTTAGCTCTCCCCCTGCTGGCAAGAGGAGAATAATGTAGCATAACATCAGTATCCCAGTAGAAAGTGAACATACACTGTTTATAAAGGGGGGAAATATGTTCTCCATATTTCTGTAGTTTACCACCTAGCTACAAAAAACTGAAGGGGTGGTAGAAATGGAAAGCCTGGGAGGAGAGCAGGGGGAGTTGGATATTTCCTCTGAAGAGGAGAGCTACTTTGGAGTGAAAAGCACTGTTCACAGTTCGATGCTGGAAATAGCCAGTGGGCTGGTACTTCACAGGGAGCCGCCAGATCCCATCAAAGGGTCTTGGATGGATCTGGATGGAGTTCTGCACTGTTGGCTGCCTTTGATGATAATCTGTACTGTCAATTTACTGCTGCGGTATTTCGCCTGTACCACAATGTCTAGCGATACAGACCGCTTGCTGCCAAGGTGTGCTGCAGGAATGAGCAAGGTTTCCTACCGCCACTGCCTGTACCATTCTACGTGACAGACAGCTTAAGGACATTAAAGAAGGGCCCCTTCAACGAGGAAACTCTAAGAGAGAGTGACGAAAGGGTCTTGGACCCACAGTTATTTTGGATACTGACATTGTTTATACTGTTCTTCTTTTAAGGAATTTGTGTTTCCTATACAGTACACACAATTGCCCTAAGGAAAATGGATGAATGGATAGCCGCACTCCACGAACCTCGATAAGGTGGTCTTTATTAAATGATTAGCAGGTACATAATAGGGTCACAGCAGTGAAAAACAAGGGAACAGCCGACGCGTTTCGCACTAAGTCAGTGCTTATTCATGGAACACAATTGCCCTAACTCTTCGCTGTTCTGCTGAACTAGGCCCAAACTTAATCCCCGGCATGCCCTCAGCTGCTGCCAGCAGGAGAGGAGACGTGGGAAGCTAGCAACGTTGGGGGGAGGCCTGGTATGAGGGGGCCTGGACAGAGGGTGGGTTACACACATGGGGGGCAGACAGCAGAGGTGTGGGGGCACAGACACATGAATGGATCTCCCTGCAGCTGGAGGGAGGGAGAAAAGGAGAAGCCGGCAGCGTTGCAGGGTGAGCCACAAAAGGATTGGTGTCAGCAGTTTAGGCAGTATATCGCCCCCTTTTACAATTAGCTTGGATTACATAAAGCTGCAGTATCCCAATCTAATTCATCTCAGTTTAAAGTAAAAAAAAAAATGAGATTAGGTAGTTAGAAGAGTGGTACATGCTGTTTCATCAAGAGCTAAACCAGCTTTGACTGGAAAATAGAAATTGGGCAGTAGTCTGCTGTGGCTGTCTCTGTTCTTGCTGAGACAAAATGGTACCTCTCCTGAACAATTTCTATTATACTCATTAATTATTAAGGCCCCTTACACATGGGGCAGGCTTCGTTGGAGTCCACCTGCTCAGCAGGGAATCTGTCCACTAATCCTCACTGAGCAGACATAGTCCGCTCTCCTCTATGGGCAGTCGTATCTAAACGAACTACCTATCTATTTACGCTCGACTAGAATCTCATCTGATCCACCAGATAGATGGGTTAGGCGGCGTACACACGACCGAGGTTCTCGCTAGAAACCAGCGAGAACCTCGCTGGGAGCTGCATTCCAGCGAGAACCTCGGCCGTGTGTACGCTCCTGGCTCGCCCCGCCCGTCGGGAATCCCGTCGAGCGAATAGAGAGCAGGCTCTCTATTTGCTCGACGGCCCGTCGGGATGAATGGCTGGTTGCCATTCCCGACGGGCGGGTCGCTGATTTCGACGGCCGGCCGAGAACCTCGACGGGCGGAACGATGTGTTCCGCCCGTCGAGGTTCTCGTACGTGTGTACGCCGCCATACAGATCCCCACCTGCCTGTTTTTCAGCAATCAGGATCAGATGTAAGCGGGTGTCAACAGACACATGTTCGTTGACACCCACCGCTCCATAGAAGAGACTGGAGGGTCCAATCGGTTTGCCTGAAAAACTGCCAGGCTGACCCGATCAGTCCATTTGTGTAAAAGGGGCTGAAGAGGGAGAATTGGATGAAATGTACTAGAAAAGGGTACAGGCAGGAGTTTTACTACAAGAATTAAGAAACCACACATTTTAATAAGCAAGGTTAGGACCACGTTTTTAGGCTGAGGGCCTAAAGAAGACTGCAAAGAGGTTTTCAGGAGAAGGATCTTTATTCTCCCTCTCCGGTGAAAATTGGGTGGTGGTCAGCTCTTATGCCGCGTACACACGGTCATTTTTTGTCTTGTAAAAACCGTCGTTTTTTCTCATGAAAAAAAAAACATAGTTTTTCAAACTTCATTTTAAAAAACGACGTTGCCTACACACCATCGTTTTCTGAAAATGCTCTTACAAAGCGCGGTTACGTACACCACGTTCGACGGCACTCTGTTCCATTGAAGCTCCCGTCTCATAACTTGCTTCTGAGCATGCGCGGGTTTAAAAACGTCGTTTTAAACGTCGTTTTGCCCACACACGATCATTTTTTGTGAAACAAAAAATTACATTCTGAAAAATGACATAAAAAATTAAAGCATGTTCAATTTTTTTTTGTTTTTTTTTCAGAAGACATAAAACAACGTTTTGCCCACACACGATCATTTTAAATGACATTTTTTAAAACGTTGTTTTATTTCATCACAAAAAACTACCGTGTGTACTCTGGATTAGGCCACTGTGAGTAAGACCTGATGTGGGACTTTCATGTGTGACTGCAGTGATAAGGATTTAGTATGAAGATTGTCCATTGATTGCTAATTTTGTTTTGGAGTATCCTGGGATCCAAACTCCTCTCCTGTTGTAATTCATGAACAACCTCTGAAATTACATCCTCTAGACCAGGCATCCTCAAACTACGGCCCTCCAGCTGTTGCGGAACTACAAATCCCATGAGGCATTGTGAAACTCTGACATTCACAGACATGACTGAGCATGATGGGAAATGTAGTTACTAAACAACTGGAGGGCCATAGTTTGAGGACCCCTGCTCTAGACTGAGCCTGTATTGTTGTGTGCATGGAACTGTGTCTATGGCAGGTGGCCTCTGTACTAGCAAGGGAAACCTGGGTCAGTGGCCCCTCCGGGGGTAAGCACTACATGTGGGTGCTTGTCAGTCGGGATATTCCTTTGGTACATGCTGCCGAAGATTGTGAATTGGAGGTGTTTCTGTGGACTGTCTGGCTTACAGTATGTATAACAGGAGAGGGTTGCTACACTATTTTTCAGCTATGAAAAAGTTTGCCACAACAATAGCTGCCAGTACAGAGTGCATTTTCTGTTGGGCAGTGAAAAATCAACTCTCAGAGGCAGGAGTCTGTCTAGCAGGAGGAGAATTCTCAAGGGGGCAAGTAATTAAAGGACAATTGTACCAAATTCTGATACCCAACACTACAGTTACTGTAAGTACTAACATTTTAGTGACAGAGTCACTTTAAGTCATATTTAAATATGTCTGCATGAGCAAAAATTAATTAGTTTGCTAAAATTTGGCCTGTTTGCCATACCCAATTTAGTTGGGTAAAATACATTTTTAACACATTTTAGGAAACATTCTATTCATGCTGTGAAGGGTACAGATGGTAAACATTGGATTGGCAAAGATCAGTGGAAGGCTGCATTTCCATGAAGCTTTTAACGGCCAGTCCTTTTGTACACTGTATTCTCCTGGCTTTAGAATAGAAAATAATACTGTTATCTCTGCTCTAAAATTTACTGATGAATTTACCAATTTTGTCACTACACTGCAAATTAAAGTTTTAAAAGTATAACAGTACAACTTCCCTCTGCTAAATTCTGATCCTGTAAACAGAGAGCTAAGTGGGTCTGTTTGTGTCACAGATATGAGAAGTATATATATACTGTATTTATTGGCGTATAACACTCACGTTTTTACCCTGAAAATAGAGGGTAAACTGTGCCTGCGTGTTATACACAGGGGGCTGTGGAAAGTTTTTTTCCTGAAACTTCCCTCTTAAAGTTAGGGTGTGTGTTTTACGCCTGTGCGTGTTATACGCCAATAAATACAGTACATACATATATTGTAACCTGGGGGACAAGTAGTAGGTACAAAGCTCCCTGGGATGAGCAGACTTTCAGGCAAAGATACCAAATCCAGTGAGGTAGTGACAGTGCAGTGTTTATTTGTATTATATAGAAGTCTATGTACAGGTGCTGTACAGTGTTCCAGAAAACAAATAGGAACAAAAATAGCAAAACAAAAACCTAGCCGTGTCTCGACACTGACTATACAATATATTTAGGCCCTAACTACTAGGCTGTGCCCTAACTACTAGGCTCAGTTTCCACAGACATAGCTTAACAGCTTTTTACCAAACGTTTACTCTCACAGACCATTGTTGTCTGTGTTTCCCAGGCCAAGAGCACTGGCTATCCGTCTCAGGTGAGTTTAAATTGGCCTGGGAGAGGAGGACCAAGATCAGAACTGGACCATGTATCAGAGATCTTTGAATGTGTATGAGAGGAGCCTGGGAGATGTAAACCCAGAACAGGATTTTTCCCGACTCTCTCTGGGATGCTCGGCTACATACCCCCCCCCCCTTGTTTTAACCCCAGGGTTGGAACACCCCCACCCAACACCTGGCCTGTGTTTTACAGTGAAGGAGTAATCCTGTAGAGCCAAAAAACACTGTTCAACTGCCTATTAGTCTCCTTCTTTTAGGCCATCGATTTCAGGGGAGCATGGTCAGTTATTAAATCAAACTGGTGCCCTAACAAATAGTACCTTAGCGCATCCACAGCCCACTTTATGGCTAAACATTTCTTTTCAATGACTTCATGCTTTTTCTCATGCTCATTGAGCTTTCTGCTTAGGTACACCACAGGGTGTTCTTCCCCACTGTGTTCCTGTAAAAATAGTGTTCCGATACCTACATCAGACGCATCCGTCTGAACCAAAAACTCTTTGGAGAAATCAGGGAAGTACAGCACTGACTGTGCACAAAAAAAATTCCTCTGCTACTGGGGACCATTTCCCTTTTGTTAAGGTCCATCAGTAGGGCAGCTATAATTACAAAATTTGGGATAAACCTTCTATAATACCCAGCAATCCCAAGAAAGCCCTGACCTGCTAGAGGACTATGTAGTACTATATCGTCCAGCTAGGCTGCTGCCTACTGTCGGTGAGTAGGGATGGTTCGGCCCGAGCATAAGTTCGGGCTGAACTTTCGTTGTTCGGTCATTCGGGAAACAGCCGAACTTCCGGGAACTTCCGGGATGTTCAACCATTTGTCCAACCTGAACAGTGCATTGTAAGCCCTAATTGGCTGAAGCAGTGAAAGCTTCAGCCATTCAGGGCACATAGCACTGTCAGAGTCATGATTGGACACTGTCATCATGACTTTATCCAATCATGGCTCACCCCCCCCCCCCACAAAGTATAAAATAATTATTGCAATTTCAGCCAATATCAGTGTGATTTTGGCGTGGAGAGAGATATACAAGGGCTCCCTTCAGTGCTATTAGTTAGTTAGTGTGCTATTCTCCGTTATTTTGCTTCAATTGTCAGTGTAGAATATTAGTTTAGTGTCAGTGTAAGGATAGTGTGAGTGTAGTGAGGAGGACCATCATTCAGCACTTTCCACACCAGGTGAATTAGGTCAAACATCTGCGATCTTGGAGGCCTCTTATCTTGGAAGGACCAGCTATAGACCAGCTTTGCTTGAACGGCCAAAGTGACACGAGTCGTGCCAGGATTTCCCGCTTGACCTTCTCATAGTATCCCGCATATGCCGACT
This sequence comes from Rana kukunoris, assembly GCA_029574335.1. Taxonomy (NCBI): domain Eukaryota; kingdom Metazoa; phylum Chordata; class Amphibia; order Anura; family Ranidae; genus Rana; species Rana kukunoris. Next base: position 338,290,046 of record CM056050.1, read on the forward strand.
ACAGATCATAGTAGACCTTCTGTGATTCTCCACAAAGCAAGGTGGTGACCGTCCTACCCACTGGGATTTAAGTCATCCTTCCCTCTCAACGGTCTGTCATCTTAGAAAGAAAGTGACCAACATGGATAACATAAATAACTGAGGGCTTGTCTCCAACATCATCAGCAGGTGACCACTGTTCTTGCATCTTCAGAACCTCAGTCAGGGTTTTCCTATCCGATTTTCAGCAGTAGCTAGCTGTTCAAACATTTTCTGCAATTGCTCCTGTACAGCACCAACCTGTTGGAATAGCACCTTGGTTTGCTCCTGTGTAATAGCATTGGCTTGCTGTTGTACAGCATTGGATAACACCAATTGTTTGAGGATTTCCTCCAGGTTTAGTCACTCTAGGTACTGGCCCTTCAAAGAGGAGGTAAACCCTGATAAATTGATTCCAACTATTCAAAGACCAGTCCCCACGCTCGACTCTGCTACCATCAATTGGGTAGAAGGTGTTCTTGCTGTGACCTCTGACACCATTGGTTGGGACATGGCTATTGCCCTGGCCTGTCCGAAAACTGACTATGAGTTAACTGAAAATGTATACAAGTCGTTTCAGCAGAATCCAGATGTATGTCAATATTTGTTGAATTTGAATAATGGCTAGTTTTGACTAATTTCTTTCATTCTAGAAATTGTTGATAAATATCCCTGCCTCTTTGGGGACCAACGACTTTAACCACTTAAGACCCGGACCTTTAGGCTCCATTAACACCTAGGCGTTTTTACGCCTGAAGCGCGACGCTACAATACGCCGGAGGGTCGAATTTGCATTGTTCTCTATGGAGACTGTTCACATCTCCTAACGCAGAACGTCGTACGTCGATAGAACGCCGAACGACGACTTTCAAACAAGTCCCGGACCCTTTTTCGACACGTGTATCGGACGGCTTCGGCGTTCGGCATAGCCGACAATGACTGTGAAAAAAACGCGTTTAAATACGACGCGTTTTGTCGCCGCAAATCGTGGGACAAAAACGCCTATTTTTGGTCGCCGCAAATACGCCGCAAATCGCCTACGCAAAGGTGTGAATGCAGCCTTATGCAGGTAAAGAACCTGCCCAGTTTTTGCAATTCGTCACTGCGTCGCTTTAAGTGTGCGATGTGGCTCCCAAACAAAATTGGCGTCCTCTTTTCCCCACAAATAGAGCTTTCTTTTGGTGGTATTTGATCACTTCTGCGGTTTTTATTTTTTGCGTTATTATCAAAAATAGAGCAACAATTTTGAAAAAAAAAAAACAATAGGTTTTACTTTTTGCTATAATAAATACCCCCAAAAAAGATATATATTAAAAAAAAAAAATTCTAAGTTTAGGCCGATACGTATTCTTCTAACTATTTTTGGTAAAGAGAAAACGCAAAAAGCGTTTATCGATTGGTTTGCGCAAAATTTATAGTGTTTACAAAACAGGAGATAGTTTTATTGCATTTTTATTAATATTTTTTTTTACTACTAATGGCGGCAATCAGCGAATTTTTTTTAGTGACCGCAACATTATGGCAGACACATCGGACAATTTTGACAAATTTTTGGGACCATTAAAAATGCATTGTTTACTGTGAAAATGACAATTGCAGTTTGGGAGTTAACCACTAGGGGGCGCTGAAGGGGTTAAGTGTGACCTCATATGTGTTTCTAACTGTAGGGGGGCAGGACTGGAGGTGTGACATCATTGATCGTGTTTCCCTATGTCAGGGAACACACGATCAATTAACACTGCCACTGTGAAGAACTTGAAACTTGGAACTTGGAAGTGCAGTCGCTGTAAATCTGAGGGGTAGATCTGAAATGAGGGGAAGCTCTGCTGATTTTATTATCCAATCATGTGCAAGCTAAAATGCTTTTTATTTTACTTGCATGTCCCCCCTCGGATCTACAGAGAATGCACTTCCAAGTGCAATTTCAAGTGCACTTTGCACTTGTAGTTTGCACTTGCAGTGCAAAGTGGATCTGCCTTTCATAAATAACCCCCAGTGAGGCGTTGCTGTAGGAGGAGCTGTTTCCCTCTAGTGCTGAGTGTGATGCTGATCTGTTACCTACCTTCTTATTCAGAGACAAGGCAGAGAAAAGCATCTTGGGATATATAGTCCGTATGGATGAGATTTTCCCTCTGGCTGAATTACCAGGAAACACAACTACAAGCTGGCTTATAGAGAAAAACAGATCGCTAAGAGAGATTATATTAGGGTGACCAGACATCCCCAGTTTCAGGGGACGTTCCCCGGATTGAGGACACTGTCCCCGGACCAAGTCTGTCCCTGGTTTTGTCCTCAGATTGGATTTAATAGGGGGGCAGGGGCAATTTCAAAGACGGTCAGTGCAGAATAAAAAAAATAATTACAATTACACCCCCCCGCCCCGCCGTGCCTACTAGCTTAGAGTAGGGTGACCAGACATCCCCAGTTTCAGGGGACAGTCCCCTGATTGAGGACACTGTCCCTGGACCAAGTCTGTCCCTGGTTTTGTCCCCAGATTGGATTTAATAGGGGGCAGGGGCAATTTCAAAGACAGTCAGTGCAGAATTAAAATAAAAAAATTAGAATTACACCCCCCCCCCCCCCGCTTCGCCGTGCCTACTAGCATAGGGGGGTTGTATTTTTCCCATTATCTGTGCCCCTTTCTGATGACCATGTGCTGGTCAGAGTAGAGGGAATATTTCTTCAGTTTCGGGCTCATGCCCATTTAGCTTCGCTCACATGTTCTTCTACCTTGGCACAAATCTTGGCCAGCCACCTGCTTATCTCCTTGCCTTCCCTGGGGGAGTGATCTTCCTCCGCTCCCCACCCAGTAGTAGCCGGGGCACAAAGAGTACGACTTGAGAGGCTGTGAGGCGGACGGCAATGGGCAGAGAGTCGCTGATTGTAAACATTACTAGTAAACAAAAAATATGTCCCCGGATTTCATTTAAAAAATCTGGTCACCTTAGATTATATAAAAGGGATGTACTGAGGCCTAGCATGCTCTCTTGGGATCCGGCGTGAATCTGTGTGCAGGGATTCTGTGATAGTGTGAATTGCAGCTGAGTTGCAGCCTGCACCAGCAAAACTATCCAGCGGATATTTGGAGGGACATCTGCGGGCAGCTCCCCTTAGCTGTTCGGCGTTGGCAGCCTAGAGGCCGGTCCTACTCCATTCATGCTGCAGTAATACCAGATTTAGATGAGCCGTAGCACGGTGCGGTGGAGGCCAGATAACATTCCCTGAGCTACATTCCTGAGGGAAAGCAGTCATCATCATCATCATCAACATCATCATCATCTCTTGTTCCAGTGTGGTGAGTGGGCAATAGCCCAACCTTATAAACACTGTATATAGACACCAGTGTCTCCTGCACAACTTATCATCTTTAGTGTCAAAGATCTATGCCAAACGTCATAGACATTATATACAGACATCTTTACTTCCTATTACCTGCTGCTACTTGTAGTTCCACAGAGAGCAACATCTTTAAATCAGTGATCACTGCAAATCCAGTTACAGAGTTTGGTTTACACGGGAAGATTGTTTGCTGTTTATTCACAGCTTATTGATTCAGTTTTCTTTGCGTTGTCATTCAAAAACTCCTTGCATGCAATTTAACATCAAGGGCTAGCTGAAGATCAACTGGACTGCCGCACAGCAACACATGACTACTTTTCACTTCCTTCCCCACTTCAGGGATTTGTTTTGCTGAAGCTCATAGAGCTATAATTCACCAAGAACTTTCTGACAGAGAAGGTTGAATTCCAATACAATTTTCTTATTACTTGCTATTTACTGTTCTGCATTTATGTGTGAAGAAGCAGTAGACATGGGTCTGACATTCATAAGGGCCATTCCTCTACTCTCCTGTAGCCTGGTCACATTGAATGTGCTTTGTTGTGTACAGAAATTACAATATTCACTGTTAAATGTTTAAATCTGATAGTTACTCTTAACATTCCTACAGGAAATAGCATTTCGAAGTATAGTTGATTCTCTACATTCTTTTTCATCTCATTAAGTAAACAAGTTACTGGTTTAATCAATTCTGGTGTATTTACTTCCTTCTTGTTGTCATTTAAAAAGAGAAGATATATGAACCCAGGGTGTCAGGGGTGGCAGAGTACTCACAGGGCCAGGGCAACCAGGGGGGTATTAATATAAATTGCGACCCTCAAGAGGGCAGCGCTACACTTGCAAAAAATGTGACCCTGCTCTGGAAAATTGCTGCTTTGTGCTCTGCATGCCATGAGCTCATTTTTTTATCATATGAAAAAACTGTATTCATGGTGGCCTCAGGTGAATTGTTTGCTGCACTGCGCATGTATAGATCAAAGCAGACATTTTTGAGAGAAAGGTTGTGTAGCTTCAAGTGGGGCCACACAGTGAAGATCACTGGAATGGGGCAGAAGATAAAAAAAAAAATATGTGGATGGCACTCAGAGGGGTGGTGGGAACTTATTAAAGGAGAACTGTACAAAGGTTCAATTGTACTTTAAACCAGTGTTGCCAACCTACCAGATTGAGATTTACTGACACAACAATGGGCGATGCACTCGTGAAGTTGACTCTCACAGTGATACTGACAGCAGTGTGCAGCAGCACAGATGATGCTAACACCTCACCGACATAACACGTCCCCTCCTGAGTCACCGTGACAGTCTCTCTCCATGCCAGGTGGTCCCTTTCAGTCCCCTCCAGTCCAAACAGCACTGACACTCGGCTCCCTAGCACCATGACATCACACGGCACGCTTAGACACCACCTTCACCAGACCCCCCCCCCCCCCCACCGGCACCACCCAAACACACTGTAGCAGTCACTTGGATGATCTCAGCCGGCTTTGGACCCGAGCTGCATATGCACAGTTGCGAGGCGAGCATCACAGCCATATTTTTTACTGCCAACCTTATCCTCTTACTGGCATTTTCTGGCAGAAGAAAAGTGACCATTTTTTACTGTCTGCCAGAAAAAATACTGGTGGTTGGCAACATTGCTTTAAACCCATGTAGCTGTGTAGAGTTACATAATGCAAATGTAGCGGGTCATGCCATCATGGACCAATGATTGCAGTGCAGACCTGAATCCCCACCAGTGTTCCAGTGGGATTGTACATATGTGTTTATATTTCTTAACAACAGTGCATTGTGGGACTAAAGGTACCAGGAGAACCGGACTCCATTGATGACAATTAGTAGGAACAGACTGTATCTTCCACAATGCCTTGCCTTCCTGGAGCACATGACACCTCCGCACAGACATATGGGGGAGGTTACTTAAAGGAAGGGAGGAGCTGTTCTCGCTCTCTTGGGATCTACGTTCTCCCCTATGCAGAGCAGGGGAGAGCAACTACAGCCAAGCAGCTAGGCCTGAAGCCTGGAAGGGAATCTATCCGGAGACCGACTATCCGGAGAAGAACCAGACTAAGTGCCTGCAGTTCATGCTTCCAGAAGACCGGAGGAACTCACCAGCTGACTAACAGAACAGTAGGGAGCGGTTGACCTAGAGATTGTGTGCTGCGGAGCGGTGACTGTTTGGCGCGGTTTTGTTCCGTGAAGGCCTCAGATGGACTGAGTCTGTTTGGGTGAGAGGGCATCTGCCCGAGTCTTAATATTACCTCAGTTTATAAAGTTAACAGTACTCCATCAGACGGAGCTACGTATCTTTCGCTGTTTAAACAAAGAGGCCTAACATCTAAAGTCACGCTAACAGGATTGACTGACGCTGACTGGACGATTGGTCCACAAGCATTTGTGTTTTTTCATACCCCTCTGACCAAGTTTAACTCCCCTCTTTGGATTACAAATTAAACAAGTGCACCAACGTTATCAACAGAGATTTCATCCCGTAGGAACATTCTGAAGCTGTTTGAGCCCGCCCTGGCCAGGGTCTTTTGCACTTGTGTTTCATAAAACTGCCCAATAGGGGAAGCTCGCGAGCATAGACTACCTTTAGTAATTTTTTTGTGCTTAGAAGTATTACAGGTTTAATTCAAGTTCTGTCTTTATCTGCTGACTCTTGCAAAAGGCCTTTTCTTATATAACTGGCTGTGTATATTTAACCTGTTGTCCAGTCTCATTTTTCCCCTTTACCTTATACCAAGTAAAGTTACCCTTTTTGTTTTAACTATATCAACTGTGTGAGGTGTGTTTACTCCTGGCTCCGCAAGTTAAAGAAGGTAATCATATTATTGTGTTGCATTGCATATTTTATACGTGTTATTGTGGTCCCAGCCAAGTGGGGAACACAATACTATTGCATTTGCCTTGTGTACCTAGGGAGGGTTCGAGACACTTTAAGGGGGTGAACAAATTCGAGAGAGTAGATCTCAAATCTATCCAGTGGCACCTGAGGGGGTAGCGCTACACAAAATGAGTAAGGCCTCGTACACACGAGTAAATAGATTTGTTCAAAACGGTCTGTCCGACCGATTTGAACAAATCTGTCTGCTGGCATTTTGGTTTGCTCGTAGCGTACTAACCAGCAGACATGTCGGGCGGACGGGTTCCCAGCCGACAGATTTCAAAGCATGCTTTGAAATCTGTCGGGTGGCCAAATCCGTCTGTTTGCCCGTACACACGATCAAATCTGTCTGCTGAAACGGTCTAGCAGACCGTTTCCAGCAGACAGATTTGATCCTGTGTACGAGGCCTAACTATGCTTAACAAATTCGTCTTTTATTTCTCAATGTTTAAAGACCAAATATGGAATTAGGACCCTTATATTCTCAGTAAGACAGAAGTTATTAACAACTCTCCTATATTTTAAAGTTTTTCAGGAAACTTTTTAATTCTCGATGTGCCATCAATCTTTTGCTTTAATCATTACAACTGTGTAATGCAAGGTATAGGAGTTAAACTTTTTGGAATTTCATCTTGGATTGTGATTAATAATTGCGTGTTAGTTGATAAGATGAAAGAGATGACATCTCTGTCCATGAAGACAGAATGATTGCTAGTACCTTTGAAGAAGGTCTTGGCTAATTTTCTTATGCTGCAAATACGGTACATCTTCATTAGGCATATTCTCTTTTATTAACATTGGGGTGTTAAAGGGTTACCTTTTCTGAGTGTTTCCTCCAAAACCTCCTGTGCATTTCTGGAACCCCAGCAATTACATATCAATCAAACAGCACATTCAGCTATTAGAATAATTGTAGATTAGGCTGGAAAAGTTGATAATACGGAGGGGTCATAGGCATCAAATAGTCAGACTTTTGCTCTGCATCAGCACCCAGAGTAGATCAATGTGTTTCACAGCAGCTCTTATATGATTGTTCAGTTCTCGGTCTTAGCCCTGGTTTACATTGGTACAATTAGACATGCGATTTGACATTTCAAATTGCATGTCAAATCGGCGGCAATTACCAGCCATTGCACTGTCCTAATCGGTGCGACGCTGCATTTGCTGCACCGCATCGATTTCAAATAGTAGATTCTGTACTACTTTTTGCGATTTCGGGCATCGATTTACATTGACATCTGTGCAGAAACCTGCACAGATGTCTCTGAAATTGCGGCTGAAATCGGGACTGACATGCAGGAGTGAAATTGTCCAAGTTCATCTGGACTCACACGGCTTCATTCCCACAGCGCAGTGTGAACCTGGGCTTAGAGGCGGTGGGGGACAGCTGCAGCTGGGAATGGTGCTGCAGTCATATAGGCCAGTATGATTTTTTTGTTTTTTATATTCCCAAACTTCTCTTTTAAACAACTGTTGCAAGAAACAGAAGATGTTTGATCAAAGGAACTTGGTCCCCACTTACACACCTGTGTAACTTAAACCACTCTATAATACTGAACAGAAAATAGACCACAGGCAACTGGATGGTAGACTGAAAATATGTATTATGGTAAAGCAGGCTTTATGTGGATCTAAAGGCTCAAGGTCTTTTACCTTCATGCATTCAATGCATGAAGGTAAAAAAATGTCTCCGTGCAGCAGCCCCCAGCTTCCCCCCCCACCATGTTTTTCTCCAGTGCTGTGCTCAGGAGCCACGGCTCTGCTAGGTCTCTTCCTGCTCATTGGGAGCCATTGGCTTCTATTGCTGTCATTCAGAGCCAGTGAGCCAATGAGGAGAGAGAGGGGGCGGGGTCGAGCTGCAGCTCTGTGTGTGAATGGATAAGTAGAGCAGCGGCTGCTCGGTGCCCCATTGCAAGCTGCTTGCTCTGGGTGCACTCGGCAGGAAGGAAGGGCCAGGAGTGCAGGCAGGGGACCCGAGAAGATGAGGGTCAGGGCTGCCCTGTGCAAAACTGCTGCACAGAGCTCGTAAGTATGACCTGTTTGTTACTTTATTGCTTTTATTATCACTTTAAAGATGCTATACTAGATACTTTGAACACTGACTTGTAAGATGGCAATCAACTGAACTGTTGTGATGCTAAACCAAATTATAACTGATGCAAATAGGGTTAAGGGTATCAGCATTACCTAACCCAAAAAAATAAAGGCCCACATGTGCACACTACACATACAGCCCCAATAGTGGGTGGGTGTATGCATTCTTGACAAAGGGTTACTACTGGAGGTGGCTATAAAGTTTTTGCCACCTAATTGTCCATATTAACTGGCTATACAGCCCATTAGCCTCCACTCGCTTGCATTTTACTGTGCTCTCTGGGGACTATGGGGCTGATTTACCAAGCCTGTGCGCCAAGACTCATGGTGCACAAGCAGGAGTAAACCTGTTTTTGACATTTACCAAAGAAACACGCTGCCAGTGCAGCGTGTTTCCTCATTTACTAAAGTGCCTAATGCGCCCAGAAGAGGGCGCACAGCACGCCAGTACAGAGCTGGCGTGCGGCATTTAGTAATGTAAACATCGGGGATTCGGGCGGGAGTTTATGAGGGGAGGGAGGGGGGTGATGCAGGGGAAGTGTAGTGACATGTGTTTCAACTTGTGTGGCGGGCCGATTTGAAAGGGAAAGTGACTTTTGGGACCCGATCCCCGTGCCCTTGCAAAGTACGCTAGAACCTCGGAAGGTTCACTTGCATACTGGGCATGCGCAGAGGGAAAAATCGGAGCTCACCGCGCGCCTCTTCAGTACGCCGGGAAATCCTTGGTAAATACCAGGCGGCGTAGCAGTGTTTGCACTGCCTGGAGCGGCGCACGGCAAGCTCCGAGCTGTTCTCGGGCTGCGCTGACACTGAAGGGGAACTCCGCGCCAAATTTCAAATGTGAAACCGGCGCGGCTTCCCCCCCAGGGGTACAATAGGCTCTCCGGCTTGGTCCGGAACGTGAGGGGTTAACCCACGCCAAAATCGGCGTGGGGTTCCCCCCCAGATCCGTACCAAGCCCTCATCCCAGGCATGCAGTCTGGCCGGACAGGAATGGGGGTGGGGACGAGCGAGCGGCCCCCCCCCTCCTGAGCCGTACCAGACCACATGCCCTCGACATGGGGGAGTGTGTGCTTTGGGGGAGGGGGGCGCTGCCCCCCCACCCCAAAGCACTCTTGTCCCCATGTCGATCGGGACAAGAGCCTCTTCCCGACAACCCTAGCCATTGGTTGTCGGGGTATGCGGGCGGGAGCCAATCAGAATCTGGGAGCCCCGTTTAATAAGGTGGCCCCCAGATTTCGGGGCCCCACCCTATGTGAATGAGTATGGGGTACATCGTACCCCTACCCATTCACCTGGTGAAGGTGGTTTAAACTTTGAGGGTCTTCTGCCGCCGCCCCCTTCGAATTTTTCGGCCTGGACGGGGGTCGCACATCCCATCCAGGACTTGGACGTGGCGGGCTTCTCGTCGCTGTCTTCTGCCGCTGCCCCCTTCACCACGAAGCTCCGTGCTTGTTTGATGAGGGCAGCGGGCTTCCGTCGTCTTCTCCGGGGCGAGGGTCGTACATCCCACCCCGGATTTCGTCGCCGGCTTCTGCCTGGCTCCTACTAGGGGCCAGGCCTTCTTTTGCCGTCTTCCGCCGGAGGGCGCCACTCTCCGGGCTTCTCGACGTTGTCTTCCGCCGCGGGGGCCAGGCCTTCTTCTTTGCTGCCCCCTTCGATTTTTTCGGCCTGGACGGGGGTCGCACATCCCATCCAGGACTTGGACGTGGCGGGCTTCTCGTCGCCGTCTTCTGCCGCTGCCCCCTTCACCACGAAGCTCCGTGCTTGTTTGATGAGGGCAGCGGGCTTCCGTCGTCTTCTCCGGGGCGAGGGTCGTACATCCCACCCCGGATTTCGTCGCCGTCTTCTGCCGCTGCCCCCTTCACCACGAAGCTCCGTGCTTGTTTGATGAGGGCAGCGGGCTTCCGTCGCAGTCTTCCGCCGCGGGGTGACACTCGCGGGCTTCTTCTTCCATTCGATGTTGACACGGCGAGGTCCGGCGCTGAAATGCCTTCTGAGCGGCGGGCAAGGACTTATATTGGCATTGGGCGTGGGCGTGGTTATGCCAACATGTGACCTTAACCCATGTGACAGTGATGTCACGTCACATCACTGTCACATGGGTTAAGGTCACATGTTGGCATAACCACGCCCACGCCCAATGCCAATATAAGTCCTTGCCCGCCGCTCAGAAGGCATTTCAGCGCCGGACCTCGCCGTGTCAACATCGAATGGAAGAAGAAGCCCGCGAGTGTCACCCCGCGGCGGAAGACTGCGACGGAAGCCCGCTGCCCTCATCAAACAAGCACGGAGCTTCGTGGTGAAGGGGGCAGCGGCAGAAGACGGCGACGAAATCCGGGGTGGGATGTACGACCCTCGCCCCGGAGAAGACGACGGAAGCCCGCTGCCCTCATCAAACAAGCACGGAGCTTCGTGGTGAAGGGGGCAGCGGCAGAAAACGGCGACGAGAAGCCCGCCACGTCCAAGTCCTGGATGGGATGTGCGACCCCCGTCCAGGCCGAAAAAATCGAAGGGGGCGGCAAAGAAGAAGGCCTGGCCCCCGCGGCGGAAGACAACGTCGAGAAGCCCGGAGAGTGGCGCCCTCCGGCGGAAGACGGCGAAAGAAGCCCTGGGAGGAGCCAGGCAGAAGCGGAGGAGCCCGAGGTGGGGCGACACCCCCGTTGTTCTCCGCTGTTTTCGGCCGGCCCCCCCCGGATGTAAAAGAGCTTCATTTTGGGGTGGGGGCACAGTCGAGCATGGCGGAGAGCATGGGTGGGTGTTTCCCCCCCCCGGCAGAAGACGGCTAGAAGACCGAGGAGTGGCGACGCCCCCGTTGTTCTCCGCCATTTCCGCCGGCCCCCCCCGGATGTAAAAGAGCTTTGTTTGGGGTAGGGGGCCTGGCCGAACATGGCGGAGAGCATCGGTGGGTGTCTCTCTCCCCGGCGGAAGGCGGCGGCGAAGACCGGGGGGGGGTAGGTGTACCCCCCCGGCGGAAGGCGAAGACCGAGGAGGGGTTTCGCCCCCCGTTGTTCTCCGCCATTTCCGCCGGCCCCCCCCGGATGTAAAAGAGCTTGATTTGGGGTAGGGGGCCTGGCCGAACATGGCCGAGAGCATCGGTGGGTGTCCCCCCCCGGCGGAAGGCGGCGGCGAAGACCGGTGCGGGGCTGGAGCCCCCCCGGCAGAAAACGTCTGGAAGACCGAGGGGCTCCGCCCCCGTTGTTCTCTGCTTTTTTCGGCCGGCCCCCCCCGGATGTGAAAGAGCTTATTTTGGGGTGGGGGCCTGGCTGGACATGGCGGAGATCATCGGTGGGTGTCCCCCCCCCGGCAGAAGACGGCGAAGCCCGGGGCCCAATGGGCTGGTGGTGGGGGGTCCCGGCAGAAGACCCCCGGAGCTGACTAATAAATTATTTTTTTCTGTGTGTTTTTTTTTTTGTTTACACTTTTCCACCCGGTGAATGGGTAGGGGTACGATGTACCCCATACTCATTCACATAGGGTGGGGGGCCAGAATCTGGGGGCCCCCTTAATATAGGGGGCTCTCAGATTCTGATAAGCCCCCCGCCCGCATACCCCGACAACCAACGGCCAGGGTTGTCGGGAAGAGGCTCTTGTCCCTTTCGACATGGGGACAAGAGTGCTTTGGGGTGGGGGGGCAGTGCCCCCCTCCCCCACAGCACACACTCCCCCATGTCGAGGGCATGTGGTCTGGTACGGCTCAGGAGGGGGGGGGGCGCTCGCTCGTCCCCACCCCCATTCCTGTCCGGCCAGACTGCGTGCCTGGGAGAAGGGTTTGGTCTGGATCTGAGGGGGAACCCCACGCCGTTTTTTGGCGTGGGTTTAACCCCTTATGTTCCAGATCAAATCTAAGAGCCTGTTGTGCACCAGAAGGGGGACCCCCACGCCGTTTTTTTTTGTAATTTGGGGTGGAGTTCCCCTTTATCCCGGTCCTGTCAGGGGGGGGGGGATGCCTGCTCGTCTGTCCCTACAATGTATGAACAGCGATCTGTCATTTCCCCTACACAGTCCCACCCCCTTTACAGTTAGAACACACCCAGGTAACATATTCAACCCCTTCCGCGCCCCTAGTGTTAACCCCTTCCCTGCCAGTGTCATTTTTATAGTAAGCAATGCATTGATATACCATTGCTCGCTACAAAAATGCCAAATCTCACAAAAATGTGTCCGCCACAATGTCGCATTAGACAGAAAAAACAATGATAGCCACCATTACTAGTAAAACAAAAAATTATTCCAAAAAAACCCATAAGACCAACCCCTACTTAGAACTTTTGCCCAAACCAATCAAACGCTTATTGTGATTTTTTGCAACCAAAAAGATGTCCAAGAATACTTATCGGCCTAAACTGAGGGCAAACATTTTTTGAATATATTTTGGGGGAGATTTATTATAGCAAACCGTAAAAAAGATGTTTTTTTAGTTACCAAATTGTCGCTATATTTTTGGGTCAAGCAAAAATAAGAAAAAACGCAGAGGTGATCAAATACCACCAACAAAAATAAAAAATTGAATTTTTAGGGGGGGGGGGGGGAGGATGAGGACGCCCAATTTTTTTGGGGGCCACGTCGCACAACCACGCAATTGTCAGTCAAAATGACGCAGTGTTGAAATGCAAAAACTGGCCCCGTCAGTGACCAGTAATATGCTCTGGGGCTCAAGTGGTTACAAATTAAGAATACACTAAAGTTAGCCCAATTTATGGCCATAATGTGAAAGATGATGTTACACCGAGTAAATAGATACCCAACATGTTACACTTTAATATTGCACACACTCATGGAATGGCGCCAAACTTCAGTACTTGAAAATACCCATAGGCAACGCTTTTTTATGTGTTTCAGGTTACCAGTTTTGATTTACAGAGGAGGTCTAGTGCTAAAAGTATTGCTCTCGCTCTAACGTACGCTATGATACCTCACATGTGGGGTTTGAACGGGGGTTCAATATGTGGGCGGGGCTTACACATTTAAGGCCCGCCCCCATATATGGAAACATTCTTCAAACCACACATGTGAGGTATCATAGCGTGCGTAACAGCAAGAGGAATATTTATAGCACTAGACCTCATCTGTAAATCTAAACTGGTAACCGGAAACAATAAAAATGCTGCTTGTTCGCTTCTGACTGCGAGCTACTAGGGACAGGGGCTTTTAAATTATTACTATTTAGGTTTGTTACGTAAAAATTCTATAAGACCTCCCGTTCAGCTTGTAAAGCATCACTTCATGGGGACCAAAAAAAAATTTAACACCTCTAATGCTTTCATCCGCCATTGCAGATTTGATTCTGGTACTGCATTTCGAGTGAACTGGGCATGCTCGAACACTTAGTAAAAAAAGCTGGAATGTTTGATCCTGAAAATGACTTGCATCTTTCTGAGCATGCTCAGAAAGCTCTTTTTTTGGCTTAGTAATTTAAGGACATCCTTAACAGGTGTAAGCAGTTCCAAGTGCACACAAACTAGAGGCTGACATTTCTTCATGTGTTTCCAATTGGTTCATTAGCACACATGTTATAAAAAGCGTGGATACTGCACGTGTCAGCTGCCCCTCAGAGGGGGCAGATTTGCTGGCTGGAAGTAATGGCGGAGCGAAACAGAGATGTTTTGGAGCAAGTTTTGTATTTTTTGATGTTTTCTCTGCTACATAATTTTGCTAAATGTTTCTCAAGATGTTAATGACTAATGTTTTAATCCTGTGGGTCTATCCTGTTATTTAAAAGCATGATTTATTTTCCAATGACTGTGAAATAAACGTTGGTCTTTTTTGTTTTTAGGTGTTTTTATATATTTTTGGTGTGTTTATTTGTAATTTTTTTTTTGCTTTCCTTGTTTTGTGGACCAATAAAATTACTTTCAAATTTTGAAGTTTGTTTTGTGATATTTTTTTCATGCTATGGATTTCAACCGCTGCAGCTGAAATAGTTTGGGCCTAAACCATCAAGTGTGATTTGTCTCTAAGATCTTTCCTGGTGTGTATGCATGAAATGTTTAGTCACCAGAAAAGGAAGGACAAAGCGGTAAGTAAGGTTTCCTAGAACTGATGTCCAGACTGACTTTTTAAAGCACATGTGCAAGATGTAGGAAAAGCTGCAAACAGGGCCTGTTGGAGGGGGTGGTGTTTTTTTTTTTGGACAGGCTTGAAGTGCTGATTTACAGCGCTGTGCTTGAAACTAGCACAAGACAATCCTATTCTAATTGTGGGTTGTTTGAGGGAAGCCAATTGAGTGTTAGAACCCCTGCTAGTGTTTTTAGGTTGGGCTTTGTGTCCCTTTTCCTAAAATTGGCTTCACTTCCTGTCACACAGCTGAACAGGAAGTGAGGTTAAAACCCTACCAATGGTCTTTTCTTCGGGGCACAGGTCAATCTAACTAGTGTCACCATTAAGCAAATTGCACTGCAGTGTACACCCCAAATGATTAGTTACTTTGGGGTTTAGTAAAGGCAAAGCCGCTCTGCAGTAGAAGCGTAGGCAATGAAAATCAGAAGGGAAGCACTGATGGTTTTTACTTCCAATCCCGCCAAGTTTTGAGTTTTCTTCCTTGCTTGTCCACTTGTAGTGCAAAGTGGATTTGCCTTTAGTAAATGGACCCCAAAGTCCAAGATTCCTACTAATTTGGGGTGTACACAGCAAAATGCCATTTCCAAAATGGGAAACTATTTATATTGATCTGTGTGTCCCCAACAAAACATTACTCAGGTGTTTCCCTCACTTCCTGTTTGGCTGTGTGGCAGGAAGTGAATGAATTAAGTAGAAAGTGACAACATTTGTGAGGTGTCTTTACCCTATCAGGGGTGCAGGCATCCCCAAAACAAACAAGAAAATAGTTGATTTAACATTGGGTGGTGTTTGTGGGGGTCCCTAACACACATTCATACATATTAGCAACGCTGGATCGTGGCCTATTGGCATGGTTATATTTTCTTAAGCCTCTCAATAAAATGATCTGAAATTTGGGGTTAAACTGGAACAATAATCATCACTTTTATTTTTTGGATTTCTTTCATTTTGGATAGAGTTGGTGGGGGGGGGGGGGTTAGAAGCTCTGTCAGTTTATTTTGTATTATCCCTGTCCGTTTGGGGAGATTGGCCTTCACTTCCTGCCCCATAGCCAAACAGGAAGTGATCGAAAAACTAGGCAAATTAAGGGTCTCCTGTGCCCCCCCCCCCCCCACAGAACTTGTGTGTGTCCCCTGAAAATTCCTGGGTGGGTCATAAAAAAACAGGGTGTGGCCTTGACAGGAAGGGTGGGTCATTTTTCTATTAGGGGGGTGCCAAAATTTGGTCAGGCCTAGGGCAGCACAAAACCTAAATATCCTACTGCATATTAGGGCTTATTTAGACAGGATCCAATTTACAGCATGTTTTTAGATTGTGGGAGGAAACCCGCACAGGGAGAACATGCAAACTCCAGGCAGATAGTGTCACGGGCGGGATTCGAACCAGCAACCCTTTTGCTGCTAGGTGAACATGCTACACACTACACTACTGTGCTGAACGAACATGATTGCAGCTGAAAGCATGAGATGTTTTTTTTTTTACCAATTCCATGATTTCCAGCCTGGAGGACAGATGTGGGGTCTAATTGACCCCGCCTTTCTCTATAAAGAGGACCTGTCACACACTAGTCCTATTACAAGGGATGTTTACATTCCTTGTAATAGGAAGAAAAGTGAAAAATAATACAAACAAAGGGACAAACAAGTGCAAAAATTAAAATATTAAGTAAAAAAATAAAATAACAAAGGAATTTAAATGCTCCTGTCCCTAGTAGCTCGCACTCAGAAGCGAACACGCATGCAAGTCCCACCCACATATGTAAACATCCTTCAAACCCCACATGTGAGGTATCATAGCGTGCGTTAGAGCGAGAGCAATAATGTTAGCACTAGACCTCCTCTGTAACTCAAAAGTGGTAACCTGAGAAAAAAAGTCAAGCGTTGCCTATGGAGATTTTTAATAACGAAGTTTAGCGCCATTCCATGAGTGTGCGCAATATGAAAGCGTGACAAGTTAGGTATCTATTTACTCGGTGTAACATCATCTTTTACCTTATCCCTAAAAATTGGCCTAGCTTTACTGCTTTCTTATTTTGTCATTCATGAAACAGGTTTTTTTTTGGAAAGCCAAAAAAAAAAAAAACGTTAGAAAATTTTTGGCACAAATACTGTTGGAAATGTGTCCGAAAAAATGGCCGCCACTTTATTCCCTAGGGTGTTTGTTAATAAAATATATATAATGTTTGGGGGTCCTGAGTAAGTTTCAAGGAAGAAAATATAATTGTTACATGAAGGAGAGAAGTGCCAGAATAGGCGCGGTATGGAAGTGGTTAAAGTGCACCAATAAAAGTGAAAAATTCCTTGAAATTTCGTACCATGGGGGGGGGGAGGCAATTAGGGGCGCCATCAGGAATTATGGGGCCCCTTACACAGCTTCAGGCATGGGCCCCCTGGAGCAGAGAATAGGGGGGGGGGTGCCGCCTGATATTAAGAAGGGGGGGGGCTGCCGCAATTTGATAAGCGGGTTGTTTTTTTTTGTAAAGGTGGGGGGTTGTCATCTGGAGCCCTGGGGATCTCCGGGCCACTGGGGACCTCCAGACCCCTAAACCAAAACATTGGCCCTTTAATAACAAAAAATTGGGGGGTTGCCACCCGGGGCCCTGGGGGCCTCCAGACTGCTAAAAAATATTAAATTCCAAAAATTGGCCCTTTAATAAAAAATCCTACAAAAACCAACTAACAAATATATATACAAAAAAAAAAGAGGGGGGTTACCATCTGGGGCGCTGGGGGGCCTCCAGGCATCTGGGCACCTCCGGACCCCCGGGCCCCTTACAGGTGTACAGGGCCGCCATCATGGAGCAGAGAATAGGGGGGGGGGTGCCGCCTGATATTAAGAAGGGGGGGGGGCTGCCGCAATTTGATAAGCGGGGGGTTCCTTTACTAAAAAATACATATAGAAAAATATATATTAAAAAGGGTGGTAGCCATCCGGGGGCCCTGGGGACCACTGGGCCCTTTAATAAAAAGAAACTTCTGGGCTCTTTAATGAAAAATAAATTACAATATCTACATATATAAAATAATAAAAAAGGGGGTTGCCTTGGGAGCTCTGGGCCCTTTAATAAAAAATAACTACCAAAAATCTAAAAAAAAAATAACATTGGGTGGGAGCTGTGGTGGCTCAACGTGAATGGCACTGCGCTGACAAGCCGTTCACCTCTGCAGCCAAGGGTTCGGATCCCGGTCTCGGCTACATATGAATTGAGTTTGGTGGTGTCAGCCCAGCTCCCGGTGGGTGTGCTATGCAAGGTACGCCTGTGCTTAGTATGCCCACCCCCCCCCCCCCCCACAAAAAAAACACCACACTTGCACACACTTTGGCCATGAGGTCTCCTAAAATAAAGGGAGGTGAAGGACCTACAGGGCTGGCTGGGTGGGCTACACTCCTTCATAGGGGAAGTCCCTCTGTCCCATTGGGCTCCCAAGTGTAGCAGGTGGGGTGAGGCCCCCCTCACACCCACCATTGCCACCGGGGGCATGGAGAAGGATGGCGATTGCAAGTCCAGCTCCTCTCTCTCGACTTCACGCACAAAATACACTTTAAAAAAGAAATTAAAGTAAAAAGTAACAAACCTGGGGAAAATGTTTATAACATTTTTAGAAGCAAAAAGGGGCCCTCTGGGAGCTTTCAAAATTATATTATATATATATATGTTTAAAAAATAACCAAAAAATATATCATATGTTTTTTTTTTGTTTTTTTTTGTAAAGGTGGGGGGTTGTCATCTGGAGCCCTGGGGATCTCCGGGCCACTGGGGACCTCCAGACCCCTAAACCAAAACATTGGCCCTTTAATAACAAAAAATTGGGGGGTTGCCACCCGGGGCCCTGGGGGCCTCCAGACTGCTAAAAAATATTAAATTCCAAAAATTGGCCCTTTAATAAAAAATCATACAAAAACCAACTAACAAATATATATACAAAAAAAAAAAGAGGGGGGTTACCATCTGGGGCGCTGGGGGGCCTCCAGGCATCTGGGCACCTCCGGACCCCCGGGCCCCTTACAGGTGTACAGGGCCGCCATCATGAATTTTGGGGCCCCTTACACAGCTTCAGGCATGGGCCCCCTGGAGCAGAGAACCGGGGGGGGGGGTGCTGCCGCATGAAATTGAGAAGCGGGGGGGGGGGTGGTGCCACAAATTGAGGAGCGGAGGGGCCCTTTACAAAAATTTTGACAGAAATAAGAAATAAAGAAAAATATATATAAAAAAGGGGGGTAGCCATCCGGGGCCCTGGGGACCTCTGTGCTCTTTATAAAATAAAAATAAAAAAGAGAGAAAATACATATATATATATTTTTTAAATATAACATTTATCGAAAAAAAGTAAAAAAACAAGGGGGTAGCCTTCCAGGGCCCTGGGGACCTCTGGGCCCTTTCCTTAAAAAAAAAAAAAAATATATATTAAAAAAATATATATATTTTTTTAAATATATATATTTTATTTTAAAAAAAGGGCTTGCCATCTGGGGCCCTTAGTGGCCTCCGGGCCCCTGGGGACCTTCGGAGCCCTTAAACAAAAAAAAAAAAAAAAAATTCTTTTTTTTGTTTTAGGGTGGTTCCCATCCGGGCCCCTGGGGGCCCCTGGGGACCCCCGGGCGGTGTAATGCCTGTACCCCCCTAATGGCGGCCCTGCAGGTGTACTGCCTGTACCCCCCTGATGGCGGCCCTGGGTGTAATGTCAGCATGTGAAAAATGACATTCTGAAGGAAAAAAGCCATTTAAAACTGACTCGCGGCTATAATGAATTGTCAGCTCTTGGAATTTGCAGGAGAATTCATTCATTAAAAACACCAAAAAAAAAGCGTGGGGGTCCCCCCAAATTCAATAACCAGACCCTTCGGGTCTGGTGTGGAATTTAAGGGGAACTCCACTCCAAATTAAAAAAAAAATGGCGTGGAGTCCCCCCTAAAATCCACACCAGACCCCTTATCCGAGCACGTTGACCTGGCCGGCCGCAGAAAAGAGGGGGGGACAGAGCGCGGCCCCCCCCCTCTCCTGAACTGCACCAGGCCACATGCCCTCAACATTGGGAGGGTGTTTTGGGGTGCCCCCCAAAACACCTTGTCCCCATGTTGATGAGGACAAGGGTCTCTTCCCCACAACCCTTGCCCGGTGGTTGTGGGGGTCTGCGGGCAGGAGGCTTATCGAAATCTGGAAGACCCCTTTAACAAAGGGGCCCCCCAGATCCCGGCCCCCCCCCTATGTGAAATGGTAATGGGGTACCTTGTACCTCTACCATTTCACGTGTAAAAAAAATGTAAAGGGTTAAAAAAGACAAGAGCCGGTTTTTGACAAGTCCTTTATTATCTTCTTTCTTCTTTCCTTCGGGTTTCTTCTTCCTCCTCCTTCTTCTTCCTCTGCTTCTGTCTTGGGTCTTCTATTCCCGCATCTTGCCCGGCGTGTTCTTCCATCTTCTTCCGCTGTCCTTCTCGTCCGCATCTTCTTCTCCTTCTTCTTCTTTGCCGGAGCGGCCGCTTCCAATTGAAATCCCCGCTGTCTGCCGGACCACGCCCCCCCCTCTGACGCCTCGGGCAAGCTCTTAGGAGTGTGCTGCCAGTGCGTCAGAGGGGGGCGTGGTCACATGTCAGAGGGCGGCCAATTCAATTCGAAGCTCGTGCGCGGCTTTTTCTTTGCCAGAGTCGCCGCTTCCAATTGAATTGCCCGCTTTCTGGAACATGTGACCACGCCCCCCTCTGACGCACTGGCACCACACGGGGACTTTCCTAAGAGCTTGCCCGTGGCGTCAGAGGGGGGGCGTGGTCCGGCAGACAGCGGGGATTTCAATTGGAAGCGGCGCCTCCGGCGAAGAAGAACAAGAAGAAGATGCGGACGAGAAGGACAGCGGGAGGAAAAGAAGATGGAAGAACACGCCGGGCAAGATGCGGGAATAGAAGACCCAAGACAGAAGCAGAGGAAGAAGAAGGAGGAGGAAGAAGAAACCCGAAGGAAAGAAGAAAGAAGATAATAAAGGACTTGTCCAAAACCGGCTCTTGTCTTTTTTAACCCTTTACATTTTTTTTACTCGTGAAATGGTAGAGGTACAAGGTACCCCATTACCATTTCACACAGGGGGGGGGCCGGGATCTGGGGGACCCCTTTGTTAAAGGGGTCTTCCAGATTTCGATAAGCCTTCCGCCCGCAGACCCCCACAACCACCGGGCAAGGGTTGTGGGGAAGAGACCCTTGTCCTCATCAACATGGGGACAAGGTGTTTTGGGGGGCACCCCAAAACACCCTCCCAATGTTGAGGGCATGTGGCCTGGTGCGGTTCAGGAGAGGGGGGGGGCCGCGCTCTGTCCCCCCCTCTTTTCTGCGGCCGGCCAGGTCAACGTGCTCGGATAAGGGGTCTGGTGTGGATTTTAGGGGGGACTCCACGCCATTTTTTTTTTAATTTGGGGTGGAGTTCCCCTTAAATTCCACACCAGACCTGAAGGGTCTGGTTATGGATATTTGGGGGGAACCCCACGTCATTTTTTTTAAAAATTGACGGCGGGGTTCCCCTTAATATCCATACCAGACCTAAAGGGTCTGGTTATTGAATTTGGGGGGAGCCCCACGTCATTTGAATAATTATTTTAAAATTCGTACCATGGGGGGGGGGGGAATGTCAGCAGGTGAATAAAGCGCACTTTTCCTGCGGTTAGAAATATGTCTTTGCACAAAATGACATTCTGAAAAAAAAAAAAAAAAAAAAAGCCATTTAAAACTGACTCGCGGCAATAATGAATTGTCAGCTCTTGGAAATTGCAGGAGAATTCATTCATTAAAAAAAGGGAAAAAAAAAGCGTGGGGGTCCCCCCAAATTCAATAACCAGACCCTTTAGGTCTGGTATGGATATTAAGGGGAACCCCGCCGTCAATTTATTAAAAAAATGACGTGGGGTTCCCCCCAAATATCCATAACCAGACCCTTCGGGTCTGGTGTGGAATTTAAGGGGAACTCCACCCCAAATGTAAAAAATAAATGGCGTGGAGTCCCCCCTAAAATCCACACCAGACCCCTTATCCGAGCACGTTGACCTGGCCGGCCGCAGAAAAGAGGGGGGGACAGAGCGCGGCCCCCCCCCTCTCCTGAACCGCACCAGGCCACATGCCCTCAACATTGGGAGGGTGTTTTGGGGTGCCCCCCAAAACACCTTGTCCCCATGTTGATGAGGACAAGGGTCTCTTCCCCACAACCCTTGCCCGGTGGTTGTGGGGGTCTGCGGGCAGGAGGCTTATCGAAATCTGGAAGACCCCTTTAACAAAGGGGCCCCCCAGATCCCGGCCCCCCCCTGTGTGAAATGGTAATGGGGTACCTTGTACCTCTACCATTTCACGAGTAAAAAAAATGTAAAGGGTTAAAAAAGACAAGAGCCGGTTTTTGACAAGTCCTTTATTATCTTCTTTCTTCTTTCCTTCGGGTTTCTTCTTCCTCCTCCTTCTTCTTCTTCTGCTTCTGTCTTGGGTCTTCTATTCCCGCATCTTGCCCGGCGTGTTCTTCCATCTTCTTCCGCTGTCCTTCTCGTCCGCATCTTCTCCTTCTTCTTCTTCGCCGGAGCGGCCGCTTCCAATTGAAATCCCCGCTGTCTGCCGGACCACGCCCCCCCCTCTGACGCCACGGGCAAGCTCTTAGGAAAGTCCCCGTGTGGTGCCTGTGCGTCAGAGGGGGGCGTGTTCACATGTTCCAGAAAGCGGGCAATTCAATTGGAAGCGGCGACTCTGGCAAAGAAAAAGCCGCGCACGAGCTTCAAATTGAATTGCCCGCCCTCTGACATGTGACCACGCCCCCCTCTGACGCACTGGCAGCACACTCCTAAGAGCTTGCTCGTGGCGTCAGAGGGGGGGCGTGGTCCGGCAGACAGCGGGGATTTCAATTGGAAGCGGCCGCTCCGGCGAAGAAGAAGAAGAAGGAGAAGATGCGGACGAGAAGGACAGCGGGAGGAACAGAAGATGGAAGAACACGCCGGGCAAGATGCGGGAATAGAAGACCCAAGACAGAAGCAGAGGAAGAAGAAGGAGGAGGAAGAAGAAACCCGAAGAAAAGAAGAAAGAAGATAATAAAGGACTTGTCAAAAACCGGCTCTTGTCTTTTTTAACCCTTTACATTTTTTTTCTCGTGAAATGGTAGAGGTACAAGGTACCCCATTACCATTTCACACAGGGGGGGGGCCGGGATCTGGGGGGCCCCTTTGTTAAAGGGGTCTTCCAGATTTCGATAAGCCTCCCGCCCGCAGACCCCCACAACCACCAGGCAAGGGTTGTGGGGAAGAGACCCTTGTCCTCATCAACATGGGGACAAGGTGTTTTGGGGGGCACCCCAAAACACCCTCCCAATGTTGAGGGCATGTGGCCTGGTGCGGTTCAGGAGAGGGGGGGGGCCGCGCTCTGTCCCCCCCTCTTTTCTGCGGCCGGCCAGGTCAACGTGCTCGGATAAGGGGTCTGGTGTGGATTTTAGGGGGGACTCCACGCCATTTTTTTTTAATTTGGAGTGGAGTTCCCCTTAAATTCCACACCAGACCCGAAGGGTCTGGTTATGGATATTTGGGGGGAACCCCACGTCATTTTTTTTTTAAATTGACGGCGGGGTTCCCCTTAATATCCATACCAGACCTAAAGGGTCTGGTTATTGAATTTGGGGGGACCCCCACGCTTTTTTTTCCCTTTTTTTAATGAATGAATTCTCCTGCAATTGCCGGGAGCCGACAATTCATTATAGCCGCGAGTCAGTTTTAAATGGTTTTTTTCCTTTGAAAAATGACATTTTGTGCAGAGACAGTTCTAACCACGGGAAACATGCGCTTTTTCACATGCTGACATTAGAGACCCCCATAGTACGAAATTTAAAGGAAAATTACACTTTTATTATTGCACTTTTAGCATTATTAAAATCACTGCTCCCGAAAAAACGGCCGTTTTAAAAAATAAAAAAAGCATTGGTACATGTCCCCTGGGGCAGGACTGAGGTCCCCAAACACTTTTTAGGACAAAACTTGCAGATTAGCCTTTAAAATTCACAATTAAGATTTCCCCCCATAGACTTATACAGGGAGTTCGGCGGCGGCTTTACTTATCAATCACATCGCGCTGCTGCTGCCGCCGGTTCATGCGCCTAATTAGGGATTCATCCAGCGCACTAATTAAGGCATGTACCGGCGCAGCGCAGATTCATTAGTAAATCAGCCCCTATGTGTCCTATGATACTTAGTCCCTGATTGGTCCACTGCCTTGCTGCTGGGGTTAGAAGGAGCAAGTGGGGGACTTTACAGATGGAGCCACACCTGCAGCACAGTGGAGGCTGAAAGAGAAGAACACATCCAGCTAGACATCTGCTAGAAGGGGGGGGGTGGGTACAAGCAGCAGAATACGCCTCTCCCTGTCACTATGCAAGAGCAGGGGGCGGAGAAGGGGGAGCAGGCACAGAGCACTTAGCCCGTTACCCATAGCGGCCCGTGGGGTGAAGGAAATCCAGCACAGCAAGGCGTCACGTCACCGTCACCAGGAAGTAAAACACTTCCGCGCATGTGTCGATTCCATTCGACGCATGCGCGGGCAGATATGTCTGCTGGTTAGTGTACTAACCAGCAGACATGTCGGACGGACGGGTTCCCAGCAGACAGATTTTAAAGCATGCTTTAAAATCTGTCTGCTGGAAAAACCTGTCTGTCCGCCCGTACACACGATCAAATTAGTCTGCTGAAACGGTCCGTCGGACCGTTTCCAGCAGATAGATTCAAGTGTGTGTAAGCGGCCTTAGACAGGATAATTTTGTTGTTTGCAGGCTGGTTGTAAGATGAGCTGTTTTTTTTTTTTTGGGGGGGGGGGCTTTGTTTAGCTTTCTGATGCAGACACCTGACATAAGGGGAAATACTGCTGGGAATACCTGATGTAAGGTGGTACTATGATGAGGGTCTACTTTTTAATAGACATAAACTACATATATCCTATGTGAGTCAGAGCACTGTAATAGGTTGCACAAATCATACAAATGCAATATTTCACAGACAGGTTATTTTATTTGATATGGTTTATACAGGTTTATTTTATTTGATATGGTAAATGTCCCTAAAGGCAGTGCCTATGGTAAGAATGCCAGTAGGTGGGGTGGAGCGTGGTTCGGTGGAAATAACACACTCCAATGGAAGAACTTACAATTTCAACAGTGTGCAGAGAGAGGAATGCAACTGTGCTGACAGTATAATGAAGAGAAGGGAAGAATGCGGCCTGGCCTTCTTGTGCCAAAACAGACAGGTATGCAGAAAACCTCATGCTTTCCCTCCTCATCAGGAACCTTTCCCTGCTGCTAGTACTGTCCCTTTCGAGCTGAGTACCTGTACCTACTCTACCAACTCACAAAATGCCCATCAAACCTGGGAGCCAGGGCCTTAAAAAGGGCTCTACCTGACCCAATATTGCTGCCAGAGTCCCATGAGGAGGCAGCATTCAATTCTCAGGCTCATCTGAAAGATACCCTCCAATCTGCTTACTGTTAGCTGAAGAAAATGCAGCTAAAACAAATGAAGAGAACAAAAGAAAATGTGATTCCCATGAGGGATATAGAGATCTGAAATCAGGTGGCCAAGTCTTGCTATGCAACGTAAAAGCATCTGTAAAGCATAAGCTTGTCGACAGATTTTTTCAGTGATGAACAAATTTCCCCTGATAAAAGGAATCAGAAGGCAAAATCCATGCCTGGCATAGAAATCATTTGCTGCCTATTCCTCAATTCTGCATCAAAGATAGCTCAAATGACACTTTAGTGTGACCCAACTCAGCTTCCTGATACCCATGATCGTGATTGGACTATAGTTCCTGAGGTCTCTTGCTTAACACCCTCTCCTCCTAGAAATCCCTTAGACCCTGCCTCTAAAGTTTGTGCCTCAATTAGTGAGCACCCCTAGGAACCCACTCCTTTACACAGCCATTGACATCCCTTCCAATGACTCATAGTCCTAGTTCAGTGCCTGAAAACACAGGATTACCTCAGAGGGAAGTGCAGAGAGGGCAAAGCGTTGGACATCCTCCACCAGTTTTAACCTATGATTTGAGGGACCCCAGATTTATCACTCAGCCACCATTTGCACCATGCTTGGGTAGGGGCAGGCTCTAACTTTGTCAGCATGTTGCCTGCTTTTGCTTCACCTAGCATGTATGGTTACTAACTTGTTTTTCTTCAGTAAATCATTGTAGTGGGGAGAGGACAACATGGATTTTTATAGTCACTGATGGTTATTATGCATGTTATGTTGCTTTTGATGGGATGTAAAGATTTCACCAGTTGTGCTATCAATCCCACTCTTCCTCTTAGCAAAGGTTCTGGTTCTCTCTTTTTTTTTTTTCCATAAAGATTTTATTGAAGGACACATGAACAATACATTGTACAGAAACGAGAAGTACAGATACAAGAGTTTATATAAGGTTACACGGCCTATGTTAATAACAGAAATAGAGTCAAACAATTAAACAAATAGTAAAGATCCAAGGCTGACTCGTTAGGCTGGGGTCAAAACCTAGGACCTGAGACCGATAGGCTGTAACAATATTGTCATCTTGCACGAAACCACCATAAGGTCGTCTCCACTTGTCGTTTTCCATCTCTATTGTGAGGAAGAAAAGAGAGGGCTCAGAGAAAAAGAGAGAAAAGAAAAAGAGAGAACGGAGGAGCAGAAAGGGAGTGAAAACGAGGAAGACAGAGGAAGGAGAAGAAGAGAGGAAAAAAAAAGGGGGGGGGAAGGAGGGAGGTATGGAAGGGGGAAGGTGCGATTGAGGGACATCAGTGTCGGCGGTATACCCCCAAAGGGCCAGCCCCAGTCGGGCATTAAAATGTCGGTCCAATAAAGTTCCTGTTTTGCCTAAGTTTGGCTTGGATGCACTTTAAGCATTATGGGTTCGGAAAAGCTGAGTCGTTTTAAAGTGGGTCCAACAGGCCCAAGTAGTGGAAAATTTTGTGATGCGCTCTTGTGAAATATGGATAAGCTCCTCCATTTCTTCAATTCTAGAAATCCTGTTAAACCATTCCCCAATCATCGGAGCGCACGTGGAGCGCCAATGTACCGGGATGCAGAGCCTCGCCCTGTTCACCATGTGCATGGCCAAGGACTTAAGGAAATTGGATCTGGTCAAATGTGTATGATGCAGGAGATATTGTGCCGGAGAGTAGTCCAGCACATAAGTAGTCACGTGTGCGATAAGGTCATGCACTTCTTTCCAAAATGGCTGGATGGATTCGCAGTCCCACGAAATGTGGAGCATGGTCCCTCGTCCCTTTCCGCATCTCCAACACGTTTCCTGAACCGCTGGTGCAAATTTGTGTAGAAGAACTGGAGTTCTATACCAGCGCGTCTGTAGTTTCTAGCAGTTTTCCTGGATAGCTACGTTAAGGGACCCCTTGTGGGTATAATCATTGATACGTGCCCAGTCGTCCTCTCCAAGGGAGATGTTGAGTTCAGTTTCCCATGCTGAATGAGCAGGGTCCGGCAAGTCCGGATTACTGTCCAAAAGAATCTGATAAATACTGGAGATCAAGTGTATTTGTGGGGATGTCTGTGTACAAAGGGTTTCAAAAGGTGTCAGTCGTCTCGACCAGATTTCCGTGGTCGATTGCGAGGAGAGAAAGTGTCTCACTTGTCTGTAAGACCAGAAAGGGAAAAAGTGGACGGGGAGGCGGACACTAAGTCTTCATAGGGACAAGGAGAACCACGGGAGAAAAAATGGCGCGCTTGGACCCGATCGTGCGCCCATACACGATTGAGGAATGAAGCCAGGGTTACCCCTCAAGGGGGTTAAGGGTCCTGGGACTGAGGAGAATGACGGATCCCTCATCGCTTGGACAAAGGCTCTGAGGGTGGGCCCGAGGAGTGGATGCATCCTAGTCTCCGTGGGCCAGTGCCGCGGTGAAATCCAGGGAAGTCAAGAGGGGCTTGTGTGAACGAGTTCTCCAGCTCTATCCATCCTTTCCTGGTTGCATGCACATTCCAATCCACAATTCGCGTAAGATGGCTCACCAAATAGTAAAGGAACAAATCAGGCATTTGCAACAAAAAGGATCATCACCTCAATCTAAAGACATGCCTCTCTTTGATAGAGGACTGGATGACAAAGAGTTATCTTAAACTCAACGGAGCGAAAACAGAACTTCTCCTGTTTCACGCCAAGCATATTAATCAACCTGCAACAACTTGGACCCCCCCACCCATCCTGGGCAAAATCATCACCCCCAGCGCCAAAGTCAAAAGTCTAGGGGTCATATTTGCCTCCTATATGACAATGGATGCACAAATAGGGTCAGTAGTCAGCGGATCACACCATCTGCTGCGCCTACTACGTAGACGTACGCCTTTTATCCCCAAAGAAGATATAGCGGTCGTGGTGGGAGCAATTGTCAACTCCAGACTGGACTATGCAAATGCTCTCTACCTCAGACTCCCCAAGTACCAAATCGCTCGTCTGCAAGTCGTTCAAAATACGGCCGCCAGACTAGTGACTGGGATAAAACCATGGGAATCAATCTCACCTTCACTGAGATCCCTTCATTGGTTACCAGTAAAAGACAGAATTGCTTTCAAAGCGCTCTGTCTTACGCATAGATGTATTCATGGGAATGCCCCCCAATATTTATGCGAAAAAATAAAACCCCACAATCCCAATCGCGTTTTACGATCCACCAATCAAAACCTGCTCCAGATTCCGAAAGCCAGATACAAATCCAAAGGAGAAAGAAGATTCGCTGTTCAAGGGCCCAGACTATGGAACGCTTTACCAACCAGCATTCGGTTGGAGGAGAATCATTTAGCGTTCAGGAGAAAGATCAAGACTTATCTCTTTTGATATCAAGAGAGACAGGAACAACGAGCGCCCAGAGGCGATTTAGTTTGCATGTGCCGCGCTGTATAAGTTTTCATTCATTCATTCATTCATTCAGGCAGGCCAATGCCGCCCCTGGTTTTGGGGCGAGTAAGTCGCTTGTACTTAATACGAGGATGAGAGTTCTTCCAGAAAAACGCAGAGGCAACCGTCTTGTATGCCGCAAAAAAGGAGGGGGGCAAGCCTATCGGGACGCACTGCAGAAGATACAAGAGACGTGGCAAAATGACCATTTTCAGGATCTGGCTCTCTTATTTACCTACAGGTTTAGCACAATATCAATTTCTCATACCCCCACAGAAAAAAAGGGCTACTCTAACAACACTGAAGATTGTCTGGTTAATGTGATCACATCCAAGAAGCGAGTCCGATTTTTTTTTTTTTTTTATCTAAGGTTTCCTATTTCTTAGTGGAAAAAATAAATTGAAATTCATATTTGAATTAACTTTTTCAGTTACAGCCAACATATATGTTTGTAATACACTAACAACTAAAGCCCTGTACACATGATCGGTTTGTCTGATGAAAACGGATCGATGGACCGGTTTCATCAGACAAACTGATCGTGTGTGGGCCCCATCGGTTTGTTTTCCATCGGTGAAAAAAAATAGAACACGTTTTAAAATTTTCCTATGGATAAAAAAGCGATCAAAAAAAAACCATCGTCTGTGTGGAAGTCCATCGGTCAAAAATCCATTAATGCTCAGAATCAAGTCGACGCATGCTCGGAAGCATTGAACTTCATTTTTCTTAGCACGTCGTAGAGTTTTACGTCACCGCGTTTGGACATGGTCGGATTTTTGACTGATGGTGAGTAGGCAAGACTGATGAAAGTCAGCTTCATCGGATATCCGACAAAAAAATCCATCGGATTAGATTCCATCAGATATCCGACACACAGGGTTTTACTGTGATATAATGTAAAGAAATTCCTGTCCACTATACTGCTTCTACTTGCTGTTGAACACAACCCTCCTGAGACACATAAGGGGATTTGACATATGTATGCTTTCATTAACATCCACTTGTTTTCCTTTGTAACATTTATTTGAACTGTATTTTTCTGTAATGCACATGTGCTAAAATAAAAGGCTCTCCATTGTTTATTAGCTGAGAACATAGTAGAACATATTGCTGCACCTAAGAATATGGTAGTTTTTATAAGACTTGATTTTTTTTTTACAAAAATCAACTGGACACCACACAATCCATGAAGATTATCATAATGCCGTTGCTATTTGGAAAATTATATTATTGAATTGCATATGATGATATAAATCCCATTTACTGTAATTCTCCTTTTGCTCTGCGTGTTGTGAATTTTGCTTTTTCCTGCAAAGTAAACCTTTCTATATTACAATTGTTAAAGCTGAACTCCAGGCACATCATTTTTAAATGATCTTTAAGAACCACAATTTTTTAAATCCACTTTGTGCTCATCAAATGCCTTTGCATGTTCACAGCTATTATCTTATAAAAATGAGCAGTGACATCATCACTGCACTGTACATAGCCTGTTCTAGGAGCAGAGCTGCGAGAAAGGCCCAGCAGATTCATCCATCCACCCGTTACAGGCTGCCTGTATAAAATTACAGGAGGGGGTGGAGACAAGACCAGTCACCCTGTACAAGGATAGAGAGCATCAGTGACTAGTCTTTATTACAGGACACTCCCACAGAGACACAAAGTTTCACACTGGATTACTGTACAGATCTGTAAGAAATACACAAAGCAGATCAAGATTCAGATAAGAACACACATGGCCCTTATATTAGATAATGTTTGTTTATCCCAGAGTTTATCTATAAAGGAGCACTGGTACTAAATGTAGCGCTTACCCCCGAAAGAGCCGCTGGTTTGATTTAGGATCGGCAAATTAAGTTACCCCAGCTTGGTCTAGGGATGCACCAGAAGGATTTAGCAGTAAACGGAGGTCCACACAGTCAATAAAGATTTTCTCAATGCTTTAATTCCAGGCCCACATTAGCCAACCAACATCAACTTTGGTAAAGGAAGAATAGGTTGATGAGAGAAGAGAAACTTTCAATGTCAGGCCTGGATACACACAAGGCAGATCAGCCCTTAGTAGCACAAACTTTCACACGTCGCCACTTCTATGAGATTGAGTGGGTAAGGTGTCCCCAGACAGGTGTCTCTCACACAGACATGGCAGCCGAGGCGTCACCTCGAATCTTAGCTGGGAGGAACGGCTCTCTCTCACAGGCCCGGCTCTAGGCCTCTGCCACAGGCCAGTTAATTTGGACAGACTAAATGTGCGAACAGAGCGAATCCTCCCAGTAGTTTCTCAGCATAGGTCACCGGGCAACAGTAGAGCGTACCTGCCAGCATCCCGGTCACCGAATACCTGTCTGGGATTCTCTTAAGCTTCGGAGACCCAGTAAATCACTGGGGCCCCTTGATTCTTGTCTCCGACTGAGACTCAGGAAGGCCCAGGAACCTAGCCAGGCGGGGAGCACCCTGAAGGTGGATGCCACGCCCCGAGTCCGGGACTCTGCACACGTGAAGACAAACAAACCCTTCCCAGCATGCCCAGCGAGGAGAAAAACTCTCCAATTGGCTGCTGAGGAAGACTCCATCCACCAGAAATCCCGCTGGCTCCCACTGCCGGCCAAGGATGAAACGACATCCCCAGAATGCAGTCCGAGCCAGTGGACCTTTCCAGAATGACATAGGTCAACAACCTAAACAAATCACAACTGGGAGCAACTTAGCTCTCCCAGTCCAACTAGTTTTAAACGCAGCGCCCATGCAAAAACAAGGGGGGCTCTTCACACTCCCCTCCCCCAGTGTCCAAAGCATTCGAATGTGAATGCTGGCCTGACATCAACTTGACCAGATAGCAAAAGAAGGAGAAAAGAGGACAGAACACACATGGCAAATCACATTATCACATATGATGCATAACATACACAACCCTGTCTATCTTACTGCCCATTCTCACAGTATCGATGACAGGTGGGTCCAAAACCTGCAAGAATAGAAAAGTATAATACAGATATACAATATTCACATCTATACTCCCAGAGCAGAATTAAAGCTGTGAGCTCAAGCCTGACTGCAAAGCCTCCTTTCTCTCCTAAGAGACCATAGTATAATAAACACTTATGGAAAAAAAATCAATACTCAAAGTTCACTCTTTTTTTTTTTCTACACGGTGCAGAGCACTGCCCCTAGCGGTCAGCGCCCTGGTACTGCAGCAGTCCACACACAAAAATAACTCGAAAAGGTGCGGAAGTAGCTGTAAAGAGGAGGAACATAAGTCTCTTTTGAATCTTCTTCGGTGATTCCCAGACTGTTAGTCGAACAAAATTTCTTGTACGAGAATTCCCCATCCTAACGGACTGAACCCAAACCCCTCCCGAAAGTTTTTGCACAATAGTCTCTGTGATTCCGGAGAAGCAGGGGGGAAAAAGGGAAAACTGGGAAAAAAAACAGTTCAGTTCACACGGAATGGGGGGGCATACTTGTCCGTAACTTCCCAACATCAGCACAGCAAGCTCCCCAGGTTACAAACAAGGGGGGCCCGGGGCACAGACAAACGGGCGTCCATCTAGGACGGCGTGTCCCTGGTTGGAGGAGCGGTGATATAAAAAAAAAAAACAACAGACTCACCAGCTCCTCAGGGCAGACACACGGTTCCCGGTTCACAGGGCCCACTCCGGACAGGACGCTTTTTCCTCCTCCTTCCAGAGCTCCGAAGTCCTCCAAAACCCTGTTGTTCGGGGAAAAGTGGCTCAAACAGGTGGTCGGGAATATCACCACCATCCATCTGTGACCCGCCCGACCAAAACTCCAGGTCAGATGAGTCTTCTGCTCCAGCGGGGAGATAGTGTGACACCCTGGCTGGGTCAGCGGCTAGGTTGGGCCGAAGGGACCTCTGCACCATCTCCAAATCGATGGGCTGTGAAGGCCTCCCCTCGGTTGTGGCGCAGCTGATGGAGATCGTCCCGACAGAGACGGTCTTGCGAATGACTCCGGTCTCCACGTGTGCGCGTGGGCCATGCAGCGATCGCCATCCTCCATCCAGTCTAATGGGCTTGCCTTCTGCGGGTGATAGAACGTGGCAGGCGGCGATGAGACTCTGGTGGATGAGACAGTGGCACCTCCATCTCCCGAGGCCTCCGGCTCCCCGTTTTCCCTAGGAAAAGGGGTTTCTGGCCATGGGCCCCTTGCTTCCACGGTGAGATCTCCTGAGAGACAATCCACCCGGTACTCTCTAGGGGAAGCAACAGGTGGTCTTACCTCAAACAGGTAAGCCCGGCATCTCCGGCATCGGCCAAAGGGCAACAAATGAACGGCAAATTCCTGGCATTTAGGGCAAGCCAGGCCCAGCATCTCCACTCCCTCCGAGGACAGCAGCATAAATTGTCCCTCTGTGGACAATCGGACTCCCGTATCCATCACAGGTACACCGGAGGTGGTCGTCACAGGAAAGACCCCCGGCATGGTTGTAGGGCGTCTCAGTCCCATGGGGGCAACAGAGTCCTTCGCTGTAGCAGACATTTTCCTTGTGGTCTCTCTCTCGAGGGAAGTAATGGTTCTGCAGAATTGGCCCGCATATTCCACGCAGGGGAGGGTAACTCCTCCCATCCAAGAGAACTTGTCCGGACATGTTGCAGGCGCATGCTAGGCCGCACGTATGCCCAGCTCACACCGTACTCACTTCTGATTGTCAAGGGTAACAACCGAAATCCCGGACGAGCCCCCATGTGTAGCGCTTACCCCCGAAGGAGCCGCTGGTTTCATTTGGTATCGGCAAACTAAGTTACCCCAGCTTGGTCTAGGGATGCACCAGAAGGATTTAGCAGTAAACGGAGGTCCACACAGTCAATAAAGATTTTCTCAATGCTTTAATTCCAGGCCAACATTAGCCAACATCGACTTTGGTGAAGGAAAAATAGGTTGATGAGAGAAGCGAAACTTTTGATGTCAGGCCTGGATACACACAAGGCAGATCAGCCCTTAGTAGCACAAACTTTCACACGTCGCCACTCCTATGAGATTGAGTGGGTAAGGTGTCCCCAGACAGGTGTCTCTCACACAGACCTGGCAGCCGAGGCATCACCTTGAATCTTAGCTGGGAGGAACGGGTCTCTCTCACAGGCCCGGCTCTAGGCCTCTGCCACAGGCCAGTTAATTTGGACAGACTAAATGTGTGAACAGAGCGAATCCTCCCAGTAGTTTCTCAGCACAGGTCACCAGGCGACAGTAGAGCGTACCTGCCAGCATCCCGGTCACCGAATCCCTGTCTGGGATTCTCTTAAGCTTCGGGGGCCCAGTGAATCACTGGGGCCCCTTGACTCTTGTCTCCGACTGAGACTCAGGAAGGCCCAGGAACCTAGCCAGGCGGGGCGCTAGGGTTGCCACCTCATCCCTTTAAACCCGAACACATATGAATTACACAGGTTCTGAGGCTAATTTAATGCAGATAAGGCACCAAATGAGTTTAATTACCATCTTAATCAGCCACAGAACCTGTGTAATTCATATGTGTTCGGGTTTAAAGGGATGAGGTGGCAACCCTACGGGGCGCGCCGGCGGGGTCCATGGGCGCACACACCCTGAAGGTGGATGCCGCACCCCGAGTCCGGGACCCCGCACACGTGAAGACCAACAAACCCCCGAAGACCTGACCTAGGTCCCAGATATACCCCTCCCCAGCATGCCCAGCGAGGAGAAAAATTCTCCAATTGGCTGCTGAGGGAGACTCCATCCGCCAGAAATCCCGCTGGCTCCCACTGCCGGCCAAGGATGAAATGACATCCCCAGAATGCAGTCTGAGCCAGTGTACCTTTCCGGAATGATATAGGTCAACAACCTAAACAAATCACAACTGGGAACAACTTAGCTCTCCCAGACCAACTAGTTTTAAACGCAGTGCCCATGCAAAAACAAGGGGGGCGCTACATTAAAAAAAACAGGCATCTTTCACATACTGCCCAATAATTTTTCATGCTCCCTGGAACTCAGAGACACAGGATATACTGGTGTGTAAATATTGACTTTGTGAAGCAAATGAAAAGATAGCCTCTCCTCTCTTTAACAGTCCTTAAATTATTATTAAAATCTACCAAAAATGCTATATTGCATGATGACCATACTCAGTCAATCTGGTATTAGTTGGAATTGTTTTCTCCATTCTACAAAAAACCTGGTTGATTATTATTATTATTATATTTTACAAGATATATATATATATAGCGCCAACAGTTTGCGCATTGCTTTACAACGTTATGGCAA
This sequence comes from Rana kukunoris, assembly GCA_029574335.1. NCBI lineage: Eukaryota > Metazoa > Chordata > Amphibia > Anura > Ranidae > Rana > Rana kukunoris. The sequence goes on from CM056050.1 coordinate 338,324,550, forward strand.
ACAGTGCAGGTAAAATATAAATTAAATACAGGAGGAATCGTTAGAGCTTACAATCTGCTGCTCTGTCATACCTATCACTAGTGTAGGTAGCCAGGCACTATAGCTGGCTTCTTTGTTCTTTGCTTATTGTAGCCCCTTTTCCCATAAGGCAAGCAGGCCTACCAATACTTGGTTTCTCCCAGGTATTATACACAATGCTATATTGCCTGGCTACCACACTGGGGCAAGCACCAACTGAGCACAACGAACAGGTAGTCACAGTTGGCAGACAGGCAGAGTTGTCAGTAACAGTCTGGGTTCAGGGTGGGCTGAATTCTGAGTCTAGTTGATATCTCATTTGAGGTCATCAACAAGGGAATCCAAACTAGTAGCACAGGAACAGGGCAGACAAACACAGAGCTTGAAGCATGTGTTACACACAATTTCAAAAGCAAGACTCTGAGGGTTTGGCTGGCTTCAAACAGGTTTGTTCTCCACTCAGAGACTGGCTATATCAATCACCTTGCAGGTGGACAAGCAGACACAGAGAATGCAGCTTAGCCAAAACCAGGATGCTGGAACCAGCAACTTTCATGGAGCAGGAGCGCTATACACAGGGCCGGCCTTAGGCCTTTAGGCGCCCTGTGCGAGAAAGCTTTACAGCGCCCCCTACTGACCACGCCCCCAGTAACCACGCCCCTTAGTAACCACGCCCTCTCAGTGTCCACACCCATTTCTCCAATATCAGCTCCATTTAAAGCCTTCCATTCTGTTAAGTTCCTAAAAGACAGATTACAAGCTATGATAAAAATACAACTTTTATTCACACGGTATAATAACGCCACCTATACTATAAATCACACGCTATAATAACGCCACGTATAAAGTAAATCACACGCTATAATACCACTACCTGTAAATTTACTATCAAATATCAAACATAATTACAATAAAGTATTTTGTATTTACTGTTCCTTTAGGAAACACCTTATTTAAATAATAAAATACAAAACAGACATTAAGCAGTGCACTGCATTTATAACAAAAAAAAATTTACTTACAGAAAAAACTTTTTTCCTTCGGCTGCCTGCGTCTGTGGATTCTTGCCCTCTTTTGTCTTCTCAGTGCGCATGGCGTATGAGCTCCTCATAGCAAGGCAAGGACAGCCGCCCACGCCGTCTTTCCGGCAGAATCCGCCTGTGGCCTGCCAGGTGTACCTAGAGCATTTGGCACACGGGGGGGGGGGGAATCCTATATTGGCCCCCCCCCCCAGTAAAATGTAAAAACACTCCACTGTGCCCCCTGCATCCTTCAATATCTCTGTCACTACTACTCCACAACTGCACCAATGGACCCCTTTACATTACACACCACTGCACCTCTGGACCCATTTACATTACACAGCACCCTGCACCTCTGGGCCCCTTTACATTACACAGCACCGTGCACCTCTGGGCCCCTTTACATTACACAGCACCCTGCACCTCTGGGCCCCTTTACATTACACAGCACCCTGCACCTCTGGGCCCCTTTACATTACACAGCACCCTGCAGCTCTGGACCCCTTTACATTACACCACACCCTGCACCTCTGGACCCCTTTACATTTCACAGCACTCTGCACCTCTGGACCACTTTACATTACACAGCACCCTGCACCTCTGGACCTCTTTACATTACACAGCACCCTGCACCTCTGGACCCCTTTACATTACACCACACCCTGCACCTCTGGACCCCTTTACATTTCACAGCACCCTGCACCCCTTACATTACACAGCACTCTGCACCTCTGGACCCCTTTACATTACACAGCACCCTGCACCTCTGGGCCCCTTTACATTACACAGCACCCTGCACCTCTGGACCCCTTTACATTACACCACACCCTGCACCTCTGGACCCCTTTACATTTCACAGCACCCTGCACCCCTTACATTACACAGCACTCTGCACCTCTGGACCCCTTTACATTACACAGCACCCTGCACCTCTGGACCCCTTTACATTACACAGCACCCTGCACCTCTGGACCCCTTTACATTTCACAGCACCCTGCACCTCTGGACCCCTTTACACAGCACCCTGCACCTCTGGACCCCTTTAAATTACACAGCACCCCACAGCTCTGGACCCCCTTACATTACACAGCACCCTGCACCTCTGGACCCCTTTACATTACACAGCACCCTGCATCTCTGGACCCCTTTACATTACACAGCACCCCACAGCTCTGGACCCCCTTACATTACACCGCACCCTGCACCTCTGGATCCCTTTACATTTCACAGCACCCTGCACCTCTTTACATTTCACAGCACCCCGCACCTCTGGACCCCTTTACATTTCACAGCACCCCGCACCTCTGGGCCCCTTTACATTACACAGCACCCTGCACCTCTGGGCCCCTTTACATTACACAGCACCCTGCACCTCTGGGCCCCTTTACATTACACAGCACCCTGCACCTCTGGGCCCCTTTACATTACACAGCACCCTGCACCTCTGGGCCCCTTTACATTACACAGCACCCTGCACCTCGGGGCCCCTTTACATTACGCAGCATCCTGCACCTCTGGGCCCCTTTACATTACGCAGCATCCTGCACCTCTGGACCCCTTTACATTACACCGCACCCTGCACCTCTGGACCCCTTTACATTTCACAGCACCCTGCACCTCTGGACCCCTTACATTACACAGCACTCTGCACCTCTGGACCCCTTTACATTACACAGCACCCTGCACCTCTGGACCCCTTTACATTACACAGCACCCTGCACCTCTGGACCCCTTTACATTTCACAGCACCCTGCACCTCTGGACCCCTTTACATTTCACAGCACCCTGCACCTCTGGACCCCTTTACATTACACAGCACCCCTGGACCCCCTTACATTACACAGCACCCTGCACCTCTGGACCCCTTTAAATTACACAGCACCCCACAGCTCTGGACCCCCTTACATTACACAGCACCCTGCACCCCTTTACATTACACAGCCCCAGACACCTGTATATTACACAGCCACCCCCTAACAGTTCTGGACCCCCTGCATGTTACGCAGACCCCCTACAATACAGACCCCTCCTTACAATACAAAACCCCCTCTACAATACAGATTCACCCCTACAAAACAGAACCCCCCCCCCTCTACAGTGCAGAACCCCTACAATAAAGAACCCCCCCACACAATACAGAACACACCCCCCTCTACAGTGCAGAACCCCCTAAAATAAAGAACCCCCCCACACAATACAGAACACACCCCCCCTACAAAACAAACCCCCCTCTACATTGCAGACTACAGACCCCCCTACAATAAAGAACCCCCCACAATACAGAACACCCCCCTACAGTGCAGACCCCCCTACAATAAAAAAACACACCCCCCTTACAATACAGATTCCCCTCTACAGTGCAGACCCCGATACAATAACACCCTCCTTCAGACCCGTTAAGCAGGTTCAGATAACCTGTTCGCCGCGTGCTGCACACACAGCACAGTGCAGACAAGGGGGAGGCAGCTTTCATTGCTCGGCTGCGGAGCTGCCACAGGGAAAGGGGATCACCCAGGTCCCGGGTGTGCCGACGGCCCCTGCAAAGCCAGGCACCCGTAACCACTCGGCAAAGTCGCGGGAGGGGGGCGCCGGTCTGACACCCCCAGTGTATAGCACCCGGTGCGGCACGCCCCCCCGCCCACTACTTAGTCTTAGTACGCACCCTCCTGCAAAGCCAGGCACCCGGAACCACTCGGCAAAGTCCTCTTCAGTCGCGGAGGGGGGGGGGGCCGGCCTGACATCCCCAGTGTGTGGCACCCGGAGCGGCACGCCCCTCCGCCTACTACTTAGTCTTAGTACGGGCGATTATTAAAAAAATTCAGTGCGGTCGCCAGGCGCCCATGTTGCTATGGCGCCCTGTGCGACCGCACTGTCTGCACACCCCAAAGGCCGGCCCTGGCTATACACTCCTAATATGTTCACTGTCCCCCTCTCCATGTCCCCATTGCAGCTAGGGATTCTGCATAGCAGCATGCAAATGTTTAGTTTCCAGTGTGTTTCTATGCTGAGAATTCTTCCCTGATCACAACTGAAAAGCACAGGTGACTATAGAGCAGTGGTGGCTGGTGCTCAAAATTTCAGGGGAGGGGACAAACTAACAACCCCTCCCACCATGTAAGACAAATGGCGGCGACGCCCCTCCGCCTACTACTTAGTCTTAGTACGGGCGATTATTAAAAAAATTCAGTGCGGTCGCCAGGCGCCCATGTTGCTATGGCGCCCTGTGCGACCGCACTGTCTGCACACCCCAAAGGCCGGCCCTGGCTATACACTCCTAATATGTTCACTGTCCCCCTCTCCATGTCCCCATTGCAGCTAGGGATTCTGCATAGCAGCATGCAAATGTTTAGTTTCCAGTGTGTTTCTATGCTGAGAATTCCTTCCCTGATCACAACTGAAAAGCACAGGTGACTATAGAGCAGTGGTGGCTGGTGCTCAAAATTTCAGGGGAGGGGACAAACTAACAACCCCTCCCACCATGTAAGACAAATGGCGGCGATGACCCGCCACTCCCCACTGAGGGGAGAGGGGGGAGCCACTAGACACTGAGAATGCTGTCTTACCTTATGGAGTAGGTGGAAGGAAGAGCCGGGGATCACAGTGGGACATTCTTGTCCTGGCCTCACAAGAACAGGAAGTGTGTCCTGAGACATAATTGGCCAGGGAGTCCTAAGACTCCCTGGTCAATAGGGGCTTCCTAATTGTCCGGAAGGAGGATCAGTGTGGCAATAGCGAATATTCAGTAAATGACAACCCATTCCTCCCTCCTCCTCTATACCCACTGACCAGCTAAACACAATGGGCCAGATTCAGGTAGAGTTAGGCTGGAGTATCAGTGATACTCCAGCCTAACTGTCACTTTAAGCCGGCGTTTTTGTTTTCTGTAACCAGAAAACAAGAAACGCCGGGTTGGAGTTCCGATGCGAGCGGCGTAATTGAATTTCGCCATCGCATCGCAACTTTAATTTAAAAATGGCGCCGGGGGCGTTTCCGCTGATTAACGCCGAAAAAATATGTTAATCAGCGGGAATCGGCAATTCACGATCGTATTCGGGCGCGACGCAGTGACTTTCCGACGTTTCCGTAAGAGATACGCGGCGTAAAGATAAAGCAGCCCCCTAGTGGAGTATCCTATGTTAAGTATAGCCGTCGTCATCGAGTCGGAAAAAAAAAAATCGCGTCGCTTGCGTAAAACGTCCATGAATGGGGATTTGACGTCATTGACGTTCACTGACAGAATTTGGAGCATGCGCACTGGGATGCATTGACAGTCGACGCATGCGCAGTACGTTCGCCACGGGATCGCGCTTAGTTTAAATAATACACGCCCCGTACCCGCCCAATTTGAATTCCGCCGGCTCATTTGCGATACGCTGCCACAACTTTAAGAGCAAGTGCTTCATGAATAACAGTACTTGCTCCTAAAATTTCGCCAGAGTAACGTAAATGAGAAGCATTACTCCAGCTTAAAGATGCTCCCATCTACCTGAATCTGGCCCAATGAGGGCAGGATATTACATCTTGATTGATAGGGGAATCACCTCTCTGTTATTCTAAGCTCAAAGACACAGGCTGGAGGGGCGTGACATAGTTTTTAAATATATAATTTTATGACAATTTAAAAAACTGTTTATTGATATGAATTATTTATTTTTAGAGTATTGCAAAGTCTGTTTTTTTTTATTTATTTTTTTTAAATTGTTTATTTATCGAATATTTCAAGAAAAAAAAAACATTGTACAGAATCAGAAAGAACTGTCAACAAAAAGGGATATATTCCTAATGTGATAGAAATAATCATAACATAACATACGTAAATAAAGAAATAGAGAATGCAAAAAAATGTCAGATGATTATCAAACAAGTGGAATGTAACGTGGCATGGAAAGGAAAAAGAAACATATAAGAACACGTACTCAATAAGACAAAGTGCACAGTAGGCTAAGCGTCATATGTTCACATGCTTCATCGAGACACTCCATTCACAGACTTACGAGTTTAAAGTTACTTGTGCTATCTCAGAGTTATATGCAGATGAATCCCATTTTTCCCAAATGGCGTCAAAGCTAGTTAAAGAGTCTTCAATTACAGCTGTGAGGCGTTCCATTCTACGTATATCTATGATAGCTGCTAGAAATTGTGTAAAGGATGGGGGAACATTGGTCAGCCAACATTGTGGGATAGCCCTTTTAGCCGCTAATAGAATGAAGGCCATCAATTTCCTAAGGGGTTTAGGCGTCTTTGGGAGGGGTAATCCCAGGAGGAGATATAAGGGATGTAAGGGGATGGGAATGTCTAGAACTTTTCCCAAAAGGGCATGTACTTTGGACCAATAGGGTGAAATCATAGGGCATTCCCAGAATATGTGATAGTGGGTGCCTAAATAAGAACCACATCTCCAACATTGTCCAGAAGCCGTTAGCTTTCTTGCCAATAAAAATTCCGGGGGTTCTATACCAAAACATTAATATTTTATAGGCAGTTTCCTTCTGAGCTACGCATCTAGATACCTTGGAAGTAGCCTCCCAAATACTCTTCCATTCGGATAAAGAAATGGGTTTATTCAAAACATGGGACCATTTCCGCATGTAGGAATGAGTTTGCTCTGTGACCTGAGGTGTATCCTGTAAAATCTTATAAATGGTGGATATTAGGCGGGGTTCATAAGGGCCTCTGAAACATAACAGTTCAAATTCCGTGGGCATAACTAAAGTAAAATGTGGGATTCTAGTGGAAATGAAATGCCTGATCTGTAGAAAGGAGTAGAAGAGAGTTTTTGGGATTTTGTATTTCGATTGCAGCTCAGGAAAAGTAAGAAATGTACGTGTCACTGGATGCACTAGATGTCGTAGCTGGAATACACCAGCTTTTGCCCAGGGTAACATGGCTTCGTATGATAAGCTGTCAGGGATTTCTGGGTTAAAGATAACGTTCACTAAAGGAGAGCATGGGGATGAAAGAGGGAATTTCCCAGAGCATCTCTTCCAGATTGAAAGCGTAAACAGCATAGGGCTTAAACAGATTTTACGCAGCTGGGAGATGTACTTGTCAGAGGATGGCCATAACAAGCAGCAGGGGTGGGCAGGAACCGTAATGCTCATCTCTATTTCTGACCACCTATTAGGTGCACATCTGGACGTCCATGAGATTATAGCTCTCAAATGTGTGGCAAAATAATATTTGATTATGTTGGGCGCCCCCAAACCTCCCCTGTCGCGGGCTGCAAAAAGAACTGTGCTAGCTATCCTATGGGATGCATTATTCCATATGAAGTTTTAAAAAGTTTCGTTGGAGTAATTTCAGTTGGGACATTGGGACCATCACTAGTAGGGTCTCAAAAAGGTAGAGGAGCTTAGGGACTACCGACATTTTGAGGACATTTATCCTCCCAAGCAAGGACAGGGGGAGCTTCGTCCAGGTCTTAAGCAACCTGTTGATTTCCATAAACAGGGGAGGGAAATTAGCCTGAAAAAGTGAAAGATAAGAGGGTGTTAAGTAGACTCCTAGGTACTTAAGCGATTGAGAACACCATCTGTATTTAAAGTTTCCCCTCAGGACCAAGAGCGTTTCTGCCGATATATTCACAGGGAGGGCCTCAGTCTTGGTCGGGTTAATTTTGAAACCTGAAATGCTGCCAAATTGATTTAGGGTGGTATGGAGCAAGGGGAGCGAGATATGGGGATGGGTCAGTGTCAATAAGATATCATCGGCAAACAGGGACAATTTGTATTCCCTATGTCTCAACGTCACCCCCCTTATATCTGGGTGAGAGCGAATGGCCTCAGCCAAGGGCTTCAGGCTGAGGACAAAGAGTAGGGGAGATAAGGGGCACCCCTGTCGAGTACCGTTGCTCAGGGGAAATGGCGAGGAGACATAAGAGGCCAACTGGACCTGAGAGGTGGGTGTGGAATATAACGCTTTTAGGGCTTGCATAAAGGGACCACTGAAGCCGTACCTGGAAAGAATAGCGAACATAAATGACCAATTCAGGCGGTCAAAAGCCTTCTGTGCATCTAAACTGAGTATCACGGCAGGCTTCTTCGTCTTAGTCAGTAAGTCAATAAGGTCAATAGTACGTCTAGTGTTAAAGTCTGTTTTTTTAAGCATGTGACCACATTCTTCCTTTCATCCTTATCCACCTCCTGGATAACATAATTCAATTCAACTGGATCATAACCCTTCTCCAAGACATGATCTCTCAAAAGATCAGCTTCCCTCAGACAGTCACTTCTAAAAGATATAATTTCCTTTCAAACTTAAAAATTATGTCTTCGGTACCGCTTTAAGCCAAGATTTATGGTGACAACTGTTCATACTCTACAGAACCTACAGGAGAGTTCCTCCATTACGATTACAAACAGCTCCAAATAAAGATGAGTCTCCTAAAAAAACTTAACTTCTTCCAACAACAAAAAAAAGGTTTTTATCCCTGTAGAAAATGTGCAGTCTGAAAAATCAAAGGCAGGAAATATCAATCTTTCCATTCCAATACTACTTCGAACTCGATATACAGGTGGTTCTCAAAAAAATTGCATATTGTGATAAAGTTCATTATTTTCTGTAATGTACTGATACACATTAGACTTTCATATATTTTAGATTCATTACACACAACTGAAGTAGTTCAAGCCTTTTTATTGTTTTAATATTGATGATTTTGGCATACAGCTCATGAAAACCCCAAATTCCTATTTAAAAAAATTAGCATATTTCATCCGACCAATAAAAGAAAAGTGTTTTTAATTAAAAAAAAGTCAACCTCCAAATAATTCTGTTCAGTTATGCACTCAATACTTGGTCGGGAATCCTTTTGCAGAAATGACTGCTTCAATGTGGCGTGGCATGGAGGCAATCAGCCTGTGGCACTGCTGAGGTATTATGGAGGCCCAGGATGCCTTAAGCTCATCCAGAGTGTTGGGTCTTGCGTCTCTCAACTTTCTCTTCCCAATATCCCACAGATTCTCTATGGGTTTCAGGTCAGGAGAGTTGGCAGGCCAATTGAGTACAGTAATACCATGGTCATTTACCAGTGGTTTTGGCACTGTGAGCAGGTGCCAGGTCGTGCTGAAAAATGAAATCTTCATCTCCATAAAGCTTTTCAGCAGATGGAAGCATGAAGTGCTCCAAAATCTCCTGATAGCTAGCTGCATTCACCCTGCCCTTGATAAAACACAGTGGACCAACATCAGCAGCTGACATGGCACCCCAGACCATCACTGACTGTGGGTACTTGACACTGGACTTCAGGAATTTTGGCATTTCCCTCTCCCCAGTCTTCCTCCAGACTCTGGCAACTTGATTACCAAATGACATGCAAAATTTGCTTTCATCCGAAAAAAGTACTTTGGACCACTGAGCAACAGTCCAGTGTTGCTTCTCTGTAGCCCAGGTCAGGCGCTTCTGCCTCTGTTTCTGGTTCAAAAGTGGCTTGACCTGGGGAATGCGGCACCTGTAGCCCATTTCCTGCACACGCCTGTACACGGTGGCTCTGGATGTTTCTACTCCAGACTCAGTCCACTGCTTCCACAGGTCCCCCAAGGTCTGGAATCGGTCCTTCTCCACAATCTTCCTCAGGGTCCGGTCACCTCTTCTCGTTGTGCAGTGTTTTCTGCCACACTTTTTCCTTCCCACAGACTTCCCACTGAGGTGCCTTGATACAGCACTCTGGGAACAGCCTATTCGTTCAGAAATTTCTTTCTGTGTCTTACCCTCTTGCTTGAGGGTGTCAATGATGGCCTTCTGGACAGCAGTCAGGTCGGCAGTCTTACCCATGATTGCGGTTTGGAGTAATGAACCAGGCTGGGAGTTTTTAAAAGCCTCAGGAATCTTTTGCAGGTTTTTAGAGTTAATTAGTTGATTCAGATGATTAGGTTAAGAGCTCGTTTAGAGAACCTTTTCATGATATGCTAATTTTTTGAGATAGGAATTTTGGGTTTTCATGAGCTGTATGCCAAAATCATCAATATTAAAACAAGAAAAGGCTTGAACTACTTCAGTTGTGTGTAATGAATCTAAAATATATGAAAGTCTAATGTTTATCAGTACATTACAGAAAATAATGAACTTTATCACAATATGCTAATTTTTTGAGAACCACCTGTAGATTATTTTCTAACCTGCTCATTTAAAAATGTAATGTACTTAATAAAATGTCCATGTGGCCTCCAATATGTAGGCTGTATTGTCCGTATGCTACAAACAAAATTAAAAGAGCATATTACAAATATACTCAAGGGTTTCCCTAACCATAGCTTGTTTAAGCAGTATGATTTATGTCACAATAGAAGTCAGAGTGGGACAACCTTCATGGCTATTGACAAATTTTGCCCTAATTGGAGGGGCAGCCATGTTGGGAGAGAGAACTCTAATGCTGGCTATACACTAGACGAAAAATTGGTTGAAAATCGCTCATGGAGACACTTTGTTCGTTTTTCGGCAAGTTAATGGGCACAAATCGTTTGTGACGTTTTCATGGAAAAAAACGATCGTCTAGTTTGGAAAAATGAATGCGAAAAAAATGAATGCTTGCTACTGCGCATGTTTGAAAACACTATAACGATAAATATTCTTATCAAAGAACGTTCACGTCAAAATGTCATGATATACTTCACCAACTTTTAAACTGCAATCTCTTCAAATCTGATATACCTTTATGTATGTTTAAAGAATTCACTACATACACAAAGTATTCAATTTTAAAACTTTGTTGCAAAATGTATTATTTTGAAACAAAAAAAAAAGTAATCCTGTTCAATATTTTTTTCCTTATTTTTTTTTTTATGTTCGTATACAAAAGAATATATAATTAAGCATTAATCAAGATTTTTTTGTATTACACAATAGAGCATAATTTTGTATATTACACAATAGAGCATCATTTTTGTTTTATACACAATAGAGCATCATTGTTGTTTTATACACAAGAGAGCATAATTTTTTTGATTAAGAGAGCATAATTAATTTTATTACCAAAGAGAGCAGATTTTTTTTAGAACACCAAGGAGGGCATAATTTTTTTTATTACACAACAGAGCATAATTTTTTTGGTTTAAAGTGTGTGAAAAAATGTTATTCTTCAAGTTGAATAATAAACATTATGCATGTATGAAGCAATTTTCAAAAATTATCTCTCATGGTTTTCAAATTGAAATTTCTTGTTTTCAAAAATATCTGTAGTTTTTGGCCCGCAGAATAAACATGGTTTGAGATTCTACTTGAGATTTGTGATGTCAGTCACCCATACTATAATGTATGTCAACAGATGGAAAAGTGACTGTGCTAGAACACAACATAATAGGTGAACTATAGTAAAAGTGATTGCCTGCTCAAATGTCAATGACAGCTTTGCTCCAACCATGTTTTTCCATGCCAGGCTTGACTTTTAAAAGTGCAAAGGACTCAGGAAAAAAAGTGCTTGTTATCAACATTTAAAATAGTAGAACTATTGTGCAAACTTCAGCAAACAATTAACTAAACCAAAACAACAAAACATAAAACAGACATGGACCAAAAAGACACCTCTTAAATTTTAGTTAGGCCCCATACACACGATCGGACATATCCGATGAAAACGGTCCGCGGACCATTTCCATCGGATATGTCCGATCGGGAGTTTGATCCGATGGCGTGTACACACCATCGGATCAAATTCCCCGCCGCCGGACGGCGCGGTGACGTGGCGGTGACGCGGCGGTGACGTTGACGCTGCCGCGTCACCGCCACGTCACCGCACCAGGAAGTAAAACACTTCCGCGCATGCGCCGAATCCATTCGGCAGCGGCGCGGCGGCGGTGGGGGCCGACATGTCTGCTGGTAAGTGTACTAACCAGCAGACATGTCGGGCGGACAGATCCCCACCGGATAGATTTCAAAGCTTGCTTTGAAATCTGTCGGGTGGAGAAATCTGTCCGCTAGCCCATACACACGAGCGGAGATGTCTGCTGAAACGGTCCATCGGACCGTTTTCAGCGGACATATCCCCTCGTGTGTACGCGGCCTTAGTGTGTCAATAACAACCAGGAATAGGTTCTGGACAGAGGTTAAGTGATCTTTGATTTTTTCTAATTCAGAGGAGCATTTCTCCAACTCTAATGCCGCGTACACACGGTCGTTTTTTGCAATGAAAAAAAAAACGTTGTTTTTTAAAACGTCATTTAAATTGATCGTGTGTGGGCAAAACGTCGTTTTTTGTCTTAAAAAAAACGACCAAAAAAAATTCCAACATGCTTGAATTTTTTGTGTCGTTTTTCAAAACGTCGGTTTTTGTTTCACAAAAAGTCACCGTGTGTAGCAAAAACGTCGTTTAAAACGACGTTTTTCAACCCGCGCATGCCCAGAAGCTAGTTATAAAGCGAGCTTCAATGGAAAAGTGTGGTGAACGTAACCTCGCTTTTTGTGAAAAAAACGATGGTGTGTATGCAACATCGTCTTTGAAAGTGACGTTTCAAAAACGTCGTTTTTTACTTCACAAAAAAACATCGTTTTTTTCATCACAAAAAACGACCGTGTGTACGCGGCATTAGGCCGCGTACACACCATTAAATAAAGCTGATCAAATCGGTCTGACAGACCGTTTTGATCAGGTTTGTCTGCTGGGATAGATTGGTTTGATCGTGTACACACGATCAAACCAAAATCCCCGCCGGCAGACAGCGCGGTGATGTGGAGGTGACATTGACGCTGCCACGTCACCGTCACCAGGAAGTAAAACACTTGGAATGGATTTGACGCATGTGCGGACAGATATGTCTGCTGGTTAGTGTACTAACCAGCAGACATGTCGGACGGACGGGTTTCCAGCAGACAGATTTTAAAGCATGCTTTAAAATTTGTCTGCTGGAAAAACCCGTCTGTCCGCCCGTACACACGATCGAATTTGTCCGCTGAAATGGTCCGTCGGACCGTTTCCAGCAGATGAATTTGATCGTGTGTATGCGGCCTAAGGAGCACTTCAACAGATCAGATAACAATCTTTGGCCAGTGACAGTATTTAACTCTTGTTCCACATTCAGATGATGTGCTGTTGAAGATACAAAAAAAAAACAAAAAAAAAAAGTGTGATACCATCATAATGTTGTATGGCTAAGATGTTTCTACACCTGGTGACCCATTTCACCCATGTTTTTTTTTACTTTGTGTCAGCTTTGTCTGAAACTGTTAAAACTAATAAAAACTATTAAAACTAAAAAACAAAAACAAATCAGGGGAATGTGTTTCCAATTCAGTTCAATGTACAGTATACTGGCTTACCTTTGGGGCTTGTGATGCTTTCACAGGAATGCTGTGCCTGGTCTGCTTCAACATCTATAATACTTTGGCCTGGTTGAGCATCATCCTCATCAGGTCCTTTTTCTGTTACTGGAGATGTGTTATCAACCATAATAATATTCAGTTCAGTTGAGACAGTGCTGTTCCTCAATGCTTTCTTGGGTTTTTCTGTGTTTAACCACTTGACCACTGGGCACTTAAACACCCTTCCTAACCAGACCAATTTTCAGCTTTCGGTGCTCTCACAATTTGAATGACAATTACTCAGTCATACAACATTGTACCCATTTGAAATTTGTGTCCTTTTTTTCACACAAATAGAGCTTTCTTTTGGTGGTATTTGATCACCTCTGGAATTTTTATTTTTTGCGCTATAAAAGAAAAATGACTGAAAATTCTGTAAAAAAAAAATAATAATCTTGTTTCTGTCATATTAGCGGGTTATTTCTCACACACAGCATATGCATACCACAAATTACACCCCAAAACACATTCTGCTATTCCTCCCGAGTATGGCGATACCCCATGTGTGGGACTTTTACACAGCGTGGCCACATACAGAGGCCCAACATGCAGGGAACGCCATCATGCGTTCTGGAACACCCAGACCAATTCTGACATTTCTCTCCTACATGTAAAAATCATCATTTATTTGCTAGAAAATTGCATAGAACCCCAAAACATTATATATGCTTTTTTAGCAAAGACCCTAGAGAATACAATGGCGGCCGTTACAACTTTTTATCTCGCACGGTATTTTCGTAGAAATTTTTTGAACGCGTGTTTTTAAAAAAAAACTGTTTTGTGCTAAAAAAAAAAAAAAACAGTAAAGTTAGCCCAATTTTTTTTCATAATGTGAAAGATGACGTTACCCCGAGTAAATAGATACCCAACATGTCACACTTCAAAATTGCGCACGCTCATGGAATGGTGCCAAACTTCGCTACCTAAAAATCCCCATAGGCGATAGTATTTGGGTATTGCAGAGTATTTGGGTATTGCAGAGTATTTGGGTATTGCAGGGTATCGCACAGGGTATTGCGGTATTGGGGTACTGCAGAGTATTGGGGTACTGGAGTACTGCAGAGTATTGGGGTACTGGAGTACTGCAGAGTATTGGGGTACTGGAGTACTGCAGAGTATTGGGGTACTGGGGTACTGCAGAGTATTGGGGTACTGCAGAGTATTGGGGGTACTGGGGTATTGCAGAGTATTGGGGTTTTGGGGTACTGCAGAGTATTGGGGTATTGCAGAGTACTGGGGTACTGGGGTATTGCAGAGTATTGGGGTACTGGGGTATTGCAGAGTATTGGGGTATTGGGGTACTGGGGTATTGCAGAGTATTGGGGTACTGGGGTATTGCAGCGTATTTGTGTACTGGGGCATTGCAGAGTACTGGGGTACTGGGGTATTAGGGTACTGGGGTATTGGGGTACTGGGGTATTGGGGGGTACTGGGGTAATGCAGGGTACTGGGGATTGCTGGGTACTGGGGGATTGCAGGGTACTGGGGGATTGCAGAGCTGGGATGGATTGAGGGGCGGCTGGATCTGTGACTGCATTTGTCACAGATCCAGCCACAGCTCAGCTGCTGACACCCCGCTCCCCCCCTCTCCTCGCACACTGTACCGAACGGTACAGAGAGCAGAGGGAGGAGAGGGAAGAACCGGCGTCATCAAATCATTTGACGGCGCGATAACGTGGTAAACGGCCGCTATCAGCGGCAATTTACCGTGATCCGTGATGTGCCGGGTCTTCTAGACCCGGCGATCACGGACACTTTCGCGAGCGCGTCCCAGGGGACGCGCAATCGCGGAAGTGAAGGACGACGTCCCAGGGACGTCGTGTCAAAACTACTTGACCGCGCTGTACCAGTATTTTCGCTATAGCGCGGTCGGCAAGTGGTTAAAAGAAAACACATAAAAAAGCCAAAAATAAGTATGCATGCTAAAGATTCTATTTTCCATACATGAACACATTGCAGGCAGACTGCATGGATTGCATACCTAGTTGAGAGAGCAAAAAAGGCATAAATGCATTTAATTACCTTTTTGGATCAATTTGTGTATTTTACACAACTGTGCTTCCTCTCTATGTTTCAAGTCGAACCATCTCTTCCGCAAATGATCTTTTGATCGATCCACACCATACTTCTTCCTAAGCACATGGATAGCCATCTCCATGATGTCCTCTTTTCTTCTATTAGGCCTAGGGTAGTTTTTGTGTCTCCCATCATAGTAATTTTTCTCTAAAATCCTCACCATGGTTGTCATTTCTTCCAGGGACATAGGTGTTGCTTTTTTTTAAAACAAATTCCAGCCTAATTCTTTTAGAATGGGCATGTACCTTCTCTTCAGACATCGTTCTGATGGTTAAGATGGCGCCAAAAGAAGAAGGGGCGGAGCCTTTAAACTTGCATATTAACTCCCATACTGAAATGCGGTCACTCTGACCGGCCGCAAAGAACGTTGGCACGTAAGATTATTCTGCGGAGAGGAACTCGCAAACGAACGATCACACGGACCAAATTTCCGAAAATTCTTTACATTTGAAGGTAAGCTGACCAATTCAATATTATATGTTTTTGTTTTTTTTAAAGTGTATTTTGTGCGTGAAGTCGAGAGAGAGGAGCTGGACTGCAGGAGTTGGGAGTAGGCAGACCCTCCCCCCGGAGGCAATCGCCATCCTTCTCCATGCCCCCGGTGGCAATGGCGGGTGTGAGGGGGGGCCTCCCACTCACCCCACCCTACCTGCTCCACTTGGGAGCCCGACGGGACAGAGGGACTCCCCCCTATGAGGCAGTCTAGCCCACCCAGCCAGCCCTTCACCTCTCTTTATTTTAGGAGACCTCATGGCCAAAGTGCGTGCGTGTTAAACCAATTTCGTGTGCGTGCAAGTGGGGTGTTTTTTTTTGGGGGGGGGGTGGGTATACTAAGCACAGGCGTACCTTGCATAGCACACCCACCGGGAGCCGGGCTGAGACCACCAAACTCAATTCACATGTAGCCGAGACCGGAATCCGAACCCTTGGCTGCAGAGGTGAACAGCTTGTCAGCGCAGTGCCAATCACGTTGAGCCACCACAGCTCCCACTATATGTTAAGTAATAAGCTTTAAGTATAGATTGTTTAGTAAATCATGATGTCTTGTTTTTTTTTTTACAGGAGCAATGGTGGACAAATTCTCATCCCCACATTTCCTCCCTCAATTTATAGATATGTACAGGGAACTGTCTTGTCTATGGAAAGTGCACTCTAAAGAGTACTCTGACAGGCAGAAGCGCAATGAAGCGTACAGTAAATTGGCTGAACTGTGCACTGTGGTTTATTCAAAATCTGATGTGGCCTATGTGAAGGCAAAAATATCTAATTTGCGGACCACTTTCAAAAAGGAAATAAATAAAATAAACGATTCAAAGAAATCTAGTGCTGGTGCAAACCAAGGCCGCGTACCCATGAGGAGATTTATCCGATGAAAACGGTCTGTCAGAACATGTCTGCTGAGCTATTTTGGTTTGATCAGTGTACACCAAGGGCGGATCCAGAGTCTGGTCTCGGGAGGGGCACTGCCAGAAAATAAGGTGTTGCTTACAGAACTCAATTAGGTGTCCGATGTGTCCGCTGCAATGTTGCAGTACTGCTAAAAAATCAATGATCCCCGCCATTACTAGTAAAAAATATTTAAATATGAATGCCATAAATCTATCCCATGGTTTGTAGACGATTGTCAGGGACTGCAGACGTGGTACAAGAGATGGTCAGAGACTGCAGACATGGTACAGGAGATGGTCAGAGACTGCAGACGTGGTACAAGGAAATGGTCAGAGACTGCAGACATGGTACAAGAGATGGTCAGAGACTGCAGACATGGTACAAGAGATGGTCAGAGAATGCAGTTATGGTACAAGAGATGGTCAGAGACTGCAGACGTGGTACAAGAGATGGTCAGAGACTGCAGACGTGGTACAAGAGATGGTCAGAGACTGCAGACGTGGTACAAGAGATGGTCAGAGACTGCAGACATGGTACACGAGATGGTGAGAGACTGCAGACGTGGTACAAGGGATTGTCAGAGACTGCAGGCATGGTACAAGGGATGGTCAGAGACTGCAGACGTGGTAGAGGAGATGGTCAGAGACTGCAGACGTGGTACAAGGAGATGGTCAGAGACTGCAGACGTGGTACAAGAGATGGTCAGAGACTGCAGACGTGGTACAAGGAGATAGTCAGAGACTGCAGACGTGGTACAAGGAGATAGTCAAGAGACTGCAGACATGCTACAAGAGATGGTCAGAGACTGCAGACATGGTACAAGAGATGGTCAGAAACTGCAGACATGGTACAAGAGATGGTCAGAGACTGCAGACGTGGTACAAGAGATGGTCAGAAACTGCAGACGTGGTACAAGACATGGTCAGAAACTGCAGACGTGGTACAAGGGATGGTCAGAGACTGCAGACGTGGTACAGGAGATGGTGAGAGACTGCAGACGTGGTACAGGAGATGGTGAGAGACTGCAGACGTGGTACAGGAGATGGTGAGAGACTGCAGACGTGGTACAGGAGATGGTGAGAGACTGCAGACGTGGTACAGGAGATGGTGAGAGACTGCAGACGTGATACAAGAGATGGTCAGAGAATGGAGACATGGTACAAGAGATGGTCAGAAACTGCAGACATGGTACAAGAGATGGTCAGAGACTGCAGACATGGTACAAGAGATGGTCAGAAACTGCAGACGTGGTACAAGAGATGGTCAGGAAAACTGCAGACGTGGTACAAGGGATGGTCAGAGACTGCAGACGTGGTACAAGAGATGGTCAGAGACTACAGACGTGGTACAAGGAGATGGTCAGAGACTGCAGACGTGGTACAAAGAGATGGTCAGAGACTGCAGACGTGGTACAAGGAGATGGACAGAGACTGCAGACGTGGTACAAGAAATGGTCAGGAAAACTGCAGACGTGGTACAAGAGATGGTCAGGAAAACTGCAGACGTGGTACAAGGGATGGTCAGAGACTGCAGACGTGGTACAGGAGATGGTGAGAGACTGCAGGCATGGTACAAGAGATGGTCAGAGACTGCAGACGTGGTACAAGGAGATGGTCAGAGACTGCAGACGTGGTACAAGAGATGGTCAGAGACTGCAGACGTGGTACAGGAGATGGTCAGAGACTGCAGACGTGGTACAAGAGATGGCCAGAGACTGCAGACGTGGTACAAGGGATGGTCAGAGACTGAAGACATGGTACAAGAGATCATTGCAGCCTCACTGTGCATATGAACGCAGCCCCATTTTTGTATATCAATGCAGCCCCACTTTTGTATATCAATGCAACCCCACTTTTGCATATCAATGCATCCCCACTTTTGCATATCAATGCATCCCCACTTTTGTATATCAATGCATTCCCACTTTTGTCTATCAATGCAGTCCCACTTTTGTCTATCAATGCAGTCCCGCTTTTGTCTATCAATGCAGCCCCGCTTTTGTCTATGAATGCAGTCACACTGTGCACGGCACTCACCATGGCATTGCCTCGATCACACACAGCAGGCATCTCCTCTCCCGACGTGTGTCATGGAACTAACAGGAGCTGAAGGTCTGTGTTCAGTAGGCTAGTGTGCTCTAGCAAGGTCCCCCCCTAGACAGGCTTGTGTGATAGACAAAACACTGATTGTCAGGAAATGTCCCCCCGCTGGTGATTCTGCCTGTTATTTGGGCTGCAGTACTGGCCTCCACCAGCGGGGATGGAGCACACAGGCCTTCCTGCGTTCAGGTGGGCCTGAATGCAATCAGCACGCCTCTATAATACCCGGCGTGTGTAATCACTCCTCGCCCTGGTATCTGTCTACTAACCTGATCCTGAGCCTGATATCTGACCCTGAGCCTGCTGTCCCCTTTCTTGACTTCTGATCTGATCCGACCTGACCTGATCCCTCTCCTGGACATTCCCTTTCTGCCCATTCCCTGTCTGCAGCTTCTTCTGTGGTCTCCTCGTATATGACCTCGGCTTGGCTTTTGGTTTATGATTACGGCATTTCCCCTTCACTTATATATGCTTTGTTGTTATTTGTGCACTGTTTGTCTTCACCTGTTTTGTTCACCTTGTAAATAAACACCTTTTATTTCACTGCATACAGTGTTGGTCTCCTCTGTGTAGGCACACAGTACT
Organism: Rana kukunoris; assembly: GCA_029574335.1. Classification (NCBI taxonomy): domain Eukaryota; kingdom Metazoa; phylum Chordata; class Amphibia; order Anura; family Ranidae; genus Rana; species Rana kukunoris. The sequence continues at coordinate 338,344,030 of CM056050.1, forward strand.
GGTCTATTTAGAATCCCTGACACTGATTCAATCAGTGTTCCATCTCCATCTACTATCACACGAGCAGGTCTAGCACAGGCAGCACAGCCGAACACAGATCCAGCTCACACACAGCCAGAGATGCCCGATGTCAGCAGGAGAGAGGGGAGTGCTGCAGTCAGCAACAGCTCAAAGCAGCCTCAGGACAGGCAGCCTACCAGCCCTGGTGATGAGAGAGAGAGGGAGTGACAGACTCGGCAGCAGCAGCTGCAGGCACCGCAAAGCAGTTTAAAAAAATGATTAAAAAAAGTTATAAAAAATAAATAAAACAATATATAAAAAAAAAAAAAAAAAACATTTATTAAAAAAAGGGGGTTTGACACATGGGGCCCTGGGGACCTCTGAGCCCTTTAATAAAAATATATCTATATATAAAAAAAGAGAAAAAAATAAATAAAATATAAAAAATAAATAAAAAACAATTATAAAAAAAAGGAGGGTTGTCCTCTGGGGGCCCTGGGGACCTCTGTGCCCTTTAATAATAATACTAACAATAATAATAATCATAATTATATATATATATATATATATATATATATATATATAAATTTAATAAAAAAGGGGGGGTGGTCATCTTGGGCCCTGGGGATCTCCGGGCCCCTGGGGACCTCCAGACCCCTAAAAAAAATGGCCCTTTAATAAAAAAATAAAATAAAAAAATATATATTTTTTATTAAAATAAATAAAAAAAAGGGGGGGTTGCCATACGGGGCCCTGGCGGCCTCCGGGACCCTGGGGACCTCCGGACTTCTAAAAAAAATTAAAGAAAAAAAATTGGCCCTTTTATAAAAAATTGAATAAAAATATGTTAACAAAAATATTTTTTTTTATAAAAAAAATAAATAAAAAAAGAGGGGTTTGCCATCTGGGGCCCTGTTGGCCTCCGGGCCCCTGGGGACCTCCGGACCCCTAAAAAAAAAAAAAAATTTTTTTTTTAAAGCCAATGTGACATGATTGCCTCGGGGGGGGGGGCAATTGCCCCGTTGCCCCTCCCCCCCTGGATCCGCCGTTGTTGTATTCCCCTACCTTCGTGTGTCAGATCATCGGTGCATGTTGCATTCTGCACAACTTTGCCATGAGAAAAGGCCTGCAGATTGACATGCGTGATGACCTGACCTCCCAACCTGACAGCCCCCCCCTGCCAGAGGAGACCCATTCAGCTGATGGAAGAGCAGTCAGGAGGGTCCTCGCCGTAGGCATCTTTGGACAATAAACCAAAACATTAATCACACAGACAATGCACGCATGCACACCACTGATGTCCCTAGATCACACACACCACATCCACATCACATTGGATTAGCCCAAGTCCAGCATGTAGGACTTGGGAGCAGCAACGCCAGCGTCAAGGCCCCAATGATGTCGCTGTCCATTCATACACCTTTCACACGTCATTCATACAGCCGTGGGGTTAACTTCACCACCACGGCCGAGGGTGACACCCCTTACTGGCAGGAGTGCCATCCCCTCACATTCACACACCATTCACACTGCAACGTGTGCAGTATCAAAAAAATATATATCTCATATCCAGAGCATAATCACAAATAAAATAACTCATAACCTGAGCATTAAGAATAAAATAAAAATCTCATAACCTGAGCATTAAGAAGAAATAAAATACAAAACTCATGTCCTGAGCATCAATCAAAAAAACAAAAAATAAATCATCTAGGATGCCGGGGGCTTCTTCTGGCGGCCCCTCTCTGGCTCCTCAGCTGCCTGGATGGAGTGGGTGGGGGTGGGGGGGCATCTGGAGGTGGTTGATCCCCGGGTGGGCCACTCCTGGCAGGTGTGGCCTGCATGCCCTCCAAGGCCATGGCTATCCGGCCGAGGTAAGAGTTGGTCTGGGCCTGCATCCTGAGCTGCCAGGTGACCTGGTAATGCTGGGCCCGCCGACTCTGCCTCCCCTGGTCCCAGGTGGCAGCACTGTTTGCCTGGATGGCAGCAGTGTTTGCCTGGACGGCTGCAGTGGGGTCCCTTATGTCACCCTGCACCTCCCCCAGACTGGTCACCACTGCAGCGCAGTTGCAGCTCACATCCTGCACTGCAGAAGAAATCTGGGCCACGGAGCACAGGCTGTCAGCCACTCTGTCCAGGTGCCCAACTATGTCCCCCATTTGCTGGGTCTGCCTGGCGTGATCCCTCGCCACCTGGTCCTGGACCAGATCAAAACCCCCTCTGGTCTTACGGGTGGCCTTCCTGGGGCCAGTAGATGGTTGTCCCTGGGGGGATGGAGTCGCCCTTGAGGGGCTTCCTATGATGGGGGAGGGGATCTGAGAGGGCCCTGCAGAAGAGGAGGACTCGTCCAAATATAAAATAATGTCCTGCTCTGCGCCAACAGGCTCCTCCTCAACGACCTCTGCAGGAGAGGTGTGGGCACTCTCCTCCTCCACCTCGGTGTCTTCACCACCCAGGGGCACGGGCACTGGGTGCCGTTGGGGGGATGGGGTGGACTGGCCGCCGACAGATGATGGCCCAGCTCCGTCATCTGTGGATGACACAAAGCAGACACATGTTGGTGGTCCCACACACTTGGCACATGTACCCTCCCCCCCCACATGCAACACACCAAATAGGGGTTAAAAAACACTTACCTGTCCTGGAGCCTTCCTCCATGGAGTCATATCCAGGGACCCCCTCCAACTGCTCCCTCTCCAGGCAGCGGGCGACCACCTCCTCCTCTGTGGTCAGGCTGACCGCACATGGGGGTCCACCACCCGTGCCACTCTCATGCCTCCTAATGGTGGCCACCTTCCCATGAACCTTGCGCCGTAGATTGTTGATCTTCTTGGCAATATCGCCAGCAGTCCGGGTGGAGTACCCCAAAATATTAACCCTGGCAGCAATGCTTGCCAGGATGGCCTGCTTCCTCTCCCGGGTGGTCTTTCGGCTTTTCCTGCCATGGAGGACATCGTTGTGGGTCTCCATAGCAGAGATGACCACAGAGACCTCATGGGCATTAAAATTGAGGTTCCTCCTCTCTTTGGGGGTAGCGGGAGCAGCCATAACAGAGCAAAAGTAAATTCCCTGGGGTGGGGGGAAACGGAAATACTTTTGCGCCGGAATGGCGCTTCCGCTGGCGCTTTTATACGTGCAACGGAACACATTGCGCTGGCGTTTCCCGTGAAGTGGTGCCGACGGAAGTTGTGAGCATGCGCACAGGGGGCCGAGTGAAGCCTCACTTACTGCGCATGCTCCGTGGATGATGCGCTGAACGTAAGCCTCTGCGCTGGGCTCCGCCCATCATTTACATATGACCACACCCACTTCCACTTGCGTCGGGTTACGCCAGCGCATTTTCGTTACTCCGGCGCAAGTTTAGGAGCAAGTGCTATGTGAATAACAGTACTTGCGCCGAAAGTGTCGGCGGAGTAACGTAAATGAGAAACGTTACTCCAAAGTAAAGAAGCGCCCATCTACCTGAATCTGGCCCATATTGTCCAAATAGACCACCACACACTGCTGCAACAGGTCACGGAAAACATCATTGATAAATTCCTGGAAGACTGCGGGCGCATTGCACAACCCAAAGGGCATAACCAGGGATTCATAATGACCTGTCCTGGTGTTGAACGCGGTCTTCCATTCGTCACCCGCCTTGATCCTTACAAGATTGTACACAGGCCTCAGATCGAGTTTGGTAAAGACCGTTGCTCCCTTGAGGCGGTCGAACAACTCGGAAATCAACGGAATCGGGTATGCATTTTTAACCGTGATGCGATTTAGGCCCCTATAGTCAATGCACGGCCTCAGTCCACCGCCCTTCTTTTTGACAAAGAAAAATCCAGCCCCTGCCGGGGAAGAGGATTTGCAAATGTGCCCCCGGGAAAGCGCCTCCCTCGCGTACTCTTCCATGGCCTTATTCTCCGGAACCGACAAAGGATATACCTTGCCACGAGGAGGGATGACACCAGGTTGTAAATCAATGGCACAATCGTAGGGGCGGTGCGGAGGCAAGGCAACAGCACGCACCTTATCAAACACATCCAGGTACTCGCTGTATTCAGGAGGCAACATAGGGTGCGAGGAGGCACACAACACCTTGACAGGCCCATGGATGCAACTAGCCCCACACTGTGTGGACCACGAGAGGATCTCGGCCGATCTCCAATTGAAAATTGGATTGTGCTTCTGGAGCCAGGGGTACCCCAAGACCACCGAGTAGTGAGGAGACAAAATAACTTGGAAGCAGACCGACTCCTTGTGAACGACCCCAATGGCCACCTCCACAGGAAGGATCTCATGCGTGACCTGCGACGGCTGTAGGGGTCTGCCGTCTATCGCCTCAAGAACCAGCGGGGAAAATCGGGGCTGCAGAGGAATGGAATTTGCGGCAACAAATTCACTGTCGATGAAAAAACTACCAGCACCAGAGTCCACCAACGCCTGGGTGGTCACCGAGCCCCCGACCCAGGAGAGGACAACAGTGATCAGAGGTTTATCAGCACGGGAAACTGGCGGACGAAGAGACTCCACCCAAGATCTGCCCCCGACAGGATCTCAGGTGCGAGCGTTTCCCGGACGGTCCGGGCATGACCACCGAAGGTGCCCACTGACACCACAGTACATGCATCGGCCCTCGCGTCTCCGAAATGCCCTCTCTCCCTCAGACAGGCGAGCAAACCCAGTTGCATGGGCTCACCTCCAGGCGGGTCAGCCTCAGGAGGCGTGGGAGGAGAGGGAGGCACGGGTGGGACAAACGTAGGCGCCAAGCTGTTAGGAGACCTCCGCAGGCTCTCCTTAAAGGAGAGTCTCTCCCTGAGTCTGGAGTCGATCAATATCAAGAAGGAAATGAGGCCCTTGAGCTCCACAGGTAGGTCTTTAGCCGCAATCTCATCCTTCAGGCCGCCCGAGAGACCATGAGAGAAAGCAGCGACCAGAGCCTCATTATTCCAGCCCACCTCTGCTGCCAGGGTACGAAACTCAACGGCGTATTCGGCTACTGATCGTGAACCCTGTCTGATGGACATGAGTAGCTTCGCAGCAGAGGCAGAGCGAGCTGGCACATCGAAAACCTTTCCGAAGAGAAGCAACAAAAACGGAAAACTTGGCAACCACCGGATTGTTGTTCTCCCATAAGGGGCTTGCCCAGGCCAAGGCCTTATCCGAGAGCAGCGAGATCAGGAAGCCCACCTTCGATCTCTCAGAGGAAAAGGCATGTGGCAGCAACTCAAAGTAAATGCCCACTTGGATGAGAAAACCTTGGCACTGGGTTGGCTCTCCTCCGAAGCGCTGCGGGAGGGGGGCAGAGCCGGTCATACACCGAAACACCACAAGCGCATAAACAGGTGCCAGGGTAGACTCAGGTGCATCAACCGGAGCGGCAGTATGAGCAGGCCCTGGAGTGACAACCGAACCATCAGCAATAGGAGCGAAATGAGCCGTGCGTGCAAGCAGGATTTGCAACGCTGAGCGTACTGATCCAGCAGGTGATCCTGCTGATCAAGTCTGGCAACCAGCGTGGACAGTGAGAGTGGCTCAGTACCGTCAGAATTCATGGCTTGGGCCTAATGTCATGAATCAGACGTACACAAACGGATGAATGAAAGAAAAGGTGCTTTATTAAAAACCAAACAACAAGGTTAAAGTCCAGACAGATGTAAACAGGCAGGAGAGTCTTCCACCGGAGCCAGGATCGATAGCCAGAGATGGGAGTCAGTCCAGCCAGAGTCTGTAACCAGGAAGGTGGTGAAACGAAGCCAGGGATCAGGAGCCAGAAGGAATGTCCGTAGAAGCCGTGTCAGTAACCAGAACAGCAGCACGATGAAGGTAGGATGAGAGGCAGGTCTTAACACAGAAGGCCCAAGCAAGGGAGTGCTGCAGCAAGCGTGGTATATACTGTATATGCTGAGCATCCAGCTCCTCCCAGTGGGAAGGAGGAGCCGCAGGGAATGGGAAGTTACAAGAACCTCAGAAGCAAGAGTACACCGCATCCTTCAAAAGTCTCAGAGTATCACGGGTCATTGCGTTACAGTAAGCCTTAATTTCTCCTCCTGGTGGCGGGTCTCTTCATGCATTGGATTCCATTTTTATATCCTATACCACTGGAGGTCTACATGAATTTATTGAACTCTTATCATTCTCTTCAGGAGCTTTTCACTTATGAACTTTAGTGATTTTACTATTCTCTTTTTTTATTATTTTAATATTTTTTTGTTTTTTATACTTTTTTCACTGTATATTCACACATTGAACTATATGGTTGCTATATGGTTGCATATGGTTCATCATCCAGCGCTACACTTCTATTGTATTAATTTTTGTTGTGCCTTATATCAAGGTTGTGATGTTTAGCGGCAGGATATCTGTCAAAGATACATTTATTCACATATTTTTGCACCTAGCGCAAATTTTTCTTCTAGAACTGTAGAGGAGAGTAGGCTGCAGATGAACAGGTAAAGCTTAAATGGAAGGATTTACTTCCTCACTGTGTGTTACCCGAGGCTAATCATTTCAGTATGCTTATGTAGGGATTTATTATAATTTTAACGGAACATGTAAAAAGAAAATGATGAAGGTCGAGAATGCTAGTTGTTTTTGGCTTCTGTTTTATAAGACACTTACACATATGACACTTCATATTGTTTTGGGTCAGTGACTCAAAACCTTTAGAAGTAACTGGCATGGTAGCCAAACATGTAGCCTTTTTATTGGAAAGAATAAGAGTAGATTACTGTAACAGAATGGCCCGTGACACCCAGAGACGTTGGAAGGATGAGAGATACTCCTGTGCCAGCAGCAACAATAACTCTTGGGTCGAAATCCACCCTGTGCCCTTTTGGGTGTAGGGTGGCTAATAGTGAATTATAATTCCTTTACTAACAGATGGGACATTATTAATACTTCATACTGTATTTCAGGACTGAGATATCACAAGGAGTTCATGATGACATGACCAGGTCAACCAGACAGTGACTCATATCTTTGTATAATAGGCTATTTAAATATCTTAAGGTGTTGGCTATTCACTGTAAAGACATTCCGTTGAAAAGGTGTTGATTGCACCCACTCTCACAAGACCCTGCCATTGTGTGATAAAGCTGTCTAGATAACTTATTCAACTAGATGTCTGTGTTATTATTCAAGGTTAATTGAACTCTATTGATGATGCGGTGCCGTCATGTCTAGCTACCAATTAAAGAGATATCCTCAGTGAGTGAATAGGGGGGTGGGGACTGCATTGTCCTGTGATGAACTGTATTATGCTGTACTGGATATATAAGCAAGCTAAGAAAACCAATAAGTCATTCATACATTTTGGAAACTAGAGAACGGAGTGCAGTCTCGTTTATTCTGGGAAATGGAGTGGATCATGTCTGCCTGGTTGTTGGTGTGTCGGATAAGCTTGTCGTGGATGGATGGAAGGTCGTAAGCGGTGGTGACCGTTACAATTACATATATTTTTCAGCATCAGATTTATTTTACCTTAGTGATTATTGTCTTATTGCCCATTATCACCTACAAGAAAAAACACAAACAATACATTTGGCTTTTTCTTTGATCTCTTTTATTGAGCTGATAAAACAACAATTTTGTTGTATATTTTGTTGTGTAAAGTACTTAAAAATAATTCCTACAAGGAGGTTTTTAATGCTTATTTTCTGTAACAGTTTGCTTACTTTACTACAAATTCTATTCAGTCTGACCTTATCAAATAGATTGGCCAGGAAACACTTAAAATAAAAAATAAAATCTCAAGCTAATAAAACACGATTACTGAACATGCATTAAATATTATCTTAAAACATTAATGTGCAATAAACCTATAATCATTGATGGTACATATATAAAATTAACGTTGACCAGTTTATCAGTGGGTTGACAGAGCATAGCAAAGGAAGCTACCCTTGAATCTGTTGACACTCATGCATAAAAAAAAAAAAAGTCTTTTGTACAACACTTAAAGCCAACAATTACCACAAGTGATGTGAAATTAAGCAGCAGTTTAAGTAGTTATTGACTCCATTAAGTAGCGCCTCTTCTTTCAAGAACAAAGATTTCTCTGTTCCATTAATGTAAAAGATTGGCTGTTAAAGCAGCTTTGATTTTGGCAGAATCTCATACATCAGGATGCTGCAGAATTGCAAAAATCTTTCATGGAAATTAGTGCTTAGATTCAACTCATTTATAAGAAGCATGGATAATCTGCATTAATACACGCTATAGCGCTGACATTACATTGTGATATCCATCTTATTTTCTGTCCACTATGTAAAATATGTGCAATATGGATAAAAGGAAAACTATAGGACTATGTTTCATCCTCTAATCTGCCTTGGGAAATTAAAGTGGAATTCCAGCCTAACACTAATTATCCTGAAGTATTTTCCCACCACCTCCTCCTACTTATCCTGCCTACTCTGTAAAAATAGGAATCTGTTTGGTCTGGTTACGTGATCCTTCAGCTGTGGCTGCATGTCACTAAGCAGCTGCTGCTGCAGGGGAGAAAGGGGACCACCGACAACGGCTTGGCCATGGGAACCTATGGATGATGTCTAGGCTCCTGGAATTTAAGCTGTTGTTGTGACCCAGAGGGGCTGGAGCTCCAAGGTCACGTGACTGGCCTACACTAAAAAGAGGTAAGTATAAAAATTTTTTTTTACACAGGGTAGGTAAGCAGGATGGGGGGTTGCCTTTTCAAGAACAGTTAGTGCTAGGCTTTAAATCCACTTTAGAGTTTAAATACATGTTTTACCTGCTGAAGGATTTGTTTTTTCGTTCATCCAGTCCACACATCACAGCCCTGTCTGGGAGAAAAGAGGACCTGATCTTGTTCTGATGCAGTTTAGCTTTCACTTACAGGTCTTCTCCACAACCTCCAGCCTGTGACTGAACAGTGAAAGCAGAACTCTGGTGAGCTCATCACTCTGTCATTCTGCTGTCTCCTCTCATCAGCATGCCCCCTACACAGCAACACAACTGACTGGCTCCTTGTATTGCATTTCCTTCCCCCCGTGTGAGCTATGCTGTACAGGGACTGCAAAATGCTGACATCATTAGCCATATTCAGATGCTTGCACTTCTTGCATTTGAAGAATTCATTTATCGATTTGTAAATGATAACAGGGCTGCGTTCATTTGTCCTTTTAATTCTGCCTGGAGTTCAGTCTTAAATACAGAAACCTGTTGGTTGTTATGGTTTCTCAGTGCCTCTACCTTTCTTTGTTTTAGATTATGCTAAACCATTCCAACCTCCATTATGATTTGGTACTATATCTTGCTTGTGTAGCGCCCTGCTCCTGAAGAACAGGCTATGCTGGGAGTATTGATCACCTGGGCGTGTTATTACCACCCCAGGCCAAGGGTGGCACCAGCCAGGTCATGGTCCATTGAGTGTCCCTCTCAGCAGCGAATCAGTGGGAGTGTTTGCCACGCTGTACATGCTGGGGAGGGGTACTTAAGGGACAGACACCATTGGTGCGGGGTCCTTTCGTGCCTTGTGGCTGGGGATGCGTGTTGTGAATATTAGCTCCGTGACCACGTTGGTCCGGGGTTGCGGCTTCGTCTGGTGGGCCTAGTAGTTAGACAGGGGCCCATACTGCTGAGGTGATCCTGTGCTGTCTGTCCTGCGGAAGGAAGCCACTTGATGAAGGCAACCAGGGGAGGACCTATCCTGGTAAGGACCATGCAAGAGGCTGGTACCTTAGGAGAAGGCCTGGAAGCTTCATCAAAGAATGCACCGTACACTTAGAGGCCTGACAGTGTCGCCTGTCGGGTCTAAAAGTTCTATTACAAATTCTATAGAGATCTGGGTGCTGTATCCTGTGGCAGAGGATTCCCGACCAAAGTATCTTATCTAGAAAGGAAGGTCTGTGGCAGAGACTGTACTTTTTTTTGTGAACCATCCCGGCTGCTAGGCCAGTGATTGGTACCTATCCGGGTGAGCAATACCCACTCTGGCTAGAGTGGCGACGAGAACTGGAACTGGAACAAGAGTGTTTCCTTACTTGTGACTGTGCACCTGAACCTACCTACCCCTCACCCCTCTTTTCTACTAAAGTTCTTCCAAAATAAATCCAAGAGAAAAGGGGTGCATTGTGTGGACATTAAGATTTTTCAGACTCTCCTTTCACCCTAGACAAAGAGGATATATAGGTAATGTGCCACCCAAAAATAACCAGGAGCTCCTGCAGGGGTAGTGCTACACTTACAAACTGCATGAGTACCCATGGCGGATTGAGTCACTTTGCTGAACACATACTGTATGCTCACGGCACACTATTTGCAATATTTTGTGGCTACCTGTGCATTTGTTGTGAAATTGCCCCTTACCCCTCTACATCCAGCTTTTCTGTTATTAACAGCAGCCAGTCTGCAATGGGTAAATTACATAAGCACTTCCAATGTAAAAATGCAGCACATGCATATACTGATATTTTATTGTTGTGTAGAGAGGAAGTGTGTTGCTTGTAGAGGATAGTGTGACTTTTGCTTGGTGGCCATGTAGGCAGGTGCAGTCTGGGAGGGACAGGTCACCCTTCTGGCAGGGAAGTGCTTATCCTCAAGGAGGGGAGCCATGGGAGTAGGGAAAGTGCAAGGGCACACCATTCTTTTTGGAAGTCTTTCCACCTGGGTACGGACCGGCCAGGCCACATTCCACTCCTTGAGACAGACAATGTCAGCACGCCTGAGGCTTACTTCTACTGACATATCACTGTTACATGTTGTGAGTGCTCCCGGTTGCCTTCCTGCCGGGCCTGTTGTGTATTTCTGAACTTCAGTTACAATAAATGTACTGGTGCTGGTAATTTCTACTGCTGCTCCATGCTGCGCCTACCCACAGGCAGAAGTCGGAGCTGTTGAGGCATAATCTTTGACATTTTGAATCCAATCATACCAGCCTATTGACTGAGACAGGTGTACTGGTGTTTTTTTTTTACTGGGTTTGTGTTTTGAAAATGACCAGAAAACAAAATAGCTTACTCCATTATTGTGCAGGTAAGCTTTTGATGACTTTACTGCCCATAGCCTGGCCTTCCTCATGCCAGAGTATATAAATCTTGCTAGCTCTACAATTTCGGTCTAATTTTTCCCCAGATGGATTTATATCATTCATGTGCAATAGAGGAAATGTACTTTTAAGAAATATGCTGCTTCAGTCAAGGGTTGAATACACAGTATAGTTTTCAGTGCAGATCGTTGAAAGGTTATTGGGAGCTTTTGACATCATTGCTACAGCGAGGACATCAGCTATGATTAGAGATGAGTCAGCATCTTATAATTAGCTTCACCGATCTGCTCTCTTGATCTGTTTTGCAGAGAAAAAAACATCTATCACTATTCCAAATTTTCCCTCTTTAGGCTGCTATTGGGATTAAATTGCTCGTAATAAAAAAATAGTTCCAAAATATGCCATATTGAGTTCCAAAATGTTTCCAATTTGTTAACCTAAAAACCATTGTACAAAAAGGTGTTCAGATCAATAATAATAGTTGCTTTGTTTGTAAGGCTTGTAAATGGATAGATATATGTGACTACTTCTAGATAGGAATTGAGAAACCCTTGGGAATGTCTACTCCAAAAGTCACCCTCCTACCTGTAAACTTAAATATATAGCATCGGTCTCTGAAAAGTGATCTGCAGTGGATTGCTGAATCATTGGGCGAGTGGAATGGAATGGGTGACTATGACAGGTGCTCTTGCCTATCAACTCAACAAGCCATGTTAAATTTGTAACAATCACAATGCAAAGCATTGTGGCTGTGGCATGTGCTCAGTGCCCTCTGGCTGTGGCTTAGAATTTCCATAGGTGGCCAGGTGGTCCTAAAATTTGGATTAAATGCCTATTTTTAACCCCACCCCAGTCTCCTGTTTGAATGAAAGGACATGTTAATTTGGCTAGGAGAATGATGCAATCCACTAAAACCACTAGATCCACTGCATACAGTATGTACCACGGGTAACAGCAATCACTGTCATACAAAGATTTAACCTACTGTTCTTCAACTTTCAGATATTATGTTTGGCCCTCAGGCTTCTTTCAGTTTTTGCTGCAATAAACACTTTGAAACACACGTCCTGGCACCTGATTTTTATCATTATTATTAATTATTATTATTAACATGACAAGAAGTGAAGCTAAGAAAAGGGTTCTGCATTTAATCTACTGGGACTCCAAGGGTAAATACCCTAATATGCTCTAGTGTATATATCTACAGTATATATCTATACACATTTTTATTTCTGTTTTTTTTTTTTTTTAATAATGTAATATTTCACGCATTATACCCAATTGACAACTAGTTTGTTTGATCTTGTTTTTATTACGCAAGTCAATGACCTCTTTGTCTCTTGTCCTCTCCCAAGATTTCTTTGTTTTGGTGGCCTTGCTTGTGGTACTCTCTCAGCTGCCAGTCATTGCACTGTGACAGCATCAAGAGTTTTGTTTGTGAATTTATGCATTTACAGGTGTACACATAGAACACCCTTGATAATTTTGAAACTGCCAGTACAGAATACATTACCATCACTCCAATAATGCCTTTGGGCCAACTCTGTTTTGATGCTGACGGCTCAGTTATGGAGAGTGTCATTTCGGTTCTGATGAAAAAAAAAGTAAATTTTTTTGTGTAGAAAATCTATTAAAGTCTATGACAGCAATGATTTCATTTTTAAAGAGGGCATTATTTGTATGAGCCTCCACTTTTATTATATAATTATATAATCTCCCTACACCTGTTTTAAAAGTTCAAGATATTTTTGTTCTGACTATAATAATGTAGGCGGCAGGCCATACTATGTCACTATGCAAACTGACTCAACCAACATTGTTTAAAATATTTTTTAAGATTTTTTTAATGTATCTTACCAAAAATAAAACAGCTATTGCAATGAATGTCTCAGTGTTCCCTCAAGATCCGTGCAGGTTTCTTGGAAAAGCAGTGAGCCAATCACATAAGCAATAAATGAGACAAAGTTGCAAAGAAGCAACATTTGACCCTGGTGTCTGAACTAAACAAATCTGCAGGATTAGCCTATTAAAAGTAAAATAGAACAAAGTCTCTTTTGCTACTGTAGCACTACCCCCGAAAGAGCTGCTGGTTTAGATTGGGTTTTGCACGTTACCTCTAAGTTCATGTCAGGGGAAGAAAGTCTGTAAAAACTGCAATGTCCACACAAGATGTAAAACCTTCAACTGTTAGATTTTATTTTCGCTGCATAAAACTTGTGAAGAAAGTGGTCACATAAAGTATAGAGAGAAGGGGAAGGTTCAGGTACGCGGTACAGGATGCACAAAAATACAGTAGTTCAGTCCCAGTATTCACCACTCTCTCTTGAGGGGGTATTGGTCACCCGGATAGACCCCTCTCACATGGCTTAGCAGCCGGAATGATGTACGGACAGTATGAGAACCGTCTCTGCCACAGACCATCTGAGAGTGAAAGATGGATAGTCAGGAATCCTCCGCCACAGGATTTTAGAGTAAAAGAGCCTTTAAGCTGACCCGGCGGACTGTAAGACTAAAGAAGTAGTAAATCCCTTGTTAACGAAGTCACCAGGTTTATCCCGAGACATTATCTTGCTTTGCTTGGTCTCCTCCAGGGCAGGTCCTCCCCGGGCTCCTTTGTTAAGCAGCCTCCTCCACTTGGACAGACAGCTTGGGATCCCCTTCAGAATCTAGGCCCAAGAGAGCATAGCTGGGCCTACTTAACAGAGATGCAGTCTCGGACCAATGTGGTCCCGGGGCCGGGAACACACACCTCGTGCCAAGAGGGCCACGGGGTGAAGGACCCCAAAAAATGGCGCCTGCCCTTAAGTATCCCCTCCCAGCATGCACAGCGGGGCACCACTCCCACTGGGCTGCTGCCGAGAAGGGTCACTTAACACACTATAGTTAGCTTGTGTTCCAACATGGGCCTAAGATGGTAACGCCACCTACAGGAAACAAGGGAAAACTTATATCAAGCACAACCATAGACAGAACAGAGGCTAATTTTAATGGAATTAGTAAAGTCTGAGCCCAACTATGGCTCAGATGCCCTTAAATGTATAATAGTGGGGAGCAGGGCGCTACACTACCATACCCACCTTTAGTCCAGAGGTGCCCCCATCAGTACTTTTTGCCACTAGAGGTCCTCAATTTTCCTGCTTGAATGATGGCTAGCATCATTCAACTCACTTTATCTAGGCCCAAGCTGCCACAGTCAAACCCCAAGCCTGTGACTGGACAGTAAAAAAAAGAGGCAGCTATTCGGCTTCAGTGGTAGTGAGCCCTTGAAGAATGCCAACGCAGTGTTGCTCAGGGCACAGAGTCTAAGCCCCATTCTGCTTCATCTCTGATGGTGGGGAATAGCTTGCAGCTAGCTGGAACCAGGTCGCAGCCCCCCACTTAAGCCCAGCTAACAACGCTGGGACCACTTGCGAGTGCAGAGTACAAACAGAAGGAGACAGAAAAGTATCCAGGAAACAAGCTGAGGTCAGGGCGGGTGGCAGACAAGCATGTAAGACACACAAAACCGGGGTCAGTACATGGGAAATCAGACGCTAAATACAAGTAATATAAGGCAAAAAGGAGCTCAGAGAACTAGGAAGTTGCACAGGCAACATAGGCTGCACTAAGCATGTCTTATATAGAGAAGCAAACTGGGAGGCGGGCCAGGAAGTGAGAGAAGGGAAAGGAATAAAAACCCACAGTATAGCAGATGACACACATAGGTGAACACATAAGTCAAACAACAAATGTTGTGAATAGGATCACAAGTCTAGCAGAATCACTGCAGCAAGGAGGTAAGAATTGCACAGGTAGGAAACTGCAGGCTAAGCCATGACATCAGCACAGTGATGAGCTTATCTCTCTTACTGCTCTCCTACTTTCAGCATGCTCATAGCTCCCAACTGTTCCTGATTTTGAGGGACTGTCCCTGATTTGTAACAAAGTACCTCTTTCCTTCTCATTTGTCCCTCATTGTGGTCTGATCTACAGGGTGGGCCATTTATATGTATCCACCTTAATAAAATGGGAATGGTTAGTGATATTAACTTCCTGTTTGTGGCACCTTAGTATATGTGAGGGGGGAAACTTTTCAAGATGGGTGGTGACCATGGCGGCCATTTTGAAGTCGGACATTTTGAATCCAACTTTTGTTTTTTAAATAGGAAGAGGGTCATGTGACGCATCAAACTTATTGGGAATTTCACAAGAAAAGCAATGGTGTGCTTGGTTTTAACGTAACTTTATTCTTTCAATAGTTATTTACAAGTTTCTCTTTGTTTACAGCCATTGACATGTCCCCGAGGTTAACACGTGCGGAGTGGATAGAAATTGTGTTGATGTCTGCAAGAGACCACCCATCTCCCATGCTACAGTTAGCAAACTGCTTGCTAAGTTTCATGAAACTGGTTCAGTGTTGGATTTGCCAAAATGTGGACGCATGAAATCTGTCACTAATGAAGAAACATCAGTGGCTGTCCTAGCTTCATTCAGCAAGAGCCCACTGCGTATCACTCTCCGCATGTCACTGGAGAGCACATTGAACACATTTTCCAAGTGGTCAGAAACTTGTAATATATACTTATATATAGTTGTATATAGTATATAGTTGTATATTTTCTAAGTGGTCAGAAACTTGTAATATATACTTGTATATAGTTGTATATAGTATATACTTGTAATATATACTTGTATATAGTTGTATATAAAATGCACTATTTATCTTTCAAAAAGTGCTAAACCTTTCATCCAATTTTTAAATTGCTGCATTTGTAAAATGTAAAAGCCAATATACCGTAAAAGAATAGTAGTGGTTAAAAAAAGCCCATGTGGATTTAACTAAACTTTTTTTCCGTTAATTCTCTTTTAAGGGGGCGTGGCATAGTGTGTGTCCTATGCCTACATACTTTTGCTAGTAGGTGTCCTTCATTTCCATCTCAAAAGTTTGGGAGGTATGCATGCTCACTGACAACACATGAACAGAAGGGTGCCTTGTGCTGCTTCCTCTCTCCTACTTTGAGTTCTGTTCTGCATGGACTGCAAAAGGCAAAGCAAATTTAGGCACTTAAATTGCTTCCACTAAAAATGTATGATATATTAACAAAGAATGCAGAACTGTAGTCATGTGTGTATTTTATAATTGTCTAGAGTCGAACCTCAGGGCTTTCATTCTGACAACATTCATTTTAAACAGTGCAATTTACTGGGCCTTCTACAGCACTGGTTTTCAATCCTCTCAATCCTCAAGTACCACCAACAGTCCATGTTTGCAGGTTTTCCTTTATCTTGCACAGGTACTTTAAATCAGAGTCAATGGTATTTTGGACAGCTAATTTATCTAAGAGAAATTCCCAAAACATGGCCTGTTGGGGGTACTCGAGGACTGAGGTTGGGAACCACTGTTGTACAGCAACAGCTTCACGCATAAATGCATGTACATCAACCTGGCTGCCACTAGGCAAAAGAGAGAGCTATGACAAGAGACACAGAACGATTTCTTCTTTCTTCTAGGCTTTTTTCTTTTCATTGCATCTTTAAATGTCCTCTAGGTATTCTGTTTTTCCCATATATCAGAAACATATCAGTAGGTTAATTACAGTTTATTACCACAGTCTGTATTCAGATATGGTGTAGATATACACTGTGTATGTACTGTATGTGTGTGTATATATATATATATATATATATATATATATATATATATATATATATATATACATACATACACATATACACTAACACAGTTTATATATACTGTAAGAACAGAAAGTTAGTTTTCAATCTCCACTGGTGTATTGTTAGATCATGATGTCCTCTGTAAAAGTCTTCTTCATCACCAATATCATCATTTACCTGTGAACATAGGCATGTGCAGCCCATTACATTAGGGTGTGAACCCAAAGCTCAAACACGTGTGTGTGTGTATATATAGATATATATACATATACACACGCGCGTGTGCGCACACACACACACACACGTGCGCTTTTAGAAATAAATTGGTACATGTGCACAGGTTTTTTGTTAATTTTGCTGGTTGGAGGGAGGGCTGAGAGATGTGCAGGAGGGAGGGCTGAGAGAAAGAGAGGTGTAGGAGGGAGGGCTAAGAGAGGTGCAGGAGAGAGGGCTGAGAGAAAGAGAGGTGTAGGAGGGAGGGCTGAGAGAAAGAGAGTTGCAGGAGGGAGGGCTGAGAGAAAGAGAGGTGTAGGAGGGAGGGCTGAGAGAGGGAGAGAGAGAGGTGTAGGAGGGAGGGCTGAGAGAGGTGTAGGAGAGAGGGCTGAGAGAGGGAGAGAATAGGGTGGGCTGATAGAAACGTGTTGGCTGAGAGAGGAGGGGCTAAGAGAATAGGGAGGGCTAAGAGAGAAGGGAGGGGGTTTAGAGAGAGGGGGGCTGAGAGAGGGAGAGAGAGGTGTAGGAGAGGGCTGAGAGAGGGAGAGAGAGGTGTAGGAGAGAGGGCTGAGAGAGGGAGAGAATAGGGAGGGCTGAGAGAGAGGGAGAGCTGAGAATGGAGGGAGGGCTAAGAGAGGGGGGCTGATATAGACGGGTGGGCTGAGAGAGAAGGGAGGGGGCTTAGAGAGAGGGGGCTGAGAAAATAGGGTGGGCTGATAGAGACGGGTTGGCTGAGAGAATAGGGAGGGCTAAGAGAGATGGGAGCTGAGAGAATAGGGAGGGCTGAGAGACGGGGGACTGAGAGAGAAAGGAGGGGGGCTTAGAGAGAGGGGGGATGGCTGAGAGTATAGGGATGGCTAAGAGAGGGGGGGTAGCTGAGAGAGAAGGGAGGGGTCTGATTGAGAGGGGAGGGCTGAGAGGAGAGGGGCTGAGAGAGAGGGGAGGAGACTTAGAGTGAGGGGGCTGAGAGAGCAGGGAGGGGGGCTTAGAGAGAGGAGGAGAGCTGAGATAGCAGGGATGGGGTCTTAGAGAGAGAAGGAGAGAGGAGAGAGAAGGGTGGGGGCTAAGAGAGAGGGAAAGGCTGAGAGAGAAGGGAGGGGGGCTGAGAAAGCAGGGAGGGGGGTCTTTGAGAGAGGGGGGCTGATGGAGAAGTGAGGTGGGCTTGGAGAGGAGGGAGGGGGCTAAGAGAGAAGGGCGGGGGCTTAGAGAGAAGAGAGGGGGGCTTGGAGAGAGGGGGCTTGGAGAGAAGGGAGGGGGGCTTGGAGAGAAGGTTGGGTGGCTGAGAGAGGGTGGCTTGGAGAGAGGGAGGGGGAGGTGGAGGGGGGGATAAGAGACCCCTAGCCCGGTTCCTGCAGTCCCACCTCTGTCCCAGTCTCTGTCTGCAGTACCTTCAATAACATGATGCTGTCCAAATCCAGCGCCTCCTGCCCGTCCTCTGTGACAGCTCTGTGTCCCCAGTGAGCGGCGAGCCTGTCTGTCCCCAAGCTCCTGGCCTCGAATCAGAGCGCGGAGAGGAACTTGGAGCAGTCCATGCTCTGGAAGCATGGGGTAGTGTACGATGCACCCGCTTTCCTCCTGGGGGAGACGGGGTCAGGGCACGAGGTCAAGGAGGAGGGCTCTCGTCTTATCTGCGCTCCCTCCCCAAGGGTGCATGCTGCTGATTGCCGCACACATTTCTGGTGCTAGACAGCCGCGTTGAGGACGAGGCACATTAACAAGCTCCAGACACCCTCTCCTCCTAGTAGAGAGCGCCGGCCCTGGGTGTGCCTGGGCATTAGGGTGTGCCCAGGCACAACCGACACACCCCGTGCGCACGCCTATGCCTGTTAAAGAAGCAGTGTCAGCTCTTCCACAACAGAAGATCCCTGGAAATCATTGCTTGACAATCTCAGTCTGTGTGTATGATAGAATGGCCTCCACTAGGACTGAGCGGCAGCTCAGTCCTGGTTGGCTCATGGGGGCGGCTTATGGTTTATGTATGCCCACAGAGTAGGAGCTAATTACCTCCAGTTTCCTATTGTTTGAAATGGTGATAATTATTTTTGAATTTGTTAGAGCCATAGCGACACATTGTGAAAGGAGCTATTAATGAAACTTTGATTATATTTTAAGTATAAATGAAAAGCTCTCATCATGAAATATGAAAACTATAGCTGTGATAGAATGGCTGAAACTCTAGCAGTTTCTATTATTAACCCCTTCCTATCAAGTGTGCAAATATATGCAGCCTCATGGAAGTGGATCTTTTTAAATGGGTGCATGTATGCAGTGCTGTGTTTGTGCTGAAAGCATGCTGGTCGTACGGTCGGGGCCGCTTCCAAATCACCTGCTTTCTGTGATAGCCTATGATTGCCTCTGTATTGTTTTCTCCACTTGAATGGAGACATTTTTTTTTAATCATTTTTTCTCCTTGCTAGAGGAGTAAGTTGTAAACAACAAAAAGTAAAAAAAAAATAAAAAAAAATAAAGATAAAATTGATAGATCAGTGTCAGGTTGAGTTAAGGTCAGGGTTGGGGTCAAAGGTCATGATCAGAGTCAAAGGTCGGGGACAATTTTAGGTATGATTAAACTGGTTGTAAAACCCAGTGAAGTAACTGACCTCAGGTAATACAACTTATGTAGGAGGATTTGCTTAATCTCTGTGTATCTGTCTGAAGTCTTTTATTCTCTACATCTGTTTAAAGTGCCGAGTATTTAAACCTTGTCTGAGAGTTTTAAAAAAAGGGGGCGGAGAGCTGAAATCACACTCTGCTGAGATCAGTGAGCAGAGCGCTGACAGCTGATTGCAGGGAAGAGACACACTCCCTCCCCCCACCCCCACACAGGAACAGAGCTGAGGCTGTCAATCAGCTGGAGGTTCCTCCCCTGTCACCATTTTTCTTTTGGTGTCAGAAATGATTCATGCTGATAGCAGAGGAATGCAGTGGCAGACATAAATGACACTTATTGCTCCTAATGGAGATAAATATACTCGATAGAGAGATATGATTTGTCCAATTTTTAGACCGGAGTACTTTCAAATTACGCGCGTCGTTTCATTAGTCTGAATCCTCAAACCATGAAACGACGGCTGCAGGCTTCAATCCGACTGGCTTACGTGTTTGTACGCCTTCGGATCTACACTGCAATAAATTTGCGGCCGCTGGGTGCAGTTCCCGTTGTTTTCCGCGTCGGGGTATGCAAATGAGCTTTTTCCGACGATCCACAAAGTTACGAGCGTCATTCGCAATCTGTTACGGCATCTGTAGTCATCTTTTTGCCGCGTAAAGTTATTTCAGCTTTTATCTGGTCTAATATTAGACAGCCCATGTTAAGTATGTTTCGCGCAATGCACGGTGGGAAATTTCTGAACGGAGCATGCGCAGTTCGATTGCCGCGGGGACGCGCCTAATTTAAATGCTTCACGCCCCTAATCGCGTATTTCGATTCCGCCGCAAAAAATACACTACGCCGCCGTAACTTACGGGCCAAAATCTACATGAATTTGTCGTAGAGCCAGGTAAAATACGGCGGCGTAGTGTATCTCTGATACTCTGCGCCAATGTAATTGTATCTGAATCTGGCCCATAGTTTCTAGTATTTTCTGCCAGTTTTCCATTGATAATCAAAAAATAAGGAGATTTCCATTAAGATGATATGTACAGTTTTACTAACACATGTCAAAGTTTTAAAACTGTGTTCAAGCATTAAGATTTACCCTATTTATCGGCGTATACTGCGCACTTTTTTGCCCTGAAAATCAGGGCAAAATCGTGGGTGCGCGATATACGCCGATACCCGCTTTCCCGCGGCGAGTTTGAATACTGCGCCGACATATACCGAGCGCAGTACACTCGTGTATAGTCGGGCAGGCTCGGCTCCTCTCACGCTGGACATACAGGACGTGAGCGCGAGAGTAGCCGAGCCTGCCCGACTATACACAAGTGTACTGCGCTCGGTATAGGACGTGAGCGCGAGAGGAGCCGAGCCTGCCCGACTATACACGAGTGTACTGCGCTCGGTATATGTCGGCGCAGTATTCAAACTCGGCGCGGGAAAGCGGGGATCGAGCGGGGAGGACGCCGGACGCCGCAGAAGGACGCCGGACCCGACGAAAGAGGACACCCGAAGCCGCAGACGGACGCCGGACCCGACGAAGAGGACACCCTAAGCCGCAGAAGGACGCCGGACCCGACGAAAGAGGACACCCAAAGCCAAAGACGGATGCCGGACCCGACGAGGCCGCTGATGGACGCCGCGCAAGACACCAAAACTGTAAGTACAAAAATCTTTTTTTCCACAGAAATAGGGTCCACTTTAGGGGTGCGCGCTATACGCCGGAGCACGCAATACCCCGATAAATACGGTATTTTACCCTCTGTCATAAAGGGGTTAAATACATTTCATTTATATATTTTTTTTATATATTATGATTATTTTTTGATTATATATCGGCATTAAAGTCATAGTTTTTTTTTTATGTTTGCTATATATCTTAATAAACAGTCTAAAATAGCTCTCATTTGCGTGGCGCTGAACACTGCCTCATTTGGTAGACCATGGGTTACTGTCAGAATAAGCTGACACAAGCAGTATCCCTCTTGTATAATTCATAACTCATTTCCGCAGTGCAATAATTGACAATGGGAAGCAAATCTATCAAGCCCCATTTTGAAATGAGGCACTCAATTCTTATTCATGAGGCCTGTGACCCTAATGATATTACCCATTACAACTCACACAGTTCCAATGTTTGCAGGAGCTTCGCAATGCTCTGTCACATGCACTTACTTCATTACTAGGTGTACTGGCTGTTATTACCAAGATGCTGTTTTGATAGGACCTTATATTGTTCCAAAAATTGCCTTATCTGGCATAGCAACTGTAGATAACAAAACTAAACTAAAACGGTACAGTAGTAGGTCACATCTGTTGTTCCGTATTGTTGTTTTCTCATGGCTAGAAGAAAAGGTTGCTGCTTTTCTCCTATTATACCATAGTATTTATAATTTATTATATATATATATATATATATATATATATATATATATATATATATACACATATATACACACCATTTTTTAAAACGGACTATTTTGCACGGTCGTGCGGCATGGCTCCCAAACAAAATTCACGTCTTTTTTTTCCCACAAATAGAGCTTTCTTTTGGTGGTATTTGATCACCTCTGCGATTTTTATTTTTTGCGCTATAAACCAAAATAGAGCGACAATTTTGAAAAAAATGCTATGTTTTTTACTTTTTGCTATAATAAATATCCTAAAAAATTATAGTAAAAAACATTTTTTTTCCTCAGTTAGGTCGATACGTATTCTTCTACATATTTTTGGTAAAAAATCGCAATAATTGTTTATTGATTGGTTTGCGCAAAAGTTATAGCGTCTACAAAAAAGGGGGTAGTTTTATGGCATTTTTATTAATATATTTTTTCTCCTAGTAATGGTGGCGATCAGCCTTTTTATTGTGATTGCGACATTATGACAGACAGATCGGACACTTTTGACATCATTTTGGGACCATTGTCATTTTTACAGCGATCAGTGCTATAAAAATACTGGCAGCGAAGGTGTTAACCACTAGGTGGCGCTAAAGGGGTTACGTGTGACCTAGGGAGTGATTCTTACTGTTAGGGGGTGTGTTCACGGAAACTACAGGGGAATGCCTTGTTTACAAAGGCATCCCTCTGTTCTGCCTTTTTTGACCGCATTTGCGGGCCGCCCAGGAACATTGAGTTCCTCAGACCCGCGAGCACACTCAAGAGGCACATGGCCGGCGCGAGCGTGCATCCGCTGGGCGTCATTTTTAAAGGGACGTACAGGTACGTCCATTTGCCTGCCCGTGCCATGTTGTCGACGTACATCTCTGTGTGGCGGTCGGCAAGTGGTTAAACTGTAACACTGTTTATCCTTTTTATAATTGGCATAAATTCATAGCAACTATGTTCTATTGGGACAGCTGTGATTGGCCACAGCTATTGCATCATACAGTGGACTGTGATATACTCGGTATGTACCATGTGATCACTGTGACCAATCACAGAGATCAACACAATAGTACACAATGAATAAAGGCCATTCATTGTGTGCTACTGCCATGTAATCACTGTGATTGGTCACAGCGGCCACATGACACTGGTAGCTGCCCTGTACACTGATCTCTAATCTACTGTGTTTAGTGGTCACAGCAGATGACAGATTGAGCCACAGCAAGACTACCAGAGCATGCAAGAGGCATGGGACTGGAAGGACGTTTTACAGCCATAATATTACAATATTATAAAGACACAATAGGATGGGAAGCGGTTAAGGACTATTATAAGTGCACCAATGTTACCTGGCAGAATATCAACCTTAGAGATTGTGTGTCCACTCCCCACCATCCATTTTACAAGTCTCTCTCATACTCCTACACTATTTATGTTGTTTAAAATCTGACTAGATTTAACTAGTTTTTCAAGACCTAGCACAGCTACCATTAGTGGATAACAGAAGTATAGCCCCATTATTCTTAAAATGTGTTTTTATACTGCTTGTTATTGCATCCTAGGGTGGCACTGCTATTTTATGTTGTATTTATTTCAGGTACTTATAAAGTGCTGTCAATTTATGCAGGGCTTTACATATACATTGTACGGTTAAGCTACCAGCATGTCTTTAGAGTGTGGGAGGAAAACGGATTACCTAGAGGAAACCCTCACAAGCA
Organism: Rana kukunoris; assembly: GCA_029574335.1. Classification (NCBI taxonomy): domain Eukaryota; kingdom Metazoa; phylum Chordata; class Amphibia; order Anura; family Ranidae; genus Rana; species Rana kukunoris. The sequence goes on from CM056050.1 coordinate 338,367,592, forward strand.
CAGGGAGAACATGCAAACTCCAGGCAGATGGTGTCATGGTTGGGATTTGAACCAGTGACCCTTTTTGCTGCTAGGTGAAAGTGCTAACCACTGTGCTGCACAATTAATCCTGCTTACTCAGTTATCCTATGGCTATTTTTTTTCTGTTAACCATTCAGTGTGCTGGACTATGCTACCCATATAAAATTTTTTTTTTTTTGTAGTTGCAGGTTTATCAACTCTGAGAGAATAATACACTGGATTTATCCATATCATGTGCTTGGTGTATGGTAACAGAAATTATTTGTCGTGTTTCATTGTGTTTGCTTGTATCCTCTTAATCTGGTGTGTCAGAGGCAGAGGTTCTTGAGGAGGTTCTTGAGGAGGGTGAGGCTAAGAACAGAGGACCCATCTTAACCAGCGACTCCTTCAGGGGCAGTGCTACTTTACCCAAAATTGTATACTGGCTTGTCCTCACTTCTGCCAAATCAATGCTGTGCCCACAACCGCAACTGCAAAAACAAAATTGCACATGGAAAATCATATTAATTTCTATGGAGTGGCTGACTATCATACATCTGAGAATCAGACACAACTCTGCATGAGAATGAATGGGATTTTTCCTGCACATGCACAAAAGATGTAGTGGGGAATAAAGAATAACTTTATGTTTGAACATTATTTTTTCTCTGAAAAGGTTAATCCACCTAAAACTGATATATGGTGGCCACCTAAAACCGATATTCGGTGGAGTAGGTGTAAATTAACCTGGCTTTTTTTACTCCTTCTGACTCCAGCAATGAGATGTTTTATTGTAGTTCTGTGCGGTAGCTTCACCCCTAAATTCCCATTACAGCTTGTGACATTAATTCTGATTGAATGTATTTGGATTTATAGCAACTTCCCAGTGATCCACTGTCTGTGGCTTGCTTGACACATACCTTAACTTTGCAAGAGTCTGTAAAGTTGAACCTGGCCCAGTTAAACCTGAACAACTTGACTCAGCCTCTTATGAAAATTCAATTGCTTCATGTACATTGTATAGTGTAGCACAGTAATGATTATTGATGCCAAAAATGTCTTAAAAAGTAACCCTAGAGGAGAAAATTAAAGTATAGGCTAGTGACTAAAAGGAGACGTAGTCCCAGGAAAGAGTTACCATCTGAGGTGGTTGTATAAGAATAAGAAGTCTTACTTGTGTAGCGTTACCCTCACAGGAGCCGCTGGTTCCTGGTTCCCCCTATTCCTGCACAGCCAGGCAACACTTGTATCCAGACATCAAGATTTCATTCCTGGGGCTTCTTTTTATAGGGGAGAACAACTTGGATAGGATATAGGGGTTATGAGATGCCCAACTTCACTTAATAACAACAGATGAGGACAAACTTTTTTTTCTATGTACAAAATGAAAATCCTGGACTGTATTCCCTAAGGAATAAATGCAGTCTATAAGGATCAGTGACAATAATCTTTACAGACCAGGAGCTCTCAGTCCCCTTTAAAGAATTAGCACAAAGTTGCAAACTGGATGTAGAAGTATCTTGTTCCTTCTGTAGAACTTCACCCAGTTCTGAAACTTGCAGATACTACCAGCACACCCGGCTGCTTGACTACTAGCTTGCCTGGCTGGTTTACTACCAGCCCAACTGGCTGCTCTAAAAAACTCCCCAGGACAAGGGATCAGGATTTTTTACAAAGTTGTCCTTAGAAAGTATGCTACGTCTGGCAGTCTTTCCCCTTGTATGCCCCTGGGTGTGCTGAGGTACTCACACTGTTGATTGCTCCCCACTGCACTGGGCAAGACTTCTATTCCGGTCTCCAACTGATCAGATCTTCCATGCTAGCCCAGATGTCCAAAAGTAATGGATTTTCGTCTCTAATGCCCTGTAAACACAATCTGACATTTGTCTGACCAAATTCACATTAGAATTCGAACGGATTTACACCGTAGGAAAAGAGAACATGTTCTCTATGTAAACTCTGATGGAATTCATCAGAATTTCCAATGGAATTACTCCAATGGGGCATACACACGGTCAGAATTTCCAATGGAAAAAGTCAGTCGGACTTTTTCCATCAGAAATTCCGATTGTGTGTACGAGGCATTAGGCTTCCTCTTTCCTTTCCCCAGCTCCAGCCTGGAGACAGAGTCCCCAGGCAACAAGACAGCAGCACTGCATCTTCCATAAGACTCCACCATATTTATGAGCTAGTTCAGCTACCCTACCAGGCCGCCTCTCTGGGGATTAGCCCAAACTCCCATCAACATTCAGATCCAGCCTTTTTACCTCCACCCACTAGCTTCAATAAGTTTCCAGAGACCTCCGGAACTTGGGGAAGGGAATAGAGGACTGGTCTGCAAAGCCTTAAAGCCTGACCCAATTAACAGAATCATACAATTACCATGAGTCACAAAATAAATTTATTTACACTAGTTGGACACTAGAGGGTGCTAAACCTGATTGACGGTTGATGGTTAAATTGAAGGGAGGAATTGCATGGGTAGGGACAGTGTGCTGCTGGGAAAGCATTCCGGAAAGGTTGACTGGAGAGTAAATTGTCTTTGGGGAATCTGTGGAATGTTTACAAAATGGGGTCCATCAGATAGTGAAGCACTCCCTTTTGCAGGTTGTTATTGGTTCTACCATGGGTTTGGTCCGTTGGTGAAAGTGAGTACCTAATTCAGGGCTGTCCTCAAGCTGGTGAGGGTGTGGCTGAGGACACGGGCTGCGCCCAGTAGGGATTTTTGGTTAGTGGACACCCAAAGGGCCACTCCTGGAAATACTTATGTGTTTATGTTTGGTACATTTTATTTGTTTACTCTTATTTATGTTAATAAAAGTTAAATTAAGGGCTACTATGGCCAATTTTAAATTCATTTCAAGCAGTCTGAGTCATTATTTGGAAAGAAAACTAATAGAAACGGTATTGACAAATCCATTAGTCATGTTTAAATGCTAAATAATGTATAGCTCACTCACATTAACTAAAGCATGATATAAAACTTAACAGTGCATATTAAAAATGATAATTTATAGGAAATTGTTTACTTACTGCAACCTAACTGAATCACATAGAGAGCAATGTTTGTGATAGTGGGGGAAGTTATGGGAATAGAGTGATACTTTGGCGTCTTTATTTTGAGCGTCAGATGACCTCATTGCAGCACTGGCCTCATGCACCTACAGTATAAAGGAGAAGAGAACACAGTAAGGAGCTCCACTGATTTATAATTAGCATAGGAAGAAGAAATTCTCAGTGAAAACATAGCACTGGTAGAATGCTAAAAATACCAAATTGTAGTACAGAGTTAGTTTACTTATTTTTGTATAAAGTTGTATTAAAGCATACAGTATATGTATTGTTTTGTTGCCCTCCAACTCTTGGGCCCCATACACACGATCGGACATATCCGATGAAAACGGTCCGCGGACCATTTCCATCGGATATGTCCGATCGGGAGTTTGATCCGATGGCGTGTACACACCATCGGATCAAATTCCCCGCCGCCGGACGGCGCGGTGACGTGGCGGTGACGTTGACGCCGCCGCGTCACCGCCACGTCACCGCACCAGGAAGTAAAACACTTCCGCGCATGCGCCGAATCCATTCGGCAGCGGCGCGGCGGCGGTGGGGGACGACATGTCTGCTGGTAAGTGTACTAACCAGCAGACATGTCGGGCGGACAGATCCCCACCGGATAGATTTCAAAGCTTGCTTTGAAATCTGTCGGGTGGAGAAATCTGTCCGCTAGCCCATACACACGAGCGGAGATGTCTGCTGAAACGGTCCATCGGACCGTTTTCAGCGGACATATCCCCTCGTGTGTACGCGGCCTTAGATGTGGTTGCCACATTAATTTTCTCTTTTGGTTAGTCTTTTTTTTCACCTGGTAATCCAACCAGTAAGTTTGTTATTGTTTAACTTTAACAGCTTGCCGCCCAGCCACAGTAAATTTACAGCAACAGCGCAGCATGGGAAAGCAGAATCACACACATGTACACCATCCTTTCTCGTCTGGGTTAGTGTCACATAGCACGCCGCTCTGGGCACAGTGCCCACCGAACACAGCGGACTGTGGCTCCTGATTTGAGCGACCGGGTCATCATGTGACATCACAATGTCAACAAAGTTGTTATGTATGAATTTCATTCATAACAGCTTTGATTCCTACAGTAATGCTGTGATTGGCCCACAGCTGTGACACAATGCCTGGGCAAATCACAGCACCTTGTACCATGTGATAGCTGTTGGCCAATCACTACACACAATAGTAAATCACAGCTGTTATGAATTTAACCCCTTCATGACAGTTCAACACATTGCTGTTACAGTGAAACGGTGACACTGAACTACTCTGATGAAGGTATGTAAATGTAGAGCTACCCTATTCAGGAGCCACTGAGTATAAGTGGGATCGGCGTGTTGTGTTACCTGGCAGATGTCTAGGGGTGATACGTGTGAGTTGAGGAGAAGAGAGCGAATGTCCAGTCCTTTATTGGATTTTCTTCAATGCTTTATTCCGAGGCCCAACATGGCCTTCATCAACATAGTATAGGATAGGAAAGGTTGATGAGGAGAGAGGGAGAGCTTGAGTATCAGGCCTTGGATATTGAAAAATGAGAGAGCAATCTTACTCTCAGTAGTAATGAACTCAGTTTGTCGCCACTCTAGTTGGAGTGGGTAAAGTGCTCCCGGACAGGTCTCTGCCACAGGCCTGGCACCCGGAACGCCACTTGCAAGTGCTGGGAGGACCAGGCCTCTGTCACAGGCCTGGCTCGGGCCTCTGCCACAGGCCTAGTAGTTGAATGATAAAGGGAAAACCGCCGCTCCAGACGACACTCTTCAGTGGTGAGTAAAGTTCAAAAACCCAAATGGGTGCAGGCAATGCGTGGTGCAATATAAGGAAAGAAAAATGGACAGCCGCACTCCAATGGATGAAAAGACTTAAAAATAGTGCCTGTTTATTCCAGTCAAAAAACTAAAACAGCAAAAACAGCAAACAGTGGGGTAACAAAAGCTGACGCGTTTCACATCGACAACCGATGCTTAGTCATAGCTCTGACTAAGCGTCGGTTGTCGATGTGAAACGCGTCAGCTTTTGTTTTTTGACTGGAATAAACAGGCACTATTTTTAAGTCTTTTCATCCATTGGAGTGCGGCTGTCCATTTTTCTTTCCTTATATAGTAATTGAATGAGCATGAAATTGAAGTGAGCGAGTCCTCACAATAAATTTAGTTAGAGTCACTGGATCCCTGATCGTTCAAGCCCTATTGGATCACCTGCCTCCCGGTTCTCCTCAAGCCGATCCCCTACCGTACAGCTTCCAGCTTGGGATCCTTTTAGGAAAGGTTTGGGACCCAGCAGCTTCTGGGATCCCTTTCCGTGTTAGAGTAAAGCTCCGCATGGTGTGCAACTTCGGCCAGGTAGGCCATGGCTGCGGGGTCCATGGATGTGCGCACCCTGAAGGTGGATGCCGCACCTGGAACTCGGACCCCGCAGGAAACAAGAACGGCCCCTAGGCCAAGGCGGCTGCCCCAGATATAGCCTCCCTCAGCATGCCCCGACGAGGGAACCAACCCCTCTGATTGGCTGCTAAGGAAAACGAGTCCGCCCCAACCCCTCTAGCGCCAACTACCGCCCAGGGGTGAACACACACCCCTGGAGCGCAGACCGGCCCACAGGATAGTTCCGGAATTGGCAGCAACCCAAGTTTACAAATTGCGAATGGGAGCCATGTAACTCTCCCATTCCCCACTAACTTTAGCATAACGCCCCCACAAATAGCAAGGGGGCACTACATTAAAAAAAAAAATAGTAAAAAAAAAAATAGTAAAAAAAAAAATGTTTTTATTAAAAAAAACATTGGTCGACCCGGCTCCCCATGTCACTTCCGGTGCGACGGCGGCCAGCTGTGTTCCACGCTGACACGCACGCCGTCTCGAGCGGCTCTTCCAGGCTTCCTGCTTCCCTGTGTCCTATAAAATACTGGACCTCCAGGAACAACCCCTGTTCCTGGTACATCCAGCGCCCCCATGCTCCTGTGATAGCAGATCTGGACCTAGGAACTGCTGACCACCAAAGTGACATCGGGTCAGCCATCACTTTCTACATGCCCATTTCTTTTGTGATGCTTGTGAGTAGCCACTTGGCTGTCGTTTATATGTCATTCCTCATTACATTTTATGTTTACTGTACTTAGATGGGCGCATCTCTTTCTTTTTTTGTACTATGGAAATTTAGGGCCTAACAACTAGGTACAGGAAGGAGAGAGTTAACTTAGTACATCTGGGAGGGTTTCATTCTGTTACTGGTAGTGAGTTAAAGGAGGTATGCTGGATTGGTGGAAAGGGCAAGGGATCTGCATGTAGCTCCAAATGCAAAAACATACATCATTGCACGTGTGTAGTTACTTGATGTTTGATTTTTCACATGTCCGCCTGGTTCTGGGCATTGGTGATGCAGTAGACCCCGCCCACAAGCTGATCTTACAAAAACATGGTATCTATGACCACCTCATATATCCTAGTGCATTTATCCCAAATCTCCCCTTAGACTGACAATTCTGATGTCCAGGGGGGTCTCCATTGGTACTTTATCTTGAGTGGAGGTACTCAGAGACAGGAAGTGTGTTTCTAGCTAGATAATCATTTAAAAACACAGGGAACAAAGCCTAAAAAACGAAATAAATGCAGCCTTCACTTGTAGACTGGATTCACACCTATGCATTTTTGGTGCTTTTTGCAGATTTGCACTACAGTCCATTTAACATGGTTTCCTATGAAACACGTTCTGTAGTGCAAATCTGCAAAATGCAAAAAGCACAAAAAATGCATAGGTGTGAATCCAGCCTTAGGAATTGGCAAGCTGCAATATAATACTTTTTTGTTTTTGAGTTTAATACCACTTAAAGTGCTACTAAACCCTGGACCCTGCATTCACTATATCTGGTCTCCCACAGTACACAAAACATGGAAATGCAATATTTTTTAGTAAATATAAACTGCTAAATACATTTTCCTGGTGCCTCCATGGCAACATACCTGTGACAAGCTCCGCCTTGGCTCCTCCCTCAGGACTAGTGAATATTATAAAAGAGTTGGTTAGCACAGCCCCCACATTCTCCTTTCTTTCCTCATACCTCATGGCAGTGAATTATGGTCGTTTGTCCTTACCTCCTGCATTCGGCAGCTTCCGTCCGGGTTCAAGCCTCTCCCGGACGCGGTCCCTTCTCTTGGGCAGCTAAACGCGCTTATAAGGTAGGGAGTCCCTTCTGTAGGATCTTTTGGGACAAGCAGTTTGTCTCTTAACCAAGAGCTCTATCTGCACGATTGTTTAGGCATTTGCTCAGTTTTGGCAACAGAGGTAGCAGCCATTCCTGTGTTTCTTTTTTTTTTTGTTGTTTGTTTGTTGTTCCAGGTTCCCCCAAACTTTCCTTTACTCTGGTCTTCCCCCCCTTTACCTTTCTAGTCCCCTGTAGCTTTCCAGCTCCTTAGGAGCCGCGCTCGCTCGGCGGCGGCGTTTTATTTACTTTCGGCGTCTTTCGTCGCATTCTGCGCATGCGCCTGCGGTGCGCGTCTTCCGGGTTCTCGTCCCGTCGGTCGGCGCATGCGCGGTGGATCCGGAGGTCGCAGTGGCCATTTTGGATAAGGGCAGAGTGACGCCCTTCGCCCACAGAACGTCAGGCACAAGACTGAGGCACTCTTCGCTTCTCTTGATCCATCCAGTGACCTCAGTGAGACGCCCAGAGGCTGCAGGAGGAACTACACATTCAGAAAGCTCCAGGGAAATGGTCACTTTTCTTCAGGTAAGTAAAGGTAAAAATATATATATTTCTTTTTTTCAGGTGGATATGTGTACTTAAATATAAAAGAAAAAGAAGTATAGGTTAAATAGAAATTTTAACAATATTAAAAGGATGAATACACAAATAAAATTAAAATATATATTTGTGTTTTTCGGGAACTTATAAAAAAAATAAAAAATAATAATAATAATAAATAAAATCGCACCATTTATTCAAAGATAAACTCCCCTTAGCCAATTTAGGATCTGATCACTTCTCTATTTTTTTTCTTGGCTGCTACTTCTGCTAAACCACCCAGCATGAGCACTTCGCCGCCTGTACAAAGATCCTACTCTACAGTTGAGGTAAGGACCTACGTCCAGGTAAGCTTACAGATCTAAAAAAAAAAAAAAAAAAAGAGTGCACTGAGGCTGTTACCTTTTTCAGCCCTGTACGCCAGAAGACGTCTAAGAGGACCTCAAGGCGACATGAGGACTATGGCGACTCTAGTCCCAGTAGAGACGGGTCGTCCAGGCATGGAGATCATAAGAGTGGCAGAAAATAAACGCCGTCACTCACGCTCTTTGAAGACGAGATCTCCGAGATGTCAGGCCCGTGGAGCTACCCCATTTCCAGATAAGCTGATCTGGCGGAGTTGCCCACTGGGCACAGGGCCAAGGCCTGCAAATGGTGGACCTACTTAAATACACAGTAGAGAATTCCCTTGCGGAATTGGGCCCCACAATGCCCCTGCAACAACCGGCATTTCCTACTCTGGAGTAATCGGCTGAGGCATCCATTCCCGGGCCATCTTCAAGTGAAATCTCGCCCGACACCTGCCTCTTCCTTTAAGCATCAGGAAGAGAATGCTATCTCAGGGCACCTCTCTGATGACCTGGAGTCCTTTGTTTTGTTTTCACTACGGTCCAGCCTTATGTGCAGGCGGTAAAACAAGCGATCGGCTGGGAAGAGACTGACACAGAAGTCTAAATCGTGCTTCCCCTTTTCGCCTCCAAATTTCCTTTTCCCTCATGGGCAAAATCAGGAGTGTCATTGAGAAAGAGTGGAAGAGGACGGGGAGAGAATTCTCCATTGTTCGAATAGGAGAGCTATATCTCCTCAAAGGCCGTTTCCGCAATGCTCTAAAGCCATCCAGTAGTCGGTGTAACGGTGGTAAAGTTGGCAAAGAACGTCACATTGCTTATGGAAAACTCGGCTTCACTTCGGCAGAAGGTTGGATCTTGATCTCCCACCAGATGGTGGGCAACGCTTGTAAGCCTGCGATGGCTCTGACATCAATGTTCAACTCCCTATACGCCTGGACACATGTTATAGAGTGTGCAATCCAACTGGATATCCCAAGGGGAAAATCACCAGGGCCTTAGATGAGCTAGAGCTCTCAGCAGATCTTATTGGTGAAGCCGCGATCGATTCATTTCTATGCTCCCCTGGGTCAATGCTCCACATAGTTATGGCCAGACGGGCCTTGTGACTGGAACCATAGTTAACAGATATTGCCTCAAAACAGAGACGGTGCAAGATATCTTCTGACGGGAAAGCCTTGTTTGGGGAGAAATTGGATAAGGCCATCTCTCGCATCAATGGCGGGAAATTAGGCCTGTTACCCCAAAACAGACGACCCAGGTGCTCCAGGTCATTCGCACCAAGTCTTTTATACTCCAAGGACCACAGACAGTCCAGACAGAAGAAAGGCTGTAGGCAAAGCTAGAGAAGCAAGCAATCCACCTTTCTCAAGACCCGTATACGGAAGCTCATGCCTACCCCCCCACAGGATTCTGCTAAATCCTTTTTTCATCCCAAGGGGGGCCAGACTCAAGTACTTCGTGAGGATCTGGGTACAAGGTGCAGGGATCCGTGGGTAGTCTTCACAGTTAAAAATGGTGACTTCTAGACTCCCCCTCCAAAATAAATAAATAAATACAACTTTTTTTTCCGACAAGGGTGTCGAGGTTCCCCAGAAAATCAGAAGCACTACAGCGATTTCTTCCCTCCTGTGCAGGAACAGAAAGCAGTGGTTCCAGTACCTCTATCAGAAAGATTTTACTCCACCCTGTTTCTAGTTCCCAAGAGAAACGAAGGTTCGAGACCCTTGATAGACCTGAAGAGTCTAACTCCCTAAAATCTTCCTAGGAAATTCTAAATGGTTTCGCTACAAACGATTGTTCGTTTATTCCAACCGAGGCATCGGATGTTATCAATAGACTTGCAGGATGCTTACCTGCATGTACCTGTACTACCTCCTCTCCAGAAATATCCAAGGTTTGCAGTGGGGCATGTACATCTTCAATTTTAAACCTTCCCATTCGGCCTTTGCACATCACCAAAAGTCTTTACGAAGATCCTAATTGCTATCATAGCCCCTCTAAGAGAATTAGGACTCTGAAATATACCACTACAGGGGTGACCTTCGTCCCCTGGTGAAGAATCCAGCCCAATTAGTGGAACAGAACATTACAGTATACTTCCCGCCCCAAAGGTAAAGTCCACTATTCGACAGATGAAGGGAGTCAGTGTGGCATCCTACCTGTGGGCATTGAACTGTCTGAGCCTAATAGGTCAGATGTCGTCATGCATCACTATGGTATTGGCATTCAAAACATTTCCAGCCAGAGTTTTTGAGGCGGCAGAACAGACCGTATCTATCTCAACCCATACACCTGACGACCCTGATGCCCAGGAGTCTACATTGATGGATGGAGAAATGCACACTTAGGAAATCACATCACATCAGGACATGTCAACTGGATCACAACCACTACCGATACCAGTGCAGCCAGTGGGGGCTCACACTAAATCCAGACCTCAGGTCAGGGAAGATGGTCCTTCCATACAACATGCCTGGTATCGAATATCGAAATTCGAGGTACAGGCAACCCAGGGCTGCAGTGTCTTATAGACATCGACAAAAAGGAACGAACAGCAGGACCTGCTGAGGGAAGTGGAAACAATAATCCTTTGGGCGGAAAGGAATCTAAAGACCTAAAAGCAGCCTATCTGCCCAGTCATCTCAACTCAAGAGCCATCCACCTATCTCAAGGGTTCGTTGATTCCAAAGAATGGTTTCTGCACCAAAGATTTCAACTACATAGTGGACCAGTGGGTCCCCTCGTGCCGGACCTATTTGCAACAGCATTCAATTCCAAGATTTCAAAGTTCGTCACGAGGCCTCCTCATGCCCAAGCGGAAGCAGTAGATGCGATCTCTGCAATCGAGTCTATGCCTTCTCTCCAAGGGCCTCTCATTACAAAGCGCCTGTGAAGCCTCATGGTAGAAACCATGACGGTGATAGCAGTCCTACCACACTGGCCAAGACATCCTTGGTTTCCTACAACAATGTACCTAAATACCCAGCCTTCAGTCAGGGTTCCAATAATACCTTTCTCCCATCATAGGTACGTCGCACCCATCCAATTCCCCACAGGTTGGACCTTCACATCTGACAGATGAAAGGGAAAGGTTCCAATCCCTATGGTGTCCCAACAAAGTTATCGCAACCCTGCTCAGGGCAAGAAAGCCATCCACAAACAGTTTATATGATAGACGTGCATGGTTGCGTTGGTGATAGGGTTGGGAAGGGACTCGAGTCCATCCGGTGCAACCACAAACAAGGTGCGGAACAAGTTCTGGGCCTTCATGATCTGCAGAAGCTGCGTTACAGATTCTCCATCATCCTCTCAAATTCTGAATGCTTGCAGGCAGGCTTAGACCTAGGTCTTGCTTGAATACACTAAGGGTGCAGGTAGCGACAATTTCAGCAGCAACCAGTTAAAATGAACAGAGGATTCATTAACAATCCAATTTTTCAAAGCCGTCAAAGTTCGGACCAGCAACTAAACAATCTTTTCCACTCGGGACCTTGCTATGATCATAGAGTCCTTAGCCAATCCACCTCTTGCCTCTTCGGAGTCAGCATCGCTTTGGAATCTAACCATGCAGCTATCCTTCTTCATAGCCATAATCTCTGGCAGACATGTTTCCAGAACTCCTAGCTTTAGGAGCGGATTATAATTATATCATATTCTATCCTGACAGAGTGGAACTCGGAACTGTACGGGGATCTAGCCCCAAGGTCATAGCATCCTCAAACATGTCAAAAACTTGGACGCCTCCAACATTTTCAAGACAGGACTCAGGTTCTCTTCACGAGCTGAACATTGCCTCCACTTTCAGATACCATCCGCAGACTACTTCCCATTAAAACGTTACTGCACTTAGATTGGGCGCATCCTTGTTTTCTTTGTCTACCATCCGCAGGCTACGGCATCCTTTAGGGACTCTACCAGGTTGTTTGTAATCCCCTAGGTCGAAAAACAAAGGCAGGGAGGCGTCAGCAAGAACAATTGCTTTGTGGCTCGTCCACAAGGTGTACGGGGCAAAAAGACTGCGATCCACTTTGGTAGCCTGGGCGCACTCCACCAGAACCGTCTCTGCCTCTTGGGCAGCAAGAGCGAGTGTGTCAATTGAAGCTATTTGCAGGGCAATGACGGGGGCGTCCCAACATACGTTTCGAGAAAATGCACCGAGTGGAGCTCTTTTCATCGGTGGAGTCCGGCAGACAGGCGGTTAATAGGACTGTGCTTCTTCTTTAAATGATGATAATAAACTCTTTAATAAACCTCTAAGCATCATCCCACCCATCTCAGCTAGTTATTTGTCACAGGTATGTTGCCATGGAGGCACCAGGAAAACAGAAAATTGTACCATACTTACCGTAATTTTCTTTTCCTGGTGCCTATCCATGGCAACATACAATCCCACCCTCGGTATTCTATATTACGGAGAATGTGGGGGCTGTGCTAACCAACTCTTTTATAATATTCACTAGTCCTGAGGGAGGAGCCAAGGCGGAGCTTGTCACAGGTATGTTGCCATGGATAGGCACCAGGAAAAGAAAATTACGGTAAGTATGGTACAATTTTCTGTTTTCTCATCAGCAGTATATAACAGTCTTGTCACTTTGATCCGATCCTGGTTAAAGGGGTTGTAAACCCTTGTGGTTTTTCACCTTAATGCATTCTAAGCATAAATGGGCCGGTGTATCAGCGCATAATTCAAATAGGGCAGGTAGGGGGCATGTTGTATTTAAATTATCCCTGACCCCACGTAAATAACGCGCCGAACGAACTGCGCATGTGCCGGCCATGAACGTATCCCAGAGCGCATGCTCCAAATCACGTCGCAAATAGTCAATGAAAACAACGTGAACGTAACTTACGCCCAGCCCCATTCTGAATTGGCTTACGCAAACGACGTAAATGACGTACAATACGACGCTGTCCCGACGTCCATACTTAACATAGGCTGCGCCTGCTATAGCAGGGGTAACTTGGAGACTTACGCAAACGGCGTAAAAAAATATTCTACGTTCGTAAATCGGCGTATCTAGCTCATTTGCATATTCAACGCGTAAATCGACGGAAACGCCACCTAGCGGCCAGCCTAAATATGCATCTTAAATACGATGGTGTAAGAGACTTACGCCGGTCGGATCTAATACAAATCTATGCGTAACTGATTCTAAGAATCAGGCGCATAGATACGACCCCACTCACTCAGAGTTACGACGGCGTATCAGGAGATACGCCGGCGTAACTCATTGCTGAATCTAGCCCTATATGTTTTACAACACCTTTAATGCAGTTCACAGTACTGCGCAAAATACTACACGCTGACACCAATATGCTAATCTACCACAATGGAAAGAGGCTTTTAATCCACAAAGTTTCTGCATTTATCAAGTGGGATGTAATTACAGAGAAAACCTATTCACTGCTCAGAAGTAGATACTGAGATAGAGTTCACATAAAGTCCATGCTATGTCACATTCTTTTAGGGGGTCTAGACTGTGTTGAATTGGTTGCTGAGAACTCAATCCAAACAGAGCTTGTCTTGAGCTCTGAGTAATCATTAGCTGGTAATTTCTTGGGGCTGTAGGCAGCTTGTAAAGCATGTGTTGAGCTGGTGTTTTGTACCATGCTTTAGATTAAAGCAGGAAGAGTTTGGAGGAAGCCCAGGGTGACAGCGCTTTGCAAGGCTATTCATTTTCATCCATTCCAGCTGGGAGCTCACAGCCATTTTTAAAGGGACTGATAGCAGCGCAGAATGGTGTAAAATTAGTCTGTTGCTTGTTCTTCATGCCTGAGAGCAAATGAAGTGTACATTCATTTTTATGCACAGAGACCTGTCAGATGTGGGCAATTTTTGTTCCAGAAAAAGAGGATATAATAAATCTGTCATCTTGATATTTGTAGGGAGAGAAGCACAGCTTGGATGAAATGTAAAAATGAATATGTGCTTTCTGTTTAGTATAATAACTAGTAGACAGCAATTTAGCTAGGATACTCTGAAACATAAAAAACTGAATTTACAGCTTCTCTCTCATTAGTTCTGAATAGCGGGAGAAAGCGTGGGGGGTTGGGGTAATTTTGCTTGACATCAAGAAAACAGTTACTGTAATACAAATTCTGATTCATGTGCATTGTTACACATTTCTTTCACAGAAAATGAAACTACCTTTAACCTAGTCAGCCCACATTTTAGGTCAAGTCTAGGTATGGTAGCTACTAGACTCAGCAGCAAGTGCATTCGTAGCTATAAAAGGGGTTGTAAAGGTTCATCTTTTATTTTCTACATTGGTTCCTTTATGCTAGCGGATTGTTGGTTCACTTACTTTTTCCTTCGATTTCCCTTCTAAATGTTTTTTTCTTTGTCTGAATTTTTCACTTCCTGTTCCTCCTCAGTAAGTTTTCCACCATCATCCGAGCAGTGGGAAGTCATTTAGAACAACTTACTGAACACCTTACTGAGGAGGAACAGGAAGTGAGAAATTCAGACAAAGAAAACAAAGAAAAAAAACATTTAGAAGGGAAATCGAAGGAAAAGGTAAGTGAACCAACAATGTACTAGCCTAAAGGAAGCTATTTAGAAAATAAAAAAAATAAACCTTTACAACCCCTTTAAGTTTGCATTGTTTTAGTTTTAGTCAATTTTTTATTCCGTTTGAGACCTTAATGTAGTAACTCAATGGGGTGAACCATATTCCAGCTCCAGGTTTTTACCAGGCTCTCCTTCTAGTCCAGCTATTTTAGAAGAGGCCTATTGGACGTGAAATACTCTGTTTTCTACTTAAAGGGGTGTTCCAGCCAAATGTTGTGTTTATTAAAAGTCAGCAGCTACAAAAAGTGTAGTGTACAGGACGCTGGGGTTGGGTCCTGGACGGGTGCTATACGGCACCACTATTTGGACTATGGTCCATTTAAATAGAGGGAGAAGGTTCAGGGGGTCACCCAAAAGTGGGTGAAAAGTTCCAGGCAGGCGCTAATTCAGAGAGGACTGGCTTGCAGTCTTCTCTATCTTTAATAAAGTAGTTTGGGGCCTGGAATTTTGGAGGCTCCAAAGTGTTATTTGGGTGGGACGGAGCCTCCACTCCTAAACCTTGGGAGCCAGCGCACATGGTGTTAACTCTCCCAGAGATCCACCTATTAAAGCAGGAAGTGGTGCTGGAGATGGTGAGTGAGTTTGGAGAGTGCACCTGTGAGGACAAGATGGAAGTCTGCTAGCTGCACAGTGAGGACTTTTGAAGTGCAGGGGGTGAAGATTGATCTTGCAACAAACCGTATGTCATTTTGCTTTCACTGTTTTGTGCTGGATATAAGCAGACTTTTTGTTGACGCTGGAGCCAAGCAGACTTTTATGTTACAGTTTTTGGCATGCTGAGAAAGCCTTATTTTGCTTTTCTGTGAATAAAAGCCTTTTTCCTTTATAACAACGGTTTAAGCACTGAATCCCTGTTGAGCTATGGCCCCCAAACGTTACAATTGGTGGAGAATGCGGGCACAGTGCATTTGCAGGCGCAAAACTGTTTAAACCTAAAAACTGACATTTAAAGGGACAGTGTGCTTATGGCATGTCTTGGGTGAAGTCAGCCCAATCATTGCAAGCACCAAGCAAAAGCATGGAGGAGGTCATCAAGGCTCTGGCACAAGCCACTGTGACCCAGCAGCAAGCGTTGGCAGAGGCAAACCGTCGCCATGAGGAAGCGATGGCTCAGCAGCAAGAAAACACACGACTGTTAGTTGCCCAGTTTACAGCTCAGCAGGAGTCCTCTCAAGCACAGATGGCTGCCTTGCAGGAAGCAGTACAGCGGCTAGCGCAGGGACGAGAGCAAGCGGTCGTTGCCGCTGGTAACCAAGTGTCCGTGAGAGCCAGCCATTTTTTACAAAAGTTGACACCCAGCGATGATGTAGAGGCCTTTCTTACTACCTTTGAAAGGGTAGCAGAGAGAGAGGGGTGGCCCCGTGACCAATGGGCTGGCATTATCTCCCCTTTCCTCACCGGTGACCCACAAAAGGCCTATTTTGATCTCCCATCTGAGCACATCAGTGACTATGAGCGACTGAAAGCTGAGATCCTGGCCCGCCTGGGAGTGACCACAGCTGTCCGGGCTCAGAGGGTGCATCGCTGGCGGTACAAATCAGACCAACCACCCAGGTCCCAGATGCATGAACTAATCCAGTTAGTTAAAAAATGGCTGCATCCGGAAAAATTGTCAGGTCCACAAATGGTGGAACGAGTGGTGATGGACTGGTACCTACGGTCCCTGCCAGATGACCTACAGCGCTGGGTAAGCCATGGAAACCCTACCAACGCTGACCAGCTGGTCGAGCTGGTTGAACGGTACACCGTGGTGGAGGACCTGCTTGGGCCTGCCAAGCGTCGAGAACCCACGCCAAGGACACCCAGACCAGCCACCACCCTGAGGAGAGAAATCTTGCCAGATGTTGGCATCCGCAGGTCTACACCGTCTGCCATAGAACCACGGAGGTCAGTTCCTGTACCAAAGATGGGAGACATACAATGTTGGCGATGTCGGTCCTGGGGGCATACCCGGGCACAATGCCCACTGCAGGAGGAGCCTATGGAGTGCGGAACTGGTCGGAGAAGCTCCTTCTATGTGCAAAGTGTGTGTACCACTCATCTTGATCTGGCTGCAGGACGGTTTGAGTGTGAAGTGTGGGTGAACCACCTTCCTGCCAGGGCCTTACTGGACTCCGGTAGCATGGTAACATTAGTACATGCCAGGGTACTTGGGAGGCTTGGACCAGTGACTAAAACTCTTCGGGTAGTGTGTATCCATGGGGACACCAAGGAGTACCCCTTAGTCCCGGTGACTGTTTCTTATGGCCATGCCTCAGTTACACAGGAGGTCGGGGTGGTAAACAGTTTAATTCATGACATCATAGTGGGGCGGGACTGTCCACTATTTCTGGAACTATGGAATGAGGTACAGATGGGACTACCAGGGGAGCTGGGGACACTGGGCCTGGAAGGGACAGAGTCTGAGGGGTCTGGACCTGAAATGCACACCTCTGATATAGAAATACCTCTCATTGATAATGAAGTCGCAGGGAATGCTAATGTGAAGGATAATGCCCCTGACCCAGGTCTTAAACCCGAGTTGATCTCTGAGGGGGGGGGAAGTCTTCCCATTACAAGTTATGCTGGGGGAGGATGATGTGGAGCTCTCCCTGGTTGAGGAGGATGAAGGGGAAACATCCTCAAGGCCAGTACATCCAGATCTAGATGTGTCCAGGGGTGCGTTTGGTACCGCCCAATTACAGGACCCTGCCTTGGTCAATGCTCGAGAGCAGGTTTCTGTTATTGATGGGGTCCCACAAATGCCAGACGCAGATCAGAGGTTCCCTCACTTTGCGTTGAAGGGGGACTTACTGTATCGAGTGGCTGAGAGCCGAGGGGAAACTATAGAGCAGTTGCTGGTTCCCCAACCGTATAGGCGGATGCTCTTTGATCTAGCCCACAACGATGCACTGGGAGGACACCTGGGGGCGGAGAAAACAGAGGCCAGGATAACCGACCGGTTTTACTGGCCAGGGTTGAAGGCCGAGGTTAAAAGATACTGTGCGTCTTGTCCCATTTGCCAGTTAACCGCCCCAGTGCCACACTATAGAAACCCTCTGGTGCCCTTGCCAATTATCGAAGTCCCGTTTGAGCGGATTGCTATGGATCTGGTGGGACCCCTGGTAAAGTTGGCACGGGGGCACCAATACATATTGGTCATCCTAGATTACGCAACTAGGTATCCAGAAGCCGTCCCTTTGAGGAAGACCTCCTCTAAGGCCATTGCCAGGGAATTGTTTCAAATGTTCTCGCGAACTGGGTTCCCCAAAAAGATCCTGACAGACCAGGGTACCCCTTTTATGTCAAAGGTGATGGCGGACTTGTGCAAATTGTTTCAAATTAAACAGTTGCGGACGTCCGTCTACCACCCGCAGACCGATGGCCTAGTCGAAAGATTTAATAAAACCCTAAAGTCCATGTTGAAAAGAGTAGTCCAGAAAGATGGGAAGGATTGGGATATGTTACTCCCTGCCCTGTTGTTTAGACAGTTCCAAGTAGGAGACCGGGTGGCTGTTCTAATACCCACGGTGGAGAGTAAATTCTTGGCCAAGTGGCAGGGCCCATTTGAGGTAGTAGAGAAAGTCGGTGAGGTGGACTACAAGGTACACCAGCCGGGGAAAAGAAAACCATACCAGATCTATCACATTAATTTGTTGAAACCCTGGAGAGACAGAGAACAAGTGTCTGCGGTAGTAGGGGTACAGTCAGGGGACCATGCAGGGATCGACTTGGTGCAGGTTGCTGCTACCCTGACTAGACCCCAAACCCAGCAAACAAAAGAGTTTCTACAAAGAAATAGAGACATGTTTTCAGAGTTGCCTGGTCGCACCAACGTCATCGAGCATGACATTGTGACCGAGCCCAATGTAAAAGTCAGGTTAAAGCCTTACCGTATCCCAGAAGCGCATAGGGTGTCAGTGTCGGAAGAGGTTAAAAGAATGTTCGAGCTTGGAGTCATTGAAGAGTCGCAGAGCGAATGGTCAAGCCCAATTGTGTTGGTACCCAAGCCCAACGGCACCCTCCGCTTCTGCAACGACTTCAGAAAGCTTAATGAAGTCTCCAAGTTTGACGCATATCCAATGCCACGAGTAGATGAGCTAATTGAGAGGTTGGGTCCTGCCAGGTACATTACCACGCTGGACCTCACAAAAGGGTACTGGCAGATTTCCCTGACTAAGGAAGCCAGGGAGAAGACAGCCTTCTCTACTCCGGAAGGCCACTTCCAATATAAGAGGATGCCATTTGGTCTACACTCAGCCCCTGCCACGTTCCAAAGGGCCATGGACAAAACTCTGCGTCCACACCAACGGTACGCTTCTGTCTACCTAGATGACATAGTCATCTTCAGCACTGATTGTGAGTCCCACCTTCCCCGGGTTCAGGCAGTCGTAGACTCCCTTAGAATAGCAGGGTTCACCATCAACCCCGAGAAGTGTGCCATTGGGATGGAGGAAGCAAAATACCTAGGGTATATTGTGGGTAGAGGACTGGTGAAGCCCCAAATGAGTAAGGTGGAAGCCATACAGGACTGGCCCCGTCCCCTAACCAAGAAGCAGGTCAGGGCATTTTTGGACAATGTTGGCTATTATAGGAGGTTTGTCCCCAACTTTGCCACTATTGCTGCACCGCTGACCGACCTGACCAAAGGCAGAAAGTCAGTGATGATAAAGTGGAACGCCGAGGCCGAGACAGCTTTTCAAAAGCTTAAGACAGCGTTGTGTCAAGATCCGGTGCTTGTAGCTCCAGATTTTACAAAAGATTTTGTAGTGCAGACAGATGCTTCAAGTGAAGGGTTGGGAGCGGTCCTGTCTCAGGAAATCAATGGAGAAGAGCACCCTGTGGTTTTTCTTAGTAGAAAGCTGACGGCAGCTGAGAGAAACTACGCGGTGGTGGAGCGGGAGTGTCTGGCCATCAAGTGGGCTTTGGACTCCCTACGATATTTTCTCCTGGGCAGGAAGTTTCGCTTGGTGTCAGACCACGCTCCTCTTACCTGGATGAGACAAAATAAGCAGACCAATGCCAGGGTAACAAGGTGGTTCCTTTCTCTCCAGGAGTTCAATTTCGTGGTAGAGCACAGACCCGGGAGACAGCATCAGAATGCCAATGCCCTCTCCCGAGTCCATTGCATGGTGTCTACTGGTACACGCGTTAAGGCAGAGGGGGGGGATATGTACAGGACGCCGGGGTTGGGTCCTGGATGGGTGCTATACGGCACCACTATTTGGACTATGGTCCATTTAAATAGAGGGAGAAGGTTCAGGGGGTCACCCAAAAGTGGGTGAAAAGTTCCAGGCAGGCGCTAATTCAGAGAGGACTGGCTTGCAGTCTTCTCTATCTTTAATAAAGTAGTTTGGGGCCTGGAATTTTGGAGGCTCCAAAGTGTTATTTGGGTGGGACGGAGCCTCCACTCCTAAACCTTGGGAGCCAGCGCACATGGTGTTAACTCTCCCAGAGATCCACCTATTAAAGCAGGAAGTGGTGCTGGAGATGGTGAGTGAGTTTGGAGAGTGCACCTGTGAGGACAAGATGGAAGTCTGCTAGCTGCACAGTGAGGACTTTTGAAGTGCAGGGGGTGAAGATTGATCTTGCAACAAACCGTATGTCATTTTGCTTTCACTGTTTTGTGCTGGATATAAGCAGACTTTTTGTTGACGCTGGAGCCAAGCAGACTTTTATGTTACAGTTTTTGGCATGCTGAGAAAGCCTTATTATGCTTTTCTTTGAATAAAAGCCTTTTTCCTTTATAACAACGGTTTAAGCACTTAATCCCTGTTGAGCTATGGCCCCCAAACGTTACAGTAGCTGCTGGCTTTTAATAAACACTCACTTACCTTCTCCATGTTCCAGCAACGCGCCGGCCGGGGCTCCGCTCCTCTCCCCCCCTCCCCGGCCGGCGTATTCATTCTAACTGTGGGCACCCAGCCGTGACAGCCTTCGGCTTCACGGCCAGTCACCCACTGCGCATGCGTGAGCGGCACTGCGCATGTGCGCGCGCGCGGCGTGGCCCGCCGCTGATTGGACAGGCGATCGTCTAGGACCTGTCAGTGTCCTAGGCGGTCACCTACAGGGAGGGGCTGCTGTAGGTGATTAAGCTTAATCGCCTAACCAGCCCCTCGGCGGAAGGAGGAAGTGGGACAGGAAGTCCCACTCCTCCTGAAGCCCTTACTTCCCCCTAAAAAAAATTACATGCCAAATGTGGCATGTAAGGGGGTGTGGAGTGGATTAAGCGGAAGTTCCATTTTTGAGTGAAACTCCGCTTTAAAGAGGAGCTCCAGTCTTCTATGTAAAAATTTAAAGTCAGCAACTACAAAAACTGTGGCAGCTGACTTTTAATAAACACACACTCATCTGTCTCACGTTCCAGCGCTGAGCTTGGCCCAACCATTTTCATCCTGGGTGTTTCTCTCCCAGGCGTCGGCATCTTTACTTTTGGCACCCAGCTGTGACAGTTTGCGGCTTTACAGCTGGCTGCCCACTGTGCATGCCTGAGCCGCACACTGTAAATGGTCCGGCAGTCTTCTGGGAATTGTCATGTGTTCCAGAAGACTGCAGAAGGGAGGAGGGGGAGGAAAACTTCCGCTTCAGTTCGCCTAGGTGTTTGGAGCGGATAGCTGTCAAAATTGGAGCAGGGGAGGAGGCCTTAAAGGGTCACTAAAGGAAAAAATGTTTTTGCTGAAATTACTGTTTACAGGGTATAGAGACATAGGGCCAGATTCAGGTAGAGTTACTCTGGAGTATCAGTGATACTCCAGCCTAACTCTCACTTTGAGCCGGCGTTTCTGTTTTCAGTAAGCAGAAAACAAGAAACGCTGGGTTGGAGTTCCTATACGAGCAGCGTAATTGTATTACGCCGTCGTATCGAAACTGCAATTTTAAAAATGGCGCTGGGGCGTTCCCGCTGATTAACGCCGAGAATATGTTAATCAGCGAGAATCGGCAATTCACGATCGTATTCGGGCCCGACGCAGTGACTTTCCGACGTTTCCGTAAGAGATACGCGACGTAAAGATAAAGCAGCCCCCTAGTGGAGTATCCTATGTTAAGTATGGCCGTCGTCATCGCGTTGAAAAAAAGAATTCGAGTCGTTTGCGTAAAACGTCTGTGAATGGGGATTGACGTCATTGACGTTCCCTGAAAGAATTTGGAGCATGCGCACTGACAGTCGACGCATGCGCAGTACGTTCGCTGCGGGATCGCGCCTAGTTATAATAATACACGCCCCCTACCCGCCCAATTTTGAATTCCGCCAGCTCATTTTCGCTACGCCGCCGCAACTTTAGGAGCAAGTGCTATGTGAATAACAGTACTTGCTCCTAAAGTTTCGGCGGAGTAACGTAAATGAGAAACGTTACTCCAACATAAAGATTCGCCCATCTACCTGAATCTGGCCCATAATAGCTAACTGATTCCTTTTTAAAACTGATTAAAAATAGATAAAAATCAATCATAAGATGTGCCTGCAGTTTAGTTTCACTTTTAAACTGGTTTCATGTTTCTGTGAAGTAAAGAGACACACAGAACAAAAACAAACAAATACAGGGCTTTTTAAAGGTGTTTTGTTTTTAAAATGAATCTGATGAGGTTCTGAGGAGTTTTAGACACACAGTAATGACAGCTTGGACCACAGTGAAAAGCTGCCATGAGATTTTTCATAAGGAGCCAGACAAGCAGGAAGTGTGGATATCAGAGCAGAATTACAGCAACTTCAAAGCAAAAATGAACAATGAGGACATGAAACCAGGACTGCAGTAAGGTAAAGGAAGCTATTTAGCTAAAAAAAAAAAATCCTTTAGTGATCCTTTAAGGAAAGAGAGTAACTTCACTTTTGTTGAAAAAAAATCCCCTCTGGGTGATACAATGTACATTACTAGGATTTAAACAAACTTTATTATATATTCCTACCTGTTTCTGCTGTGAAGAAATAGCTATTAGATGATGTTTTGTGCAAAATGAATTTTTCATTCATTCATTACAAGCAGCTGACACACTTTTCGTGCTTTAAAGGGGTGTTCCAGCCAAAAAATGTGTTTATTAAAAGTCAGCAGCTACAAAAAGTGTAGCTGCTGGCTTTTAATAAACACTCACTTACCTGCTCCTGCGTTCCAGCGACGCGCCGACCGGGGCTCCGCTCCTCTGCCCCCCTCCCCGGCCGGCGTCTCCATCCTGACTGTGGGCACCCAGCCGTGACAGCCTTCGGCTTCACGGCCGGGCACCCACTGCGCATGCGCGAGCCGTACTGCGCATGCGTGCGCGGCGCGGCTCGCCGCTGATTGGAGAGGCGATCGCATGGGACCTGTCAGTGTCCCATGTAATCGCCTACAGGGAGGGGGCTGGTGTAGGCGATTAAGCTTAATCGCCTAACCAGCCCCTCAGCGGAAGCAGGAAGTGGGACAGGAAGTCCCACTCCTACTGAAGCCCCCACTCCCCCCCAAAAAAAATTACATGCCAAATGTGGCATGTATGGGGGTGAGGAGTGGATTGAGAAGGGGTCATTTTTTTGGGTGGAACACCCCTTTAATGATAAAAGTTGCAGTGTCAGCATCCTTTTAGAATTAATCCTTATGGAGTATTTCACCAAAAATAAAATTTGTGTTGCCTAGGATGCCTAAAAACTGACATATCTTATTACAGAGTTCTTCACACAAGCATAACATTTAATTTCTTGGGGCTTGAAAAGGAAAGGCAATTTTTGATAACATTACATTACAAAATAGCTTCTGTAGCAACCGTAAGTGCTATATATTTGTTTTTATTTGCTATATTTTTTCCATGAAAGCAGAGTTGCCCTTAACATGAACCTAAGCTATGGCCATTTAGGACAAAACAATTTACATTCACTTTAGATTAGCCTTTCCCATCAGCTTATACCTACATTTTTTTTACAATCCCCTTCGTCTTTCTTCTGTCACCACAGTTGTAAGCTACACAAAGCTGTAGATTAGCGGTGACTAAGTGCATGTAGGCAGTTAGTGGTTAATGTTGCCCCAGCTGGAAAGGCTGGAGTTAATTGTGTTTCCTAATTTTTTCTTGGTGGGTTTTCTTGGGTTCGTCCCCCCTGGTCCTGTGTTCTATAAAAAGGATGGAGGCCCAGACCCTCGTGTTCAGCCCAGCTCAGTTCTAGTGGCGACTTACTAGTGGGCCTTTACCTCTTGCCCTTGCCAGGGTCTGCATTTCCAGTGTCATGCCAAGGTTGAAGTTTGATACCATTCATGGACTCAGCCAGTTATGGACTTTTTTCTAAGCAGGTATGCCTAGGCAACCACAAACCTAAGTTAGGGACTAGCGATGTTAGGGAAAAGACTACACTGTTGTCATCATGATAATTTATTCAAGTAAAGCGTCACAAACTTTGCCTTTGCCTGGTCGGAAGTTACTCAAGGGGTGTAATGCAAAAAGCCGGTACTTGTAATTACAGCTCAGGTCACTAAACACATCAGGGTATGAAGATAATGTTACAGTGTGAAGATGCAGTGTTTACCATGGGTAACAAAGGGCTTTCTAGCAGTCTGTTTCAAGGGTGTACATGTGGCAGATGAGATAGCCTCCTTCAGCAGCATTATCTCCCCCATAGCAAGGGGAGCAGATCTGCACTGCCTGTGTACAGGTACAGAAGAGAAAGAGTTGCATGAAGTGCACGCATGGAGTCAGCATTAAGTGCACGGCGGGACTCCATGCTGTTACTGAGAGTGAGGAAGTTGTTATACACTGGCTAGTTGGAGAAGGCAAGGGCTCTGTGTGACAGTGGTGATGTATAGTAACATCAGAAGAGTTTATTAGAGATTAGTCGGCTGTTCCAGTAAAGGTACCACCCTGTGTAAAGCAAGTGACCTTGTACAAAGTGTCTAGCATAGCCAAGAAGAACTCACCCCGGGTAAGTCTTTCATGTGACCCTTGCTTGGTGCCCAATGAGGAGGGAAACATGGAGGAGGTGATAGCCAGCCACCCCACCTACCTATAAATGCTGACTGACCCAACACAGTCACATGCTGCTCCTTACCCAGAACTACCAGGTCTTTCCCTTGGTTTCTGGCTGTTTTGGCTGTGTTTAGTGGAGCTGTATTTTTGCCGCTAGATACATTTAGTTGTGCTTACTCAATTGTGCTCACTTTAGTTGTGCTCCCTCACTCAGCAGCATGTGATAATTAGGTCTGCTCAGTTTTTCAGCTGCTGAGGAGGGGGGGGGGGGTTTGAGGTTGTAGAGTGCTAGGGGGGATGGGAGCTGAAGAGCACAGGGGGGGATAAATAGCACAGGGGGAGAGCTAAAGAGCACCGGGGAAGCTGAAGCGCACTGGGGGAGGGGGAGGCTGGAGCACACTGGGGGAGGCTGGAGAGCACTGGGGGAGGCTGGAGAGCACTGGCGGAGGGGAAGACTGGAGAGCAAGCACTTGGGGAGGGGGGAGACTGGAGAGTACTGGGGGAGGGGGGAGACTGGAGAGTACTGGGGGAGGGGGGAGACTGGAGAGTACTGGGGGAGAGGGAGGCTGGAGAGCACTGGGGGAGGGGGAGGCTGGAAAGCACTAGGGGAGGGGAAGGCTGGACAGCACTGGGGGAGGGGGAGGCTGGAGAGCACTGGGGGAGGGGGCTGGAGAGCACTGGGGGGGGCAGCCAAAGACGTTGGATAAGATGAGGTGCGGGGCAGCTGCATATAGAGGAATACATTTTTCTATATTCCTTCTGCATCCTTTGAATGCCTGCTTCTCCTCCTCTCCCTTCTGCAGGAGGAATATGGAAACATCTATTCCTCTATATGCAGCTGCCCTGCCGCTCATCCTATCCAGGCACACAGGGAGGATGCAAGGGCACTCACTTTCTTTCTGGTCCAGCAGGCGGCATCAGGCAATGGGACCCATTGCAGCTCCTTCCCCTTCACAGTCATGGGGCAGCTGGGTAGTTTCTGCCCCCCCCCCCAGCCCTGAATGCTGAAACGAACAGGCAGCCGGCCCCAGGGGAAGCGACCCAAAACTGCCTGCTGACATCCCTAAGCAGAGCCGGCCTGAAACCCCTGAAAATGTGTGGCACCCAGGACAAAAATGTGTGCCCAACCTCTCGTTGGTATGCCACTGAAGTCAGTATAAATACTCCAGGACACAGAGTTGATGGGTCTTTTCCTTTAGAAGGGGAACACAGTCTGGAGGGCTTGCTGCCCTCCAAGGCAGTGCTGCCATGTGCTTGCTATTCATGAGGCCTCGGGTGGGTGATCCGAGGGCATGAATGCTGACACTACAGAGAGCTGACAGAGGGGCTGTAATCTAAAGATCTAGTCTGATATCACAGGGTCGAAAGGTGTCACATGGATGTTGGAAGGAGGCAACCAACTTTCCCTGGACATTTGTGAGTACAGACTGCTGTGAGAGATCTTAGAGACCTTTGGGCTGCTGCCATCCCTCTGGTGTTAGAGAGCCAGCTGTAAGTTTGCTTAAAGGGGACACCAGCTAGTGTCTTGAAGAGCTCAGTCTATCTAGTTCTTTGTGAAGAGACTCTGCTCTTGTTGCTCTAAAGAAAAAACGTTTACCTGCTTCTACTACTAAGCCAAGTCCATAGTTTGCTTGTGCAAGGACTTCTGCCTCAGGTTTACAGAAAATATTTTACTGTTCTCAACCTGTACATAGTTCTCTTTTGCGAGTATCCCAGTCAATTCCTTCAACACTATCCCAGTTACTCCACAAATAAAAACAACAAAAAGAACACCCCTAGACTGGCTATTGGGGCAAAGAGTGACTGTGAACATGTGCCTGGATGCAGGGAAATCAGGGGTAGCACTTCACATATTTGTTTTTGGCTTTTTTCTACGGGATCAGTTTTGCCTGAAGATTGGCTTTATACAGTATGTGTAAAATGCTAACTAAAAGATTTTAAGTTTTCCAACAGTATTTGGTCTGCCATCAATATTAAAGCTGGACATTTTCCAGTGATGTGAAAACAAAAACAAAAAAGAGTAAGCTTTAGAAAGTGGAAAATAAAAATAATGCTTCAGTCATTATGGAGTTTGCAGTTCAAAGTAGATCTATCCGAACAGTAGAAGGAAGTAAAGAAGCAAGTAAGGAAAGGATTCCCTTGGTACTAAGGAAATCAATAAACATGCCGTAGGAACAAGTAAAAAGTTCAGTGGCAGCAGGACGTGGCACAAAGCAAAGGGAATGTATGGAACTACAAACGGCAATATAAATCCCTAGCAAATTCATGTTAACGGTAAACAATTGTCATCTAGCATCCTAGAGCAATGTTATCTCTATGGAAACACTTCATTGTCACATACATTTATATATATATATATATATATATATATATATATATATATATATATATATATATATATATATATAATAATATGTAACTGTGTACCAGTGCAGACAATATGAAATGTTTGTCTGTAAAATTATTATTTCCATTAGACACAATAGATACTCAACAGCATGTCGACATATAAAAAAACAATATAATTTGTGTTTAAAAATATGCAGAACAAGGAATTTTCCTTTTTTACACAAACTGAACACATAAAAGATTTATTTTTCGCACTGCTGCCCATCCAGTCAGCTCTTTAATAAACACCATCAAAGCAGTTATAAGCTATGCTCTCTTACTAGACAAATATTGTAAAGTTGATATTTTCATAAGAAATATTTATATCTCTATCCATATCTATTCATAGGATATACTGTATACAAATAGCAGATTGTAATTCAAAGTATGGCTGGTTAAAATGTGGCGGCCCATCCATATGGGGCGCCAGGGCGCCCCCCCAATCCATACACCTGGCCCCTAATCTACATGTATGGATTCCAATGGGCTTTTTTTTTTTTTTTAGAAGCACATGATTAGGGCCTGAGGCTGTAATTAACTTCAATTAGGGAAGCGCTGCCTGCGACCTAGATGAGGTAAGTGCGGGGCTGGTGACCGACCGAGGTATAGCACCAGCCTCCACTGTTAATATGCATTTATGACTAAAGAGATTTATCGTCCAATAGGAGAAAGCGCTGCTCGTGACCTAGATGGGTTAAGTGCGAGACTGCTGGTTGCTTCAGAAACAAAAGACTTTTCAAAACCTCTTTTTGTGGCCACCATGGTAAGTAGTTTCCAGACAGCAATTTTTACCCTTGCTCCTGTAATTGCCTCATTAATCTCCTAAAATCGGCACAGAGCTCGAAAGCAAATTATGGGCAACATTCTGCATTGAATATGGCATTGTCCCTATGTTTACTGCACTGAAATTGTCACCTTTGGCTTTTAAGTAACTTGTCAAAAAGATATGTCAGAGCTGCAATATTTTTAGTACAGTGGTAGAATTTTCTCTAGTTTCTGCTTTGTACCTTTCCTTTTATATTATATATATATATATATATATATATATATATATATATATATATATATATATATATATATATAATATATATATATATATATATATATATATATATATATATATATAATCTCCTTAAAGGGCCAGATTCAGGTAGAGCAGAGCATCTTTGCTCTGGAGTAACGCATCTCATTTGCGTTACGCTGCTGAAATTTTAGGAGCAAGTGCTGTTATTCAGGAAGCACTTGCTCCTAAAGTTGCGGCAGCGCATCGCAAATGAGCCGGCGGAATTCAAATTGGGCGGGTACGGGGCGTGTAGTATTCTAACTAAGCGTGATCCCGCCGCCAACATACTGCGCATGCGTCGAGTGTCCAAACATCCCCGTGCGCATGCTCCAAATTCTGTGAATGAACGTCAATGACGTCACATTCCCATTCATGAACTTTTTACGCAAGCGACGTGATTTTTTTTTTTCCCGACGCGATGACGACGCCTATACCTAACATAGGATACTCCAACCCCATGTAGGTATATCTATGCGCCGCGTATCCCGTCCGGAAACGTCGTACCGTCATTGCGTCGCGCCGGAATTCGATCGTGAATTGCCGATTTCCGCTCATTAACATATTTTTTGAGCGTAAATCGGCGGGAACGCCCCCGGCGCCATTTTTAAGTTGAAGTAACGATGCGATGGCGAAACTCAGTTACGCTGCTCGCATCGGAGCTTCAACCCGGCGTTTCTTGTTTTCTGGTTACAGAAAACAGAAACGCCGGCTCAAAGTCACAGTTAGGCTGGCGGATCACTGGATCCGCCAGCCTAACTGTTCCTGAATCTGGCCCAATGTATTTAAAGGAGCCTGAAGGTGATTGTTTTTCTGAACAAAGGTTTTATTCCAAACACATACAATAATTGTACCTCATTATAGTCATAAAACAAATAGCATGTAATTGCTGTAATCATGTTTTATTTCAAAAGAAAAAGTAACCATTTATTTATATTTAAAGATATATAGTACGTGGCTACAGCACTTATTGTTAAAGTAGCATTAACATTTTTAATTTTGCAATAAACAATAAGAATCTTCAACCTTTAAGATTTACTGTAATCACTGCTATAAAATAAATATTGGATAAGTGATCTTCAAAAACTGCTGGCTGAGAGAGAGACAAGTAAACACTATGGCCCAGATTCACAGAGCGATTACGCCTGTCTAACTGGTGTTAGACAGGAGTAATTTCAAATTTCGCGCGCCGTATCACTAGTTTGAATCCTCAAACCATGATACGGCGGCTTCGGGCTTCGATCCGAGAGGCTTACGTCTTCGTAAGCCTTCGGATCTACGCTGCGATATTTTTGCGGCCGCAGGGAGGAGTCCGCGTCATTTTCAGCGTCGGGATATGCAAATGACTTTTTACGGCGATCCACGAAGATACGAGTGATCTTCGCAATCGCTTACGTCATTTTTTTGCTACGTACTGTTAGACCAGCTATTTGCTGGTCTAACGGTGCGTAGCCAATGTTAAGTATGGCCGTCGTTCCCGCGTTGAATTTAATTTTTTTTTTTTTTTTTTTACGTAACTCGTTCGGGAATAGGAATGTCCGTAAACGACGCTACTCAAACAACGAAGGACGTAACGACGTGATTTCGCGCAATGCACGGCAGGAAATTTCTGAACGGAGCATGCGCAGTTCGATCGCCGCGGGAACGCGCCTATTTTAAATGCTTCACGCCCCCTACTCGCGTAGATGGCTTGCGCCGGGAGAAATACACTACGCCGCCGTAGTTTACTGGACAAAATCTACCGGGATTCCACGTAGAGCCAGGTGAAATACGGCGGCGTAGAGTATTTCTGATACTCTACGCGAATCTATTTGTATGTGAATCTGGGCCTATGGATATATGTGTTTTGCTCAGATCCCATGACTGAGGTTTACAACCTCTTTAAGTACTCCACAGTGTCTGCGAATAAAAAGATCAACGAGGGCATGTTTTAAAGTGTATTTAACATGTGTACAGAATATGTAAATATTTGAAAGTCCATGGCCTGCCCACAGTTCTGCCTTAAAGGGTTTTTTTTTTAGCTAAATAGCTTTCTTTACCCTAATGCAGTCCTGGTTTCATGTCCTCATTGTTCATTTTTGCTGTAATCCTTCTCTGTTCTGCACACTTCCTGGCTGTCTGTTTCCTTTTGAAAAAAGTACTGGGAGCTTCTCTCTGTGGTCTCTAATCAAGAAGGTGTGATTACTGTGGGGCTGATTTACTAATGAATGTGCGCTGCGCCGGTACATGCCTTAATTAGTGCGCTGGATGAATCCCTAATTAGGCGCATGAACCGGCGGCAGCAGCAGCGCGATGTGATTGATAACTAAAGCCGCCGCCGAACTCCCTGTATAAGTCTATGGGGGAAAATCTTAATAGTGAATTTTAAAGGCTAATCTGCAAGTTTTGTCCTAAAAAGTGTTTGGGGACCTCAGTCCTGCCCCAGGGGACATGTACCAATGCTTTTTTTATTTTTTAAAACGGCCGTTTTTTTCGGGAGCAGTGATTTTAATAATGCTAAAAGTGCAATAATAAAAGTGTAATTTTCCTTTAAATTTCGTACCATGGGGGGCTCTAATGTCAGCATGTGAAAAAGCGCATGTTTCCCGTGGTTAGAACTGTCTCTGCACAAAATGTCATTTTTCAAAGGAAAAAAGCCATTTAAAACTGACTCGCGGCTATAATAAATTGTCGGCTCCCGGCAATTGCAGGAGAATTCATTCATTAAAAAAAGGGAAAAAAAAGCGTGGGGGTCCCCCCAAATTCAATAACCAGACCCTTTAGGTCTGGTGTGGATATTAAGGGGAACCCCGCCGTCAATTTTTTAAAAAAAATGACGTGGGGTTCCCCCCAAATATCCATAACCAGACCCTTCGGGTCTGGTGTGGAATTTAAGGGGAACTCCACTCCAAATTAAAAAAAAAATGGCGTGGAGTCCCCCCTAACATCCACACCAGACCCCTTATCCGAGCACGTTGACCTGGCCGGCCGCAGAAAAGAGGGGGGGACAGAGCGCGGCCCCCCCCCTCTCCTGAACCGCACCAGGCCACATGCCCTCAACATTGGGAGGGTGTTTTGGGGTGCCCCCCAAAACACCTTGTCCCCATGTTGATGAGGACAAGGGTCTCTTCCCCACAACCCTTGCCCGGTGGTTGTGGGGGTCTGCGGGCAGGAGGCTTATCGAAATCTGGAAGACCCCTTTAACAAAGGGGCCCCCCAGATCCCGGCCCCCCCCCTGTGTGAAATGGTAATGGGGTACCTTGTACCTCTACCATTTCACGAGAAAAAAAATGTAAAGGGTTAAAAAAGACAAGAGCCGGTTTTTGACAAGTCCTTTATTATCTTCTTTCTTCTTTCCTTCGGGTTTCTTCTTCCTCCTCCTTCTTCTTCCTCTGCTTCTGTCTTGGGTCTTCTATTCCCGCATCTTGCCCGGCGTGTTCTTCCATCTTCTGTTCCTCCCGCTGTCCTTCTCGTCCGCATCTTCTTCTCCTTCTTCTTCTTCGCCGGAGGCGCCGCTTCCAATTGAAATCCCCGCTGTCTGCCGGACCACGCCCCCCCCTCTGACGCCACGGGCAAGCTCTTAGGAGTGTGCTGCAAGTGCGTCCGAGGGGGGCGTGGTCACATGTCAGAGGGCGGCCAATTCAATTTGAAGCTCGTGCGCGGCTTTTTCTTTGCCAGAGTCGCCGCTTCCAATTGAATTGCCCGCTTTCTGGAACATGTGACCACGCCCCCCTCTGACGCACTGGCACCACACGGGGACTTTCCTAAGAGCTCGCCCGTGGCGTCAGAGGGGGGGCGTGGTCCGGCAGACAGCGGGGATTTCGATTGGAAGCGGCCGCTCCGGCGAAGAAGAACAGGAAGGAGAAGATGCGGACGAGAAGGACAGCGGAAGAAGATGGAAGAACACGCCAGTCAAGATGCGGGAATAGAAGACCCAAGACAGAAGCAGAGGAAGAAGAAGGAGGAGGAAGAAGAAACCCGAAGGAAAGAAGAAAGAAGATAATAAAGGACTTGTCAAAAACCGGCTCTTGTCGTTTTTAACCCTTTACATTTTTTTTCTCGTGAAATGGTAGAGGTACAAGGTACCCCATTACCATTTCACACAGGGGGGGGGCCGGGATCTGGGGGGCCCCTTTGTTAAAAGGGGTCTTCCAGATTTCGATAAGCCTTCCGCCCGCAGACCCCCACAACCACCGGGCAAGGGTTGTGGGGAAGAGACCCTTGTCCTCATCAACATGGGGACAAGGTGTTTTGGGGGGCACCCCAAAACACCCTCCCAATGTTGAGGGCATGTGGCCTGGTGCGGTTCAGGAGAGGGGGGGGCCGCGCTCTGTCCCCCCCTCTTTTCTGCGGCCGGCCAGGTCAACGTGCTCGGATAAGGGGTCTGGTGTGGATTTTAGGGGGGACTCCACGCCATTTTTTTTTTAATTTGGGGTGGAGTTCCCCTTAAATTCCACACCAGACCCGAAGGGTCTGGTTATGGATATTTGGGGGGACCCCCACGTCATTTTTTTAAAAAATTGATGGCGGGGTTCCCACTTAATATCCATATCAGACCTGAAGGGTCTGGTTATTGAATTTGGGGGGACCCCCACGTCATTTGAATAATTATTTTAAAATTCGTACCATGGGGGGGGGGGGGAATGTCAGCAGGTGAATAAAGCGCACTTTTCCTGTGGTTAGAAATATGTCTTTGCACAAAATGACATTCTGAAAAAAAAAAAAAAAAAAAAAAAAAAAAGCCATTTAAAACTGACTCGCGGCAATAATGAATTGTCGGCTCCTGGAAATTGCAGGAGAATTCATTCATAAAAAAACGAAAACAAAAAGCGTGGGGGTCCCCCCAAATTCAATAACCAGACCCTTTAGGTCTGATATGGATATTAAGGGGAACCCCGCCGTCAATTTTTTAAAAAAAATGACGTGGGGTTCCCCCCAAATATCCATAACCAGACCCTTCAGGTCTGGTGTGGAATTTAAGGGGAACTCCACTCCAAATTTAAAAAAAAATGGCGTGGAGTCCCCCCTAAAATCCACACCAGACCCCTTATCCGAGCACGTTGACCTGGCCGGCCGCAGAAAAGAGGGGGGGACAGAGCGCGGCCCCCCCCCTCTCCTGAACCGCACCAGGCCACATGCCCTCAACATTGGGAGGGTGTTTTGGGGTGCCCCCCAAAACACCTTGTCCCCATGTTGATGAGGACAAGGGTCTCTTCCCCACAACCCTTGCCCGGTGGTTGTGGGGGTCTGCGGGCAGGAGGCTTATCGAAATCTGGAAGACCCCTTTAACAAAGGGGCCCCCCAGATCCCGGCCCCCCCCCTGTGTGAAATGGTAATGGGGTACCTTGTACCTCTACCATTTCACGAGAAAAAAAAAGTGTCAGTGTAAAAAAAGACAAGAGCCGGTTTTTGACAAGTCCTTTATTATCTTCTTTCTTCTTTCCTTCGGGTTTCTTCCTCCTCCTCTTCTTCTTCCTCTGCTTCTGTCTTGGGTCTTCTATTCCCGCATCTTGCCCGGCGTGTTCTTCCATCTTCTTCCGCTGTCCTTCTCGTCCGCATCTTCTCCTTCTTCTTCTTCTTCGCCGGAGCGGCCGCTTCCAATTCGAAATCCCCGCTGTCTGCCGGACCACGCCCCCCCTCTGACGCCACGGGCAAGCTCTTAGGAAAGTCCCCGTGTGGTGCCAGTGCGTCAGAGGGGGGCGTGGTCACATGTTCCAGAAAGCGGGCAATTCAATTGGAAGCGGCGACTCTGGCAAAGAAAAAGCCGCGCACGAGCTTCAAATTGAATTGCCCGCCCTCTGACATGTGACCACGCCCCCCTCTGACGCACTGGCAGCACACTCCTAAGAGCTTGCCCGTGGCGTCAGAGGGGGGGGGGCGTGGTCCGGCAGACAGCGGGGATTTCAATTGGAAGCGGCCGCTCCGGCGAAGAAGAACAAGAAGGAGAAGAAGATGCGGACGAGAAGAACAGCGGAAGAAGATGGAAGAACACGCCGGGCAAGATGCGGGAATAGAAGACCCAAGACAGAAGCAGAGGAAGAAGAAGGAGGAGGAAGAAGAAACCCGAAGAAAAGAAGAAAGAAGATAATAAAGGACTTGTCAAAAACCGGCTCTTGTCTTTTTTAACCCTTTACATTTTTTTTCTCGTGAAATGGTAGAGGTACAAGGTACCCCATTACCATTTCACACAGGGGGGGGGCCGGGATCTGGGGGGCCCCTTTGTTAAAGGGGTCTTCCAGATTTCGATAAGCCTCCTGCCCGCAGACCCCCACAACCACCGGGCAAGGGTTGTGGGGAAGAGACCCTTGTCCTCATCAACATGGGGACAAGGTGTTTTGGGGGGCACCCCAAAACACCCTCCCAATGTTGAGGGCATGTGGCCTGGTGCGGTTCAGGAGAGGGGGGGGGCCGCGCTCTGTCCCCCCCTCTTTTCTGCGGCCGGCCAGGTCAACGTGCTCGGATAAGGGGTCTGGTGTGGATTTTAGGGGGGACTCCACGCCATTTTTTTTTTAAATTTGGAGTGGAGTTCCCCTTAAATTCCACACCAGACCTGAAGGGTCTGGTTATGGATATTTGGGGGGAACCCCACGTCATTTTTTTTAAAAATTGATGGCGGGGTTCCCCTTAATATCCATACCAGACCTAAAGGGTCTGGTTATTGAATTTGGGGGGACCCCCACGCTTTTTTTTTGGTGTTTTTAATGAATGAATTCTCCTGCAAATTCCAAGAGCTGACAATTCATTATAGCCGCGAGTCAGTTTTAAATGGCTTTTTTCCTTCAGAATGTCATTTTTCACATGCTGACATTACACCCAGGGCCGCCATCAGGGGGGTACAGGCAGTACACCTGCAGGGCCGCCATTAGGGGGGTACAGGCATTACACCGCCCGGGGGTCCCCAGGGGCCCCCAGGGGCCCGGATGGGAACCACCCTAAAACAAAAAAAACATTTTTTTTTTTTTTTTTTTGTTTAAGGGCTCCGAAGGTCCCCAGGGGCCCGGAGGCCACTAAGGGCCCCAGATGGCAAGCCCTTTTTTTAAAATAAAATATATATATTTAAAAAAATATATATATTTTTTTAATCTATTTTTTTTTTTAAGGAAAGGGCCCAGAGGTCCCCAGGGCCCTGGAAGGCTACCCCCTTGTTTTTTTTCTTTTTTTCGATAAATGTTATATTTAAAAAATATATATATATGTATTTTCTCTCTTTTGTATTTTTATTTGATAAAGAGCACAGAGGTCCCCAGGGCCCCGGATGGCTACCCCCCTTTTTTATATATATTTTTCTTTATTTCTTATTTCTGTCAAAATTTTTGTAAAGGGCCCCTCCGCTCCTCAATTTGTGGCACCACCCCCCCCCCCGCTTCTCAATTTCATGCGGCAGCACCCCCCCCCGGTTCTCTGCTCCAGGGGGCCCATGCCTGAAGCTGTGTAAGGGGCCCCAAAATTCATGATGGCGGCCCTGTACACCTGTAAGGGGCCCGGGGGTCCGGAGGTGCCCAGATGCCTGGAGGCCCCCCAGCGCCCCAGATGGTAACCCCCCTCTTTTTTTTTTTGTATATATATTTGTTAGTTGGTTTTTGTAGGATTTTTTATTAAAGGGCCAATTTTTGGAATTTAATATTTTTTAGCAGTCTGGAGGTCCCCAGGGCCCCGGGTGGCAACCCCCCAAATTTTTTGTTATTAAAGGGCCAATGTTTTGGTTTAGGGGTCTGGAGGTCCCCAGTGGCCTGGTCCCCAGTGGCCCGGAGATCCCCAGGGCTCCAGATGACAACCCCCCACCTTTACAAAAAA
Organism: Rana kukunoris; assembly: GCA_029574335.1. Classification (NCBI taxonomy): domain Eukaryota; kingdom Metazoa; phylum Chordata; class Amphibia; order Anura; family Ranidae; genus Rana; species Rana kukunoris. The sequence goes on from CM056050.1 coordinate 338,403,433, forward strand.
ATCAAAAAAAAAACATATGATATATTTTTTGGTTATTTTTTAAACATATATATATAATATAATTTTGAAAGCTCCCAGAGGGCCCCTTTTTGCTTCTAAAAATGTTATAAACATTTTCCCCAGGTTTGTTACTTTTTACTTTAATTTCTTTTTTAAAGTGTATTTTGTGCGTGAAGTCGAGAGAGAGGAGCTGGACTTGCAATCGCCATCCTTCTCCATGCCCCCGGTGGCAATGGTGGGTGTGAGGGGGGCCTCACCCCACCTGCTACACTTGGGAGCCCAATGGGACAGAGGGACTCCCCCTATGAAGGAGTGTAGCCCACCCAGCCAGCCCTGTAGGTCCTTCACCTCCCTTTATTTTAGGAGACCTCATGGCCAAAGTGTGTGCAAGTGTGGTGTTTTTTTTGTGGGGGGGGGGGGGGTGGTTATACTAAGCACAGGCGTACCTTGCATAGCACACCCATCGGGAGCCGGGCTGACACCACCAAACTCAATTCATATGTAGCCGAGACCGGGATCCGAACCCTTGGCTGCAGAGGTGAACGGCTTGTCAGCGCAGTGCCATTCACGTTGAGCCACCACAGCTCCCACCCAATGTTATTTTTTTTTTAGATTTTTGGTAGTTATTTTTTATTAAAGGGCCCAGAGCTCCCAAGGCAACCCCCTTTTTTATTATTTTATATATGTAGATATTGTAATTTATTTTTCATTAAAGAGCCCAGAAGTTTATTTTTATTAAAGGGCCCAGTGGTCCCCAGGGCCCCCGGATGGCTACCACCCTTTTTAATATATATTTTTCTATATGTATTTTTTAGTAAAGGAACCCCCCGCTTATCAAATTGCGGCAGCCCCCCCCCCTTCTTAATATCAGGCGGCACCCCCCCCCCCTATTCTCTGCTCCAGGGGGCCCATGCCTGAAGCTGTGTAAGGGGCCCCATAATTCCTGATGGCGCCCCTAATTGCCTCCCCCCCCCCATGGTACGAAATTTCAAGGAATTTTTCACTTTTATTGGTGCACTTTAACCACTTCCATACCGCGCCTATTCTGGCACTTCTCTCCTTCATGTAACAATTATATTTTCTTCCTTGAAACTTACTCAGGACCCCCAAACATTATATATATTTTATTAACAAACACCCTAGGGAATAAAGTGGCGGCCATTTTTTCGGACACATTTCCAACAGTATTTGTGCCAAAAATTTTCTAACGTTTTTTTTTTTTTTTGGCTTTCCAAAAAAAAACCTGTTTCATGAATGACAAAATAAGAAAGCAGTAAAGCTAGGCCAATTTTTAGGGATAAGGTAAAAGATGATGTTACACCGAGTAAATAGATACCTAACTTGTCACGCTTTCATATTGCGCACACTCATGGAATGGCGCTAAACTTCGTTATTAAAAATCTCCATAGGCAACGCTTGACTTTTTTTCTCAGGTTACCACTTTTGAGTTACAGAGGAGGTCTAGTGCTAACATTATTGCTCTCGCTCTAACGCACGCTATGATACCTCACATGTGGGGTTTGAAGGATGTTTACATATGTGGGTGGGACTTGCATGCGTGTTCGCTTCTGAGTGCGAGCTACTAGGGACAGGAGCATTTAAATTCCTTTGTTATTTTATTTTTTTACTTAATATTTTATTTTTTGCACTTGTTTGTCCCTTTGTTTGTATTATTTTTCACTTTTCTTCCTATTACAAGGAATGTAAACATCCCTTGTAATAGGACTAGTGTGTGACAGGTCCTCTTTATAGAGAAAGGCGGGGTCAATTAGACCCCACATCTGTCCTCCAGGCTGGAAAGCATGGAATTGGTAAAAAAAAAAAACATCTCATGCTTTCAGCTGCAATCATGTTCGTTCAGCACAGTAGCGTAGTGTGTAGCATGTTCACCTAGCAGCAAAAGGGTTGCTGGTTCGAATCCCACCCGTGACACTATCTGCCTGGAGTTTGCATGTTCTCCCTGTGCGGGTTTCCTCCCACAATCTAAAAACATGCTGTAAATTGGATCCTGTCTAAATAAGCCCTAATGTGCAGTAGGAGATTTAGGTTTTGTGCTGCCCTAGGCCTGACCAAATTTTGGCACCCCCCTAATAGAAAAATGACCCACCCTTCCTGTCAAGGCCACACCCTGTTTTTTTATGACCCACCCAGGAATTTTCAGGGGACACACACAAGTTCTGTGGGGGGGGACTTGGGGGGGCCCTTAATTTGCCTACTTTTTCGATCACTTCCTGTTTGGCTATGGGGCAGGAAGTGAAGGCCAATCTCCCCAAACGGACAGGGATAATACAAAATAAACTGACAGAGCTTCTAACCCCCCCCCCCCCCCACCAACTCTATCCAAAATGAAAGAAATCCAAAAAATAAAAGTGATGATTATTGTTCCAGTTTAACCCCAAATTTCAGATCATTTTATTGAGAGGCTTAAGAAAATATAACCATGCCAATAGGCCACGATCCAGCGTTGCTAATATGTATGAATGTGTGTTAGGGACCCCCACAAACACCACCCAATGTTAAATCAACTATTTTCATGTTTGTTTTGGGGATGCCTGCACCCCTGATAGGGTAAAGACACCTCACAAATGTTGTCACTTTCTACTTAATTCATTCACTTCCTGCCACACAGCCAAACAGGAAGTGAGGGAAACACCTGAGTAATGTTTTGTTGGGGACACACAGATCAATATAAATAGTTTCCCATTTTGGAAATGGCATTTTGCTGTGTACACCCCAAATTAGTAGGAATCTTGGACTTTGGGGTCCATTTACTAAAGGCAAATCCACTTTGCACTACAAGTGGACAAGCAAGGAAGAAAACTCAAAACTTGGCGGGATTGGAAGTAAAAACCATCAGTGCTTCCCTTCTGATTTTCATTGCCTACGCTTCTACTGCAGAGCGGCTTTGCCTTTACTAAACCCCAAAGTAACTAATCATTTGGGGTGTACACTGCAGTGCAATTTGCTTAATGGTGACACTAGTTAGATTGACCTGTGTCCCAAAGAAAAGACCATTGGTAGGGTTTTAACCTCACTTCCTGTTCAGCTGTGTGACAGGAAGTGAAGCCAATTTTAGGAAAAGGGACACAAAGCCCAACCTAAAAACACTAGCAGGGGTTCTAACACTCAATTGGCTTCCCTCAAACAACCCACAATTAGAATAGGATTGTCTTGTGCTAGTTTCAAGCACAGCGCTGTAAATCAGCACTTCAAGCCTGTCCAAAAAAAAAACACACCCCCCCCCCCCACCTCCAACAGGCCCTGTTTGCAGCTTTTCCTACATCTTGCACATGTGCTTTAAAAAGTCAGTCTGGACATCAGTTCTAGGAAACATTACTTACCGCTTTGTCCTTCCTTTTCTGGTGACTAAACATTTCATGCATACACACCAGGAAAGAGCTTAGAGACAAATCACACTTGATGGTTTAGGCCCAAACTAGTTCAGCTGCAGCGGTTGAAATCCATAGCAGGAAAAAAATAATCACAAAACAAACTTCAAAATTTGAAAGTAAATTTTATTGGTCCACAAAACAAGGAAAGCAAAACAAAAAATTACAAATAAACACACCAAAAATATATAAAAACACCTAAAAACAAAAAAGACCAACGTTTATTTCACAGTCATTGGAAAATAAATCATGCTTTTGAAATAACAGGATAGACCCACAGGATTAAAACATTAGTCATTAACATCTTGAGAAACATTTAGCAAAATTATGTAGCAGAGAAAACATCAAAAAATACAAAACTTGCTCCAAAACATCTCTGTTTCGCTCCACCATTACTTCCAGCCAGCAAATCTGCCCCCTCTGAGGGGCAGCTGACACGTGCAGTATCCACGCTTTTTATAACATGTGTGCTAATGAACCAATTGGAAACACATGAAGAAATGTCAGCCTCTAGTTTGTGTGCACTTGGAACTGCTTACACCTGTTAAGGATGTCCTTAAATTACTAAGCCAAAAAAAGAGCTTTCTGAGCATGCTCAGAAAGATGCAAGTCATTTTCAGGATGAAACTTCCAACTTCTTTTTCTAACTGTTCGAGCATGCCCAGTTCACTCGAAATGCAGTACCAGAATCAAATCTGCAATGGCGGATGAAAGCATTAGAGGTGTTAAATTTTTTTTTGGTCCCCCTGAAGTGATGCTTTACAAGCTGAACGGGAGGTCTTATAGAATTTTTACGTAACAAACCTAAATAGTAATAATTTAAACGCCCCTGTCCCTAGTAGCTCGCAGTCAGAAGCGAACAAGCAGCATTTTTATTGTTTCCGGTTACCAGTTTAGATTTACAGATGAGGTCTAGTGCTATAAATATTCCTCTTGCTGTTACGCACGCTATGATACCTCACATGTGTGGTTTGAAGAATGTTTCCATATATGGGGGCGGGCCTTAAATGTGTAAGCCCCGCCCACATATTGAACCCCCGTTCAAACCCCACATGTGAGGTATCATAGCGTACGTTAGAGCGAGAGCAATACTTTTAGCACTAGACCTCCTCTGTAAATCTAAACTGGTAACCTGAAACACATAAAAAAGCGTTGCCTATGGGTATTTTCAAGTACTGAAGTTTGGCGCCATTCCATGAGTGTGTGCAATATTAAAGTGTAACATGTTGGGTATCTATTTACTCGGTGTAACATCATCTTTCACATTATGGCCATAAATTGGGCTAACTTTAGTGTATTCTTAATTTGTAACCACTTGAGCCCCAGAGCATATTACTGGTCACTGACGGGGCCATTTTTTGCATTTCAACACTGCGTCATTTTGACTGACAATTGCGTGGTTGTGCGACGTGGCCCCCAAAAAAATTGGGCGTCCTCATCCCCCCCCCCCCCCCCCCTAAAAATTCAATTTTTTTTTTTGTTGGTGGTATTTGATCACCTCTGCGTTTTTTCTTATTTTTGCTTGACCCAAAACTATAGCGACAATTTGGTAACTAAAAAAACATCTTTTTTACGGTTTGCTATAATAAATCTCCCCCAAAATATATTCAAAAAATGTTTGCCCTCAGTTTAGGCCGATAAGTATTCTTGGACATCTTTTTGGTTGCAAAAAATCACAATAAGCGTTTGATTGGTTTGGGCAAAAGTTCTAAGTAGGGGTTGGTCTTATGGGTTTTTTTTTTAATAATTTTTTGTTTTACTAGTAATGGTGGCTATCATTTGTTTTTTCTGTCTAATGCGACATTGTGGCGGACACATTTTTGTGAGATTTGGCATTTTTGTAGCGAGCAATGGTATATCAATGCATTGCTTACTATAAAAATGACACTGGCAGGGAAGGGGTTAACACTAGGGGCGCGGAAGGGGTTGAATATGTTACCTGGGTGTGTTCTAACTGTAAAGGGGGTGGGACTGTGTAGGGGAAATGACAGATCGCTGTTCATACATTGTAGGGACAGACGAGCAGGCATTCCCCCCCCCCCCTGACAGGACCGGGATAAAGGGGAACTCCACCCCAAATTACCCAAAAAAAACGGCGTGGGGGTCCCCCTTCTGGTGCACAACAGGCTCTTAGATTTGATCTGGAACATAAGGGGTTAAACCCACGCCAAAAAACGGCGTGGGGTTCCCCCTCAGATCCAGACCAAACCCTTCTCCCAGGCACGCAGTCTGGCCGGACAGGAATGGGGGTGGGGACGAGCGAGCGGCCCCCCCCCTCCTGAGCCGTACCAGACCACATGCCCTCGACATGGGGGAGTGTGTGCTGTGGGGGAGGGGGGCACTGCCCCCCCACCCCAAAGCACTCTTGTCCCCATGTCGAAAGGGACAAGAGCCTCTTCCCGACAACCCTGGCCGTTGGTTGTCGGGGTATGCGGGCGGGGGGCTTATCAGAATCTGAGAGCCCCCTATATTAAGGGGGCCCCCAGATTCTGGCCCCCCACCCTATGTGAATGAGTATGGGGTACATCGTACCCCTACCCATTCACCGGGTGGAAAAGTGTAAACACAAAAAAAAACACACAGAAAAAAATAATTTATTAGTCAGCTCCGGGGGTCTTCTGCCGGGACCCCCCACCACCAGCCCATTGGGCCCCGGGCTTCGCCGTCTTCTGCCGGGGGGGGACACCCACCGATGATCTCCGCCATGTCCAGCCAGGCCCCCACCCCAAAATTAGCTCTTTCACATCCGGGGGGGGCCGGCCGAAAGAAGCAGAGAACAACGGGGGCGGAGCCCCTCGGTCTTCCAGACGTTTTTCTGCCGGGGGGGCTCCAGCCCCGCACCGGTCTTCGCCGCCGCCTTCCGCCGGGGGGGGACACCCACCGATGCTCTCGGCCATGTTCGGCCAGGCCCCCTACCCCAAACAAAGCTCTTTTACATCCGGGGGGGGCCGGCGGAAATGGCGGAGAACAACGGGGGGCGAAACCCCTCCTCGGTCTTCGCCTTCCGCCGGGGGGGTACACCTACCCCCCCCCCGGTCTTCGCCGCCGCCTTCCGCCGGGGAGAGAGACACCCACCGATGCTCTCCGCCATGTTCGGCCAGGCCCCCTACCCCAAACAAAGCTCTTTTACATCCGGGGGGGGCCGGCGGAAATGGCGGAGAACAACGGGGGCGTCGCCACTCCTCGGTCTTCTAGCCGTCTTCTGCCGGGGGGGGGAAACACCCACCCATGCTCGACTGTGCCCCCACCCCAAAATGAAGCTCTTTTACATCCGGGGGGGGCCGGCCGAACACAGCGGAGAACAACGGGGGTGTCGCCCCACCTCGGGCTCCTCCCAGGGCTTCTTTCGCCGTCTTCCGCCGGAGGGCGCCACTCTCCGGGCTTCTCGACGTTGTCTTCCGCCGCGGGGGCCAGGCCTTCTTCTTTGCCGCCCCCTTCGATTTTTTCGGCCTGGACGGGGGTCGCACATCCCATCCAGGACTTGGACGTGGCGGGCTTCTCGTCGCTCTCTTCTGCCGCTGCCCCCTTCACCACGAAGCTCCGTGCTTGTTTGATGAGGGCAGCGGGCTTCCGTCGTCTTCTCCGGGGCGAGGGTCGTACATCCCACCCCGGATTTCGTCGCCGTCTTCTGCCGCTGCCCCCTTCACCACGAAGCTCCGTGCTTGTTTGATGAGGGCAGCGGGCTTCCGTCGCAGTCTTCCGCCGCGGGGTGACACTCGCGGGCTTCTTCTTCCATTCGATGTTGACACGGCGAGGTCCGGCGCTGAAATGCCTTCTGAGCGGCGGGCAAGGACTTATATTGGCATTGGGCGTGGGCGTGGTTATGCCAACATGTGACCTCAACCCATGTGACAGTGATGTGACGTGACATCACTGTCACATGGGTTAAGGTCACATGTTGGCATAACCACGCCCACGCCCAATGCCAATATAAGTCCTTGCCCGCCGCTCAGAAGGCATTTCAGCGCCGGACCTCGCCGTGTCAACATCGAATGGAAGAAGAAGCCCGCGAGTGTCACCCCGCGGCGGAAGACTGCGACGGAAGCCCGCTGCCCTCATCAAACAAGCACGGAGCTTCGTGGTGAAGGGGGCAGCGGCAGAAGACGGCGACGAAATCCGGGGTGGGATGTACGACCCTCGCCCCGGAGAAGACGACGGAAGCCCGCTGCCCTCATCAAACAAGCACGGAGCTTCGTGGTGAAGGGGGCAGCGGCAGAAGACAGCGACGAGAAGCCCGCCACGTCCAAGTCCTGGATGGGATGTGCGACCCCCGTCCAGGCCGAAAAATTCGAAGGGGGCGGCGGCAGAAGACCCTCAAAGTTCAAACCACCTTCACCAGGTGAATGGGTAGGGGTACGATGTACCCCATACTCATTCACATAGGGTGGGGGCCCGAAATCTGGGGGCCACCTTATTAAACGGGGCTCCCAGATTCTGATTGGCTCCCGCCCGCATACCCCGACAACCAATGGCTAGGGTTGTCGGGAAGAGGCTCTTGTCCCGATCGACATGGGGACAAGAGTGCTTTGGGGTGGGGGGGCAGCGCCCCCCTCCCCCAAAGCACACACTCCCCCATGTCGAGGGCATGTGGTCTGGTACGGCTCAGGAGGGGGGGGGCCGCTCGCTCGTCCCCACCCCCATTCCTGTCCGGCCAGACTGCATGCCTGGGATGAGGGCTTGGTACGGATCTGGGGGGGAACCCCACGCCGATTTTGGCGTGGGTTAACCCCTCACGTTCCGGACCAAGCCGGAGAGCCTATTGTACCCCTGGGGGGGAAGCCGCGCCGGTTTCACATTTGAAATTTGGCGCGGAGTTCCCCTTCAGTGTCAGCGCAGCCCGAGAACAGCTCGGAGCTTGCCGTACGCCGCTCCAGGCAGTGCAAACACTGCTACGCCGCCTGGTATTTACCAAGGATTTCCCGGCGTTCTGAAGAGGCGCGCGGTGAGCTCCGATTTTTCCCTCTGCGCATGCCCAGTATGCAAGTGAACCTTCCGAGGTTCTAGCGTACTTTGCAAGCGCCCGGGGATCGGGTCCCAAAAGTCACTTTCCCTTTCAAATCGGCCCGCCACACAAGTTGAAACACATGTCACCACACTTCCCCTGCATCACCCCCCTCCCTCCCCTCATAAACTCCCGCCCGAATCCCCGATGTTTACATTACTAAATGCCGCACGCCAGCTCTGTACTGGCGTGCTGTGCGCCCTCTTCTGGGCGCATTAGGCACTTTAGTAAATGAGGAAACACGCTGCACTGGCAGCGTGTTTCTTTTGTAAATGTCAAAAACAGGTTTACTCCTGCTTGTGCACCATGAGTCTTGGCGCACAGGCTTGGTAAATCAGCCCATGTGTGTCTAAAACCCCTCAGAACCAATCAGTTTCATTTTAAAAACAAACACTGTCCTCTATTGGCTCTGTGTCTATGTCCTTCACAGAAACATGAAACTAGATGAAAAACTAAACTGAAACTGCAGGCACATTATATGATTGATTCTTATCTATTTTTAATCATTTTTAAAAGAAATCGGTTAACTATTATGTCTCTATACCCTGTAAACAGTAATTTCATAAAAAAAAAAAAATCCTTTACAACTCCTTTAAAGTGTTACTAAAACCAGGACCCTGCATTCCCTATATCTGCTCTCCTACAGTACACAGAACATGGAAATGTGATTGTTTTGGTAAATAAATAAACTGGGAAATAGCTTTTCTGATAAGCAGTATATAGCAGTCTTATGATTTTTATCAGTGTCTGATTAAAGCTTTTAGGAGGAATTTTTTATTCTTCTCTGACTGTCCAATGAGGCTGCAGGACGATCACATGCACCCTTCCAAAAAAAAAAAAAAACTCTTTAGCAATACACACCAAACTAAGCATGTGCAGAGTGACTCCAAAGGTTCTGTCTTATCAGAAGATGGATTAGGGAAGTGGAAGAAAAGGAGGATCGGAGAAGACAGAATTTTTACACAATGTGGAGGATTAGCCACTTAGGTTGCACAGTGAGTACGACAAACATGCTTTACTGCAATACAGACTGATTTTACTGTTGTGGGCTTAGTAACACTTTAACCACTTCAATAGAGGGCATTTTCACCCTCCTTCCTGCCCAGGCCAATTTTCAGTGGTGTAACATTTTGAATGTCAATTGCGCGGTCATGCTACGCTGTACCCAAATGACATTTTTATAATTTTTTTTCCACATAAATAGAGCCTTCTTTTGGTGGTATTTGATCACCTCTGTGGTTTTATTTTTTGCGCTATGAACAAAAAAAAGATCGTAGACTTTTTGCTATAATAAATATCCCAAGGGTTTTAAAAAAACTTTTTGGTAAAAAAAAAAAAATCCCAATAAACGTATATTGATTGGTTTGTGCAAAAGTTATAGCGCCTACAAAATTGGGGAAAGATTTATGTCATTTTTATTATTTTTTTTTGGCTGCGATCTGCGATTTTTATCATGACTGTGACATTGCGGCGGACACATAGGACACTTTTGATCAGTGACATCATTACAGCGATCAGTGCTATAAAAATGCACTGATTAATGTAAAAATGTCACTGACAGGGAAGGCGTTAACATTAGGGGAGGATCAAGGGGTTAAATGTGTATCCTAGGGAGTGATTATAACGTTGGGGGGAGGGGACTGACTTGGGGAGGAGACTTATCGATGTTCCTATATACAAGGAACACACGATTAGTCTCCTCTTCCCTGACAGAACATGGATCTGTGTGTTTACACACATAGATCCAAGTCTCTGCTCTGTAATGAGCAATCACGGGTGCCCGGCGGACATGGCGGGAGCCGGGCACGTGCATTTGCTCACAAGTGATGCAGTGGGAGCGTGCCCCCTATAGCGCCGGGAAGCCGTTGACAGAGTGTTCCTGCGGGCGTCATATGACAATGGACAGTAGCGAAGTGGTTAAGGATATTTCATATGCTACCGAGGGCTTCCGTTGTAACTTTTATGGCGTTAGAAAAGTTCTTTTGATCATTGATAATCTATTTACTCGAAGGCTATAGTGACAGAATAAAAAATATAGCACAAGTCTTTTAATATCAAGTAAACAATTTCACAAATGCTGTTTTGGTTCCATAAGTAGCAAAGAACAGCATGTAAAGAATGTTTCAAGCTTTTTTTTTCAGTCCAGAGAAGTATCCTATTAAGTGTCTATAACTGACATTTAGAGAACTACAAATAATTAAAAGACTAGATGTTTGTAGCTAAAGTGTAACTTTTAACCATGAAATACTCCAGTATTTTATCCATACTGGTGCTGTAATCGAGGTATATTTGTGCAGTGAATGTGAACTCAAACAAAAGAGCAGTGTAAGGTTTTCAATGGATGATGATGGTGATTGGATATGCCATTTTAGCATGATGAATGTTACAAGTCAAATCTTTGACTCATGACTAGAATATTCAATGCAATGAATGTTATAGAAATCAGTGACCCTACCCTGAGCCTGTATTTAGAGTTCGGGCTGCCCTAGAAACAATTTAATTATTTTTCTCTTCTCCCAAAAATGGCACTCCTATGCCATTTGCCAATTTTATAATTACTATAGTGCAAAAAAAAAAACCATTGTGGAACATTTGTGGGTAAATCCAGCAATAGTACTGCTAGTTACAGATATTGGTGCACTCGCCCCTGATGATGTGGTAAAAAAACACGGAACATGCATTGGGCCAATTTTGATGCACAATTTTCTTTTTAGATGGTTTTATTTCATCCACCCCCAAGTTACCCCACCATGTTGCTTTTCAGGCCATTCTTTATGATGGACAACTGTCTTATACCTCAATATGTCATCTCTAAGTTGCTATGATTGTTTTTTATGAATATCTGGTTAATAATATGTGATTATTATGCTTGTTTACCATGTAATAATTTTGTTATGTCATGTTTTTTTAATGTATTGAATAAAACATGTCTTTTTACATGCTAGGCCAACCTTGTTTAAAGTCTCAAATCCTCTTTTTCTTGCTAGTTAATATAAGGATCCAGCCACATACCTTTGAAATGGCTGGTTTGGTACTTTTATTTTTTAGCTATAATGAGTCTTGTGATTCCTCTTGCAGCCCATGCACCTCATCCACTGCTTCAGGATTTGCTCCAACACATGCTTCATACAGAATCAGAGATTTAAAGGTATTTTGTTTGAAAGATTTCTTGACAGGAACAAGAACGTTTTATATGACATTTCCATGACTAAATATTCATATTGCACATGTTCCTGCAGGCTCATGAATACTGATTCAATTGGAGAGTCCGTTTAAACAAAAGTGCTTCTCCCACTGCTGTTAATAAATGCAAATATGTGGAGGAAGGTGAAACAAAAAATATGCAGATTTGATATATCATATATGAAGCCTTTGATTAACCCTTCTTTTGTTATGAGATTTCACATTTTGTCCAAGGTTTTGTCTGTTTTTAAAAGCTAGGAAACTATGCAAATGTGCTTCCAGTTTGGTTATCAGTTTTAATATTTTGTAGGAATAGACAAAGGACCTTTAATCCAACTAGGCATTCTGCTACATCAGCTCCTGACTTTAATACACTTGTTTGTTCAGCTTTCTTGAAAACAGACCACCATACTTCAATCGAGGACCAAGCCTCACCCAATTTTTTTAGGTGCCCCAATGAGGCTGAAGTTTCTACAAGGTTCTTTGATCCCCATATTTTACATAACAGGGCCCCAAACCTAGGTCTCTAACCAGGCACATGCTCCCCCTCCTCAGGTCTGTAAAGGTTAGACAGCCATCTACTGTACATCCTTTTCCCCAGGTCTTCTGCCTGGGGAAAGGATGTAGATGGCTGTTGTGAACTAAGTATGTGAACTTGAGCAAGATTCACAAAACTTCTCACAAACTGAACCCATATCTATTCGTTAATCTCTACTGGTGGGCTTATTTTGTGACAAATGGCCTATAAATTCAGCATGTATATTCTGACTTCCTTTGTTTCCACCTCCCTGTTAGCGTCAACTTGACCTTAACTAATCCACTGGCAACTAAAAACGTGACAGAAATGTAGGTCAGAACTTGTAAATCAGTGGAAAAGCTCAGTATGAGACATTTAGTGGTTCCGATGCACCTTAAGACAGAGATACAGCTCTCTACTGAGACATTTGTATAGCTGCTGGAAGAAAGCACTAAGGCACACCAAGGACACTCTGAAGTATCTTTTTATCCAGCTGGCTTTTAACTCCTAGAAATCACACATTAACAATCCTTTGCCAAGCACTGTGAAAAATAGTTTGAATTGCTATACTGTAACATGAAACTATTGTAGCCCCACACTAATAACCAACGGAATACGATATGCATTTATATTTACTTGGTAAATTAAACTAATACGGTTTATGAAATACAAACAATTATCTACTTACTATTCTATTTATTAATTTTGCAAGAAATAAAAGATGAGATAAATGTTTTGACAATGTTTAGGTAAAAATGCATTATAGAAAAGAGTATTTGCCCAAAAAATTCAGAATCTTAAAAATAAGTAATCCACTGACACGATAGAAACAAAAATCCAATTAGACAAAGCTGCAGTTCACTAGACAATCTGCATTATATATTGTGGTAATTATAAGTATAGGAAGAAGCATTATCTGTTCGTTCACCAATGTATCAAGTAATGTGCTGATGGGCAGTATTTTACATTTCTGTATAACAGAAATAAGGTGGAACTGTAAACCATAGAACAGCTTTTCTATATGCAAGGAACAGAACTACTGGCATGTGAAAAAAGAGATTTTTTAATACAGCTTACCTGTAAAATCTTTTTCTTGGAGTACATCACGGGACACAGAGCAGCATATTCATTACTATATGGGTTATATGGAGTACCTTCAGGTGTGGACACTGGCAATCTCAAACAGGAAGTCCCTCCCTATATAACCCCCTCCCATAGAGGAAGTACCTCAGTTTTGTAGCAAGCAGTATGCCTCCCAAAAATGTTCCCCAAAAGAGGGGTGGGAGCTCTGTGTCCCGTGATGTACTCCAAGAAAAAGATTTTACAGGTAAGCTGTATTAAAAAATCTCTTTTTCTTTCTCGTACATCACGGGACACAGAGCAGCATATTCATTACTATATGGGATGTCCGAAAGCAATGCTTTAATGAGGGGAGGGAGACATCTTCCAAAAAAGGATTTAATTTAGAGGTATACTCAAATACTAGTAAATCCAACTTAAACAAGAAATGTAAATCTCAAATCAAATCAAGGGAGCCCCCTCAGATCCTGAGGAGCTTGAATCGCGGCCTGTAGTACTGACTGCCCAAAGGCTGTATCCGCATTCCTTCTTACGTCCAATTGATAAAACTTTGTAAACATGTGGACTGACGACCACGTTGCTGCCTTGCATATTCGAGCCATAGAGATCTGATGATGTGCTGCCCAGGAGGTGCCCATGGCCCTGGTAGAATGGGCCTTTGCCGACAAAGGAGGAGGCAACCTCTTCAAACCGCAGGCCTGAACGATTAATTGTTTAATCCATCTTGCGATGGTGGATCAAGCAGCTGCCTGACCCATCTTGGGCCCTTCCGGTAAAACGAACACCCCATCTGTTTTCCGAACCTTCTCTGTAGCTTTAAGATAGGCCTTTATGGCCCTGACAATATCCAACGTATGCAGCAACCCCTCCTTTCTAGAGGTGGGTTTTGGAAGAAGGATGGAAGTACCACATCCTGGTTCAGGTGGAAACTGGATATAACCTTTGGTAGAAAGGAAGAATGAGGACGGAACCCCGCCCTATCCTTATGTAAAATGAGATATGGTTCCTTACAAGATAAGGCTGCCAATTCCGATACTCTCCTGGCCGAAACTATGGTGATCAGAAATACCGACTTTCTAGTCAGTAAAACCAAAGGTACCTCAGCCAACGGCTCAAGGGGTTGTTTCTGTAGAGTTGACAGAACAAGATTTAAGTCCCATGGACAAAGTGGTGATTTGACTGGAGGATTAACACATAAGACTCCCTGTACGAAGATCTTAACCAGCGAGTGGGCGGCCAGCGGCCTCTGAAACCACACTGATAAGGCTGAAATCTGTCCCTAGATCGTGCTTAATGCCAGGTCTTTATCCACTCCTAGCTGGAGAAAACTTAATACTCTATCAATGGTATACTTGCGGGAAACCCATCTCTTAGCCTCACACCAGCCTACGTAGGCCCTCCAAACCCTGTAACAAAATTACCCTGGAGGCCGGCTTTCTAGCCTTAATGAGGGTAGGGATTACCTGCCTAGACAGACCTCTACCCCTGAGAATCAGGGATTCAGCCGACAGGCCGTCAAATTTAGACGCCGTAATGCAGGGTGGAGGATCGGGCCTTGTGAGAGTAGGTCTGGCCCTAGAGGAAGAGTCCAAGGGCCTCCCGCTGCCAATTTCAGGACTAGTGAGTACCATGCCCTCCGGTACCAAGCTGGGGCTACCAGGATAACCGGCCTGTGCTATGATCCTGCGCCACAGGCGGGGTAGTAACTGCAGTGGGGGAAATGCATATAGAAGTTATGATTGATGCCAAGGGCAAACCAACACATCGGTTCCGCAGGCCATAGGGTCCCTCGTTCAAGACATGAACCTGTCTAGCTTCTTGTTGAATCCTGATGCCATGACCTCCACGTCTGGCACTCCCCACTTCTGGCAGATTGTCTGAAAAAACTTGTGGATGCAGAGACCACTCCCCTGGCGACAGGGTTTGGCGACTTAGGAAGTACGCCTGCAGGTTGTCCACCTCGGGAATGAATGTCGCCGATATGCAGGGTACATAAACCTCTGCCCACCGAAAAACCAAGCTCCTCTTACTCTGAATGGCTTGACTCTTGGTTCCCCCTCGGTGGTTCACCTATATGCCACCGCTGTGGCATTGTCTGAATGACTTCTCACCGAGGACCCCTGTAATCTGGATGTCTATGCCAGGAGGGCTAGCCGAGCCGCTCTGAACTCCCAGACCTTGATAGGCAGCTGCCTCTCCGCCTCTGCCCAAGTTCCTTGGCGAGTGAACTTGTTCAAGACCGCTCTCCAGCCTTCCAGACCACTGGGCAGAACCAAGCTGCTAGAATTGCTGCCTGTAGGACACGAGTGTGGAAGCGTGTGGTATCGCCTCGAACATGGCCATCGCATACATAGGCGAATAGTTGGTTCTTTTTTGCTTAGAACCAACTGAATCAATCTTTTGATAGCCTCGACCTTTACCAGGGGCAGGAACATCCATCTTCTGTTCTGTGTCTAATCTCATGCCGAGATATTCCAACTGCTTTGTAGGTTGAAATGCTGATCTTTCCCCGGTTTAGGACTCAGCCGAACCTCTCGAGGTACTGAACCATGAGGACTACTACGCATTCCACCAAGGAAGCGAGTGATCTTATGATTAAGAGGTCGTCCAGGTATGCTAGGACCGAGATCCCTTGGATCCTTTAGACTGACTAGAATAGGAGCTAGGACCTTCGTGAATACCCGGGGGCCGTAGCCAGCCCGAAGGGGGGCGCCACAAATTGGAAGTGACGCTGTATCACTGCGAAGCGTAAAAACAAAAATATTTGATGTGGCTGAAAGACCTGGTACATGAAGGTAACCATCCTTTATGTCTATAGAAGCCAGATCCTTCTGGAGTGTGGCGGCTGCTGACCGAACGGATTCTATCCGGAAAGAGCGAACCCTTAGGTAAGCATTTAAACCTTTTAGGTCCAAAACTGGTCTGACATTGCCGATGAGCCTTGGTATGACAAACAGATTGGAATAGAAACCTAGCCCCTGTTCTTGGGCTGGTACCTCTACCATTATGCCCTGGTAAAGCAGGTGATCCAATGCCGCCCGCATTGAGGCCTTCCTTGTGGAGGAAATTTTAGAAATTCTAATCTGTAGCCTGCGGCCACAGGTGATCGGACCCCCTCTGTCGGGGACCGATCCCCAGAGGCCTGTCCTTGCGATCCATTGTTAAAAGTTTGATCGCGCAGGAGGTCCGTACTGCCTGGAATTTGAGGGCCCCGGAACCGGGGGGAGCTGCCTTTTAAACGCAGGACCCCGGAACTTCTTTTGACTGGTAAAAGGGTACTTTTGCCACTTGAAACAGTCTGAATGTATTTATCCAGATCTTTCCATGGAAGGGCAAACCTGCCAGCAGTCTTTTACATGGGGCTCGGCCGCCCAGTTCTTCAACCATAAGAGCCTTCTCATATGCACTAAAAATAGTGACAACGAGACGCCTGCTGGATGGAGTCTTTTTATAACCTCTACCGCAAAGCACAGAGCTCTGGGAATATCCAATAACTCCTCTGCCTATTGGGCAGGGATGTCTTAAGCATCTGTCTTGTCTGGTTCTTTAACGCCTGACAAAACTCCAATTGCAGCCACTGCAGGCTGTAGCCAGGGATGCTGGAAAAAGTGTCTCTAAACGTTTATCGACCGGGACCTTAAACATTTGTATGTTTCCCCTTAGGCCAGTTAATGATTTATTCACCCATGAGATGGCTGCGTCCACAGTTGGGAGCGCCCCCTTTCTTAGAAAAATGTCTTTTCCATAGGGTAAATAACAGAAAACCTTCCAGGTGGTCTCCCATCCAGGCACTAACCAGGCCCGACCCTGCTTAGCCTCCGAGATCAGACGAGATCGGGCGCTTTCCGGGAGATGTGGCCTCAAGGACCTCACGGGTAGTTGAAAAGCAGTGCCCGAACCGGGACCTGAACCCTGGACCCTCAGACCAAAAGTCCGATGCTCTACCGACTGAGCCATCCGGGCCCCTTTTAAAGAGCACTTGGTCAGGGGAAAGAGTGCCTGCAAGCACAAATATTTCCTGGCAGACGTGCATAAAGACTACCCTCTCGTCAGCTTTAGGCGGCAGAAAAAATTCTGTACGGTCGTCCCAATCCTGGAAAAACCAATTCCTCTAACAGAGGATGGACCGGAAAAGCTGCGTTGCTTAAAGGAGCTTTTAAAAGAACCCAAAGAGGATACCGCAGAGTCCTGAGGCTCTGGAAATGGCAAATTAAATGCCGAGCGGACCATGTCTGTCAAAGACTGGACCCACAGACTCTCCGTCTGGGAGGCAGAAAATAGAAGATCCTCTAGGTTCTGTCCCTTTTGGCGATGGGGATCTAGTCCGCTTCTTGCCAGAAAAAGAGCCAGCGATCATAGCTGTTAACCTTTTTTCTCTAGCCCCCCTAGGGTGATGGCTAGCATGGCTTATCCAGGGTGACCCCTATAGGAATAACCTGTGGGGAAAGTATTGGCATATCATCAGAACCAGAGGAGGAACCCCTTTGTCTTTGCCTTTTCTTTTTTTTTTTTGTGTTTTGATCCTGAACCCTTGGAAGCCATAATACAAAACCGAAGGACTCCGCTTACAACAACAGACTGTTATAGCCAGGAGTACAAAAAAATAAGGTTTAGGGGACAATAGGATCACTAATGCCCAAAAACGGTGGGGCTCAGTATGTCTTCTTTTATAATATTATTCACCACATACAGCCCCACCCCCAACATGTTTGCCAGCATTCAACCTGTTGCCAAGGGGATTTTGGCTTAACAAAAGTATTGGAGCTGACTCCAGCATGTAGTACCCCTTCTCGCCACCGGGAGTCACTGTGCTGCCAGCTCTACGTCCTCTCTCTCCAGCTCAGCTCTGAACTGAGCTAAGAACGCGCCTGCTGTGTATAACAGCAATTGAAGGCACGGCCACTCTACACTGCAGTCACGCTCCCCGCCCCCCCCCTCCCGAACGGCGCAAAAATGTTCTATATGCATGCGCGCGTGCACGCGCGCGCGACTGTCGGGGGAGGAGAGCCCAGGAGGAGACGCACTCTGGAGTCCAGGAATGCAGGTTGGAGGATGCATCAGGCGGCAGATTTTGAATCCCGGCAAGGTAAGGCTAAAACAGGCCCCTAAGGAGTCCCTTTAGCCTAGAGACAGATCTGTTTTTTTTTTTTGTTTTTTTTTTATAAAAAAGATCTTCAACCAGCGAGCAGCAGGTAGCTAGCAAACATACATAGATAGGTAGGGGGATCAAGTGATGGGGGGAAACATTTCAGGGCATCCTGTCCATCAGACATAGTGACCATGGTGCCAATGCAGAGCATACTCAGGCTACCCCCCTTAAGATCTCCCCTGGAGAGCCTGCTGTCGAACCAAGTCCCGCAGGCTCCCCTCTTACCTGCTCCATGCCGCAGGACGTTTTGCAAAACGGTCCAATCTTCTCCCATCTCCGTGGGTAGCGTAGTAGACCTTCAGGCCCTGGGGTCCTATGAAGGTACCCACTGTCCTGGACCTATATAGCACCCTGGCAAACAGGAACTTATGGTCTTTACGAACTCCAAGTCCTGGGCCCAGGGTCCAGCCCTCCAAAGAGGAGCATTATAGGCAACACCCCACGGTTTGGGGCCCGGGTACTGTCCACTTTGGCACTGAGGCTCCTTGGACAGATCCGGTTAGCCCGCCCTTAATCCCAAGGATGTGGAGCAAAGCTATTCCGTGACCAACACCTAAGACACTGGCGAAAAAACTGAGGTACTTCCTCTATGGGAGGGGGTTATATAGGGAGGGACTTCCTGTTTGAGATTGCCAGTGTCCACACCTGAAGGTACTCCATATAACCCATATAGTAATGAATATGCTGCTCTGTGTCCCGTGATGTACGAGAAAGAAAG
Source organism: Rana kukunoris (assembly GCA_029574335.1). Lineage (NCBI taxonomy): Eukaryota > Metazoa > Chordata > Amphibia > Anura > Ranidae > Rana > Rana kukunoris. The sequence continues at coordinate 338,422,471 of CM056050.1, forward strand.
CAGTATTTTCAAAAGCGAAAGACTGCTAAACACCCCCACCCCAACATATTTGGTTGCTTTTTTAATTTTCTTGGGAGTGGATACCTTTTTCTGATCCACCCTGGAGTCCACCACTGTCTTCACCAGGGTGGGTTCTTCACTAGTCTTCAGATCTCCAGCACCACCTCAGCCGGCTCCCCACTGCACTGTCAGATTGGTCTCATAGCCTAGTTCTAAACTCTGTCCTCAAGTACCCCCAGCAAGCCATGTTTTGGGAATTTTCTTAGATGAAATAGCTGTCCAAAGTACCAAGCCTTTCACTCCCATTTAAAGCACCTGTGTAAGATAAAGGAAAACCTGCAAACATGGCCTGTTGGGGGTACTTGAGAACAGGGTTGAGAACCACTGGTCTAGGTTATGTAATTGTCGAAGTAAAAGCGGACACTTGCTGTGGCTTGTATTCCCCCCTCTGGGCACGTTGATGCGTCACTTCTGGCCTGGTGATCCTGCTCTGTTTTATATTAAGTGAGTGTAACCAATTTTGCATGTGATTTTAAATAAATGCAATTACACCATGTGGATCCCTCATGTAATTCCCTTTACAAGTGAAAGTAAACCATCACCCAGAGAATTATAACTACACTAAAGGAGCGATCCCAGAGGAGGAACACAAGTCCCAGCAATCCTAAAAGTACAGCTGCACAAAAGGAGTGGTACCAGAGGAGAAATACAGGTGCTGTGTCACCCATGGTCCTCCAGCAGTAGACAGGTTCTTTTGGCATTCGAGGGGGGAGTGGGGTTGCCCTTATACTCCTTAAAGTGCCCGCCGTACAGCTGCGGCGATTTCCGGTTGAGGTTCGCAAGTGGTTAAAGTGAATTTAAACCTGATTCATGAAATTTGAGCTAGGGACATATATCTGTAGTGTTTCCTCATCTCTCTTTTCCAACCGAGATAAAACCAGGCTGAATTTTGTGTAGTGGTAGGTTGCTATAAATAGATTAGCAGCAAGCTAAACTATTCAACAAACAGCTCTGAAAGTGTCTTCCTATGTGGAGAGTAGGGATGAGCTTCATGTTCGAGTCGAACATCGTATGTTCGACTCGAACTTTGTATGTTCGATCTTTCATCGAAATACAAACAAAACGGGTCATTCGCTCCAAATTCGAGTGACGCGCCACGGCCCATAATTCATTGCGGCATCGCTGGATGATGATTGGCCAAGCATGCACTATGACCCGCATGACCCGCATGCTTGGCCAATCACAGCGCGCAAAAAACGGAGAGCCATAATTGGCCAAAGCCAGGGTGGTACATGCTATTTATGATGTTAATATTGGTATGAGGAGTTTTGCAGGTCAGCCTTGTGTAGTGTGTTGTGGCGGTGGTTAGAGAGAACAGAGAGAGGCAGAGAGAGAGTGTAATTTTCTTTATCGTACATCACGGGACACAGAGCGCATAGCCATTACACTTGGGTTATATGGGTACCTTCAGGTGTGGACACTGGTGTAATCAATTTCACAGGAAGTTTCCTCCCTATATAACCCCCTCCCACTGGGAGTGCTTCAGTTTTTTCGCCAGTGTCTTAGGTGTTGGTCACGTCTAGCTGTCCCTCGGAGGTCTCGGGACCCAGGATAGCTAGCCGGATCCATCCGAAGTGCTTCAAAGCCAAGGTGTACGGTACCCGGGCCCTGCTGGAGTGGGGTTTTGCCTATAATGCCTCTCCTTGGAGGGCTGGATTCTGGGCTCCAGTGCCTTAGTCTCTTCCAAGAACTAAACGCTACTGATGCCAGGATGCTATATAGGTCCAGGGGTGTGGGTTCCTTAACACAAGACCCCGGTCCCTGAAGGTCCAAGACAATACCCACGGAGATGGGGGAAGGCTGGGCCTCTTGCATTTTGCAATACCCTGCGGCGTGGAGCAGGTAAGAGGGAACCTGCGGGACTTGGTTCGACAGTAGGTATCCCCCTGGGGGTTCTGGGTTGGCTAATGGTATGCTTGTGCATCAGCCACTATCTCCACTATGTCTTTTGAGGCAGGATGGGATGTACTAATGTTTACCCAGATAACATGTAGATATATATATGCTTTTAAAGATATGTATTTTGCTACTCCCCCCAGATTTGCCTGTTAGCATGATACTGCAGCCCCACGTGTATAGAGGAAGTGCTGACAAAACTCCTGTTTCCTAGGAAGCCTAGGGGGACAGCTTCCTCTATGTGTGCACTACAAAGATTAGTGGCTTACCGGGTGTCTGTGTTACTAGCGCTGGTCCAGGCTTCTCCTCTGCTCTCTGCTTCCTCCATGTTGGTTTCAGCGTGGGGGGGGGGGCGGGCCAGCAGCGTCAGGTCTCAGATAAAGCAAAAAAAAAAAAAAAGCATTTCCTGGCTGGTCATTCCCTCCTGAGAGCAGTGGAGAGTGAGGACACAGAGCGCGCAGCTGAGCCATTTCTGGCTAACAGTGACACCCAGTGGTGGTTTGTGGATCTTCAGGTCTGGACTTAGTCCACACTGACCAGAAAAAAAAAAAAAAAAAAAAAGATTTTTTTCTTAAAGGGACTCAGCCTTAGATCTGGCAGTATCTGAGTCGGTGCAACCTTGGACTCCAGCTAACGGGCATTGGTGTGGCAATACTCACAGGACTCTCCTCGGTATTGCCGCCTTCTCAGGCGTATGAAAATTAAAAAAAAAAAAAAAAAATATATATTTTTTTTTACCATAGCCTGTCCTTATTAATGTTTCACTTCTAGCTACAACAGTTGGGTGTTGGCTGTAGGGGTGTCTCAAGGTTGTGCAATGGCTCCCAAGGGATCAGGACCAGCTAAGGCTGCAAAAGGTGCCAAAAAAGTAAAGGGGTCTCCAACGGGGTCAGAGGATTTGGGCCAGGCTCCAGTGGTCCCACCCTCACCAGATAGACCACCGAACAGCATCATGCAGGAGCCATTGAGGGTGCTAGGGGCAGAGGCGGCCCCCAATCAACCCATTCCCGTTTATGTTACGGAAGAAATGCTAGAATCCACCCTGGGTGGGCTAGAGAAAAGGTTAACTGCTTTAATTCCCCGCTCTTTGCCGGGTGGCAAACGGGCTAGATCCCCGTCACCTAGAACGGTGTGTTCGGATGCAGAGGTCCTCTCTTCGGAGGAATTGGACCCACAGGGGGATCAAGCGGACCTGAGTCCTGACGGGTCAGACATTGAAGATTCCACTATAGATGACATTTTTTTCGGCTTCTCAAGCAGAGAGTCTGTGGATCCAGTCTCTGACGGATATGGTTCGCACTGCTTTTAAACTTCCAGTGTCAGAACAATTAGCCCCCGCGGTATCCTCTTTAGGTTCCTTGAAGGCACCATTGAGTGGTGCGTCTTTCATGGTTCACCCCCTTCTGGAGAGCGTGATTTTTCAGGATTGGGCTCGACCTGATAGGATTTTTATCCCTCCTAAAAGGGTCACCATTCTCTATCCTATGGAAGAAGAATTTGCAAAGAAATGGGCACTCCCTACCGTGGACGCAGCCATTTCCTGCGTAAATAAATTCCTGACCTGTCCGGTGAAAAATGTCCAGGTGTTTAAAGATCCAGTCGACAAAAAATTGGAGACCCTACTGAAGGCTTCTTTTACCACAGTAGGTGCCGTGGTTCAGCCAGCAGTGGCAGCCATTGGCGTTTGTCAGGCTTTAAAGGATCAGACTAAACCGATATTAAGGGACATACCGGCTCAGCAAGCTCGTGAATTGGCTGACCTCCCAAGAGCTCTCTGCTTTGCAGTAGATGCTATTAAGGACTCCGTTCAACAGGCGTCCCGTTTATCTCTGCCGTCGCCTTTTGTGGCTAAAAAACTGGTCAGCAGAGGCACCCTGCAAAAAGCTTTTAGCAGGATTTCCCTTTCATGGTGGGAGACTATTCGGTGAAGACCTAGATAAATATATCCAGACCATATCAAGTGGTAAATGTTCTTTCTTGCCTATCAAGAAAAGATCGCGTGGGCCCGCATTTAAGCGACAGGCCTTCACAGGCTCGGCCCCTTCAACTTCCCGTCAGTATCGACGGCCTCCCGGGCGTTCAGCATTTAATAGCCGCCCACAAGGACAAGCCACGACAGGCAAGAGGCCATGGCCTCGCAAGCCGGTTAAACCAGTCCTCAAGTCAGATTCATGAAGGGGCGCCCCCACTCTCTTGGGTGGGGGGAAGGCTTCGGTTTTTCTCCGAAGTGTGGAAGGCCAGAATTCCCGACTCTTGGGTAAGATCCGTGGTAACCACGGACTACAAGCTAGAGTTTTGGGAAGTCCCCCCTCCTCATCTTCAGGGGTCAAGTCTTCCAAGCGACCCATTAAAGAGGGCCTGTCTTGTAAAAGCATTGGATCGTCTCTGGCTCCAAGGAGTAATTGTAGAAGTACCAACCCAGGAATGGAGTCTGGGATTCTACTCCAACCTTTTCATAATACCAAAGCCCAATGGCGACGTCAGGCCTATCTTGGACCTCAAATGCCTAAATCGCTTTCTAAACATTCAGACCTTTCGTATGGAGTCCATACATTCGGTGGCAGCCAGCCTACATCAAGACGACTTTCTAGCATCTATAGACATAAAAGATGCGTATCTGCACGTGCCGATCTACCCGGCACATCACAGGTTTCTTCGTTGTATGATAGATCACCGCCATTACCAGTTCGTAGTCCTCCCTTTCGGGTTGGCAACAGCTCCGCGGGTATTCACAAAGGTGTTAGCCCCGGTGCTAGCCGTCCTAAGGACAGAAGGCATTTTAGTCTTGGCATACTTGGACGATCTTCTGGTTATCGACAGCTCAGCTTCCAACCTCAATCAGGCAGTAGGTCGCACAGTTCAGCATCTAGAGGAATTCGGGTGGATTGTAAACCTAGAAAAATCGGTATTGAAACCCACAAAGCAGTTGGAATATCTAGGCCTTCGGCTAGATACAGACTGCCAGAAGAAAAGTTTACCTCAAGCAAAGATCAGATCAATAACTCAAGCAGTTCAAGTGATCTTAGGCAAGAAGAAGCCGACTATTCGCCTATGTATGCGACTGCTGGGGAAGATGGTGGCCGCCTTCGAGGCTGTGCCCTACGCCCAGATCCATACCAGATATCTTCAGGCAGCCATTTTCTCTGCTTGGAACAAATCCATTCAGGCGTTAGATCGTCCGTTAGTGCTCTCCCCGAAGGTCCGGCGCAGCCTGTCTTGGTGGCTGGTCTCTCAAAATTTGTCAAAAGGGAAATCCTTTTGCCCCATCACGTGGAAGATAGTATCCACGGATGCCAGCCTGTTAGGTTGGGGGGCAGTTCTAGAAGAACAGACCCAGCAAGGGCTGTGGTCGGGGCAGAAAAACTGCTTCCCATCAATATCTTGGAGATCAGAGCTGCTCGACTGGCCCTGATCGCCTGGACTCTCCCCCTTCAGGGTCTGCCAGTAAGGATACAGTCTGACAACGCCACTACAGTGGCATACATAAACCACCAGGGGGGCACGAAGAGCCCAGCAGCCCAAAGAGAAGTAAACCTGATTTTCTCATGGGGAAGCCCATGTACCCTGCATCTCGGCGGTGTTCATCCCAGGGATAGACAATTCTCAAGCAGATTTTTTGAGTCGTCAACAGTTGCTCCCGGGGGAATGGTCTCTTCACCCCCAGGTATTCCAAGAGATTTGCCAAAGATTCGGAGTCCCAGATGTGGACATTATGGCAACGAGATCCAACAAAAAATTGGACAAATTCATATCCCGAGCCAGGGATCCCTCGGCCTACGGGACCGATGCGTTGGTTTGCCCTTGGCACCAGTTTTCGCTTCTGTATGCGTTCCCTCCACTGCAGATGATTCCCCGCCTTCTACGGAGGATCCGGGTGGAGCGCAGGCCTGTGATCCTGGTGGCCCCAGCCTGGCCCAGGAGGGCTTGGTACGCACTCATCGTGAAGATGTCAGTCCCAGATCTGCTGTCTCAGGGCCCAATCTGCCGTCCTGCTTCACAGCAGCTAAATTTGACGGCTTGGCAGCTGAATCCCTAATTCTTAAGGGCAGAGGCCTCTCAGATCAGGTCATATCTACGTTGATTCAGGCTAGGAAACCGGTCTCCAGAAATATTTATTACAGAGTCTGGAGAACCTATGTGGAGTGGTGCGAGTCTCAAAAATGGCATCCTCGAAAGTTTTTTATTGACAGGATCTTGCGATTCCTCCAGGTTGGCGTTGACAAAGGGTTGGCTCTTAGTACTCTAAAGGGGCAGGTGTCGGCTTTATCAATATGGTTTCAAAGACCCTTGGCCACCCATTCGCTTATGAAAACCTTCTTGCAGGGGGTCTTGCATGTGAATCCCCCTATTAGAGCTCCCCTCTGCCCCTGGAAATTAAATCTGGTCTTGTCAGCTTTATAAAGGCAGCCGTTTGAACCTCTGACAGAAATCCCTCTTGTGCTACTAACCCGAAAGTTGGTTTTCTTGGTGGCTATGGCTTCAGCCAGAAGGGTTTCCGAGCTGGCAGCCTTGTCATGCAGGGAGCCATACCTTATTGTGCATAAGGACAGAGTGGTTCTGCGGCCTCAACCTTCTTTCCTTCCTAAGGTCATATCCAGTTTTCACTTGAATCGGGACCTAGTCCTACCATCCTTCTTTCCTACTCCCCAGTCCAGAGAGGAAAGACGGCTTCATACTTTGGACGTGGTTCGAGCCATGAGGGTCTATCTCAAGGCTACAGAGAAGATTCGGAAAACAGATGTGCTTTTTGTTCTTCCGGATGGCCCCAAGAAGGGTCAGCCGGGTGCCAAGTCTTCCTTGGCTAGGTGGATTAAGCAGCTGATTTTTCAGGCATATGGTCTGAAGCGCGTTCCACCTCCCTTATCAGTTAAAGCCCATTCTACGAGGGCCATGAGTGCCTCTTGGGCGGCACACCATCAGATCTCTATGGCACAGGTTTGCAAGGCGGCAACCTGGTCTTCCGTACATACGTTTACTAAATTTTATAAGTTGGACGTTGCAAAGGGTACGGACGCAGCTTTTGGGCAGGCGGTCCTACGGGCAGCAGTATAGAATCCACTGACCTGGTTCACGCCCCCTTGTTTTTCTGTTGGTGGAGCCATGTTTTCTCCTGACAATGTTTTTATTTGGCTATTCTTGGCCTTACGGTCTCCCTCCCTTCATAGAGCATTGCTTTAGGACATCCCAAGTGTAATGGCTATGCGCTCTGTGTCCCGTGATGTACGATAAAGAAAAAAGGATTTTTAATAAACAGCTTACCTGTAAAATCCTTTTCTTGAAGTACATCACGGGACACAGAGCTCCCACCCCTCTTTTGGGGAACATTGTGTAACCTCGGGAGAATTGCTTGCTACAAAACTGAAGCACTCCCAGTGGGAGGGGGTTATATAGGGAGGAAACTTCCTGTGAAATTGATTACACCAGTGTCCACACCTGAAGGTACCCATATAACCCAAGTGTAATGGCTATGCGCTCTGTGTCCCGTGATGTACTTCAAGAAAAGGATTTTACAGGTAAGCTGTTTATTAAAAATCCTTTTTTTTGCAAGTAGATAGAGCAGGCAGGCAGGCAGGCTAGTCAGTTAATGTTACAGTGTGTAGAGGATATATATACATCCCAGGTGTTGTACATATATTTATACACTGTGAAGTTTAGCTAGATCAGTTCTTCCTAATTTACTGGCAGGCAGGTGATTGTGCTATTTAAAGACGTTTTCACAGGCATACTATAGACACCCAGCAGGTACAATATTTAACAGAATTTTTCATTTTTTTATTTTTTATTTAAGCATCATTAAAATCACTGCTCCTAATTCAGGTGGTTTTAATGATGCTTAAGTTAAAAAAAAAAAAATTGCTTTAAATATTGTACCTGCTGGGTGTCTATAGCATGCCTGTGAAAACGTCTTTGAGAACCCGGGTCTTTGAGAACCCGTGGTCGTTTTTTCAGGAGTCCTGAAAAAACGACAGTTTTTTAAAACTTTTTTTCCATTGATACATGTTCCCTGGGGCAAGACCCGTGTTCTCAAAGACATTTTACGATAGTAACTTGCATATTAGGCTTTAAAATGAGCACTTTTGAATTTGAACGTTCAAGTCCCATAGACGTCAATTGGGGTTCTAAATGTTTGTGTGAACGTTCGGTCCGTTCAAAGGTTCTGGTGCGAACCGAACGGGGGTGTTCGGCTCATCCCTAGTGGAGAGGGGTGTCTGGGAAATATTACGCTTCTCCTAATAAGCAAATAATTTCCTTGCGCTTAAAAGCACAAATATAGCTTTCTTGTATAAAGCGCGCTGGTTTTGTCTCTAAGAAACATAGACACAAATGCTGGTATCACATTGAACTTAGCAGAAAATCTTCTCTAGCATCAGCAGCTGCTTTTATGTATACTGTCAAAATGAGTAACAAAAGAAGGTGGTGGCTTCACAATCAGCCAATCAGACATTTGTATTCTTTCAAAAGAACCATTCACAGACATATAAATATTCAAATAGAATACTAGCAGTGACATGTGCAAACGGTCATGTGCAGAACCATGCGGCATACTTTCTGTGAGACAAAGGATGTCTGACAATTTGAACACTACAAAGATGGCTCTGAACATGACTGTGTGCACACCAACTCACTGCTTCCAATGACGTGAACCATACTCTATCATGGCTCAGAGGGCCATCATTTTCGTAAAGTTATGCTATAGTTCCCATGTACGCAGATCTGTTTGTTCAGAGTCATTAAATGCAGTCGCCAAGCAGTAGCCAGTCTCTTGGTGAGGCATAAAAACAACCATCCCTAAAAGAGTAAACATATCTGCTGTGTCCACAGGAAGGTGTTCACGGCCAAAGGTTTTCCACCAACGTCACATGAGCGCATTACAGCAAAATCGACACTGGGAGACATCTGACAACATACATTAATAAAAATTTCCAAACAGTCATTCCTTTTTTGTCATATGCTCCCATGTGTCCCTTGATGAATCTTGATCTTCTTCTTCTTACACCTGTAAATGAATCAGTCCTTACAGTCCATATGAGTTTATAAAAAGGAAAACACGGCTTGACATGTAGACACTGTTCTTCAGAAGGCATGACTTATAAGGAGGACATGACATGATGAGCTGCAGTAATCGCCAGTCGGTATGGGATCCTCTGAGTCTGGTACATGGGTTGGGCTTCGCGATGTCTCATCTCATCAAGTAAGATGTGGTCGACTGCTCGGGCTCTGGTCATGCATCCAATCAGGCAACAGGAGCTCCTCATCACGACATATAGAAAGAATGGAAACTAAAATGACATGATGGGTATATACACCCCTACTCCCTTTAACCACAATCCAATCGGAAATAAAAAAAATCCCAACGTTTCCCAAACTCTAAAAAGGATAACAACCTTCACTAGCTATAGCTCTGGCTTAGCCTCGCAGAGATCTAATCTTATCCATATGGGCCATCTTTTAATAGAAAGATCTGGTCTGCCATTGTTCCTGTAGCTTTAAACGTTTGAATAAACATCTCATCCACAATGGATGAGAAATTGTTCAATCATATCATAAGCTCATGCCCCCACCTTGTACATACAGGAAATCATGCACAGAACTGGTCATGGTTGGGGAACAATTCCCTTCTAGCTGTTCCTGCTATTCTTAACGTCTCTTGCGCCATCAGATCCTCATGATCGGCCACGAAATAAGATGCAGGGACAAGTTTCACCAGCAATCTCTTGCATTTGGGGGTATTACCTTATAAACTGTAGATCCGCAAACTAAACTAAATTAGTACCAAACTAAAGTTGAAACACACTTTTGGGTTACCTAGTTGTCCTGATATTCAAACTGGCAAGAAGCAGAGCTATTGTTAAAACTATAACAAATTTTACCCTCTAGAAATGGATCATTAAATTCTATTGACAAGTGTCTGTTTGGAGTCTTTACTTTGTCAAAACTCGTCATACCAATATTAACATCATAAATAGCATGTACCGCTGTCATCGCTGGGGACTAAAGCTCGTGGAGATTCAGAGTAGACCCAGCAATTGGTCCTGTTCGCTTTCTTAGTTAGTCAGAGAATACACTTTAAACAATAAGTTGGGATGCTTTTCATCGTTACCCAAAAATATAAACAAACAAAAATACTCCTCATTCTTTGGTGTGTTTGAGTTTGCAGTAGCTGGCGTGGTCTCATCCATCAAGCTTCTTTACAACTACCCAGTCACCTGGTTGGAAATAATATAAACTGGTTATTGTGTCAGGGTCCAGGAGGGACCCTGTGATGGACCTTTTGAAGTTCAGTGACTGCCCCTACCCCATCAGCTGAGAAAGTAGGTGACACCTAATGAGGAAAGTATGACTCTGGTTTTGGTTGACCTCCAAACAAACCTCATATGGCAATAACCTAGACATGTGGGACTGTGGTCACTGCATAACCTGTGCGCGGCTTAACATCTGGGGTGAAATACTTGGAACCATTGACAAAAAGGTTCTTATAGGAGCATCCTTCACCAGACTGCTGCTTGCTGATTCAAATTCTATCAAAGGAAGACAGTTGTGGCACAAACTTGGTTAGAATTAGAAAGATTAGTATTATTAGTTTAAAAAACGGTCACTTACATGTATACCACATTTTCTTCCTCATTGCAAACTGAAGGAAGAAATGCAGGATTTAGAATGGTGCAGGGAAAAAGAAACAATGATATAGCTTATGATACTTTTACCTTCTTAAGCGTGTGTATTTATCCATGTGTACAGCTGTCTACATACACCTGCTTTCTATGTACATAAACTTTCAGAAACTCCTTGGACGTGAAAAAATACTTATAAGCAAAAATGATTACTCCTTCATAGTTAACCTGCAAAGAATGGCAAACAATAATGACATTCCTGTACATTGGTAAATTGTCAATGACATTCTTCAAAACCAATTCAATGAAACCCTCTGTAACCCTTACTTTCCTGTTCCTACAAAAATACAACAGCCGTGACATGTAGGAAGATTGCCGCAGGAAGTTCAAACATATTCATGTTACAACATACAAACAATGAGAATGCTAAAACATGAGACAAACATTCAGATACAAATGTGGTGGAGATACAGACGGAATGCTGCCTTCACTCTTTTAGCAATAGAAAAAAATACAATGAGAAAAACATGAGAGCAGCTCGAAAATCTTGCATGGATCAGCCATACAAAGTTTAAAAAGAGGCATGAGAACTTTAACAACATCAGCGTGTACTACACATTCATCATTACAGATTTCTGAAGCCACAGCTAAACTACCTGCAACGTATTTTTATTCTGGGGTCTCGTACCTCCAGACATCAAAAGTACCTTCCATCAAAAGTACCTACCTTACTGTACCCTCTGACCATATATGTCAATCTTTAAGGGATCTCATGTCCCAGACCCAGACACAGACCCTATATGCGGTGCAGCTGTCTGACGGGTGCACCGCATAATTTGGCACATTACCCATGACGATTCAAATTGCTTTTTTTGGCATACTCTGTGTCCAGAGAACCCTGCGATTTGCTTTCGGAGCAGTTATGATGTGTGCCTTTATCACAATAATCGACCCCCGGAATACCGATTATTTTACACAGCCTGACCGGGGCTGTTAGAATACTACTCCTCACATTTATGCTAATACAATTGCACACTGAAATTCCGACTTTTATACGCGGCCCGACCAGATACAAATGTGGTGGAGATACAGACGGAATGCTACCCCCGGAATACCGATTATTTTACACAGCCTGACCGGGGCTGTTAGAATACTACTCCTCACATTTATGCTAATACAATTGCACACTGAAATTCCGACTTTTATACGCGGCCCGACCGGTCCCACGATATATATAGCCTTCTAAACATGTTTGTCAGACGACAAATGCACTATGAAATCCTCCACTATTCAAAACAATATTATGGCTTCTTTCTACCTGTATCTAGATGTTACAACAATAGCTTGGATGCCTCCCGTGTACTCTACCAAAAACTGTATTACAGTACAAAACTACTGGAATTAAATTCAAAACACTTTTAAAAGACCCCAAGCTCCTCCCACCAACTTGCTGTGGACATTTAAAATGCTGTAAAGAACTTCCTGTTGCATGCTCAGCTCTAAAAAACATCAAACTGGTTTATTTACATATCAATGTACACGAAGAGGGAGGGGGAGGGGAAGCTTCATCTTCCCTGCTAACATCATATTGGAAACTTCAACATCTTAAAAAAACTTTTGTCCAGGAAAGGGAAAAATAACCCCCCCCCGTATTGCAAATGGAAGTGAATCCCCCTCAGCCCCTGGGAAGTCAGATCACTGAAACTGAAAGCTTTTTTTCTACTGCACACTATACCAGGGTTCGACAAAATCTGGGCACCCGGTCGCAATTGCGACTAGAATTAGTGACCTGGCGCCCGGGGAAGCTTAGGCCTGCAGAAGGACATGGCCTCAATTACTGGCCGGCACAGCGGGGGAGGTGGGGGCTCACGGAGACACAGGATACATCATCCTGTTTCTCCGTGCGCCCCCGCCACGCGATCGCTGTGGGCCGCACCGACCGGTAATTGAAGCAGCAGCTTTGCAGCCTTCTGCAGGCCTAAGCTTCCTTCTGTGATCTGGCGCCATCTTGTGGTGGCCGTTGGCATGACAAGTAAACCAGCAATTCTAATGGAGCTTCCACAGTGTTTTCACTGCCATCTCCTTCCCTCTAATTAGAGCCCCCAAACATTATATATATTTTTTATTCTAACACCCTAGAGAATAAAATAGCAGTCGTTGCAATACTTTCTGTCACACCATATTTGCATTGTCTTACAAGCGCACTTTTTTGGGGAAAAAATACACTTTTTTAAATTAAAAAATAAGACAACAGTAAAGTTAGCCCATTTTTTATATTGTAAAAGATAATGTTACGCCAAGTAAATTGATACCCAACATGTCACGCTTCAAAATTGCGACCACTCGTGGAAGGGCGACAAACTTTTACCCTTTAAAATCTCCATAGGCAACGTTTAAAAAATTCTACAGGTTGCATGTTTTGAGTAACAGAGAAGGTATAGGGCTAGAATTATTGCTCTCGCTCTACCAATTTGGGTGATACCTCACATGTGTGGTTTGAATACCGTTTACACATGCAGGCGCTACTCACGTATGCGTTCGCATTTGCGCGCAAGCTCGGCTGGACAGGGCGCATTTTCTGGCTCCTAACTTTTTTAGCTGGCCCCTAGATTCTCAAACCCTGTGCTATACAATACAAATATGATAAAACCCAAAACAATGGTAGAGGGGCATACATTGCCCCCTGAAAAACTCAAAGAAAACGCCTAGACAACCAAAACTCAAATCAAAGTTAGTCTCACTATCCACTGAAATTCTGTGCAAAATAGAGACTTCACCCAAAACCAAAATTCAATTGAAAAAAACGTCATTGATAAAAAGCAAAAACACAGCTAACCTGAAAAGATTGAATTATTTTAAAGGAAAACAGAAAACACAAGACTGCATGGCTTCCCACACACAAAGAAAAAACACAAATGGTGCCTACTAGAAGAAACGCTAACAAGACCAAACTGCGCCTCTACAAACAAAAATTACCTTTCTAACACAGAAAAGACCCCACTACTTAACTCACACTAAACGTTAAAATCTGACCCAAAGGCTGAGAAATTCCACCAGAAACAAAACACAGCAGACACTAAATGGAAGTTGCAACAAACACATGTCAAATCACGACTAAATGGGCGACTAAAGCCAGGAGCACAACAAAATAAACAACGAAAACCAGACCACAGCCACGTGGTAACAAAATGGCCAACGAAAGCCAGGAGCACAACAAAATGGCAGACGTAAGCCGCAGCACAGCCACATAGTGACAAAATGGCAGACGAAAGCCAGGAGCACAACAAAATGGCAGATGAAAGCCACAGCAGGGCCACATGGTAACAAAATGGCAGACGAAAGCCAAGCCATGACAAAGTGGCAGACAAAAACCAGGTCACAACCACATGGTGCTACATTAAATGGCTGACGGCAATGGGGCCACAGCCACATGGTACTACAAGAAAATGGCAGACAAAAGCCAGGCCATGAAAAAATGGTGCCATTAATGCATTAAATGCAGTTGTTGATCCCGCCAAAACCAGCACAGACTTCCTTACTAGAAAAACAAAACTTCTCCCCACAAAAACTGACAAACAATTGAGACATCAAACGAACACTTCAACTGTAGACAAACACTTTAGGCTAATTTTAGCCTAATCGAATCGAAAACCCGAAGACTAAATTCGATCGGAATTCGAAAATAAAAATCTATTCGAATTTAATTCGAAAAAAATTCTATTCGAAAAAAGAGACTATTTGTTTTCTAATACAGTTGAAATATTTTGGATTTCGACCAGATTTTTTCGAAATTCGGTCGAAAGCGAACGAATTCCGAAAACGGTCGAAATATTTTCGATTTCGACCGGATATAACGAACCTAACTTAACGAAATTAATTAAATGACAAATTGAAACAAATTTTTTTTTTCACTTTTGCACATGCCTAGTTGAAATAAACAATGTCTATTTCCTTACATTTGCTATGCACTCATTTAAATGGAACTAAAAGGGTCTTGTGTGTTTTTTTTAAGATTTGCCATTACGGTCTTTACATTCTATTTTATTAAGAAATGTTGATGTTGCATTCCTCATGTGCTTGTGCAAATGTGTTTTTTCTATAAGACTAAAATAACTGCAGACCTCTGCTACTAAACCTTTTCTTTGGCTCACCTACCATTGAGTGCCTCTAGTCATTGAGAAGTGCTGCACAGTGGCAGATATGAAACTTTGTCAGTCTGTACTGTTTGCCCTGAAAATGCTCTCTAAATCAAAATCAAAACTAATCATTTGTCCAACTAAAAATATAACCAGAATAATGTAAGAATTCTTTCTGTAAGGTGAATGACAGGCAGGATAATACTTGGCCTGAGGCTCAGCACCAGGTACAGATGGAGAAGGGCAGACTGCACGGATCACATGGGTATCTGCTGTCACCTTTTCTCTTTCTATGACTTTTTCTGCAAGTGAAAAATTTCATCCAGAGGTGTTTTGTCGGGCTAGATGTCCAGACTTCAAATTAATAGAAATATGATTCCAGCTGAGGACACAAACAAAAGGTCATCATCACTGCCACTACATAGAGGTTATTATATCAAATGCAATGCTATTGTGTCTGCTTGTTTAGACAACAACAAGGCAGAATATATATATTTACTTTGCTATTGGAATTTTTTAGATGCATGAGATTTATCTATAAAATCAGATCAACCTACCAATTACCATCAATTGAAGTAAAACTTGATGCCCATGTCAGTAATGAAATTGCACTGATAACGATTAATTTCCTGACAATCTCAGGGCTAACTCATTCTGTCGTTTGAATCAAATTAATAAGGTGAAATATATGGACCAGACAAAGAAATCCACATCTCTCACCTTCTCCAGCATCCACCAGCAACAGGATTTGACTGGGCCTGCCCATTTCTTTTTTTGGCAAAAGACATGACAAAACATATGCATTCAATTGGTTCACATTATACATTCACACCCACTGAACCAACCCTCACCCTCCCCTTAAGGCCGTGTACACACGATCGGACATGTCCGATGAAACTGGTCTGCAGACCGGTTTCATCGGACCAGTTCGATGGTGTGTACGGCATATCGGACCGTTTTCCATTGGACCAAAGTTTTAAAACATGCTTTAAAATCTGTCCGACGGTCACCTGCCAAACCGATGGTTAGTACGCAAAAGCATCGGTCCAAAAACCTGTGCATGCTCAGAATTAGGGATGAGCCGAACATACCCGCGTTCAGTTCGCACCAGAATGTTCGAACAGACCGCGGGTTCGCGCGAACATTTAGAACCCCATTGAAGTCTATGGGACTCGAACGTTCAAATTCAAAAACAATCATTTTAAAGATCAATATTCAATTTAATGTTGGAAAACGTCGCTCAGAACCCGGGACTTGCCCCAGGGAACATGTATCAATGGAATTTTTTTCCGGAGCAGCCATTTTAATGATGCTTAAAGTGAAAAAAAAATTCCTTTAAATATCTCACCTGCTGGGTGTCAATAGTAGTGGCACATATTTAGAAATGTCCCTGCACAACATGAGAGGACTATAAAAAAAAAAGTAATACTGCTTGCGCACGTGCTATGTGGCAACAATATGTCGAATACTTTAGCGGTGGTGGGGAGCCATTTTTTTGTGAAAGAAAATTTTTAGAAAAAAGGGCACCCCTCAAACATACTGTAATTGGAGCGCAACAAGGAGCCACGTGCAAAGTATTGCATCAAAAATTGTTATTAGGTGTCCCTGTTAAACAGGGGCTGAAAAATTGTGCCTTGGGCACAACACTGCAACCCCTCCCAATAACTCCAATTGGAATACAATAAAGAGCCACGTGCAAAGTATTGCATCAAAAATTGTTATTAGGCGCCCCTGTTAAACAGGGGCAGAAAAATTGTGCCTTGGGCACAACACAACACTGCAACCCCTCCCAATAACTCCAATTGGAGCGCAACAAGGAGCCACGTGCAAAGTATTGCATCAAAAATTGTTATTAGGCGCCCCTGTTAAACAGGGGCAGAAAAATTGTGCCTTGGGCACAACACAACACTGCAACCCCTCCCGATAACTCCAATTGGAGCACAACAAAGAGCCACGTGCAAAGTATTGCATCAAAAATTGTTATTAGGCGCCCCTGTTAAACAGGGGCAGAAAAATTGTGCCTCAGGCACTGGTGGCGGAGCCCAGAAACACAACATTTCTTACTAGCTATCAGCAAGAAAAGTGAGGAGGAGGATATTCCATCAGCAGCATAAGAGGACAGTCACTCAGCATACGCAGTCTAAAAGGGATCCGACATTTCAACAAAAAAATATTATTCAGTAACATCAGCATCAGGTGCTTGGTAGCTGGTGTTGATCCAAGCCTGATTCATTTTGATGAAGGTCAGTCGATCAACAGAGTCGGTGGAGAGGCGCACCATTTGAACGGTAACAAAGCCTCCAGCAGCACTGAATGTGCGTTCTGAAAGAACACTGGATGCAGGGCAAGCCACTAGCTCAATTGCGTACTGTGCAAGCTCTGGTCAGTAATCCATCCTCAAGACCCAGTAAGCCAGAGGATTTTCGGTGGGGAAGGTGTCCAAGTCGGATCTTGCCCCTAGGTATTTCCGGACCATGTAAACCAGATGCTGGCGATGGTTGCTGGAACCGGTCAGACCTTGGGGCTGCGGACTAAAAAAACTGTCTGAAGGCATCGGTCAGACGGCCACCTTCTCCACCGCTCCTTCTGTGACTCACCGAAGCCTCAGCAAGACGTTGTCCAGAGCCAGGTTTTGGTAATCCCCCGGTTCTGGGAACGTATTGCACAGACCCTTCTGCAAGGCCTCCCGCAGAAGTTTCATCCTCTGCTCCGTCTGCGATGGCAACATAAGGTCCGCAACCTTACTCTTGTAACGTGGGTCAAGGAGAGTTGCCAGCCAGTAATGATCCCTCTCCTTGATAGCACGTACACGAGGATCCTTACGCAGGCTTTGCAGGATCAGGGAAGCCCTGCAGCGTAGGTTTGCAGAGGCATTCGGGGCACAGTCCTCTGGGTAACTGAGGACGACAGGATACACAGGCACCTCATCCCAGCCACGTAAAAACGTGTTCCTTGGGACTGTAAATGATCCCTTGAAGACTGCTGCTGCTGATCCTGAGTGCTAGGCTTCACCTCCATGCTGCTGATACAATCATCCTCCTCCTCCTCCTCCTCCTATTCCTGTCTGCTAGGTGGGCAAGCAGGCCCACTGTCTGGGTAAAGGGGGCCTTGAGAGGTAAGGAAGTCCTCCTCTTCCTCCCTCTGTTCTGCCTCAAGGGCCCTGTCCATTATTCCACGTAGCGTGTGCTTCAACATGTGAATAAGAGGGACAGTCTCACTGATGCATGCACTGTCACTGCTTACCATCCTCGTGGCCTCCTCAAATGGTGACAGGACAGTGCATGCATCCCTGATCAAGGCCCACTGGCGTGGGGAAAAAAAACTAGCTCCCCTGACCCAGTTCTGCTGCCATATTGGCACAGGTACTCATTGATGGCCCGCTGCTGCGTGTGCAGCCGCTGCAGCATGGCTAACGTAGAGTTCCATCTGGTGGGCATGTCACAGATTAGGCGGTTCTTGGGCAGGTTGCATTCCCTTTGGAGGTCAGTCAGCCGAGCAGTGGCATTATATGACCTCCGGAAATGCACACAGACTTTCCTGGCCTGCTTCAGGACATCCTGTAAGCCCGGGTACCTGCCCAAGATCCGCTGCACCACCAAATTCAGGACATGCGCAAAACAGGGCACGTGGGTGAGTTTTCTTTGTCGCAGGGCAGAGAGGAGGTTGGTGCCATTATCGCTGACCACCATTCCAGGCTTCAGCTGGCGTGGCGTCAACCACCTCTGAGCCTGACCCTGCAGAGCTGACAAAACCTCTTCCCCAGTGTGGCTCCTTTCTCCCAAGCACACCAGCTCTAGCACCGCATGGGATCTCTTGGCCTGCATTCCTGCGTTGCCCCTCATACGCCTATGGAGCATGGCTGATTCTGAGAAAACATCACCACAGGAAGAGGCCACAGAGGAGGAAGAAGAAGAGGGGGTGGAGGAGAGAGGTGTGTCACAAACAGTAGTAGTGCTTTGGAGGCGTGGTGTGGCGGAACAACCTCCAAAACTACTGGACCTTGCCCTGCGTCCTTCCCAGCTGCCAGCAGAGTTACCCAATGCGACGTAAAAGACAGGTAATGTCCCTGTCCATGCCTGCTGGACCATGAGTCCGTGGTAAGATGCACCTTACCACTGACCGCCCTGTCCAGCAAAGCATGGACATTGCCTTCCACATGCCGGTAGAGAGCCGGAATTGCCTTCCGTGAGAAAAAGTGGCGTTTTGGTACTTGCCACTGAGGTACTGCACATTGCACAAACTCACGGAAGGGGGCAGAATCTACCAACTGAAAAGGTAGCAGTTGAAGTGCTAGCAATTTCGCTAAGCTAACATTCAACTGCTGGGCATGTGGAAGGCTGGGATTGTACTTCTTTTGGCGCTGCAGCAGCTGGGGCAGGGAAATTTGCCTGGTACTATCAGTAGATTGCCCGCATGTACTGCTAGCTTGTGACACACCTATTTCTACACCTTCACTGCAGGCTTCAGAGAGGACTGGGGGTCTAGTGGGGTTGAAGGTCCCAGAAGGGCAAGGGGGGGTACGCTTTTGTCTTTGGTGTGGGTCTTTCTGGTATGCTTGCCAACGAGCTGCATGGCGAGATACGCTTGCAACATATATTGCAAATAGCAAAGGTACGATCTTGTGGACATGTTTCAAAAAAGGCCCACACCAAAGAACTTTTGCTGTACCGGTCAGACACAGCAGCGCCATGCACAAGCGCCATAGATGTGCGCTGTAATGCAGTTGGTGTGCCCTTAAGCTGACCCCTGGAGGCCATCCTGCCTCTTTGGAGATGTGCCTGTGCCTCGTCCTCCTCCTCCTCCTCTTTCCTATCAGGCACCCAGGTAGAGTCAGTGACCTCATCATCCCCTCCCTCCTCATCACTGTCAACAACCTGGCAGTATGCTCCAGCTGGGGGAAAATCACTGCCAGATTGCTGTCCCTCTCGGCCACCCCCTCTCCCTGGACTCACATCAATGCCTTCATCTGTGTTCCATCATCAGAGCCTTCAAAACGCTGCGCATCTCCTCAGGAGGACACGGTGGGAATAGGGAAGTATTGTGTGATGCCATGGTACAGAGAGAAGAGTTAGCCTTGGCAGCTGCTTTTCCAGACAAACTACGATCAGTCTGTGTGAGAGAGGATGAGGAGGATGAGGACGGCTTGGTCATCCAATCTACTATTTTGTCTGCATGTTGAGGCTCAACAGGGTCAGCTCCCGAAAATAAGGACGAGCGGCCACATGCTGAAGAGGATGCACCGCTTCCACCACCAGCGTTGCCTCTAGATGCAGAGCCCACTTGCCCTCGTGACGCTCTGCCTTTCTTTGTTGTCCTTCCAGACATTTTAATAGCCTGCACAGGACAAAATCAGAAATAAACAGCAAACGTATAGTAAGATCAACTGAGTTTATGGGAAAA
Organism: Rana kukunoris; assembly: GCA_029574335.1. NCBI lineage: Eukaryota > Metazoa > Chordata > Amphibia > Anura > Ranidae > Rana > Rana kukunoris. Next base: position 338,442,575 of record CM056050.1, read on the forward strand.
AACACAGCAAACGTGCAGTAAGATCGACTGAGTTTATGGGAAAAAACACAGCAAACGTGCAGTATGATCGACTGTCTTTATGGGCAAAAAAACACAGCAAACGTGCAGTACAGCACAATCTCCTGTCTGACAAAAACTAATAGCAGATCTAGCTAAGCTATACAGTGTATAAATATATGTACAACTCCTAAGGATGTATATCTACTCTACACACTGTAAAATCATCTATCTATCTATCTATCTATTTATCTGTAAATACACTGTGGGCCAGATTCTCATAGAATGGACGCTGGGGTAGCATAAGCCATTTACACTACGCCGCAGCAACTTAATGGAGCAAGTGCCGTATTCCCAAAGCACTTGCTCCGTAGTTTGCGGCGGTGTAGTGTAAATGGCCCTGCGTATCCCCGCATAAATCGAAGGGGGCGGCTTGTATTTTCTCTTTTGTTTTAGCTAATTTCTTGAAACCGAAATGACATTCTCAAAACTCTAAGATCATTTGGCAAAACAGTCTTACAGTTCAGCACAACACTATTACTCACGTGCAAAAGCTCATATCTTTCCCAAAACTGTTCACTCTTGCTTCAAAACCATATTCCTTTCCCATATAAAGAGTCAGTGCCTCCAAAATGGCAAAGATTCTTCTCAATTGCTTTGGCTCATTTCCTAAAAAAACAGACCAGACATTCTCAGCTCTTTTGGTGCTTTTGCCAAAATAACCTGGATGGTTCGGCACAACACCATGGTTCACCTTCAAAAGTTCATATCTTTCCCAAAACACTTCACTCTTGTGTCAAAACTAAATTTCTTTTTCATTCAACTAGTCAGTGCCCCCAAAATGCATCATCCCTTTGGCATTGTATAAGCACTGCAAGTCAAAATGTTTATATGTTTTATCTCTATGGCAGAGGACCATTGAAATATCCCTCATGTCCACCTTTCAGTCTTAGCCCAGTCCTTCATTGCCAATGGTTACTGTACAGTTTTTGTCTAGCTAACTGAATACAATTGTGTATAAAACTGAAAAATAAGAAAAGTTTTTAGGGTAAGAGTAGCCTCCAAGGTTTGACATCACACATTGCACTCATACTGCAAAGGAAAAATTACTTTACAGTATTGTAACCATTATCATTCACACACAAAGTAACTTCCATACATGAGACTAAAAAGAAAACGTACACAGCATAATATATGGAAATATAAACACACAAACAAAAAACAAGGACAATTAGGGCCCTTTCACACATGCGGACGAACGGTCCGCTTTTTCTAAGTCCGTAAACGGACTTAGAATGGGGCCCTATGGGAGCTGATCCGTTAGCGGATGATGCATCCTCTAACGTCCGCCTAAGATCCGCGTCCGTCTGGATCCGTTTTGCGGACGGAAGAAAACCCTATTTTTCTTCCGTCCGGTGGATCGGATCGGATGCAAACGGACAGACGGTCCGTTTTCATCCGATTCCCCATAGGGGATAGCGGAGGAGAGACAGGGCGGTCCCTGCACAGTGTGCGGGGACCGCCCTGTCCGCCGACAGCTGAGCGGGACCCCCCGCTCAGCCGACGGACACACACGGAGCGGACCGAAAAACGGTCCGCACCGTGTGAAAGAGGCCTTACTGTAAATTTAGCCTACAATGCTGTAAATAAAGCTCGAGTTTCACAACTACTGTAAGGCCCCTTTCACACGGGGCGGATCAGTAATGATCCGCCCCGTGAACCTCCACTTGCTCAGCGGGGATCGCTCCATTGATCCCCGCTAAGCCGGCGGATGACAGGGAGGTCCTCGCACACTGTACAGGGACTGCCCTGCCAGCTATCCGCTCTCTCCTATGGGGGGATCGGATGAACATGGACCGTCTGTCCGTGTTCACCCAATCCAATCCGCCAGACGGATGGAAAAGTAGGTTTTTCCTCCGTCACACTTTGGCGGACCGGAGCGGGTCGGATGTCAGTGGGCATGTCACCCCTGACATCCGCAGCTCCATAGAGGAGCACAGAGTGCCCATTCAGGTCCGCCTAAAAAACTGGCAGTTGGACCTGAACAGGCCACCCGTGTGAAAGAGCCCTAACATCTCTTCACTGGTCGCTGTCCTCACCCTCCCTCTCCTGGGTACTGTCCTCACCCTCCTGTCCATCCACACGCTGCTGACTGTCTGGCCACAGATTCCCATCAACATTGCAGCGTATATCCTCCCTTGCGATGCATTGAGGGAAGAAACAAGGGAGATGTCGCAACCATCGCCTACACTGATCTCCTGTAATATTCTCACAGGCAGCGTCTATTGCATGGAACGGGGACCTCTGATCTTGAGCCTGATGCTCATACACTCTCCACCTCTAAGCGCAGAAAAACTCCTCAATAGGATTGAGGAAAGAGAGTAAGGTGGTAGGAACACAATATCCATCCTTGGATGAGCAGTGAACCAGGCCCTGATAAGCGGGCCACGTTGGAAATTCACATTGTCCCATACAATTATATATTGTGGTAGGTGAGGCCCTATGAGACCTCTCTCATTTTCTGGGATCAAATCCAAATGAAAGTGGTCCAAGAAGATGAGGAGCTTCTGTGTTTTGTATGGGCCAAGACTGGGCATGTGAGTGGCCACACCATTCTCAGAAATGGCAGCACACATAGTTATATTGCCCCCTCGCTGGCCTGGGACATCCACCATGGCCCAGTGGCCAATAAAATTACGGCCACGTCTTTGGCCCTTGGCCAGGTTGAAGCCAGCCTCATCCCCATACAATACAGTTACAGACAGCTACATAGGAATGTTCTATGTTCTGCACAAGTTCAATATGCTACTGGCCAGTATTCCAGTGTACCCTATGCAGAGGTACTACAGGGGGTATTTGACAGAAAGGGGAGGGGAAAAATTATGAAATTACTGAAATGTTACAGTAACATTATTAGATAGATTTCCATGGGAGGCACTACTGTAATTGCAGCTCTTTGACCCTTTTACTTACTGTATTGTAGGTTATATTCTTCAAAATAAGGATTATAATGATAATTGCATCATACAGTAAGCTGCAGTTTTTACTGTAATACTGGAATACTACTTTAAACTGTATTATCAATATTGTAGAAAATAAACTATTCCATACTATTCCATAGTTTATTTTCTACAATATTTTTCTTGTCATGGTTAGTATCATACGTAACATCCCACTGAAGTAAGATACTGTAATACTGTAGGCCTATCACACACACACACACACACACACACACACACTAAATGAATACGCAAATGAGTAAATAAACATATTTGTTGCTCTATGCACAGTGTCCTGTCCTATACATTGATTGTGAGGGCATGGTTGATGACATGGTCTATAATTGTCGCCCAAATTTCATTAGGGACAGCATGGTGTCTTCGTGCTCCTCAGCTTCTTCCCCCTATTCCACCATCACGCACCCTTACTCCTCCTCTTCTTCCTCTTCCTCTTCCTTGGGCAGGCAGTTGCCCGTGTTCATCTACTTGGCCAGGTGCCTCCATGTTCAGACATTGTACTGGTCCTGCATGGTCAATCTCTATATATACATGTTTGGCAGCATTCACAATACAGTAATGGACAGTACCTGTCAGGTAACTAAACATACTGTTTGATTGGTCATCTGAGACCAACTCCTCCTTCGTTCAAGTTCTAGTTTTACCTGACTGTCAATTGCTGTAATGATTTTATCAAATGTTCCAAGAGATTCATATATGGTATTCATGGTATTGTGTTCCTGAATAATTTTGACAATTGAACAGACTATTGTGCATGTGATGACTTAAACAATGAAATGACGATGACACGTTTTGGAGAGAACGACCATTTAGACTGAGAAATGACAATCAGTTTGGATCAACAAGATCTATTCAATTGGAAATTGTGCTAAATGTAGGTTACTTGTACTAAATCATTTGAGAAATGTACTGAGACATCGAGACATGTCCTAAGACATTTGCAATTTGATGAAATGAATGAGAAATGCCATTCAGTTGTGAACAATTGCAAAGTGGTTTGGAGATTTGTCCATGTTGTTTTGAGAATGTAATTTCTGTTTCAAGAAATGAGCCAAACCAATAGAGAAAAACTGTAAATCCAAATGAAAGCGGTCCAAGAAGATGAGGAGCTTCTGTGTATTGTATGGGCCAAGTCTGGGCATGTGAGTGGCCCCACCATTCTCAGAAATGGCAGCATACATAGTTATATTGCCCCCTCGCTGGCCTGGGACATCCACCGTGGCCCAGTGGCCAATAAAATTACGGCCACGTCTTTGGCCCTTGGCCAGGTTGAAGCCAGCCTCATCCCCATACACGAGTATGTGAGAGGTCTCGTTTCCTTCCAATGCCATTATTCTCTACAACAGAGTAAATAAAGAAAACATCAAGTCAGTCATACAGAAGAGTCATACACTACAGTTACAGACAGCTACATAGGAATGTTCTATGTTCTGTACAAGTTCAATATACTACTGGCCAGTATTCCAGTGGATCCAAACCTGGGGTACATGTACCCTATGCAGAGGTACTACAGGGGGTATTTGACAGAAAGGGGAGGGGAAAAATTATCAACGACTAGACTTACTGAAATGTTACAGTAACATTATTAGATAGATTTTCATGGGAGGCACTACTGTAATTGCAGCTCTTTGACCCTTTTACTTACTGTATTGTATGTTATATTCTTCAAAATAAGGATTATAATGATAATTGCATCATACAGTAAGCTGCAGTTTTTACTGTAATACTGGAATACTACTGTAAACCCTATCATCGATATTGTAGAAAATAAACTATTCCATAGTTTATTTTCTACAATATTTTTCTTGTCATGGTTAGTATCATACGTAACATCCCACTGAAGTAAGATACTGTAATACTGTAGGCCTATCACAAACACACACACACACACACTAAATGAATACGTAAATGAGTAAATAAACATATTTCTTGCTCTATGCACAGTGTCCTGTCCTATACATTATATAATTCCATCATTGATTGTGAGGCCATGGTTGATGACATGGTCTATAATTGTGGCCCGAATTTCATCAGGGACAGCATGGTGTCTTCGTGCTCTTCAGCTTCTTCCCCCTATTCCACCACCACACACCCTTACTCCTCCTCCTCTTCTTCCTCTTCTTCCAGCAGGCAGTTGCCCTTGTTCATTTACTTGGCCAGGTGCCTCCATGTTCAGAAATTCTACGGGTCCTGCATGGTCAAGCTCTCTCTCTCTCGATTTATATATATACCCTGTACATGATTGGCAGCATTCACAATCATGGACAGCACCTCTCAGGTAACTAAACTAAACTGTTTGATTGGTCACCTGAGACCAACTCCAACTCCTCCTTCGTTGGTAAAGTTGTTGTTGTACCTAACTGTCAATTGCTGTAATCATTTTATCAAATTTTGCAAGAGATTCATATATGGTAATTATGGTATTATGTTCCTGAATAATTTTGAAAATTGAACAGACTATTGTGCATGTGATGACTTAAACAATGAAATGACGCTGACAGGTTTTGGAGAGAACGACCATTAGACTGAGAATTGACAAATCAGTTTAGATCAACAAGATCTATTCAATTGAAAATTGTGCTAAATGTAGGCTACTTGTACTAAATCATATGAAAAATTTACTAAGACATTCAGACATGTACTAAGACATTTGCAATTTGATGAAATGAATGAGAAATGCAATTCAGTTGTGAACAATTGCCAAGTGGTTTGGAGATTTGTCCATGTTGTTTTGAGAATGTCATTTCTGTTTCAAGAAATGAGCCAAAACAATGGAGAAAAACTGTAAAATTAAGCACGCCCCTGCGGTGAACGAACTGCGCATGCGCCGGCCATAGTAAAATCGCAGTGCGCATGCTCCAAATTATGACAATGTGTTCGACGTGAATGTAATCTACGTAAATCCCCATTCATGGACGAGTTACGCAAACAACGTAAAAACTTTCAAATTTAACGAGGTCACGGCATCCATACTTAACATAGGATGCGCCATCTTTGGACTGCTTTATCTTTACGCAGGAAAAACCTTACGGAAACGACGTAAACGACGACGGGGCGGCGTAAAAACATTCGGGAATCGGCGTATTAGGCTCATTTGCATAGGCAAATGAGAAAACAACGTAAAGGCCACCTAGCGGCCGGTGTTGTCATTACATCTACGATCCGACAGTGTAATTGTTTTACATCTGTCGGATCTTTAGTGTATATATGCGTAAGTGATTCTAGGAATCACACGCATAGATACCCATTGAAAAAAACAGAGATACGACGGTGTATCTGAGGCGGCGTACACACGAGGGGATATGTCCGCTGAAAACGGTCCGATGGACCGTTTCAGCAGACATCTCCGCTCGTGTGTATGGGCTAGCGGACAGATTTGTCCACCCGACAGATTTCAAAGCAAGATTTGAAATCTGTCCGCTGCAAACCTGTCCGTCGGATATGTCCGCTGGTTAGTACACCAAACCATCGGACCAAAATCGCGCGCATGCTCAGACAAAAGGAGGGGACGGGAGCGCTCGTTCAGGTAAACCTCGTGTTTGTTTGTGAGTTGGCACATTCGTCATTGTAACTATCTATAGTGTATCGTTTATTGCCTTTCTTCGTTCTCTTGCTATAATCAAGCTGTTCTATTGCTGATGCCATTTATATAGACTGAGTTGTCCCAATCTAGCAAAGTTGGATTGTAGTATATCGCGTTGTCTTTTTGTAATTATTTTGTTGCTGCATCTCCTAATTGTTTGGAGCTTTCCTCCACATGACTATATTTTTTTTTTGGGACTTTAATGTTCTTCTAATAAATTTTTACCTTCTCATCTGCTGTTTATTTTATGCTTACATTATTTATTTTTGTTTTTGTTTGTTTTCAAAGCTTAATTGTTTATTTTGTTGGCACCTTTTTTTTCAATGCATTTTTTCGGTTTTTTTGTACCTTTTTTTTCAATGCATTTTATTGTTTTTTTTCACCTTTTTTTTTCAATGCTTTTTTTTTGTATCTTTTTTTTCAATGCATTTTTTTGGATTTTTTGTACCTTTTTTTTCAATGCATTTATTTTTTTTTGTTCACCTTTTTTTTACAATGCATTTTTTGGATTTTTTTAACCTTTTTTTCAATGCGTTTTTTTTTTGCTTTTTTTTCAATGCATTTTTTGTGTTTTTTGCCTTTGCAAATGATGAAAATTTTTGTAAAAAACCCCCACCCAGGAGTTTGTGTCCTTCCAAAATTCCACCTTGTATTTTTAGAAGGTTTGGGGCATAATCACCACAGTAGAAAACACAATAGACAAGGTTTTAACGTAAATACAAAAAGCCATTTATTTTGGCAAGAAAATAAATTAAAATAAACATGATCTGCACCACTTGATCAGATAGCAACCTACATGCAGACTTGTGCATTCCACAAAACATGATGAAGGATAAAATTAACAATCTCAGGAGACACAAAACAAATAAAATCTGAATCAGCAGCACATGAGCAAACAAACCCAAGCTGTGGTACTCCAACAAGCCCACATTTTAGAATAATGAACTGGAAGGCAGGTAATCACCTTCTCTTCTTACTTCCAGCCTTCCTTCCTGGCTGCCTTGCAGCGGAACGTCCAGGGGCCCATCCATGGCCCCTTGCAGGTGCAGATGATGTGGCAGCAGGAGGCAGAAGATGGGGAGCAGGCTGGGCTGGGTCACTCAGGTCTGTGTCCCGGGTCAGCATGCCCCTGTGCATCCAAAAGATGACCTTATTGATCAAGTCCTTAGCCAGGTCCCTTTGATCCTCCTCCGCTCGGCTCAGTTCATGAGCCACAGAGGCACTGAAGGCTTCTGTGGGGTTGAGGGGGGCCCTCATTATTTCTGCAGCCTCCCTCATCATTTTGAGGCTCTCCTCCTCCATCTGCCTCATCCGCCTCTTTTGGCCTGGTCGCCTAATCTGGAGGGGAGGGACCTGGCTTATGGTGCTGAGCCTGGGGACATGCTGACTTCCACTCGGCCCAGCCTCCTCCTGGCTGCCACTCACCCCTTCCCCCTGGCTGACATGGTCCTGAGGAGCTGCCACCTCCTGGCTGGCCTCTTCATGTATCAAAAAAAGGGACATGTTGTAATATTTTGCTCAATCAAGCACACACATTATTTGGCTCTAGACTCTTTTTGTTTTCTTAATTTAAATCGACCTGCCTGTCCTTCAGACCCCTCAGTTGGCATCCCTGAGATCCCTAGTTTTTTGCACACGCCTTTTTTTGTTGGTCCAAACGTTAGAATGTTAACAATACTAACTCAAGATTCAAACCCAAATTAGAAGCTAATAAATATTTAGGAAACTACTATACCTCACTGAAGATCGCCAGATCTGGGTCCATGTCAGCCAGGCCCTCCTCTGGCTCTGCAGGGGCGTGGGGATCCTGGGAAGTTCCGCTGCAAGGAAGCGTGGGAGGAAGGCTGGAAGGAAGATTGGAAAGTGATGGCCGGCCCTCCAGTTCATCATCCAAAAATGCAAGCTCGCGGAAGTACCACAGCCTGGGCTCCTTTTCCGCATCTGCTGCTGATCCAGATCGTTTGCTTTTAACCTCTTTATATACCTTACGATAGGTGCTCCTGAGATTGCTCATTTTATCCTTCACCATGTTTGGTGTGCAGGATGGAACCCACGTCTGCATGTAGGTTGCTATCTCTTGTAGAGTGTTTGCTCTGAGTTTCTTATTTGGGTAGCCTGGGTGCCTGGTATCCCATAGATTAGTCTTTTCTCGATATATTTCTATTAATTTAAGAGTGTTTTCTTGAATAGCCAACTGGTCCATCTCTCTCTTTTTTTTTCTAGGTTCAGATTAATGCTCTAGAATATACAAATAAAAATTTAGTAAAACCCACATGAAAAATGGCTCAGCTTTATCATTTTCTGAATATGTATGTGTCCAATCATTGTGGAACTAGTATACAAACACATTGGGGGTTATTTACTAAAGAAAAAATCACTTTAGCACTGCAAACGCACTTGAAAGTACACTGCCTGAAAGTGCACTTGGAAATGCAATCGCTGTAGCCCCGAAGGGGACATGCAAGAAAAAAGATATATTCAATTTTAGCCTCCACCTGATTGGTTGATAAAATAAGCAGAGCTTCCCTTCATTTCAGATCTTCCCCTCCACATCTATGGAGAATGCCCTTCCAAGTGCACTTGCAGTGCAAACTGGATTTCCCTTTAGTAAATAACCCCCAATGTGTCCTGCTGATACAATGCTGGCCAGCTCCACTCCATTGTTGTGCAATTCATTTTTGGAACATGCAGACCCTTTGGTAACATGAAAATAAATACATGCCATCTCTATTCATCCACAATTTTTTTCTTTTTCCAAAAATGAAGCCACTAGTTATTGTGTAGATATCATGCACCTCACACAGCATTGAGGAGATAATACACAACCTAATTACCTCTGTCCAAACAATACAGAACAATACATGCATGATGTGAATCCACAAGACAAAAATAAAGAGGTAGAGCATTGTCATATATATATGTAGTGATGTGTTCAATCATTTTTGGCCAAAACTTGCATTGGTGGCCCCAAGCTACCTAAATAGCGCAAACGCTCCTAACTACATTCCAAACCCCTTAAAGTGACTGTCTGTTAATGACAGTCAGAAGCACAAAAAAAGAATAAACAAATTTTGTGTAAAGTAAAACAAATAAAGGACCCTGGAAAATCCAGGGACAAGCACTGTATAACTCGTGTGTGATGAACAGTGTGAAAATAATCTATTAGTGAGATGACACCCGTTGTTGGATACAATTAATCACATATAAAAACATATATACATTGAAAAACAACAGTGATTGTTCATTTCTTTAGAAAGACATGTGTAAATTATTAGCCACTGACTGACAAGTGCAATAATGTCCCGTGAAAGGAAAATAAAACAAATCCTGATGTAAATAAGTAATAGTCAATCTGATGATTGGTGAATAACAAATAATGACTTCTCCACTGTGTTGTTCCCACCACCGAAAGCAATGCAGGCTTACCAGAACCAGTTGACTTCAGATGGCTTACGCCACTGAAAGTCAAATTAGGCTTGTAGTGGCTGATATCACAATGGGCTCCTTGGCAAGGCAATACTTTGAATGGTCAGCAGAACCTCCGTGGGATGGATGGATGAAGCCCAGCTGGGAGTGCGATCCCCAAGTGGATATTCTCATAGAAAATGGTTTGCATAAGAGATAAGAGAAAGAAGTGGCCACATAGCGTAATCCCGTTTAAGTAGAAAAATAAAATATTTATTTACAGCTATCAAACTTACATTTTAGCTGAATAAAAAATGCTTGTATACAAGTAGGGCGGCAGTGGAGTCCTCCCGACGCGTTTCGTGGACAGAGCACTTCGTCTGGGGTGTCTCTCCACTGTAGCCCACTCCAATTTATGTAAAAACAGTGAATTACAGTCCAATCAGTGAAGATCTGACTCACCATGCACCTGCAGCAATGAAAAGCAGCACTTCCATCTATCCAAGATGGCGCTGTGGCTTGCTATCCAAGCCCCAATGTGAGTTTGACCACATTAGCATAGCATTGCTATCCAAGCCTCAATGTGAGTTTGGCCTCATTAGCATAGCATTGCTATCCAAGCCTCAATGTGAGTTTGGCCTCATTTAGCATAGCATTGCTATCCAAGCCTCAATGTGAGTTTGGCCTCATTAGCATAAGCAGGAAGTGAGCAACATATTGTGTGAAAATACGAGAATATCGTTAGATCTAGATGTTATGGGATATGGTTGCTAAATGTGGAACTGTAATAGTATTTTTTGAAGTAATTAACTAAAAATATAAAAGTTTAAAATAAGAAACGATGACTGTGACACAGAACGAGATGTTCCTTATGCCTAGTTCTTACAGCCAATGGCTAATGAGCCAGTAACAGCTAAGGTGTATATGAGTTAGCAAATGGCGGATAGGGTGCAAGTATACTAACCACGCCTTTCGGTAGATGTGTTTGGCTGTGCCCCAGAATGAATTAGAATAAGCGCTTGCGCACATATGAGGCGACGGCGCTGTGGAACGCATATGCGTTCCAGCTGGAAAAAGCAAGCGTCGCACAAAGCGACCGAAGGGGCGGGTGGAAATAATCCAAAGAGGGCGCATGCGCGCTCACATGGACCTCGCTATGGAACGCACGTGCGTTCCAACTAACGTGCGCTCCGGTTATGTAGGTTTCTGATTAATATTAATCTGGCTGGCCATACTCAATGTGGAACACACCTAGATTGCAGCTAATGTGCGCTCCTACTACATGGAGTGGGATCTAACCATATAGCTCTTTAATTAAAATCAATCCAAATAACCATGCCTGGTTGACAGCACAAAATTGCATTCTGGCAAACAGGAAAGAAACTAATCCATGTTATGACTGCCGAAAATACAAATTAATTCATGGCACAATGTGGATGATTGCAGCAGCTCAAAGTAATGAAGCCACTACATGTTATAAAATGTATATTGAACGATGACACCATCTATAAAGCAATTCAATCATATATACTAGTGTCAATGATGGTGGTATGCTTCTATTAATGAAAAAACTACCGCTTCATGTGTTTTGTGAGTCAGATCTCCACGTACATATGAATATACATAACTGTGAAAAATGGACACGGAATAAATTGCAAATGGTGAACATATTGTATGTTCCAATATAATGAGAAAAAAACAGAAAAAACATAGAAAAAATATACTAGAAAAATTACCAAAGACCCGGAATGTGATATTATGACATATTGATAAAGGAATTAATGTCCCATTCGACATTCATTCCTAATGGGATATAAGTCTGGAGTTCATATATCCAAAAGGTTTCGAGGCGGGATACCCCACGGGTCATAGCTCCACCTCTCCAGGGCGGGGTGTACTTGTCGATAACGACAAACTGAGTACCCTTGGGGTCCCTATGATGATGTTGCCTATAGTGTCGTGGTACGGGGTGTTTTGTGTCCCCACCTATTATTAATGCAATATGTTCGCTGACCCTGATGGAAAAGCAACGAATAGTGCGACCAACATATTGCATGCCACAAGGGCACGTGAGTAAATATACAATATATTTAGTCGCACGAAAGCAGAACGTTTTGATTTTGTATTGTTTCTTGGTGACTGATGATGAAAACTCTGAAATTTTTCGTGTAGTGAGAGCATTGTGATGACACACTTTGCATCTCCTGCAAGGATAAAAACCAACTAAATCATGGAAGAACGAACTCTTTACGGGAGGGTTGATTATATTTGGAGCAATCTTGCTCTGTAGTGAAGGAACTCCCTTGAACACTATCTTTGCCTGTTCAGGCAATAAAGGACCCAATATCTTGTCTCCTCTAAGGATATTCCAATGTTTATTGAAAATGGTCTTAATTTGCTTATACTGAGTAGAATAAGTAGTCAGCATAGCGAACTTGAAGCCATCGTCCGTAGGGCGTTTAGGTTTGACAGATATTAGTGACCTCCTATCCAATAAAAGGACTCTTTGTAACTCGAGATCTATATCACTAGCCGAATATCCCTTATCTACAAACCTCGATTTCAAAATCTCGGCCTGTACAAGATAGGTGTGATCATCTGTACAGTTTCTGCGTATTCTAAGGAATTGACTACGCGGAACCGAACGGAGCCACGAGGGATGGTGACAGCTCCCCATGGGAATGTAACCGTTACGGTCCGTCGGTTTAAAATAGGTCTGGAAGTTGAATTTACCATTCACTATAGTTATCTCTAAGTCCAGAAAATGGATCTTAGTGGGGCTAAACTCATATGTCAAAGAAATGCCCCTATCGTTGTTGTTCAGAGACTCAAAAAAGGTCTTCAAAGACTCTGGACTGCCATTCCATAGGAGGAGGATGTCGTCTATGTACCTGGCCCACAGGCCCAAGGATGGTACAGTGTGGGCATAGACGACATCCTCCTCCCACTTGGCCATAAAGAGGTTCGCTAAACTGGGTGCGAACTTGGCCCCCATGGCGACGCCTCTTAGTTGTAAAAAATAACGTTGGTCAAACCAAAAATAACTGTGTTTAGTGGCGAACTCTAAGAGTTCAATAACATAGTCACTTTGAAATGAAGCGAGAGACTGCTCTCTGTTCAAAAAGTGCTGTACAGCTTCTATGCCTAAATGGTGGGGAATACAGGTGTATAGAGAGGCCACGTCTGCTGTGACCATAATACACCCTTCCTGTACTGCTATACCCTCCAGAAGGCGAATGGTATCGCCTGTATCCTTAATATATGAAGGAGTCTGTTTGACCAGGGGCTGAAGATAAAAATCAATATAGCGGCCTATACGTGAAGTGACCGAATTGATGCCACTCACGATGGGTCTTCCAGGTGGTTGGATGGGATCTTTATGTATTTTGGGCAAATAATATATTGTTGGAATTCTGGGTACTTTGGGAATTAAATATAATTTTTCTTTCTTGTTTAAAATTTTGAGATCAAATCCCTTGTTTACAAGGGTTTGTAACTGTTTTTTATATATTGTAGTTGGATTATTGGGAATCTCCTGGTACGTGCCAGGTTCACCAAGAATACGACGCATTTCTTGTTCGTATTGCGTTTTGTCTAGGACCACGATCCCACCGCCCTTGTCAGCAGGACGAATGATCAAATCCTTGTTGTCACACAAGGATCTTACGCCCTGGCTAGACAGGGGCTGTGTGGAAAATCGTTTTTCTTTTAATTGGGACAAATCTTTGAGGACTAACTCCTTAAAAATCTTGACGGCGGGGGCAACAGCAACAGGGGGATTGAAGAGAGACGGATTCGATAATCCAGAATGAACTGTCCCTGAAGTTGCTGCCCGGCCGTCTGTCTGATAGGTGTTAGATACCATATATCGCTGGATGTTAATCTTGCGTATAAATTTTTGCACGTCGATAAACGTGCCAAATTTATTTAGTGGTTTAGAGGGAGCAAACTTGAGACCTTTGTCAAGCACAGATTGTTCGGCAACGGTCAATGTTTTGGAACTCAAGTTAAATACTCCCTGGCCTCTTATACCCTCCTTCTCTTTTCTCTTCTGTATACGCCTTCCTGCTCGGCATCCTCTCTTTGGTTTGGACCTTTGGAGTACCAGGGATGGCCTCCGTGAAAACCCTGTTCACCATGACCATTTGGGTCCTGATAGCCACGATGCTCTGAGGTTTGTTCATAACCACCACGTGACTGGTGTGGCCCATATTCCCTGTGTTCTCTAAGGGGAGAGAACCTATTGTGAACAGGTACGGCGGGTGAGCTGTAATATGACTGTTGGGGGTGATGACCCTCATACTGTTCCCTATAAGGGATTGGAGATGCCCTTCCCGCATGTCCACCATGATCATACGATGAACGTTGTCCAGAGTGGTGAGAATTGCCTCTGCGTTGTCCCCGTCCTCCACGTCTACCTCTATTATTACCTCTCCCCCTTGGGGGGTAATTGGGCGTGTGGGGGCTGGAATATTGAAATCTTTGCGGTAACGGAGGTGGTACCTGGGTGGGGGGGGCACCTGTAGATGGTAAGGGTTTAACACCAAAATGAGATGCCAAATTGGTGGACCCTCCTGGGGGGACAGGTTGTGCTGCAGAACTAGGATCTGCGGCTGGAGCAGTGTCCATTTGGGTGGTGGGCGTGAGTGTTTTCTGCCACCCAAATACGTTATTCGATTTGTAGTCGCCCACATCTCTAGAATATTTTTTGTGTTTTTTTGTTCTTTGATCCTTGTCCTCTTTCTCCAAATGGCTCTGGAGATGGGAAGACAAAGAGTTATATTCCAAAGAATTTTTATGCAACACAAGTTTTTCTTTAAGTACCTTAATTTCTTTGTCTAGAACCAGTAACCTGTTCTTCTTTTTTGTGATAAGAAAACTCAAGAAATTAATACCTGCCTCATTAAAATATTTATACCAGGAGTCCAAGTCTGGTTCTCCTTGTTGGGGATGGATTTCCCATCTGAGGCTACGGGGGACCATGTTTTCAGAGATATACTGCTCCAGGAAAATTAAATCCCATAGGAGGTGTATCTCTGAAGTCATAACGTTTTTAAGACGCATAAAGAGCCCCCCTAGTTCTGTGTCATTCCCTGTAACAGTAAAGACTCCTTCGATGTTTACAGTACGGGATGCTCTATAGTCAAATATGTCCATATTGCTATTTAATATATAGACAGTAAGGCTGCTGCAGTGTAGATTTCAAAGTAGAACAGAAAAAAGGAAGATGATTACCCCGCGCTGCCAATTTTGGTTAAATGTTAGCTGCTAACACGGCTCATATGAGAGAAGCAAAAAGAATTAAATGTGTAGGAAATGTGTAGCGCTTTAAAGTGACTGTCTGTTAATGACAGTCAGAAGCACAAAAAAAGAATAAACAAATTTTGTGTAAAGTAAAACAAATAAAGGACCCTGGAAAATCCAGGGACAAGCACTGTATAACTCGTGTGTGATGAACAGTGTGAAAATAATCTATTAGTGAGATGACACCCGTTGTTGGATACAATTAATCACATATAAAAACATATATACATTGAAAAACAACAGTGATTGTTCATTTCTTTAGAAAGACATGTGTAAATTATTAGCCACTGACTGACAAGTGCAATAATGTCCCGTGAAAGGAAAATAAAACAAATCCTGATGTAAATAAGTAATAGTCAATCTGATGATTGGTGAATAACAAATAATGACTTCTCCACTGTGTTGTTCCCACCACCGAAAGCAATGCAGGCTTACCAGAACCAGTTGACTTCAGATGGCTTACGCCACTGAAAGTCAAATTAGGCTTGTAGTGGCTGATATCACAATGGGCTCCTTGGCAAGGCAATACTTTGAATGGTCAGCAGAACCTCCGTGGGATGGATGGATGAAGCCCAGCTGGGAGTGCGATCCCCAAGTGGATATTCTCATAGAAAATGGTTTGCATAAGAGATAAGAGAAAGAAGTGGCCACATAGCGTAATCCCGTTTAAGTAGAAAAATAAAATATTTATTTACAGCTATCAAACTTACATTTTAGCTGAATAAAAAATGCTTGTATACAAGTAGGGCGGCAGTGGAGTCCTCCCGACGCGTTTCGTGGACAGAGCACTTCGTCTGGGGTGTCTCTCCACTGTAGCCCACTCCAATTTATGTAAAAACAGTGAATTACAGTCCAATCAGTGAAGATCTGACTCACCATGCACCTGCAGCAATGAAAAGCAGCACTTCCATCTATCCAAGATGGCGCTGTGGCTTGCTATCCAAGCCCCAATGTGAGTTTGACCACATTAGCATAGCATTGCTATCCAAGCCTCAATGTGAGTTTGGCCTCATTAGCATAGCATTGCTATCCAAGCCTCAATGTGAGTTTGGCCTCATTTAGCATAGCATTGCTATCCAAGCCTCAATGTGAGTTTGGCCTCATTAGCATAAGCAGGAAGTGAGCAACATATTGTGTGAAAATACGAGAATATCGTTAGATCTAGATGTTATGGGATATGGTTGCTAAATGTGGAACTGTAATAGTATTTTTTGAAGTAATTAACTAAAAATATAAAAGTTTAAAATAAGAAACGATGACTGTGACACAGAACGAGATGTTCCTTATGCCTAGTTCTTACAGCCAATGGCTAATGAGCCAGTAACAGCTAAGGTGTATATGAGTTAGCAAATGGCGGATAGGGTGCAAGTATACTAACCACGCCTTTCGGTAGATGTGTTTGGCTGTGCCCCAGAATGAATTAGAATAAGCGCTTGCGCACATATGAGGCGACGGCGCTGTGGAACGCATATGCGTTCCAGCTGGAAAAAGCAAGCGTCGCACAAAGCGACCGAAGGGGCGGGTGGAAATAATCCAAAGAGGGCGCATGCGCGCTCACATGGACCTCGCTATGGAACGCACGTGCGTTCCAACTAACGTGCGCTCCGGTTATGTAGGTTTCTGATTGATATTAATCTGGCTGGCCATACTCAATGTGGAACACACCTAGATTGCAGCTAATGTGCGCTCCTACTACATGGAGTGGGATCTAACCATATAGCTCTTTAATTAAAATCAATCCAAATAACCATGCCTGGTTGACAGCACAAAATTGCATTCTGGCAAACAGGAAAGAGACTAATCCATGTTATGACTGCCGAAAATACAAATTAATTCATGGCACAATGTGGATGATTGCAGCAGCTCAAAGTAATGAAGCCACTACATGTTATAAAATGTATATTGAACGATGACACCATCTATAAAGCAATTCAATCATATATACTAGTGTCAATGATGGTGGTATGCTTCTATTAATGAAAAAACTACCGCTTCATGTGTTTTGTGAGTCAGATCTCCACGTACATATGAATATACATAACTGTGAAAAATGGACACGGAATAAATTGCAAATGGTGAACATATTGTATGTTCCAATATAATGAGAAAAAAACAGAAAAAACATAGAAAAAATATACTAGAAAAATTACCAAAGACCCGGAATGTGATATTATGACATATTGATAAAGGAATTAATGTCCCATTCGACATTCATTCCTAATGGGATATAAGTCTGGAGTTCATATATCCAAAAGGTTTCGAGGCGGGATACCCCACGGGTCATAGCTCCACCTCTCCAGGGCGGGGTGTACTTGTCGATAACGACAAACTGAGTACCCTTGGGGTCCCTATGATGATGTTGCCTATAGTGTCGTGGTACGGGGTGTTTTGTGTCCCCACCTATTATTAATGCAATATGTTCGCTGACCCTGATGGAAAAGCAACGAATAGTGCGACCAACATATTGCATGCCACAAGGGCACGTGAGTAAATATACAATATATTTAGTCGCACAAGTGCAGAACGTTTTGATTTTGTATTGTTTCTTGGTGACTGATGATGAAAACTCTGAAATTTTTCGTGTAGTGAGAGCATTGTGATGACACACTTTGCATCTCCTGCAAGGATAAAAACCAACTAAATCATGGAAGAACGAACTCTTTACGGGAGGGTTGATTATATTTGGAGCAATCTTGCTCTGTAGTGAAGGAACTCCCTTGAACACTATCTTTGCCTGTTCAGGCAATAAAGGACCCAATATCTTGTCTCCTCTAAGGATATTCCAATGTTTATTGAAAATGGTCTTAATTTGCTTATACTGAGTAGAATAAGTAGTCAGCATAGCGAACTTGAAGCCATCGTCCGTAGGGCGTTTAGGTTTGACAGATATTAGTGACCTCCTATCCAATAAAAGGACTCTTTGTAACTCGAGATCTATATCACTAGCCGAATATCCCTTATCTACAAACCTCGATTTCAAAATCTCGGCCTGTACAAGATAGGTGTGATCATCTGTACAGTTTCTGCGTATTCTAAGGAATTGACTACGCGGAACCGAACGGAGCCACGAGGGATGGTGACAGCTCCCCATGGGAATGTAACCGTTACGGTCCGTCGGTTTAAAATAGGTCTGGAAGTTGAATTTACCATTCACTATAGTTATCTCTAAGTCCAGAAAATGGATCTTAGTGGGGCTAAACTCATATGTCAAAGAAATGCCCCTATCGTTGTTGTTCAGAGACTCAAAAAAGGTCTTCAAAGACTCTGGACTGCCATTCCATAGGAGGAGGATGTCGTGGGCCAGGTACATAGACGACATCCTCCTCCTATGGAATGGCAGTCCAGAGTCTTTGAAGACCTTTTTTGAGTCTCTGAACAACAACGATAGGGGCATTTCTTTGACATATGAGTTTAGCCCCACTAAGATCCATTTTCTGGACTTAGAGATAACTATAGTGAATGGTAAATTCAACTTCCAGACCTATTTTAAACCGACGGACCGTAACGGTTACATTCCCATGGGGAGCTGTCACCATCCCTCGTGGCTCCGTTCGGTTCCGCGTAGTCAATTCCTTAGAATACGCAGAAACTGTACAGATGATCACACCTATCTTGTACAGGCCGAGATTTTGAAATCGAGGTTTGTAGATAAGGGATATTCGGCTAGTGATATAGATCTCGAGTTACAAAGAGTCCTTTTATTGGATAGGAGGTCACTAATATCTGTCAAACCTAAACGCCCTACGGACGATGGCTTCAAGTTCGCTATGCTGACTACTTATTCTACTCAGTATAAGCAAATTAAGACCATTTTCAATAAACATTGGAATATCCTTAGAGGAGACAAGATATTGGGTCCTTTATTGCCTGAACAGGCAAAGATAGTGTTCAAGGGAGTTCCTTCACTACAGAGCAAGATTGCTCCAAATATAATCAACCCTCCCGTAAAGAGTTCGTTCTTCCATGATTTAGTTGGTTTTTATCCTTGCAGGAGATGCAAAGTGTGTCATCACAATGCTCTCACTACACGAAAAATTTCAGAGTTTTCATCATCAGTCACCAAGAAACAATACAAAATCAAAACGTTCTGCACTTGTGCGACTAAATATATTGTATATTTACTCACGTGCCCTTGTGGCATGCAATATGTTGGTCGCACTATTCGTTGCTTTTCCATCAGGGTCAGCGAACATATTGCATTAATAATAGGTGGGGACACAAAACACCCCGTACCACGACACTATAGGCAACATCATCATAGGGACCCCAAGGGTACTCAGTTTGTCGTTATCGACAAGTACACCCCGCCCTGGAGAGGTGGAGCTATGACCCGTGGGGTATCCCGCCTCGAAACCTTTTGGATATATGAACTCCAGACTTATATCCCATTAGGAATGAATGTCGAATGGGACATTAATTCCTTTATCAATATGTCATAATATCACATTCCGGGTCTTTGGTAATTTTTCTAGTATATTTTTTCTATGTTTTTTCTGTTTTTTTCTCATTATATTGGAACATACAATATGTTCACCATTTGCAATTTATTCCGTGTCCATTTTTCACAGTTATGTATATTCATATGTACGTGGAGATCTGACTCACAAAACACATGAAGCGGTAGTTTTTTCATTAATAGAAGCATACCACCATCATTGACACTAGTATATATGATTGAATTGCTTTATAGATGGTGTCATCGTTCAATATACATTTTATAACATGTAGTGGCTTCATTACTTTGAGCTGCTGCAATCATCCACATTGTGCCATGAATTAATTTGTATTTTCGGCAGTCATAACATGGATTAGTTTCTTTCCTGTTTGCCAGAATGCAATTTTGTGCTGTCAACCAGGCATGGTTATTTGGATTGATTTTAATTAAAGAGCTATATGGTTAGATCCCACTCCATGTAGTAGGAGCGCACATTAGCTGCAATCTAGGTGTGTTCCACATTGAGTATGGCCAGCCAGATTAATATTAATCAGAAACCTACATAACCGGAGCGCACGTTAGTTGGAACGCACGTGCGTTCCATAGCGAGGTCCATGTGAGCGCGCATGCGCCCTCTTTGGATTATTTCCACCCGCCCCTTCGGTCGCTTTGTGCGACGCTTGCTTTTTCCAGCTGGAACGCATATGCGTTCCACAGCGCCGTCGCCTCATATGTGCGCAAGCGCTTATTCTAATTCATTCTGGGGCACAGCCAAACACATCTACCGAAAGGCGTGGTTAGTATACTTGCACCCTATCCGCCATTTGCTAACTCATATACACCTTAGCTGTTACTGGCTCATTAGCCATTGGCTGTAAGAACTAGGCATAAGGAACATCTCGTTCTGTGTCACAGTCATCGTTTCTTATTTTAAACTTTTATATTTTTAGTTAATTACTTCAAAAAATACTATTACAGTTCCACATTTAGCAACCATATCCCATAACATCTAGATCTAACGATATTCTCGTATTTTCACACAATATGTTGCTCACTTCCTGCTTATGCTAATGAGGCCAAACTCACATTGAGGCTTGGATAGCAATGCTATGCTAAATGAGGCCAAACTCACATTGAGGCTTGGATAGCAATGCTATGCTAATGAGGCCAAACTCACATTGAGGCTTGGATAGCAATGCTATGCTAATGTGGTCAAACTCACATTGGGGCTTGGATAGCAAGCCACAGCGCCATCTTGGATAGATGGAAGTGCTGCTTTTCATTGCTGCAGGTGCATGGTGAGTCAGATCTTCACTGATTGGACTGTAATTCACTGTTTTTACATAAATTGGAGTGGGCTACAGTGGAGAGACACCCCAGACGAAGTGCTCTGTCCACGAAACGCGTCGGGAGGACTCCACTGCCGCCCTACTTGTATACAAGCATTTTTTATTCAGCTAAAATGTAAGTTTGATAGCTGTAAATAAATATTTTATTTTTCTACTTAAACGGGATTACGCTATGTGGCCACTTCTTTCTCTTATCTCTTATGCAAACCATTTTCTATGAGAATATCCACTTGGGGATCGCACTCCCAGCTGGGCTTCATCCATCCATCCCACGGAGGTTCTGCTGACCATTCAAAGTATTGCCTTGCCAAGGAGCCCATTGTGATATCAGCCACTACAAGCCTAATTTGACTTTCAGTGGCGTAAGCCATCTGAAGTCAACTGGTTCTGGTAAGCCTGCATTGCTTTCGGTGGTGGGAACAACACAGTGGAGAAGTCATTATTTGTTATTCACCAATCATCAGATTGACTATTACTTATTTACATCAGGATTTGTTTTATTTTCCTTTCACGGGACATTATTGCACTTGTCAGTCAGTGGCTAATAATTTACACATGTCTTTCTAAAGAAATGAACAATCACTGTTGTTTTTCAATGTATATATGTTTTTATATGTGATTAATTGTATCCAACAACGGGTGTCATCTCACTAATAGATTATTTTCACACTGTTCATCACACACGAGTTATACAGTGCTTGTCCCTGGATTTTCCAGGGTCCTTTATTTGTTTTACTTTACACAAAATTTGTTTATTCTTTTTTTGTGCTTCTGACTGTCATTAACAGACAGTCACTTTAAAGCGCTACACATTTCCTACACATTTAATTCTTTTTGCTTCTCTCATATGAGCCGTGTTAGCAGCTAACATTTAACCAAAATTGGCAGCGCGGGGTAATCATCTTCCTTTTTACATTCCAAACCCCCACCCCCACATGGGGTTTCAAAGTTGAGACGCCTCTGCTGATCCCATGTTGTAATTTACCTTCGTGTCTGTAGCTCCTCGCGTACGCTCGAGTAATCTCCGCGTAACCGACGTAATCACGTCGATATCCTTATATAGGCCGCGCAAAGCTATACCGCCGCCCTCTTCGTTCGCAATGTCTCCGCCCGCTTTTAACCCCCCCATTTCAACATCCAGGGCCTCATATTGCAAGTTACCGGCATATGTGTATGTCATCGTTTTAACACGCGCGTAAGCTCCGCGTAAACACGATGTATTCATCCGCGCATGCGTGAAACGCCGCCTTCGTCCACGCCCATGACGGAACTTTTCCTCTTTTCCACGCCCCTTATCAGTGTGAAACGAAAAGATGGCCATGTCCCACGAGCGAACATTACCCTCTCATGAGGATCAGGAATGGACACAACCAGGAACGTCACGCTCAAGGAGCAAACGGTACAAGGCCACGAATATGAGTTTGGAGGAGATGGTGGAGATGGTACACATCCTGCGCAGGAAGGATTATGATGGGGATTATGGCCCATACAGCACCCCGAACCGCCGTAAGGCCAAAATTATGGACAAGGTGGCGAAGAGGCTTACTGAGATCTTCGGGGTGAGCAGGTTTCAAGAAATTAGCTAAAACAAAAGAGAAAATACAAGCCGCCCCCTTCGATTTATGCGGGGATACGCAGGGCCATTTACACTACGCCGCCGCAAACTACGGAGCAAGTGCTTTGGGAATACGGCACTTGCTCCATTAAGTTGCCGCGGCGTAGTGTAAATGGCTTATGCTACCCCAGCGTCCATTCTATGAGAATCTGGCCCACAGTGTATTTACAGATAAATAGATAGATAGATAGATGATTTTACAGTGTGTAGAGTAGATATACATCCTTAGGAGTTGTACATATATTTATACACTGTATAGCTTAGCTAGATCTGCTATTAGTTTTTGTCAGACAGGAGATTGTGCTGTACTGCACGTTTGCTGTGTTTTTTTGCCCATAAAGACAGTCGATCATACTGCACGTTTGCTGTGTTTTTTCCCATAAACTCAGTCGATCTTACTGCACGTTTGCTGTGTTTTGTCCCATAAACTCAGTTGATCTTACTATACGTTTGCTGTTTATTTCTGATTTTGTCCTGTGCAGGCTATTAAAATGTCTGGAAGGACAACAAAGAAAGGCAGAGCGTCACGAGGGCAAGTGGGCTCTGCATCTAGAGGCAACGCTGGTGGTGGAAGCGGTGCATCCTCTTCAGCATGTGGCCGCTCGTCCTTATTTTCGGGAGCTGACCCTGTTGAGCCTCAACATGCAGACAAAATAGTAGATTGGATGACCAAGCCGTTCTCACAGGCAGCGTCTATTGCATGGAACGGGGACCTCTGATCTTGAGCCTGATGCTCATACACTCTCCACCTCTAAGCGCAGAAAAACTCCTCAATAGGATTGAGGAAAGAGAGTAAGGTGGTAGGAACACAATATCCATCCTTGGATGACCAGTGAACCAGGTCCTGATAAGCGGGCCACGGTGGAAATTCACATTGTCCCATACAATTATATATTGTGGTAGGTGAGGCCCTATGAGACCTCTCTCATTTTCTGGGATCAAATCCAAATGAAAGTGGTCCAAGAAGATGAGGAGCTTCTGTGTTTTGTATGGGCCAAGACTGGGCATGTGAGTGGCCACACCATTCTCAGAAATGGCAGCACACATAGTTATATTGCCCCCTCGCTGGCCTGGGACATCCACCATGGCCCAGTGGCCAATAAAATTACGGCCACGTCTTTGGCCCTTGGCCAGGTTGAAGCCAGCCTCATCCCCATACAATACAGTTACAGACAGCTACATAGGAATGTTCTATGTTCTGCACAAGTTCAATATACTACTGGCCAGTATTCCAGTGTACCCTATGCAGAGGTACTACAGGGGGTATTTGACAGAAAGGGGAGGGGAAAAATTATGAAATTACTGAAATGTTACAGTAACATTATTAGATAGATTTCCATGGGAGGCACTACTGTAATTGCAGGTCTTTGACCCTTTTACTTACTGTATTGTAGGTTATATTCTTCAAAATAAGGATTATAATGATAATTGCATCATACAGTAAGCTGCAGTTTTTACTGTAATACTGGAATACTACTTTAAACTGTATTATCAATATTGTAGAAAATAAACTATTCCATACTATTCCATAGTTTATTTTCTACAATATTTTTCTTGTCATGGTTAGTATCATACGTAACATCCCACTGAAGTAAGATACTGTAATACTGTAGGCCTATCACAAACACACACACACACACACTAAATGAATACGTAAATGAGTAAATAAACATATTTCTTGCTCTATGCGTGTCCTGTCCTATACATTATATAATGCTATAATAGTGCTCTTCAGCTTCTTCCCCCTATTCCACCACCACGCACCCTTACTCCTCCTCCTCTTCTTCCTCTTCTTCAAGCTTTGAAATCTGTCCGCTGCAAACCTGTCCGTCGGATATGTCCGCTGGTTAGTACACCAAACCATCGGACCAAAATCGCGCGCATGCTCAGACAAAAGGAGGGGACGGGAGCGCTCGTTCAGGTAAACCTTGTGTTTGTTTGTGAGTTGGCACATTCGTCATTGTAACTATCTATAGTGTATCGTTTATTGCCTTTCTTCGTTCTCTTGCTATAATCAAGCTGTTCTATTGCTGATGCCATTTATATAGACTGAGTTGTCCCAATCTAGCAAAGTTGGATTGTAGTATATCGCGTTGTCTTTTTGTAATTATTTTGTTGCTGCATCTCCTAATTGTTTGGAGCTTTCCTCCACATGACTATATTTTTTTTTTGGGACTTTAATGTTCTTCTAATAAATTTTTACCTTCTCATCTGCTGTTTATTTTGTGCTTACATTATTTATTTTTGTTTTTGTTTGTTTTCAAAGCTTAATTGTTTATTTTGTTGGCACCTTTTTTTTTCAATGCATTTTTTCGTTTTTTTTGTATCTTTTTTTTCAATGCATTTTTTTTGATTTTTTGTACCTTTTTTTTCAATGCATTTATTTTATTTTGTTCACCTTTTTTTTACAATGCATTTTTTTGGATTTTTTTAACCTTTTTTTCAATGCGTTTTTTTTTTTTTGTTGCTTTTTTTTCAATGCATTTTTTGTGTTTTTTGCCTTTGCAAATGATGAAAAATTTTGTAAAAACCCCCCACCCAGGAGTTTGTGTCCTTCCAAAATTCCACCTTGTATTTTTAGAAGGTTTGGGGCATAATCACCACAGTAGAAAACACAATAGACAAGGTTTTAACGTAAATACAAAAAGCCATTTATTTTGGCAAGAAAATAAATTAAAATAAACATGATCTGCACCACTTGATCAGATAGCAACCTACATGCAGACTTGTGCATTCCACAAAACATGATGAAGGATAAAATTCACAATCTCAGGAGACACAAAACAAATAAAATCTGAATCAGCAGCACATGAGCAAACAAACCCAAGCTGTGGTACTCCAACAAGCCCACATTTTAGAATAATGAACTGGAAGGCAGGTAATCACCTTCTCTTCTTACTTCCAGCCTTCCTTCCTGGCTGCCTTGCAGCGGAACGCCCAGGGGCCCATCCATGGCCCCTTGCAGGTGCAGATGATGTGGCAGCAGGAGGCAGAAGATGGGGAGCAGGCTGGGCTGGGTCACTCAGGTCTGTGTCCCGGGTCAGCATGCCCCTGGGCATCCAAAAGATGACCTTATTGATCAAGTCCTTAGCCAGGTCCCTTTGATCCTCCTCCGCTCGGCTCAGTTCATGAGCCACAGAGGCACTGAAGGCTTCTGTGGGGTTGAGGGGGGCCCTCATTATTTCTGCAGCCTCCCTCATCATTTTGAGGCTCTCCTCCTCCATCTGCCTCATCCGCCTCTTTTGGCCTGGTCGCCTCATCTGGAGGGGAGGGACCTGGCTTATGGTGCTGAGCCTGGGGACATGCTGACTTCCACTCGGCCCAGCCTCCTCCTGGCTGCCACTCACCCCTTCCCCCTGGCTGACATGGTCCTGAGGAGCTGCCACCTCCTGGCTGGCCTCTTCATGTATCAAAAAAAGGGACATGTTGTAATATTTTGCTCAATCAAGCACACACATTATTTGGCTCTAGACTCTTTTTGTTTTCTTAATTTAAATCGACCTGCCTGTCCTTCAGACCCCTCAGTTGGCATCCCTGAGATCCCTAGTTTTTTGCACACGCCTTTTTTTGTTGGTCCAAACGTTAGAATGTTAACAATACTAACTCAAGATTCAAACCCAAATTAGAAGCTAATAAATATTTAGGAAACTACTATACCTCACTGAAGATCGCCAGATCTGGGTCCATGTCAGCCAGGCCCTCCTCTGGCTCTGCAGGGGCGTGGGGATCCTGGGAAGTTCCGCTGCAAGGAAGCGTGGGAGGAAGGCTGGAAGGAAGATTGGAAAGTGATGGCCGGCCCTCCAGTTCATCATCCAAAAATGCAAGCTCGCGGAAGTACCACAGCCTGGGCTCCTTTTCCGCATCTGCTGCTGATCCAGATCGTTTGCTTTTAACCTCTTTATATACCTTACGATAGGTGCTCCTGAGATTGCTCATTTTATCCTTCACCATGTTTGGTGTGCAGGATGGAACCCACGTCT
Organism: Rana kukunoris; assembly: GCA_029574335.1. NCBI lineage: Eukaryota > Metazoa > Chordata > Amphibia > Anura > Ranidae > Rana > Rana kukunoris. The sequence continues at coordinate 338,469,260 of CM056050.1, forward strand.
GCATGTAGGTTGCTATCTCTTGTAGATTGTTTGCTCTGAGTTTCTTATTTGGGTAGCCTGGGTGCCTGGTATCCCATAGATTAGTCTTTTCTCGATATATTTCTATTAATTTAAGAGTGTTTTCTTGAATAGCCAACTGGTCCATCTCTCTCTTTTTTTTTCTAGGTTCAGATTAATGCTCTAGAATATACAAATAAAAATTTAGTAAAACCCACATGAAAAATGGCTCAGCTTTATCATTTTCTGAATATGTATGTGTCCAATCATTGTGGAACTAGTATACAAACACATTGGGGGTTATTTACTAAAGAAAAAATCACTTTAGCACTGCAAAAGCACTTGAAAGTACACTGCCTGAAAGTGCACTTGGAAATGCAATCGCTGTAGCCCCGAAGGGGACATGCAAGAAAAAAGATATATTCAATTTTAGCCTCCACCTGATTGGTTGATAAAATAAGCAGAGCTTCCCTTCATTTCAGATCTTCCCCTCCACATCTATGGAGAATGCCCTTCCAAGTGCACTTGCAGTGCAAACTGGATTTCCCTTTAGTAAATAACCCCCAATGTGTCCTGCTGATACAATGCTGGCCAGCTCCACTCCATTGTTGTGCAATTCATTTTTGGAACATGCAGACCCTTTGGTAACATGAAAATAAATACATGCCATCTCTATTCATCAACAATTTTTTTCTTTTTCCAAAAATGAAGCCACTAGTTATTGTGTAGATATCATGCACCTCACACAGCATTGAGGAGATAATACACAAACTAATTACCTCTGTCCAAACAATACAGAACAATACATGCATGATGTGAATCCACAAGACAAAAATAAAGAGGTAGAGCATTGTCCTATATATATGTAGTGATGTGTTCAATCATTTTTGGCCAAAACTTGCATTGGTGGCCCCAAGCTACCTAAATAGCGCAAACGCTCCTAACAACATTCCAAACCCCCACCCCCACATGGGGTTTCAAAGTTGAGACGCCTCTGCTGATCCCATGTTGTAATTTACCTTCGTGTCTGTAGCTCCTCGCGTACGCTCGAGTAATCTCAGCGTAACCGACGTAATCACGTCGATATCCTTATATAGGCCGCGCAAAGCTATACCGCCGCCCTCTTCGTTCGCAATGTCTCCGCCCGCTTTTAACCCCCCCATTTCAACATCCAGGGCCTCATATTGCAAGTTACCGGCATATGTGTATGTCATCGTTTTAACACGCACGTAAGCTCCGCGTAAACACGATGTATTCATCCGCGCATGCGTGAAACGCCGCCTTCGTCCACGCCCATGACGGAACTTTTCCTCTTTTCCACGCCCCTTATCAGTGTGAAACGAAAAGATGGCCATGTCCCACGAGCGAACATTACCCTCTCATGAGGATCAGGAAGGGACACAACCAGGAACGTCACGCTCAAGGAGCAAACGGTACAAGGCCACGAATATGAGTTTGGAGGAGATGGTGGAGATGGTACACATCCTGCGCAGGAAGGATTATGATGGGGATTATGGCCCATACAGCACCCCAAACTGCCGTAAGGCCAAAATTATGGACAAGGTGGCGAAGAGGCTTACTGAGATCTTCGGGGTGAGCAGGTCCAAAGAGCAGCTACGCAAGCGCTGGTCCGATTTGAAGTTGCGTGAGCCACACCAGTTTCGGAAGATAAAGAAAATCCTGGATAAAAGTAGGTATTATTTTTGTGGGGGGGGGGGGTGGTTTGCAATTGTGTGATATCATTGTTTGATATGTATATTTATGCATGTGCCTTGTTGGAATGGTTGTACTTTGGAAGAATTTTTTTTGGATATTTCCTGTAATAAGAAAAAAAACACACACACACCAAATAAGAAGTTATGCACGATCGTTCTTTAGAAACATCGTTCAATCACCTCGTTTCATCCAAATACTGTGTCCTAAGGAACAGCACACCAGGACATGGCTATTTGCCATTTATAGAGAAAAGTTATTACACATTTTGGATAAAATTATGTAGATTTCCTAACTGATTTGAATGTGAAAAGACAAACAGGATTCATTCACATTCACACAGTGATAATAAGCAGCTGGATTCACATCTGGACTCAAGAGCACCTGTGTCTCCCCCATAATGAGATTCATTTTTAACAGTCTGTGACACCTAATTTTTAGGGAGGGGCATCCATGCAGGGGCAGACTGACCACTGAGGAAATCGGACACTGCCCGAGGGCCCCATGCCCCTAGGGGGCCCCATCAGAGATGCCAGGCTCATTTCAACCAGGGACAGTATGTAAAAATCTGCAAATTTAGCTCATCTGTCCCTGATATGTCCAAAGCCTACATGCTTTTGATGTGAAACTACTGACTGAGATTGTAGCTGCCCCGCCTCTATACTGCCACCTGGCTTAGTGGGCATTTGTAAGCCTGGGGGCCCCTAATATCCTATTGCCCGGGGGACCCATGAGTTGTCAGTCCGGCCCTGCTTCCATGTGTGTCCCTTCGCTAAAAAGGGTCATTATCACAGCTTGGGAGAAGTCATTATAAAAACAAAGGTTAAGGTTTGGTGGCGGAAGACAATAATCCAAATTTTATAACACACTTTGACACAATGATTATGATTTATTAATGCCCTCCTCATATATCTGTGTGCTGATAAGTATACCTTTTGTTTTCTGATATTTCTAGGGGAAAGAACAGGACAGAAATTTGAGGAGGCAAGGAGGCCCAAACTCTCTCATAACAAAAAATCTAGCCATGTGGAGGAGGAGGACCAGGTAGAAGAAGGAGTGGTGGAAGGGAGAGATGAGGAAGACGAAAATGTGGAAGGAGTATTTAGTGAAGAAGAAGTTGGTGAAGAGAAGGAGTTGGTGAAGAAGAAGGAGTTGGTGAAGAAGAAGGAGTTGGTGAAGAAGAAGGAGTTATTGAAGAAGAAGGAGTTGGTGAAGAAGAAGGAAGAGTAGTTATTGAAGGAGTTGGTGAAGAAGAAGAAGGAGTAGTTATTGAAGGAGTTGTTGTAGAAGAAGGAGTAGTTATTGAAGGAGTTGTTGTAGAAGAAGGAGGAGTTATTGAAGAAGGAGGAGTTATTGAAGAAGGAGGAGTTATTGAAGAAGGAGGAGTTATTGAAGAAGGATTGATTGTGGAAGAAGGCGAAGTTGTGGATGATGGAGAGGTGGAGATTAGTAGCACAACAGGTCAGTGTCACCGCAGCTTCACACAGGGAGAAAGAGGTGTAGATAGGCCTGCACATTACTAATGTTTTTTTTTTTTGATTTTTATAGGGGATGAAGATGCTGCAAGCACATCCAGTAGTCCACCTTTTTCACGTGCAAGTGCACAAATTGTCATCCAACAAATTATGGAGTGTAGCACAGAGATGGATAATATGAGGCAAAGAATGGTTGTAATTGATCAAAATTACAAAAATATTATTGATATGATGGGCCGTATCAAAGACTAAATCCCTGCCCCGCCCCCCCCCCCCCCCCCCCCCCATCACCCATCCGTCTTGCAAACAAAAAAAAAGGTATTTGAAAATTAGGAAGATGCACACACAGTGTGTCCACATGTGCTATCTGCCATCACAGGTTATGGATTGTGTTTGCTTTGTGGGTACACCCCCTTCCTCCCTTCTCAAGCAGGTAAGAGGGAAGGGTTTGCACCCACAAAACACATTCATTGATCACCCATGATGCCAGATAGCACATGTGGACATTTGATATAATCCGCATTTTTGGGCCCTCTCACTCACACACAAGAATGTGTGCATCTTCCAAGTTTGGTGTGTTCCGGGGTGACATTGGGAGACTGTTGTAGTAATGACCTTGTTGTACTTAGTATTTTTAGTGGTTTTGTTAAATATTTTATATTTTTTATAAAAAAAAAGTTTGGTATAATCCATAGTTTTTCATAAAAAAGTTTTTTTTTTTTTAAAAAATGTTTTTACTCCAAAAATGTTACATGGTCGCAAACCCAAAAATTTTTGATAAAAAATTTTGTACGCTTACATGAGTGGCTTGTTGTTTATATATGCTCAATACCCAGTTTGTAGATGAGTGACTTGTAACTACAGCCATAAACCCGGTTTTAAGTACACACTAGCGTTTAGTTCTTACCGCTGCAAATCACAATATCAGCCTCACTTCTGCACAAAAACCAATATTCTTCCAACACCAGCTTGTTCAGTTAAGCCAGATTTTATAAATGCTGCTAGCTCATTGGTTTGTGTGCAGAAGTGACCCTTCTATTGTGGACTTAAAAGTGGGGTATGCCTGTAATGTCCAATTGCGGTTATTTACTAAAACATGACAACTACATTTGGCACTAGAAGTGCACTAGTTTCAGAACCAAGAAGACCGAGAAAAATAGAAAAAGCAATAATGACAAACAACTGTATATAGAGTCCAATGGTCAAATTATTTATTATATTTTGTAATATTTCTTTCTTTTGGGGGCCGAATTAGAAAGAAATATGATCTGGCATAGCTATGGCCCCCCGACCCATGAAGTACTCAACATATTTGTCGCGTACCTCACAAGCAGATTGGGTGGCCGAGCCAGCGCGACCAGTGTCCAGCCCAGGAAGGGTATCTGAGGGTAGTCCTGCCTCAGCACCGATGTTGGGTAGGTACGTCTGGGAATGCCTGCGTAAAAAATTATGCAATATGCAACAGGCAAAAACAATATGGTTCAATTTATATTCCGCCATATTTATCGCTGTCAGGAACAGGCGGAACCGGCTGGCGAGTATCCCAAAGGCATTCTCGACTACCCTCCGGGCCCTGGCTAGCCTAAAATTGAACACCCTCCTCTCCGGGGTAAGAGTCCTCTGGGGAAAAGGCCGCATGAGGTGAGGTCCAAGCCCGAAAGCTTCGTCCGCTAAAAAAACAAACGGAAGTCCTTCCACATTGTCTTCATCCGGTGGCAGTTCAAGACCACCAGTTTGTAGACGCCTGTAAAATTCGGTCCGCGCGAACACTCCCCCATCAGACAGCCGGCCGTTCTTCCCCACGTCCACATACAAAAATTCGTAGTGTGCCGACACCACCGCCATCAACACGATACTATGAAAACCTTTGTAGTTAAAATAGTAGGACCCCGAACGGGGTGGTGGCACTATGCGGACGTGTTTCCCATCTATTGCTCCTCCGCAGTTCGGAAAATCACAACGCAGGGCAAATTGGGAAGCCACAGTCTGCCATTCCTGTGGCGTGGAGGGAAACTGTGGGGACCAAAAAAATTCTAAAATTAGTACTTAGGCACATAAACATTGCAAACACAATACAAAAACCATACTTGTGCACCATCACACAGTATTAACAATGTTATCTTATTATTGGGGTGGAGTTGTGGCCACTAAAAAATCCCAGTTATTATCACACTCCCCACCCCTCTGATGGGGCAACATTTTAGGGGGGGTTGGGGTTGAACTACAATGCAGCAAACAAAAATATGCCACACACACCAAAAAAAAAAAGGCTAGGTGTGTTTGTCCCTAGGATAGCATGCTGGACAGGTTAATAGTGATGCAAGGAAAAAATATGTAGGTAGGCCAACAAAAAGAACATGGAAAGCTTAACAACATGCATGCATGGGGAGAAAAGGCAACATTCAACACTCAGCATGGAAAAATCATGGTCATTATAGGGAACAAATGCCAAAAAAAAAATATGCTACCATTTATAAAGACAGAGAATGTGAGCTTCAGAAAAGAGGAAACGTACCTTCAGATACTCCTCCTGCATGACTTGTATGACAGCAGAACACGTCTCCGGTATGATGATCCCAAGCGCCTGGGGAGAGATGCCTGTTGAGAACTTGAGGTCCTGCAGGCTCCTCCCAGTCGCCAGGTACCGCAACGTGGCAATAAGCCTCTGCTCGGCCGTGATCGCTTGGCGCATCATAGTGTCCTGCCTCGTGATATAGGGGGACAGAAGATCCAGCAGACGGTTGAAAACGGGGTCCGTCATACGGAGAAAGTTCCTGAAGTCATCAGGATTATTCTCCTGGATTTCCCTAAGCAGAGGCATATGAGAGAATCGGTCACGCTGGCGCAACCAATTCTTGGCCCAGGAACTCCTCCTCCCCCTGTTCCTGGCCAAAGGTCTGGAATAATTATAACATCCAGAAGCAAGCCCATATCCAGCACGAACTCTAGCAAAGTTACGCTGCTGCTCCATAATGGCTTCAAACCGGCCGGCTGGTCAGTCAAGAACACACTCAAACAGAAAGCACCCCCTAATCCAGCAAGACCTGCAAAATACGCTCGACAAACAGATACCCGCGGACAGAACGCCACTGCAAAGCAGAAACGACCTGACAGCCAGCACTGACTGCCAAATACGCACCCACAAGCACACACTGAACCAGAGAATACGACCTGTAAAGCGCGGAGACCGAAAAGCGCGAATCGGCTCTAACCAAACCTTTGCTAACACGTTACTAGCAGAAGAGGAACAGAGGGCGGCGCCGTAAGCTTTGGTCTTCCCCTTTATAGTGACGTCGTACGTGGTTTACGTGCACGCGTTCTGGTCCGGGGAGATTTCTATCCGATCGTGTGTACGCACAGCAGACCAACAGACAGATTTGCTGCGTCGGCTGGAAACGGTCGGCCCGACACATTTGAACAAATCTGTCCCCTCGTGTGTACGCGGCCTGAGATACACCGTCGTATCGCAGCTGAGAATCTGGCCCTGTGTCTCTATCTATCTCTCTCTAAGGCCTCGTACACACGATGAGATATGCCCGCTCAAACTTGTCCGACGGACAGTTTAGAGCGGACATGTCTCATCGGATTTCGGTCCGATGGCGTGTACACACCATCGGATCAAAATCTCCGCCGGCAGACAGCGTGGTGACGCGGCGGTGACGTTGACGCCGCCACGTCACCGCTACGTCACCGCACCAGGAAGTAAACACTTCCGCGCGCATGCGTCGGATCCATTCACAGGATACGACGCATGTGCGGGAAGATATGTCTGCTGGTTTGCCGTACTAACCAGCGGACATATCCGACGGACAGGTTTGTAGCGGACAAATTTCAAAGCATGCTTTGAAATTTGTCCGATGGACAAACCTGTTCGCTAGCCCGTACACACGATCGGATTTGTCTGCTGAAACGGTCCATTGGACCGTTTTCAGCGGACAAATTTGATCGTGTGTACGCGGCCTAACTCACTGTCTGTCTGACTTCTCTCTCTGAAAGCAAGCCGGAACACACTACAAGTGAAAATAAATCCCTGAAAATTAAGAGAACTCCTTGGGGACCCCACATTGTAAGGCCCCTTTCACACGGACGGATAGAATGGCGCTTTCAGTTGCGGATTTTACTGCAGCTAGAAGCACACAATGCTTTCCTATGACACCCTTCACATACTGCAGTTACCTGCGGTTTTGTTACCTGCGGTTTTGTGCGAATAGAAAAATAGAATTGAATGCGTCCAAGTGCAATCTGGTGCAGCTATCGGCACATAACCACAGGTAATCGTAGGGGACTGTGTCAGCTGCGTTTGGTATAAATCTTGAGGGGGAACTCTATGCCAAATTTCAAATAAAAAAAACGGCATAGGGGTCCCCCCCAAAATCCATACCAGACCCTCATCCGAGCACGCAGCCCGGGCGGTCAGAAAGGGGGTGGGGACGAGCGAGCGCCCCCCTCCTTAACTGGACCAGGCCGCATGCCCTCAACATGGGGGGGTAGGTGGTTTGCAGCCCCCCACCCCAAAGCACCCTGTCCCCATGTTGATGAGGACAGGGCCTCTTCCCGACAACCCTGGCCGCTGACTAATACATTACTTTAAAAACCTGTGTAGTGTGTTTTTTTGTAATTTTTTTCCCTCTAGGTGAATGGGTAGGGGTACGATGTACCCCATACTCATTCACCTAGGGTGTGGGTTCCGGGATCTGGGGTCCCCCTTATTAAAGGGGGCTCCCGGATTCCGATAAGCTACCTGCTTAAGAGGCCCTGTCCCCATCAACATGGGGGCAGGGTGCTTTGAGGTGGGGGGCCGCAAAGCACCCTGCACCTACCCCCCCATGTTGAGGGCATGTGGCCTGAGACGGTTAAGGAGGGGGGAGGCGCTCACTCATCCCCACCCCCTTTCCTGACCGGCCGGGTTGCGTGCTCGGATAAGGGTCTGGTATGGATTTTGGGGGGGACCCCCACGCCGTTTTTTTGGCGTACGGGGGTTCCCCTTAGAATCCATAGCAGACCCAAGGGCCTGGTATGCCCTTGGAGGGGGAACCCCCTCAAGATTCATACCATACACAGTGCTTGGTATTGGCACGGATCCAAGTCGGATCCCTGTTCAATATCATGCTGCGGCTAAACGCAACCGCAGCTAATTGCACTGTACAAATGCAGCTGACCACTGTGCCTGGAATCTTAAATTACAGCAGAAAATAAACTGCTTTTTCTGTGGCAGAACAGCCATCCGTGTGAAAGGGGCCTAAGATTTCCCCTCTTTGAGGTTCCATGCACACTAGCATTTTTTAAAGCTTCTAGAAGTTGTTATTAGCATTTTTTCTGCTCCTAGAAGCTAAATAGCGTTTTCTTATGTGTCTATGCACACTACTTTAGGCTATTGGGCCCAGATTCAGAGAGAATTGGATTCTCGTAGCGTATCAGAAATACACTACGCCGCCGTTTTTTACCTGGCTCTACGTGGAATCCATGTAGATTTTGTCCAGTAAACGACGGCGGCGTAGTGTATTTCTCCCGTCGCAATCCATCTAGACGAGTAGGGGGCATGAAGGATTTAAAATAGGCGCGTTCCCGCGGCGATCGAACTGCGCATGCTCCGTTCGCAAATTTCCCGCCGTGCATTGCGCGAAATCACGTCGTTACGTCATTCGTTGTTTGAGTAGCGTCGTTTACGGACATTTCTATTCCCGAACGAGTTACGCAAAAAAAATAAAAAAAAATTTAAATTTGACGCGGGAACGACGGCCATACTTAACATGGGCTACGCACCGTTAGACCAGCAAAAAGCTGGTCTAACAGTACGTAAAAAAAAACAGACGTAAGCGATTGCGAAGACCGCTCGTATCTTCGTGGATCGCCGTAAAAACACATTTACATATCCCGACGCATGAAAACGACGCGAACTCCTCCCAGCGGCCGCAAAAATATCGCAGCGTAGATCCGAAGGCTTACGAAGACGTAAGCCTCTCGGATCGAAGCCCGAAGCCGCCGTATCATGGTTTGAGGATTCAAACTAGTGATACGGCGCGCAAAATTTAAAATTACTCCTGTCTAACACCAGTTAGACAGGCGTAATTGCTTTATGAATCTGGGCCTTGGTGTTTTTTGAGCTTCAGCGTCTAGGAGCAGAAAAAGTTTTTCCAGCATAAAAAAACAGCAATGCTTCTAAATGCTCCTAAACGTGACTAATAGTGTTTTTTTCTTTTTCTAATGCCGCGTACACACAACCGTTTTTCATGACGTGAAAAATGCAATTTTTTAAATTGGTCATTAAAAATGATCGTGTGTAGGCTCCAGAGCATTTTTCTCGACATGAAAAATGGGCATTAAAAATTTAGAACATGCTCTAATTTTTCTCGTCATTTTTCACATTGTCGTTTTTCACGTCGTGAAAAACAGTCGTGTATAGGCTTCAACGACGGAAAAAAACCTGCATGCTCAGAAGCAAGTTATGAGATGGTAGCACTCGTTCTGGAGATAGCACATTCATCACGCTGTAACAGACTGAAAAGCACAAAGACTGAAATGCGCGAATCATCTCTCTCCAATCTTTTACTAACACAAAATCAATAAAAGCAGCCCAAAGGGTGGCGCCATCTGAATGGAGTGTTAGGATGATGAGCGCATATACATAAACACTGAGGCTGTCAAATACAGTCTGTAAAAAACAAAGTGCAATCCGTGCAAAAAGTGCAAATGCATATATATATCAAATGATAAACAGTTCCATCCGTGGTGCAAATGCATATATATCAAATGATAAAAGTTCCATCCGTGATGTTGCAGCTGATTCTGTGATTCTTTAAATAAATGAGCTCACATTGCGCTTACCTTAATAAGGCAATGAATAAGCCTTATGTTTGTGTGGCACTTTTGTGGGTCTCCAGTAGGTGTCCCTCTATCCTCTCTGTGAGATGGTATAGAAATCCTGGTTGTGGTCCAATGCTCCAAGGTGTGGAAAAGGAAGGTTTCCAGTGGTGCTAAAATGAAGAAAAGTAGTGCCATAGTGAAGTATATAGGTGTAATTTTAATAATAAAGTAGAAACTTACATCAAAGTGTTAAAACAGTCGAACGAACGATCGGATAGACGATTATGCGTTTTACTTCCGGTTCCGGGTCTTACATGTTGCGCAGCGCCTCGCAGCTTCACCTGAATGGAACTTCCCCTTTATAGTGCTGTCGTACGTGTTGTACGTCATCGTGCTTTGCTCGAGCATTTTATTTTTTCACGATAGTGTGTATGCAAGGCAGGCTTGACAAGAATCATGTCGAGAAAATCTTCATTTTTTCTAGGACATTAAAAATGGTCGTGTGTATGCGGCTTTACAGTTTCTGACAAAAGAAAAACAGATGAGCCACACTGCAGGAGTTCATATGTATGCATTAATTAACTGGAAACTATAGCAACTGTAAAAAAAAAAAAAATGTGATGAGTCACATTTCAGAAATTTGTATGTGAACAGAAATTATCTGAAGACTCAGCCCACCTATTAGCAACTGAAAATAAAAAGGACCACTCAGCAAGTATGGATGTGCCTGATCCTCAGGTATATGAATCTCTATAGATCTGATAATGTATGTAATGACATTTTTCTATGGTAAAAGTCAGTAGAATGTTTTTACCCCAGAGAGCTGAGAGGCAAGAAGGAGTGACTGTCAGTCAAGGCAGAAAAAGTCAGAGGCAAGCTGCAGATCCCAAACTTATGCCACAAGTCGATCAGATAATGAATCTCTTAGATCAGCTTCAGCAACATAATCGTGCCCAGACAGAGCAGGATCCATGGTAAAATAGGCGGTAATAGCAAATATAACCTTAAATTTAAATAAAAGAATTGACAGCAGACAACCATTGGATATTAAAGGCCGCGGATGTTTATTATTGGTTTCAAATTATAAATAAATAATTTAATTAAAAGAATAAATACATAAATAACTATTGGGTAAACGATAAATAAGATAGCAGTAAAAATATAAGCTTTAGCAAGCCTAACCACCACGGCTCAGGCTGCAAAAAATTACCCAACCAACTTACAGCATTTTATTCTTTAAACTTAACTCTTAAAGCTTGTCCCCCTTCACATGACGCAAAGGTGACCCAACCACATAACAACATCCTGCGACATAGTATAAAAAAAAAAAAAAAAAAATTAAGGGGAGGGGGGGGGGGAACACCACAGTTCTTCTGTCCTCTGAAGCGGCTGAGCTCTGCCTGACGGAACCTGCTTTATATAACCCTAAATCCCGCCTAAAATAACTAGTTTAGACCCGTTTTGCGCGGGCTCTCACCTGGGCTAGCAGCTGACCTAAACTTGACCTACTTATTGGGCGGGCTTTATGGGTCACAGAGAGGTCACCTAACCCCTCAGACCCATGAGCCCGCCAAAATACCTGCACAGCAGTTTACAATTACAGGAATTTAAAGAACCCCTCTACCACCATTTTCCCATGAGGAAAAGGGGGGCAAGGGGCTGCCAATCCCCATATTCCTTTCATGGTAAAATAGGCGGTAATAGCAAATATAACCTTAAATTTAAATAAAATAATTGACAGCAGACAACCATTGGATATTAAAGGCCGCGGATGTTTATTATTGGTTTCAAATTATAAATAAATAATTTAATTAAAAGAATAAATACATAAATAACTATTGGGTAAACGATAAATAAGATAGCAGTAAAAATATAAGCTTTAGCAAGCCTAACCACCACGGCTCAGGCTGCAAAAAATTACCCACAAGGCAGGTGGTTGAAGACCACCTGGCACACCCCACTACGCGGCCAAATCCACACATGAGCCTAAGTCTGCATTAAATATGTCAAGACCGATGTCGGACAAATGAACGCCGTCCGATCTAAACAGTCCAACGTGACCCCCTTCTAATTCAGTGTGTCTAAATGACAACATACCTAAACCAGAAATCAATTTGGACACTGACTTATTTATTCTTTTTCTAATCTTCTCCAATGGATGCCTAGGAAAGGGGGGAAGCCAAACTAACCTCTGGACGATCTCTGAAAATACTATCCTAGTTTTAGGAAAAAGAAGCTGAAACCTAAGAAGATCGTCCCTAATGCAGAAAATGATGTCTAACGTTTTGCGTTGCCCAACGTCATTCCCCCCAAGATGGATGATTTATACATCCGGAGGAGGGAAATGACGCATGAGCATGGATAATTCGGAATTAAGATTAGCCCATAACATACCGCGTTTACCACCCCAATACACCTTAAACTTATCGGCCTCTAAACCTAAATTAGCCGAGTAACTTCTTTTCTGCGCTCTCAGATGGGCCCAGTAAACGAATGAATAGCCGATGATCCAGACAATTCGTAAGTGCCCTAAAAGGATCAAAAAGAAATGTTAGGACGAACATAAAGTAAATAGCTGTCCGATTTCCACCTGCCAATTTTCTTAATCCTGTCAATATCCAACCCTAACCTTGAGGCCTCAGTGGCCGCACCTATCCGGAATGAATGGGAAGTAAGCCGTGCCTTATCCAAGTCCAAAAATTTTAAGCATTTTTTTAAAACACTAGAAATTTGAAATTTTGTCAAAGGCCGACCTGATTCATGGACAAAAAAATTTGAAAACCCCATGGGCCTGATTGCAAAGAAATTGTTCACTAAACAAACGGGGCAAGTAAAAGAACAGTCCCATGCGTTTAGCTGTATCCAGGATCCCTTACCTAGCTGGTCTGTCTTTGACTTACCTATCAAAATCCTAACAGCCCTATCAGTGAAAACAACATCCGTTGTAGTGATAGCGACCAGTTCAGACACTCTTAACGCTGCAAAAAACATTAGCGAGAAAACTGCTTGAAAAAGCACCGACTCAAAATGAGAAAAACAAACTTTACTCGTAGATAGGCATATGTCACGTAAAAGCTTTGGCGTGATAGGTTTCCGAGTATCCGACATAAAATTGTATTTTTTGTAACCTTTTAACGCTTGTCTAACTGAAAAATAATGCAAAAAGGAAGGAAGACCATTCATCTTAAGAAAAAACGAAATGCCAGATAACGTTTTCTGCACGTAGGACCAAGAGTATTGCTTGGTAAAAAGAAAATGTAAAAAACGCAAAGCCCTGTCTTCTGAAAATGAATGAACTGGTTCATTGGACATACTTAAAAAACCTAAGTATAGAAGCCAGGCGGATTGATATCCCACCCAGGTAGAAGGAGCCACTGAATTAAAGATATATTGGGAAATCGGCTTTAGACCAGATCCCATAGAAAAGGTGGACATGACGTCCCCACCTTGTCCGCTTCTGGGAGCAACCGGAAAAAACTTTCCATCTGCGAACAAGATAGAGCATCCGCCAAGTCATTGTCCTTACCTATAACATGTACTGCTTTCACCCAAATATTCAAGCTTAGACATTTGAATACCATATATCTCAAAAGAACAATGACTGGCGGAGACTTGGACGATAAACAATTTATGGCGTACATCCCACCCTTGTTGTCCGTACGAACTAAAATCCTTCTGTTTTGAAAGAAAACTCCCCAAATTTCGATAGCAACTAAGATTGGGAATAATTCCAGCAAAACAATATTTTTTAGATGACCTTTAGCCTGCCAAGAGGAACACCAACGTCCTGCACACCAGTGGGACCGCCAAACCGCGGCAAAACCCACTGAGCCTGCAGCGTCATCGCAAAGACAAAAGTCTTTGTCTAAAACAAAATCTTCCTGCCATACTGCTCTACCATTGAAATGGGATAAAAACTGCATCCATACCAAAAGGTCTTCTTTTATGTCATGCGATATACGGACATGGGAAAAGGGGGATTTTAAACCTGAGATGGATAGGTAAAGTCTTCTTGAAAAGACTCTACCTACAGGTAAAATCCTTGTTGCAAATGCTAGTAAACCTAATAGGGACTGTACTTCTTTCAGAAGAGCCTTCTTTTTACGCATTAAGGATAAAATCAAGCATTTAGTTTTTTCTATTTTCAGATCAGGAAGCCTGAATTCCATTAAATCAGTATCAATTATGATGCCTAAGAATTCAAGGCATGTGGATGGCAAAACTGTCTTATCAAAAGCCAAAGGGACACCAAAATGTTGACAGATCCTAAAAAATGTATCTAGCAGATGGGCACAATCAGCAGTGTTAGGAGGGCCTAAAAACAGGAAGTCATCTAAATAGTGAATAAGGGTGTCAGAACCAGCTTCAGCCCTGACCACCCACTCTAAAAAGGATAAAAAAATGTCTCTAAATAAAAGCATGATAGGGAGCAACCCATCGGAAGGCATTTATCAAAGTAAAAACAATTGTTGAATAAAAACCCCAAGGAATTAAAACATAAAGGGTTATTAGGCAGTAGGCGAAAAGCGGACTTAATATCAGCTTTAGCCAAAAGAGAACACCTACCAAGGATTCTCAACTTGACCAGAGCGTCCTCAAATGAAGCGTATGACACAGAAGACATACTATCCTCTATTTCATCATTGAGGGATTCGCCCCTGGGGAAAGATAAATGGTGGATAAGTCTAAATGAATTTGCCTCTTTTTTCGGGACGATACCTAAGGGTGAAATCCTAAAGTTCACAAAAGGCGGGGAGAAAAAAGGACCTGCTACCCGACCTTCACAAACTTCCAAATTAATTTTTTCAAGGACCACGTTGGGAAATTCATTAACTGATTTGAGATTGTTGACAACTTCACAGCCCTGACCGTAAAAAATTGGCAACAAAAACCCATCACTGAAACCGTCAATGAGAAGCTGCGCCCTCAGCCGGTTTGGGTATAACTGGAGCCATGGCAGCATATTTTTGAGCATCACCGGCGTGACTGCCCTTTGAAAAGGCCCCTGACTGGTTTGTTGCTGACATTTTTTTGAAACACTTAGAGACTGAGTGAGAGCCAGCGCAGAATGCACATTCATGCCTATATTTGCATGAATTAGGCCATCGACACTGGCTATCGTTAAAATTGAAGCACAATCCTTTCTTGTAGCCAGAGGTGCTGGTAACTTGTGGACTAATGGTGGGTCTAGGAAATGTCGGCCTTTGTGGCAGAAAGAGATTCAGCCAAAGGCCCACATCCTTCACTCCCCATTTTAAAGAGGGGTGCACGGATAATTTTTGACGGAAAGCCTTGTCATAACTAAACCATGCAACACCCCCGAAATTCCTATAGGCTTCTAAGATAATGTCCAAATGTTGGAACAAACCAGTACTTTTTTCAGGGAATTTCTCACAGATTATCCCTGCAAAAAAACAAAATGACTGTAACCAAGTGTTAAATGATTTTTGTATTGGCCTACGCCTGTCTTCCTCATCTTTTTTCTCCGATCTGTTAACAAAATCTCTAGCAGAAGGGAGCAACGATAGTATATCAATAAACTCTCCTCGCCAGATCTTTTCCCTAACCGTAACAGACAAATGGAAACCCAAAGGGTTAATGTCACAAGGCATCGGAGCTCTCAGAGAAGTTTCAAGTAAATTCTGAGAGCGCACAGCAGAATAGCCTGAACTTACGACACTTTGTGAATTAACAACATTCAAAGAGCTGCAATTATCTAAAACACCACTAGGTGGCGACCACACATTAACAGCAGAATTGTCAACCTGAACACTAGCCTGCGGCTGAGAATGCAAATTGTTGTGCCTCCAGGATACCTTTCAGGCTCAAAAAGGACAATTCACTGTGTGTACAATGTATTATTGCATTAGTAAGCCAGAGGTATGTTGTATCAGGTTAGCTGTTATGCTTGCGCCATCTACTGGCCAAACATGAATATAGTTGATAGAATGTAGTGAATTTTATTAGTTAGCTCTGATAGGCTGTGACATCAAAGTCATCATTTCCTCTTTAGCCAGGAAGTGAAGGTCTCAGTATCTCCATGTTTAAGATCAAGGCAGCAAGGCCTGCATGCAATCTGTCCCCACCCATGGCATTGGAGGTAAGCAAACTCTTTCCTCTTCTTCCACAAGCTTAGGGAGATAGCTAGCCATCTCTGATAATGTTTGTATGATGTTATTGTTATCGTATGGTAATGTTATACCATTCTTATTATTTCTAGTTTTACCGCATATCACGTGTGTCATCCACATGTATATTCAAATCTGCAACGTGCCAATAAAGACACAAGATAAGAAACAGCAGTCTATTATTGTGTGCGCAGAGAAAGGTCATCTGCCTAGATAGCTACCCATAGACTCCGGGAGTACGGGAAGCGAGTCCAGGACAGTAAAACTCCATCCAGTAACACTACGGATAGTGCAGAGGGGAAGAGGTTTAGCCGCACGGAAGAGCTACAGTCTGCAACCGACTATACAGCCACTTCCATACAGCCAAGCAGCATACAGAGACTGCAGCCTTATATGCTTACTGCTCCCACAGGCCGCTACTCAGTCAAAAGGCCATGTCACGCAGTAGCTCATCCTCGCTCAAAACGCGATCACAAGTTTACAGTTCCGGCAAGTCGATGACAGCCAGCGTCGCAGCCGCCATTGCCCGAGGGAAAGCCGAAGCAGCAAAGACCCGAGCAGCCTTCGCTGAGCAAGAAATGCAGATTAAAAAGGAGAAAGTGAGGCTGAAGACAGAGAAAGTGCAGCAACAGGCAAAGTTAGAGGCCGAGGAAGCCCTCCTAGATGTCACTCTGGAGAAGCTCACCACAGCAAGGGAAGCCGCAACCGCCATAGCTGAAGCAGAAGCCCTGGAAGCAGCCATGAGCCTCAGTGGTGAACGCAACAATGTGCTTGGCTCAGAACAAGGAGAGCCGAATCCCACGCAATACACGTCAGAGTACTTGCACCAACACTCCAAATCAACCTACGATACCTCTCCTCTACAGGGAATAGACGGTGTCCTAGAAGAAACAAACCGAACACAGCAGGTAACAGAGCATGAGAGCAACCAAACTCCTCAGAGCTGCAAGCAGCAGAACCCTGGTCAGCACGCTACAGATCAAGCCTATGTCTCTGCAAGCTATGACCCTCAACCTCCAAATCAACATCAGGACAACCCCTCTACTACACAACGGTACGAGACAAGAAGGCCCCAAGCAGAAGCTTCTGACAGGTATGGTTGCACACCACACTTCCACTTAAGTAGTACATCGCCAACATGCTCTGACACCAACCAAGTTATAACAAGCTTTGCCAAGTTCTTCGCCAGTCGCGATCTAATCATAAAGGGACTTGTAATGTTCAACGATCGGCCAGAAAATTACAGAGCCTGGCGGTCGTCCTTTCAAAACACCATAAAAGGTCTAAACATGTCTCCTGACAATGAAATAAACTACCTAGTCCAATGGCTTGGGAAAGACTCTGCCGAACACGCCAGTAGAATCAGGAACATTAACATAAAACAACCAGAGATTGGTCTTAAAAAGATTTGGAGCAGATTAGAAGAGTGCTATGGTTCAACAGAGGCTATGGAGCATGCACTTTTTAAAAGGATTGAGGACTTTACCAGAATACCTAGCAAAGGTTATCACAAACTACGAGAATTAGCCGACTTGCTAGAAGAACTACTTCTTGCTAAAGAAGAGGGAGACTTGCCGGGTCTCGCCTCCCTGGATGCAGCCAGAGGGATTAAACCTTTGATTCTGAAGCTTCCTTATGACCTACAACAAAGGTGGGTCACATATGGTTCTAAACACAAGGAAAGGTTCCAGGTACCATTTCCACCATTCAACGTTTTTGTAGACTTTGTTACAAAGCAAGCCAAGTTCCTGAATGATCCCAGCTTTGACTTTATACTGCCATCAGCCACGCCCCCTAGCTTCAAACAGCATAGGATGCCAGTGACAGTGAACAAGTCTCATGTTTCCTCTACAGATTTCTCCTATAGATCTTCCAACATCGCTCGCCTAGAGGACAAAGTCGGAGACCCTAGCAAGCAATGCCCTCTACACAGGAAACCGCACCCTCTACTAAAATGCAGGGAGAAGTCTCTGGAAGATCGCAAAGCTTTCCTAAGAAAGAACCGCATATGCTTCAAGTGCTGCTCATCCATATCACACTTTGCCAAGGACTGTAAGGTTAGTGTATCATGCACAGAGTGTGACAAATCAGACCACAACTCAGCACTACATCCAGGCCCTGCTCCTTGGATCGCCCAGCGAGCTAGCGATACCAACGAGCATGGCGGGGAGCAAGAGAACACTGGTACAGACTCTCCAATGGTTACCACACAGTGTACTGAAGTATGCAAAGATCCTGCAGGCGGTAGGTCTTGTTCAAAGATCTGTCTTATTAGAGCTTATCCAATGGGTCAAAGAAACAAAGCTGTCAAGATGTATGCACTCTTAGATGACCAAAGCAACCACTCTATGGCTAGATCCGCATTCTTTGACACCTTCGATGTTAGGGGTCCAAGCTCCCCTTACTCTTTAAAGACTTGTGCGGGTACTGTTGAGACGGCGGGGAGGAGAGCTACCGCCTTTTGTGTAGAGTCCATAGATGGTCGGACTCGTCTACCTTTACCCACCATAATAGAGTGCAACCAGATCCCAGATAACCGGTCAGAAATCCCTACACCTGACGCAGCAATTCACCAGCCTCATCTAAAACGCATAGCCCATCTTCTACCAGAATATGACGAGCAGGCTCAGTTAATGCTGCTCCTGGGAAGAGACATTTTGCAGGTTCATAAAGTAAGGGAACAGATTAATGGTCTCCGCAATGCTCCCTTTGCCCAAAGACTTGACCTGGGGTGGGTCATCGTAGGGGACGTCTGCCTAAAGTCTGTGCACAGACCCGCCACGGTCAGTAGCATGTTCACCAACGTACTTGACAAAGGACGCCCTTCCTCCTTGCAACCATGTCACAACAGCTTCATCACAAAGGAACTTCCAGGTAGTACTCACATGCCCTGCTCCTCTGTAGACCCAGACACAGAGGACCACGCTTGTGACAGTGACCCAGACCACCTAGGATGTACAGTCTTTCATAGAACAAAGGAAGATCAGCAGGTAGCAATGTCCTTTGAAGATAGACTTTTCTTGCAAATAATGGAAAAAGAGACAGCCAAGGAGGAGACAAACAATTGGGTCGCCCCTCTCCCATTTAGACCCCATAGACAGCATCTACCTAACAACAAGGAACAAGTCCTTAAACGCTTTGCCTCGCTTAAACGTAATTTCCAGAGAAAACCAGACATGAGAGATCACTTCTTTACCTTCATGGGTAAGATATTTGAGAATAATCACGCAGAGTTAGCTCCTGCCCTTAAAGACAACGAAGAGTGCTGGTACTTACCTATATTTGGAGTTTACCACCCCAAGAAACCAGGTCAGATTAGAGTGGTGTTTGACTCTAGCTCTAGAGAAGAAGGCGTGTCACTAAATGACGTTCTCCTCTCAGGACCGGATCTGAACAACAGACTCATTGGGGTGCTCCTCCGTTTCCGCAAAGACTCTGTTGCATTCATGGCAGACATCCAGCAGATGTTCCACTGTTTTCTCGTTAAAAAGGAACACAGGAACTTTTTGAGATTTTTCTGGTTTAAAGATAACAACCTTTCCAAAGAAATCGTAGAGTATCGCATGAAGGTCCACATATTTGGGAACAGCCCTTCCCCCGCAGTTGCCATTTACGGGCTTAGACGCTCAGCTCGTGAAGGTGAATCCATCTACGGGCCTGATGTGAAACACTTGGTAGAAAAGGACTTTTATGTAGATGACTGCTTAAAATCCCTACCCACCGCGGAAGCAGCTATCAGTCTCCTGAAGAGGGCGCAGGAGATGCTAGCCTGTTCTAACTTGAAGCTCCACAAGATCGCCTCTAACAGCGTAGAACTGATGAAGGCCTTCCCCTCTCAAGACCACTCTGGTGAGTTCAGAGACTTAGGCCTCGTACACACGAGGGGATATGTCCGCTAAAAACGGTCCGATGGACCGTTTCAGCAGACATCTCCGCTCGTGTGTATGGGCTAGCGGACAGATTTCTCCACCCGACAGATTTCAAAGCAAGCTTTGAAATCTATCCGGTGGAATCTGTCCGCCCGACATGTCTGCTGGTTAGTACACTTACCAGCAGACATGTCGGCCCCCACCGCCGCCGCGCCGCTGCCGAATGGATTCGGCGCATGCGCGGAAGTGTTTTACTTCCTGGTGCGGTGACGTGGCGGTGACGCGGCGGCGGCAACGTCACCGCCGCGTCACCGCGCCGTCCGGCGGTGGGGAATTTGATCCGATGGTGTGTACACGCCATCGGATCAAACTCCCGATCGGACATATCCGATGGAAATGGTCCGCGGACCGTTTTCATCGGATATGTCCGATCGTCTGTACGCCGCCTTAGACTTAGGTTCTGACTCTCTGCCAACGCAACGTAGCCTTGGACTACTCTGGGACTTAAGGTCAGACACCTTCACCTTCCAGGTTAGTCGGGAAGAAAAGCCCTTTACACGCAGAGGCGTTCTGTCAACCATAAACTGTCTGTATGACCATCTTGGGTTTGTAGCTCCAGTCACCATTGAGGGTAAAGCACTTCTCAGAGATCTCACTCAAGAGACAGTCAACTGGGATGATCCACTCCCCCCCGAGAAAAGAGGTCAGTGGAAAGAGTGGAAAAATTCCTTAACAACCTTGTCTAACTTAAAGGTCCCTCGACCATATGCTCCTGTACCGTCTACAGAAGTCCAAGACCAAAGACTTTGTGTTTTCTGTGATGCTTCTGTCAAAGCAATCGCTGCTGTAGCTTACCTCAAGATCAGGGACAAGAAAGGACAGTGCCATATAGGTTTTGTCATGGGAAAAGCAAAACTTGCCCCACTCCCAGAACACACAATACCTAGGCTAGAACTTTGTGCTGCAGTGTTAGCCGTGGAGTTAGCCAACACTATCACTAGAGAAATGAACCTAGAAATCAAAGACACTGAGTTCTACACTGACAGTAAAGTAGTCCTGGGGTACATCTACAACGAAACCAGACGCTTCTACGTCTACGTCAGTAATCGAGTGTTGAGGATTAGGAGATCCACACACCCAAAACAGTGGCACTTCGTTCCAACTAAACACAATCCCGCAGACCTAGCGACCAGAGCTGTCCCAGCCAACTGTCTTAAGGACACAACATGGTTTACAGGCCCTGCATTCCTGTCAGCTTGATAGACGTGGTCAAGGAACATCAAATCCTTTCCAATCTAGACAACAACAACGTAGAAAGGTATCTCAACCAACAGGAATGCACTTGGACATTTAACCCTCCTCACTCTTCTCATATGGGTGGTGTGTGGGAAAGAATGATAGGTGTAGCCCGCAAGATCTTGGATTCTATTTTCCTTCAAATGGGAAATGCTAGACTTACGCATGAATGCCTGTCCACCTTTATGGCCGAAGTCTCAGCCATCATAAATGCTAGACCTCTGGTACCACTTACCAACGATCCAGAGGAACCCATGATGCTGTCACCTGCAACTCTACTCACTCAGAAAACCAATACGGTCAGTGCTCCAAGTGGAGAGTTTACAGATAAAGACCTTTTCAGACGTCAATGGAGACAGGTGCAATGTCTAGCCAACACCTTCTGGGACAGATGGAGGAGATATTACATCCAAACCCTACAACCCAGGAATAAGTGGCAAGTTATAAACCAGACCTGAAGTCAGGAGATGTGGTGCTCATTAAAGACTGTCAAGCACACAGGAATGACTGGCCTTTGGGACTTATCACACAGACATTTTCAAGCAAAGATGGACATGTCAGAAAGGTCGAAGTTAAGACTTCCAAACAGGGTGTAGTAAAGTCATTTTTCAGACCCATATCGGACTTGATTTTACTTGTGTCTAATGACGCCGGTAGTGGCGTTGGTTAACGCCAGGCGGGGAGTGTTGTGCCTCCAGGATACCTTTCAGGCTCCAAAAGGACAATTCACTGTGTGTACAATGTATTATTGCATTAGTAAGCCAGTGGTATGTTGTCTCAGGTTAGCTGTTATGCTTGCGCCATCTACTGGCCAAACATGAATATAGTTGATAGAATGTAGTGAATTTTATTAGTTAGCTCTGATAGGCTGTGACATCAAAGTCATCATTTCCTCTTTAGCCAGGAAGTGAAGGTCTCAGTATCTCCATGTTTAAGATCAAGGCAGCAAGGCCTGCATGCAATTTGTCCCCACCCATGGCATCGGAGGTAAGCAATCTCTTTCCTCTTCTTCCACAAGCTTAGGGAGATAGCTAGCCATCTCTGATAATGTTTGTATGATGTTATTGTTATCGTATGGTAATGTTATACCATTCTTATTATTTCTAGTTTTACCGCATATCACGTGTGTCATCCACATGTATATTCAAATCTGCAACGTGCCAATAAAGACACAAGATAAGAAACAGCAGTCTATTATTGTGTGCGCAGAGAAAGGTCATCCCCCTAGATAGCTACCCATAGACTCCGGGAGTACGGGAAGCGAGTCCAGGACACAAATCCTTAGCTAACTGTGACAATAGCTCAACAATATTAGAAAGTAAAGGAACAGCAGATGAATCACTCATATCCTGCTGGAAAGATGTATTATTAACATTTTGGCCATCTGTATTACCTGGCAAAGGCACAGAAGATGACCCGGTACTGGTCCTGGCTGTATTGTCTGACGCGGCAGATGATGCACCTTGTTGCTGAGAAGGCTGCTGAGAAGGCGGCTGTGACTGTTGCTGTGGAGCTCTGTACGCCGCACCGCCTCTCCGGTTTTCGGCTGTGGGTGAAACACCTCCAGCCACCCCTGCATTGCTGCTCCCGGGGACTCCACGGCACCTGTTAGGAGAAAGAACAACCCTACCAACAGCCGCGCCTCCGGCGCCGCCTCTTTTCCCGCCTCGCACCCGCCTCTAGGTTTGCCCCCGGAACGTGTAATCTGGTCCTGAGAAGGACCTGCTCTGTATGAACGCTGAGCGCAGGGCGGGGAGGGGGAGTACTCACGGCGCGGAGTGCGCCTCCTCTTTGATGTCTCCATGACACGGACGGGGGTAGGACTCTTCCTGCGCCGACGGCCCAGACATCCTGCAGACCCTCCTGCACCGACATCCTCTCCCTCCGGTTCGGACTCCCGGATGCTGGCCGAATGATGCTCCTCCACCGCAGGGTACAACGCTGGAGGGGTGACGACCGTTGCGGCTCCCACCGGAGCCTCTTGATCCGACGGACGAGGTAGGCTAAGGCAATGCCGAATCCAGGCGTCCCCGCCGTCTTCTCCTGCCCGCTCCAAGAGCTGCCGGACCAGACTCATCTTCTGGCTTAGAGGGACACTGCTTGCTCAGCGAGAAGACTCGGGGAACACCACAGTTCTTCTGTCCTCTGAAGCGGCTAAGCTCTGCCTGACGGAACCTGCTTTATATAACCCTAAATCCCGCCTAAAATAACTAGTTTAGACCCGTTTTGCGCGGGCTCTCACCTGGGCTAGCAGCTGACCTGAACTTGACCTACTTATTGGGCGGGCTTTATGGGTCACAGAGAGGTCACCTAACCCCTCAGACCCATGAGCCCGCCAAAATACCTGCACAGCAGTTTACAATTACAGGAATTTAAAGAACCCCTCTACCGCCATTTTCCCATGAGGAAAAGGGGGGCAAGGGGCTGCCAATCCCCTATTCCTTTCATTCTCTAAAACTAGAAGGCCAACGCAGAGGCAGTGTGCAGAGACATGCTTACCTTAACCGTGTTTCAGGATCTTTAATATTTTTTTTTAGGTTTTGGGTGATGTGACATTGTTTTTGTTTCAAAATGGAACAGAGGGAAGGGGATTATTGCGGTGCCAAAACAACTCAATACAAAGTATCATTAAAATAACAAATTTTATTACATTTAATTAAAACAGTATTCCAAATATTAATTCACATGAATGTTGAAATAAGCATATACAGTTTACTGTTGGCCAAGATGATATTAGCTTGTTATAGTAACAAATCAAGTCTTCCCTACTAGTTTCGCCAAGACATTGGCTTCATCAGGGGAATAAGACGTGACCAAGGTAGTTATAGCTCTATAAAATATTTTTTAATTTTTTTTAGAAAACACAACATCAAATAAGCATAAGTATAATGTCAGACATGGTGCGCAGTTAAAAATTGGGAAATAAGGTAGTCATAGTCCTCTCATCCTCCCCAGTCCACCCCGCACACCAAACCAATGGTGGGGATAAAAATACCACCACCCCCAAAAAATAGTTTACATGGCCATGTTTTGGCCTACCTGTTGCACTTTATCTGATATAGAATAGTCGGTGACTGCACTCCAGATTGCCTCTGCAATCTGGAGTGCGGTCACCTTCTATTCTATTTTGGATCAAACGTTCAGACCACGGACTGGACCAGCACCCTCAGAGGGAGGATCACTTCATCTGGAGCAGTGTTGCGTCTACCACTCATTGTATGTTGCACTTTATCGTTTTACCTGTTCTGAATGCCCTCTCTTTTTTGGCCTATTGTTATTGAAATAATAATTCTTTAATAAAAAAGTTATTTATTGTTAAGTCCCTTGTGGTTTTCATCTTATTTGATCTGTCAGCAGCATAGCAAGCATTATCTTTATGTGCAGTAGATTGTAAGGCAGATTTCTATTCTTATTAATGCACATTTATAGTGAGTTTCCAAGAACAGAAATCTGCCTTACAAACTACTCAACTGTGCCTTAACAGTTTTCCACTATGTTAGGTACAATTCAGTCCAGCTTGTAATACCCTGCTTCGGGCATACTGATCTGTGCCTAAAAAAGGATTGAACTGTGAACACAACGTTCATTATTTTGTAAATAGGGATGAGCTGAACACCCCCCCGTTCGGTTCAAACCAGAACCTTCGAACGGACCGAACGTTCGCACGAACATTTAGAACCCCATTGACGTCTATGGGACTCGAACGTTCGAATTCAAAAGTGATAATTTTATAATAATATGCAAGTTATTGTCGTAAAACGTCTTTGAGAACCCAGGTCTTGCCTCCGGGAACATGTATCAATGGAAAAAAAGTTTTAGAAACTGTAGTTTTTTCAGGAGCAGTGATTTTATTGATGCTTAAATAAAATAAAAATAAATCCTTTAAATATTGTACCTGCTGGGTGTCTATAGTATGCCTGTTAAAACGTCTTTGAGAAACCGTGTCTTGCCCCAGGGAACATGTATCAATGGAAAAAAAGTTTTAAAAACTGTCGTTTTTTTCAGGACTCAAGACCCGGGTTCTCAAAGATGTTTTCACAGGCATACTATAGACACCCAGCAGGTTCAATATTTAGAGTAATTTTACCTTTTTTTAAATTTAAGCATCATTCAAATCACTGCTCCTCAGGAGCAGTGATTTGAATGATGCTTAAATAAATAAAATAAAAAAATGAAAAATTCCTTTAAATATTGTACCTCCTGGGTTTCTATAGTATGCCTGTGAAAACGTCTTTAAATAGCACAACCACCTGCCTGCCAGTAAATTAGGAAAAACTGATCTAGCTAAACCATACAGTGTATAAATATATGTACAACACCTGGGATGTATATATATCCTCTACACACTGTAACATTAACTGACTAGCCAGCCTGCCTGCTCTATCTACCTCCAAAAAATGACACTCTGTCTCTCTCTGTTCTCTCTAACCACCGCCGCAACACACTACACAAGGCCGACCTGCAGGCGGCCTTTTATAGTGTAGGGCATGTACTAAACCACCTGAGCCATAATTGCCTGGGTGGCTTTGGCCAATTATGGCTCTCTGTTTTTTGCAAGCTGTGATTGACCAAGCATGCGGATCATAGTGCCTGCTTGGCCAATCATCAGCCAGCGATGCCACAGTGAATTATGGTCTGTGAAACGTAACTCGAATTTGGCGTGAACGACCCGTTTTGTTCGTATTTCGACGAACGATCGAACATACGATGTTCGATTCGAACATGGGTTTGACTGGAATACAAAGCTCATCCCTATTTGTAAATGCAAAGTTCTGCTCTTTGTAACACACAGCTTTGTGCATGGTTATGATGAGGAGCTTTGCCTTTAAAAATGACTCAACTGGGAAAGCACAGATCAGTACTGTTTTTAGGTAAAGTCCAGTCGTTTGTAATTCACTGTTTTGTGTGTTACAAAGAACTAAAAGGAACCTAGTAAAGTATCATCATACAAACGCTGAAAGAACAATGTAGGAAAGCACACAGAAGTAAATTAGAAAAAACATTAATACTACTGTAACATGGAGGATCATTCAACTCAGTGGCAGATGCATTTTGGTGTAGTGAGTCCATATCAGACAGGCGTTAGTTAAATTGGATGTAAACCCTCCATACACCCAGTGAAGTGAACTGACTCAGATGATACACAGGGATAAACCAAATCTCCCAACACAGGTTTTACATGTATATCTGTTCACATTTATATACTGTTTATAATGTTCAGATTGTGTTAGGAAATTTTCTCTTCCTGTTTAACACAGAGTGTGATGTCTGGGCATAGAGCCAAGATAGCTAACATTGCTGATTGGAGGAAAGCCCCTCTCCACATAGGCAGAGACTCTCAGAGACGTTTTAAACAGGGCTAACTCCCTGCTAATCTATTTATAGCAACCTCCCCCGACAGAAGACTCAGGCTGCTTTTATCTGATGTGTCCGAGAATTTGTCAGAAGTTCTCATGCTGATAACAGAGGAACGGGTCAGGAGAGAACTGCAGGACTTAGCTTTTTGAAATGAGATAACAAAATACTGCAGATATGTGCCCAGCTCAAACTTCATTTTGAATTGGGTTTACATCCAATTTAAGGGTCTGGTAGCCCACGTTAGGGATGAGCCGAACACCCCCGCATTCGGTTCGCACCGGAACCTTCGAACGGACCGACCGTTCGTATGAACATTTAGAACCCCAATGGGTCTCGAAAGTTCGAATTCAAAAGTGCTAATTTTAATGCCCCATATGCAAGTTATTGTCAGAAAACCTCTTTGAGAACCTGGGTCTTGCCCCAAGGAACATGTATCAATGGAAAAAAAAGTTTTAAAAACTATCGATTTTCTGGAGCAGCGATTTTAATGATACTTAAAGTGAAAAAATAAAAAAAAAAATTCCTTTAAATATCGTACCTGCTGGGTGTCTATAGTAGTGGCACGTGTTTAAAACTGTCCCTGCACAAAATGAGATTACTATAAGAAAAAGGTATTTTAAAACTGCTTGCGGCTTTAATGTAATGTCTGGTCCCTGCAATATGGATGAAAATCACTGAGAAAAATAGCATGGGTATTCCTGCCCCCCTCCCCCCGGTCATTACAAGTAGTGATGAGCGGAATACGCCATATTCGATTTCGCGATATTTCACGAATATATAGAAGAATATTTGCGAAATATTCGTTAATATCGAATATTCGTGATATTTTATCAAACATTTTTTGCAAAATTTCGCTAATGCGAATGCGAAATTTCGCTAATGCGAATGCGAAATTGATTGCGAAATTCTCGTCAACACGCGAAAACGGAGATCATTTCCTGGATTACTAAACTAATATGCACTAAACACTAACTCTACTTACACAAACTTATATGACTAAACTAAAGCTAATTTTTTTTTTTTTTATACACAAAACACAGAAGGGCAGAGAAAGTATTCGCGAATATTCGTAATACGAATATTCGCATTGCGAATATTCGGCAACATAAAAGGATCGCCTCAGCTCATACCAGCAATGCTTTTAGACGTCGATGGAGATCACTAGGATATGATCTGTTTTAAAAATAAATTTGAAAAAATACGAATATATTCACAATAGCGAATATTCACCGCGATATTCGATTTATTCGCGAATACTCGAATATGCAATATTCGCAACGAATTTGTGAGCAACACTAATTACAAGCCCCTTTGGCCCTATATACTTTGAACAGCAGTAAACAGGTGGTGCAAACAAGACAGAGACTGTAGGTTTGTTGTGAAGTAGAATCTGTTTGTAATTTTCAACTGGTACTTCTTTAAAGTGTAGCTTCAGCCATAGAATTTTTTTTTGTAAAACAAGGATTGTGATAAAGCATAAGTTAACAGGAGGCACCTTTTACAGAAGAGAATTTCTCTTCCTAGGGGTAGATTTCTTCTCACTTCCTGTTGTCTCCTTCCGTTTGCAAGTAGGAGTCGTTTGTAAGTTGGATGTTTGAAAGTAGGGGCCTGCCGTATATACGCTGCAGAAATTTGGGCCCTAGGTGTTGGTGTTGCCACAACACTGCAACCCCTCACAGTTAGTCTTGGTGGGCACTGGAACGCCCTGCTGTGAAATATTAGATCAAGAATTGTAATTACATGCCCCTGTTGAACAGGGGCAGAAAAATTGGGCCTAAGGCACTGGTGCTGGTGCAATAACCCTGCAACCCCTCACAGATACTCTAGTTGGAGCACAGCAATGAGCCCTCTGCAAAGCATTGCAGGGTTTAGTTGCAACGTTATGAGCACACTTGCACTATGCACCAAGTGGGGTTAGTTGCAAAGTAATGAGCACACTTGCACTATGCACCAAGTGGGGTTAGTTGCAAAGTTATGAGCACACTTGCACTATGCACCAAGTGGGGTTAGTTGCAAAGTTATGAGCACACTTGCACTATGCACCAAGTGGGTTTAGTTGCAAAGTAATGAGCACACTTGCACTATGCACCAAGTGGGTTTAGTTGCAAAGTATAAAGGGAAGAGGCGCCTCTAAGTGCAGATGTTGTTAAAACCATTTAATAATTAAAAGAGTACAGGCCACTCACATTTTAGAAGTTAAAAATTGGCATTGTACATGTTCTTTAACCACTTAAGGACCGCCGCATGTACATTTACGTCGGCAGAATGGCACCGACAGGCACATCAACGTATGTATACGTTGGTGCCTTGGGGGGGATCGGGGGTCCGATCGGACCCCCCCCCCCTGTACATGCGGCGGTCCGCGCGGCTGCAGGAGCGATCCGACAAGTGGGGGCGGCTATCCGTTTTCATCCGCCCCCTCCGGATCGCTCCCAGCCAATGCGCGCGCCCGCCTGACCTGTCACTTCCTCCTCCTGTGTAAACACAGGAAGGAGGAAGCGACGTGATCTCTCCCTCGGCGTTTGTTTCAAGCGCCGCTGAGGAGAGATCACTACAGAACAAGTAAGTCCTGCACCAAACAGCACACTGACACACACATTTAACCCCCGCGATCGCCCCCCCCCCCCCCCTCCCCCCTGTCACAGTGTCACTGAATGCAGTAATCATGTATGATTACTGTATTTAGTGTCAGTGTGACAGACAGTGTGACAGTCAGACAGTCAGTAGTGTCAGGGTAGCCCCCCACCCCCCCCCAATAAAGTTTTAACCCCTTGATCACTGCCCTAGTTAACCCTTTCACTCCCTATTGCCAGCGTCACTAAGCGATCATTTTTCTGATCGCTGTATTAGTGTCGCTGTTCCCGCTAGGTAGCTAATTTTTTTTTAATGCAATTTTTTTTTTACTAAAGACATGTGGCTAAATAAATTTTGGCCTAAATGTTTGACTAAAATTTAGTTTATTGGTTTTTTATTATAACAAAAAGTAAAAAATATTGATTTTCTTTCAAAAATGTCGCTCTATTTTTGTATATAGCGCAAAAAATAAAAATCGCAGAGGCGATCAAATACCACCAAAAGAAAGCTCTATTTGTGGGAAAAAAAGGACGCAAATTTTGTTTGGGAGCCACGGCGCACGACCGCGCAATTGTCTGTTAAAGCGACGCAGTGCCGAATCGCAAAAACCCCTTGGGTCATTTGCCAGCGTATTGGTCCGGGTCTTAAGTGGTTAAGTGGTCATCACTTGTGATCCTTCGACTGCTGGGCACTGCACTGTAGAGCTGTCCTTCACCGCTGTCACCGCTATAGCGCAGTGCCCAGCAGTCGAAGGATCACAAGTGATGACCACTTAAAGAACATGTACAATGCCAATTTTTAACTTCTAAAATGTGAGTGGCCTGTACTATTTTAATTATTAAATGGTTTTAACAACATCTGCACTTAGAGGCGCCTCTTCCCTTGTCTTTTATCACAGTCTCGGAACACGGTTTCTGTTCTACAACGATGGCAGCCCTGAGGATATAGGTGTGACCCCCACATAAACTTTTACCCACCCATCCCTGGGACCTTCTTCACCTCGCCCCCCCCCCCCCCCCTTCCTCTTTTTTTGGACATTGGACCCGCCATGTGATTTAACAATTTTAAAAAAAATTGCAGTTTATGTATCATTTTAATTGATACTCAATATATATTTTTAATAATTAAGATATATGTATGTACTTATTTAATCAATTATAACCACCACCACACTCATGTTTGCTTAGTTAATAGTATCAAGGAATTACTGTATTTCTCTCCTTGTGCACTGCGCATTAGTTGCAAAGTATTGAGCACACTTGCACTATGCACCAAGTGGGTTTAGTTGTAAAGTTATGAGCATACTTGCACTATGCAACAAGTGGGCTTATTGCAAAGTAATGAGCACACTCGCACTATGCACCAAGTGGGTTTATTGCAAAGTAATGAGCACACTCGCACTATGCACCAAGTGGGTTTAGTTGTAAAGTAATGAGCACACTTGCACTATGCACCAAGTGTGTTTAGGTGCAAAGTTATGAGCATACTTGCACTATGCAACAAGTGGGTTTAGGTGCAAAGTTATGAGCACACTTGCACTATGCACCAAGTGGGTTTATTGCAAAGTAATGAGCACACTCGCACTATGCACCAAGTTACCTGTCCTACTTTCCCACGCTGATGCCCGCCCCCGATGCTGATCCTCGCTCCTGGCAGCTCCAGGCGCCGCCATCCACAGTAAGGGAAACAGGCAGTGAAGCCGTGCGGCTTCACTGCCCGTTTCCTACTGCGCATGTTCCCAGAATGCAGCGCGCCCCATTCACAAGAATCCACCGAGTGTAATAGGATGAAGAAAATCCACTGCGGAAGATAAGGGGCAGATTCGGGACTTCCGCATAGCAACAGCTATTTAGGGTAAAAAAAAAAAAAATCCATTTAATTTTCTTTTTTTTTTTTGGAAAAAAAAATTTCCAGGGTGGAACTCCGTTTTAAGGAAATATTAAAAATCATAGGTGTCAGGGTAGTCATGATAATTGTTCCTTGCTCTTCTCCAAGACCTGTTACTTCTCACTGTCTGGGATATGTCCTGTGGTTCTGAAAAATGTATTATAAATGTCTACAGGGTAATGTCCAATTTCAATATGCAAAAGAAGGGAGTATGCAGTCATGAGATCTGAAGATGAAAGTCTTTGACTTTCAGCCTCCAGATTCTAAAAGTTTCAAAGTGTATTTTCCCTGAACCACCCCAAGTGAATCTCATTGCCCTCTAATTCCTTTAAGAAATGGAAAATGGCGCATTTAGGGTTAACTGGTACTGGAAACAGTCCTGCTTCCAACGACAACTTTCTTCGCCACTCTAGCCAGAGTGGGTATAGTGCACCTGGATAGGCCTCTCTCACCAGCCTAGCAGCCAGAGTGTCACTCGGAAACTTTAGGTTGAAGTCTCTGCCATAGACCCTCCTAAAGGTGGAGACAGTCTCAGTCCAAAATCCTTCTCAACTGGATTCAGCACGCGGATCTCCTTCAAACAGCTTTAGTTATGTCAGGAACTGATAGGCGACCATCGTCCAGCCTCTCAGATACAAAATGTCCTTCGATGAGCAAGTAGGCCTCTCCTGAGACACCAGACTCGTGCTCGGTATTCCCCAGGCAGTGACTTTTGCTTGTTGTATTTATGTCATTGTGGTCAGGCAGCGCACTGTCATCTTTACTTTCATGTGCTGAGTGTGCAGTGTGCTCCTGGCACTTTAATGAGGGCTGGGCTACCTCCAGTCACCTGCTCCTTATCTATCCATCAGCAGTCATGTGCTCCTACTGAGGAGACCTAAAATGCAATGTTATAGTTAGGACTGCAGTATACAGAGTGCCTTGACGGGGCCTGCAGCTTACACATACATTTGCAAATGCGTGCAACTAAACCTCTGTTTTTAACGCACACAGTTAGACAAGTGAATTTGGTTGGTTGCTGATTAGTCAGTAAATTTGAGCCTGGATATTCTATGTTTTTGTATGTATCCCCCAGACAAGTTGTCTATCGATCGGCTTCCTCCCACGGGATAGACAGCCTTGGTCCACTTGCAAATTTGGTCCAAAATTCTATTTGCTTTCATAGTAATCATGCAGTGCTTCTCAAATCATTCTATGCTTCTTCATTTTACCTAAATCTATTTGCTAATAGGTCTACATGCATATAAGCACTATGTATGCAGAAAGTGCTGGGCCCCCTGTGCAAATGGAACCCATAGGAGTCACATAGCCTGCTATGGCTTTCGTTACATCCAAGGTATGCAGAATATGCATTGAAAGAGGTGAAAACATTTTGTAAAGTTCCCCTTCACGGTATGATACCTTGATCTATAAATCCTTTGCCATAAGCATATTGTGGTTTCTGCTGTTTTAAAGAAAAAAAAAAGTCTGAAATCTTCCTATGTATCAAAAAGGTATGGCTTTATTCGCCACTAGGCATTTATCAAAAGAATAAACATATGGGTTGCTTTTGGAAGATTTTAGTGCCTTTACATTCATCATTGAAGTGTACATGCTAACATGAATATTCTTGGCACTAAACACGGTGCACGTATGTTTGTACTGTTTTCCATTGTGTAGCCCTGGGGCTTTCAAACTGCCTCGATGATACTGTTTTCTTGACAGACCACAAATTGGAGCATCTCACACGAACAAAGCTCAGCGCACGGATAATCTCACCAGGAACACTTTCTAGAAAAGAAAGATTAGCATGAGAATAGCTCTTCCTGCTGTACTTTGAATTTCTCTAGTACTGTCATCCTCCATTTAAAACTAAGGTAGCAGAAGGCAGTGCATTTTATTTCTCTTTAACTCTTTATTTCGAGTCAACTCTTTCTTTCTCAAATAATGCTGTATGGTATATGACAAAACAATGCAGCTACTGATGTCTTTAGCAGGAAAAGTGTTAATTTCTCATTGAGCTCTATGTGGGTGAGTGTTCTGATGGAAAATATAGAACTTCATATCCCTCATACCTCCAGTGAGAGAACTGGCACCTTAAACTTAGCCAAATTTACATTTTAATGGGAAATCTTACAAACTGTCTGCCTTGGAAGATACAAATTGCTTGGTGGATATGGAAGTTACCTTTCTTGAAATTAATCCTACATCTTTTTAGCACATGAAAGCCGTCTGTGATTTCTTTTTTATTCCGTGCCCTTCTTTTTGTGTGATTCTTTAACCCGTTCACTACTGTAAAATTCCTCAAAGAATTGAAAGGGGAAATAAGATTATGATATACATGGCTAGTGGCATTAAATAAATTGAATGAGAGATTATGCTTCCCTACACTTTTTTTCCCCTATAATGTCATAGATTTATTTAGGCTTTTCTAAATGATGCTGGCCATACAGAACTTGTATTTTAAACTGAACTACAGGGATGATATATTTTGCATAAGCATTGGGCCAGATTGGAACCTGGAACTTGATCATCCTCTGTGGAAGCTGTAAATCACTGTAGTAGCCTGAGCTACTACAGTTATGGTCCCTGTCTTCCTGGTTCTGTGGCAATCAACTGCCCTTCTCCATAGTAACCACAAATGGTTGCCCACTTACTCAGCAGGATTGTGTCCGCAGAACAGCTTGCGTTTTTCTCAATTAATGCAAAATGTTCTCTGATAGGGTGAAGTAGAGATCATGATACCACCACCCCTCCACTCCATTTCTTCCCATCAGACAACACTTTGCATTATTTGGTAAAAAAAACAAGTATTTCTCTGAATGGAGACTGTGCCATGTGAGAGACACCCTGTGGTTGTTATGCTTGGCACAGCACCTAAAAGACTGCAGTCATCACTGTAGTAGCTGCGGATTTACAGCTTCTACAGAGACCAAATATGTATCACATAGATAGATGCTCACATTATGCCAAGGTGGCCCAAAAATGCAAAATATATCCTCCTGGAGTTCAGCATTAATACATCATTTTGTAATAAATACAAATCACTTCAGCAATATTGTATTACATCTACATATGTGTACAATTAATTGCAACATATGACTGGAGAGAAATTGCCTGGGCAAGTCTGATGCAGGAGTACATCATAAAGTCAAAATATCTGGTAGTGCTTAGTGACTTGATCAGCTAGTTTTAGGACTGATTGACTGATTGAGCTAAGTTCTAGCTTGACTGGCCCCAATTCTGGCTTTCTAGTCTGTGCTATGGCCTGAGTAGCTTGTTGAATTCTGGCCCGGTTAGGATAGTGCAGTGGTTTGCATTAAAGGAGATGTAAAAGCAGAGGGTTTTCTATCATTTTGCATTCTATACATTAAGATAAAAAAACCTTCTGTGTGTGGCAGCCTCCCCAGCACCCCCTAAATACTTACCTGAGCCCCTTCTCTCTGAAGCGTTGTCCATGAGTGTCTTAGCTGTCCCAGACACTCTTCCTGATTGGCTCAGACACAGCAGCAGTGCCATTGGCTTCCGCAGTTGTCAATCAAAATTAGTCAGCCAATCAGAGAAGAGAGGGGGTGGGCTGGGTCGGGGTTCTGTGTCTAAATGAATACACAGAGCTCTGACTCGGCTCAGGTGCCCCCTGTAGCAAGCTGCTGGCAGAGGAGGCAACCCACCAGAAGGAGGAGCCAGTAGAGCAGAAGAGGGAACAGAGAAAAGAAGGATACAGGCTGCTCTGTACAAATCTGACAGCACAGAGGAGGTAAGTATAACATGTATGTTATTTAAAAAAAAAAAAAAAAACGAGCCTTTACAATCACTTTAAGTAATGCAGTGTTTAGAGGACAGTAGTTTGTAATGCAGGGTTCAGGTATCAGTAGTTTGAAATGCAGAGTTTAGAAGTCAATAGTTTGCAATGCAGAGTTTAGAAATCAGTAGTTTTCAATTCAGGGTTCAGAGGTCAGTGGTTTCTAATGCAGAGTTCAGAGGTCTGTAGCTTGTAATGCACATTTCAGTTGTCAGTAGTGTGTAATGCCCCATAACTAGAGTACAGGGTTAGGTAATGCAGAATTCAAAGATTAGTAGTAGAGTGGAATAGAGTAGAGTAGTAGAGTAAAGTAGAGTGCAGGGGTCAAGACTAAGTAGTGCAAAGTCAAAAGAAAAAGGGTGGGGGGTGGGTCCCCTAATTACTACATATCAAGATACTGTACAGAATATAAAATCCTAGCACAGTAGCCCATTTGTTGCAGTCTCACCTAATTGATGCAGTCTCCGTTGGTCAAATAACAATGCAAAAATCAAACCCACCGGGGATAATATAAAGACAGCCCCCAGATAAAGAAACCACGGGTGGACCACACCGCATGAAAGATGGAAATTTATTGGTAAAAAAATATATAAATAGCAATTACAAAAATACCAGCAGGCACTCAGAACCTGTCACCATCACCCAACACAATAACATTAATAAGACAACGTTGTCCATATTAAAAATACAACTGCATCATAAAGTGTATGCATGCAATACTCTAAGGCCGCATACACACGATCAGTCCATCCGATGAGAACGGTCCGAAGGACCGTTTTCATTGGTTAACCGTCGAAGCCGACTGACGGTCTGATGTGCCTACACACCATCGGTTAAAAAAAACGATTGTGTCAGAACGTGGTGACGTAAAACACACAATGTGCCTATAAAAACGAAGTTCAATGCTTCCAAGCATGCGTCGACTTGATTCTGAGCATGCGCGGCCTTTTGACTGATGCCTTTGCATACTAACGATCGGTTTTGACCCATCGGGCAGGTGTCCATCGGTTCAATTTTAAAGCAAGGACCAAAGGACAACTGACCGATGGGGCCTACACACGATCGGTTTGGACCGATGAAACTGAACTTCAGTCCTGATCGTGTGTACGCAGCCTAACAGGTGGACTGGCCTGGTCCCCTATGTTGAATGCAATAGAGTACCGATAAAAATGGCAATGCGCAAGGGCTCATATGGATGGATGACATCAGACACTACTACAACAGCACAGTTGGACAATGTCCTATGATTAAAGGCTGTGAATGCAGAGCCGTCAATAAAGTAGGTCAGTCACACTTGAAGCCATATATAGAAAGCAATAAGCAGGATAGCAGAAAAGCATGCAGAGAAAGTCCAAGTTAGCAGACAGCTTCGTAGTACAACAAGTTCATAAAGCTATATCAGCTAATCATATAAAACCAGCAAATGCATTTATAATAATAATAATATTAATAAATGTTATTTATAATGCGCTTTCCATCAAAAGATCTCAAAGTGAAACAAATCAAAACAACAAAAAAATAAGCAAATTATACAATAAAACAAACATCTAAAATGGACAAAAGGCTCTACTAAGAAGAAATGTCTTTAGACCTTTTTTTAAAACAAACAACAGATTGAGGTGCCCTCAAAGTGTCGGGTAGGGCATTCCACAATCGCGAGGCAGCTGCACAAAATGCCATCTCCCATTGTCCTGAGTTTAGTTCTAGGTACATGAAGAAGGTTTAATTGAGTGGAGGGAGTGTGTTATATTTTGTAAATTTAAGAAGTTCTTTAAGATAGGGAGGGGCATGTCCATGGATGTCCATGGATACATTGATGTACAAGAAGGGAAACTTTGTACTCAATCATGGCGGAGACAGGAAGCCAGTGGAGTGAATGAAGAATGGGAGTAATGTGCTCATGTTTCCGCACCCTCATCAGTATCCTTGCTGCAGAGTTTTGGATATACTGAAGCCTCTGCAGACTTTTTCTAGGAATCCCAATGAGAAGTGTGTTACAATAATCCAATCTGGAGGAGACAAAGGCATGAAACAGCTTTTCGGCACCCGAAAGGGAAAGAATGGAACAAAGTTTAGAGAAAAGTTTTCATATGGATGAGTCGTATTTTTAATATAGACAACGTTGTCTTATTAATTTTATTGTGTTGGGTGATGGTGACGGGTTCTGAGTGCCTGCTGGTATTTATGTAATTGCTATTTATATATTGTTCTACCAATAAATTTCCATTTTTCATGCAGCGTGGTCCAGCCGTGGTTTCTTTATCCGGGGGGTCTCTTTATATTCTCCCCGGGGGGTTTAATTTTGCATAAGTAGTGCAAAGTGCAGAGGTCAGGAGAAATTAAGGCACAGTGCAGGGGTTAGGAGTAAGTAAAGCAGAATGCAGGATTCAGGAGTAAGTAATGCAGGGTTCAGTAGTAAGTAGCGCAGAAAACAGAGATCAAGAGTAAGGCCGCGTAAACACGACCAAATAAATCTGATCAAATCGGTCTGACAGACCGATTTGATCGGATTTGTCTGCTGGGGTATATTGGTTTGATCGTGTACACACTTCCGCGCATGTGTCGAATCCAGATAACCAGCAGATAACCAGCAGATAACCAGCAGACATGTCGGACGGACGGGTTCCCAGCAGACAGATTTTAAAGCATGCTTTAAAATCTGTCTGCTGGAAAAACCCGTCTGTCCGCCCGCACACACGATCGAATTTGTCTGCTGAAACGGTCCGTCGGACCGTTTCCAGCAGATAGATTCGATCGTGTGTACGCGGCATTAGTGTCTAGATACTCTGATCAGTAGTGAGTAACACAAAGTGCAGGAAAAAGAAAAGCAAATTTCTTGGGGGGTAGAGTAAGTAATGCACGTGCAGGAAAAGGAAAAATCTAAGTGAAGTGCATAGGGTTGGAGTAAATAACGCAGAGTGCAGAAGTAAGGAGTAAGTAACAGAGCACAAGAGTCACAAATATGTAAAACAGAAATGTCAATAGTACCGTATTTGCCGTCGTATAAGACGACCCCCTATTTTTCCAGGAAAAAATTTGGTTTTGGGATATACTCGCCGTATAAGACTACTCCCTTCCTACTAGTCTGTCTGGAAGCTGAGGGGTAGCCAGAACAACCGCTGACAGGAACAACCGCTGACAGAAACATGCATTTTTCAAATCTCACTTTGCCATTAAATTCCATTACATGCCTCACTGTGCCATTCCATTACATGCCTCACTGTGCCATTCCATTACATGCCCCACTGTGCCATTCCATTACATGCCCCACTGTGCCATTCCATTACATGCCCCACTGTGCCATTCCATTACATGCCCCACTGTGCTATTCCATTACATGCCCCACTGTGCCATTCCATGCCCCCACTGTGCCATTCCATGCCTCCACTGTGCCATCACATGCCTCCACTGTCCATCACATGCCTCCACTGTCCATCACATGCCTCCACTGTCAATCACATGCCTCCACTGTCCATCACATGCCTCCACTGTCCATCACATGCCTCCACTGTGCCGGCCAAGATGATCTCCCGACCCTATTTGTTTGCTGCAGACATCCATGTTTTAGGCTGCGGGCATCCATGATTCAAAAGCCGCACCTTTTCCTCAGACTGTTCTGTGATAGGCGGAACACTAATTTTCCTAGCGGGGCCTCTGTTCAGTGTTCCGCCTATCACGGACGTCCTCTCATCCGAGGATGAGAAGGCATCCGTGATAGGCGGAACACTTAACAGAGGCCCTGCTGAGAAAATGAGTGTTCCGCCTATCACGGAACAGTCTGAGGAGGAGGCGTGACTTTTAAATCATGGATGCCTGCAGCCTGAAACATGGATGTCCGCAGCCTGACGGAGGTCAGGAGTAAGTAACACTGATTGCAGAGGTCAGCAATAAATAAAAACAGAGTGCAAAGATCATTAACAAGTAATTCAGAATACATTGGTGCATTTCGAGTTTTTATATACTAGCTGATGATGATGTGAAGATTATACTATAATAATGGTGATCATTTAATATTGAGTAGTTCTGATTCGATGATTTTGACTCTACATGAAAAGGATTATGAACTGGCAAGTTTGCAAAAATGTAAATAAAAAATAAATAAAAAAGGTTACTTTAAATCTTTGCAATACTGATTATTGCAACATGAGGTAGTATTTATTCTGTAATCAGAGTGGCAGTATTAAAGAAAATGCTGCCTGGAAATTGCCAACAAGGGAGTCATCACTACTTGCTAGAAAAAATAATGTTTCAGATGGACCCGAAATACCAAAGCCAAGAGTATCTGACAGACAGACAAACTGCTGCTACAAAATCCAAAATGAAACACTCCTAACTAGATAATCTAATTAATCAACTGGAATCCCAGTGAAGCAAATGTGTCTTTGAATGTAACTTGTGAATACTTTGTGTCATCTGTCCACCTCACTAAAAGAATTGGAGCTGACCTAAAGTGATTGGAGCCTAGTAATTAAAGCCTACAAAACAAACTTATTGCCAGTATCCCTGGGGATGAGTTGGTTACAGCGACTGCCCTATACTGCTGCTAAGGTATCTTCATCATCAAAGACTTCAGCCGTGTCTGTAAGGAGGTTTTTCAACATAATCATTGTTTATTGTTGAGTGTAGATATGCATATATCACTATAATAATCTGCTGACAGTTTGTCTAACCTTTTCCTCAAAGCAGTTACTGTAAGTGGATCTTTATTATTAATGCACAAATGTATTATTAATGCGTCTGCATGCACTGCTGAGGTGTAGTAGGGGTAAAAAAAAGGATTTTATATTAACCACTTAGTGGCAAGTCTACTGTATAGCATGACTAGACACATGCTCAATAAAGAACTCTGCTAAAGTACTGTTTGTATCTAAAATGGGCACTTAACGCAAACTAAAATAGAGAAGTGTACTTTCACCAAAACTATCTGTTAGGCTGATCTGCAGGTTTTTAGCCTTATCAAGCTTCT
This sequence comes from Rana kukunoris, assembly GCA_029574335.1. Lineage (NCBI taxonomy): Eukaryota > Metazoa > Chordata > Amphibia > Anura > Ranidae > Rana > Rana kukunoris. The sequence continues at coordinate 338,509,108 of CM056050.1, forward strand.
AGGTGAAATCCAGAAAGTTTTAAGTAAAAATAACAGCAAATTCCGGAATAGAAGAATCAAATGTTTTGATATAAGCCCCTTATATTTATCTGTAAAACAGAATGTAGACGGGAGTTAGCAGTAGGAACAACCATTCCATGCTGCATGCCCTCCTACTAATTAAAGTGGTACTAAAACTTTGATTTTTTTTTTTTTTTTAATTACAAACATATCATACTTATGTAGCGATACCCTCTCAGGGGCCGCTGATTGATTTGGGATCGGCATATTAAGTTACCCTTGTGTGTTGTCTAGGGGTGATTTCAGTGAGAAGAGCAATAAGCGAATGTCCAAACCTGCCGCTGAAGTTTTCTGAATGCTTTATTTTCTGGTCCAACACGACCAACATGAGGTAGATAGAAAAGTTTGATGAAAGGAGATAACATTGCGGTATCAGGCTTTGGATAAAAAAGAAAGCAGTCCTGCTTTCTGCAATAGTACAGTTTGTCGCCACTCTAGCCAGAGTGGGTAAAGCGCCTCCAGACAGACTTCTGCCACAAGCCTGGCAGCCGGAATGTCACTTAAGGTTGCTGGGAGGAACTTAGCTCTAGTAGAATTTAGCGGTTTAGATGAAAGCCCCTGCCACAAGCCCAATGTTGGACTGTAGAGCAAATCCTCCCAGAAAATTCTCTTTTCAATAGGGTTCACCAGTTGACAGTCTATGGTTATCTGTCAGTTCCTGGCAACCCAATCCCCGATGGTTCGTTCAAGCCCTTTTGGATCACCTGCCTCCTGGTTCTCCTCAAGCTGATCCACCACCGAACAGTATACAGCTTAGGATCTCTTCAGTATAAGTGGGGCATCCAGCAAGTCGCTAGGGCCCCTTTCTGCATCAGCAGGGAACTCCGCGTAGGCCATATCTCCAGGGTCTGTTGGGTACTCACATCCTAAAGGTGGGTGCCGCATCTGGAACCTGGAACCCGCAAAGAACCCCGAAAAATGGCGTCTGCCACAGATATAGCCCTCTCCAGCATGCTCCGCGAGGGAAAACTCCTCCAATTGGCTGCTGGGGAAAAGCGGCTCTGCCTGAATCCCTCTGGCGCCACCTGCCACCCAGAGATGGAACTACATCTCTGGAGCACAGAATGACCCACAGGATAATTCAGAGCTGACAGCAGCCCAATTTAGCAAAATTAGGAGTGGGAGCAACATAACTCTCCCACAAACTTTAGCGTAGCGCCTTTTCTGAAAGAAAGGGGGCGCTACACTTACCTCCACTGTGCAGTTTGTTTTGCACAGAGTGGCCCTGATTGTTCTCTTCTGCGGCTCTCTTCTGGGATTGTTCTCTATTGACATTTCTGTTTTACATATTTGTGACTCTTGTGCTCTGTTACTTACTCCTTACTTCTGCACTCTGCGTTATTTACTCCAACCCTATGCACTTCACTTAGATTTTTCCTTTTCCTGCACCGTGCATTACTTACTCTACCCCCCAAGAAATGTGCTTTTCTTTTTCCTGCGTTTTGTGTTACTCACTACTGATCAGAGTATCTAGACACTGAGGCCTTGTACACACGAGGTAATATATCCGATGGGAACGGTCCGACGGACCGTTCCCATCGGATCTGTCCGCCGGATTGCTTTGATCCGATGGCTGTACACACCATCGGATCAAATTCCCCGCCGGCGGACAGCGCGGTGACGCGGCGGTGACGTTGATGCCGCCACGTCACCGCCACGTCACCGCACCAGGAAGTAAACACTTCCGCGCGCATGCGTCGGATCCATTCACAGGATACGACGCATGTGCGGGCAGATATGTCCGCTGGTTTGCCGTACTAACCAGCGGACATATCTGACGGGCAGCTATCCGGTGGAAAAATTCCAAAGCATGCTTTCAAATTTTTCCGCCGGAGGAATCCGGCCAAAATGGTCCGTTTGCCCCTACACACGAGCGGATTTTTCGGCTGAAATGGTCCGTCGGACCATGTTCAGCGGAAATATTCCCTCGTGTGTACAAGGCCTAAGGCCGCGTACGCATACATCCGACGGACCGTTTCAGCAAACAAATTTGATTGTGTGTGCTGGCGAACAAGACCTGAGGAAAGCAATGTGGGATTGTGCCCAGGAAAATTCGGGGGCCTCAGGTAAATAAAACATGGGTTTCGGGGGGGGGGGGTGTCTCATTGACTGCAAGGTGTTTATTCACCTTTATGCATTAAGGTGAAAAATCACAAAGGTTTACAACCCCTTTACGAATTCTGAAAGGGAGGTGACAGTGAGGATGATCTCATCATTATCACAGTTAGCAAGGGTATGTGTTTTTTCCCGTGTCCTTAACGAATCTGTGGTGCTGTGGAGAAAGTCCAGGACCTGGCTGTTCTATCTGGCATGAGTGTCTGGCTATAATACCAGCTGAACAAAGCTACAGATAATTTGGGAAGTATGTATGTTACCAGTTTATTCACCTGCTTGGCAGGAAATCAGCATTTAATAGTTCATTTGTATTTAATACATTTTGTATTCTTTTATACAATATTACTTCAAACTCTGGTTTATTCCCCTTGCCCATATTATCCCTGGAGTACCCATCTCCACAATTTATTTCTAATTGATATGTGGCAAGGGCTTCCAGTGCTATACTCCATGGTGGTTTCTCCTTCGTTTTTCTAAAATCAGTGTTTAGGGCACCTGCCTCTACAAAACCTCCACTGGAAGAAAACTGCACAATTCCTGGCCCCTCCCCTACACGTGACGACACATAGAGCAATCACGTGTCTTCCTCACGGGATCTCTGACACCAACACTGACTATGTTGATGGGGTAATCAAGCAATGATGCATACTCTATGGGCCGTTTCCATCCAAAAATGTTTGTTTTAGTTTTGTACTCAGTGAAAAACAAAAACTGGAATATAAACCTTATGATACATACAATAAGACTAGTAGTTCATGTTTTCATCTAGACATTGCTACAATACTCTCTTGTATCTGTAATCTAGTGGTCCAAAAATATACCTCCTGGGGATGCAGGTACACCCTTCTTACTGCCTATCACACTTAGAAAGCCTATACAAATGGCAGTTCTAAGAGGCACTGTAAAAAAAAAAAAAAAAAAAAAAAAAATCTTTGATGATCAACAACTGTGTGTGGGTCTGTTTGTGACAAAGTACAACTATTTCATATCTCTCAACTTTTTGAGATGGGAATGAGGGACACCTATTAGCAAAAGTATGGAGGCATAGGACACACCCTCTGCCATGCCCCCTTAAAGGAGAATTATACCAAAAAATGATTAAACACACAAGTGCTTTTATTTTACCATTACTATTCCTTTTTACTAGCTTTTGAAATTTACAAATGCAGCAATTTAAAAATTGGATGAAAGGTTTAGCACTAGGAAACACTTTTTGAAAGATAAAAACATGCATGTTATATACAACTATGTAGATCAGACCAAAATGAGGGACAAATGAGGAGGAAAGAGGGACATAGGGACTTTGTTCCAAATCACAGGGTGTGTCCTATGCCTACATATCTTTGCTAATAGGTGTCCCTCATCCCCATCTCAAAGTTGGGAGGTATGAAATAGTTGTACATTGTCACAAACAGACCCACACACAGTTGTTGATCATCAAAGTTTTTTTTTTTTTAATCAGTCCCTAGAAATCAGGGACAATTTGGAACTATGCTATTTATGAATATATCTTCTGTATGTACATGTAACATGTAAAAGATTATCACCAATGGTAGCTTATAAAGGAGTAAAACCACAACCTGTGCGAGACTTGACCTGGTCACATAACTTTTTATTAACTTCTAATATCCTAATAAACCACTATAAAAATGATATTAGCTTCTATATAAAAGCGTGTAAAATGTTAATTTTTTTTCTGTAAGCAAGGTATTGTATTCACCAAACAAAGTGCTTCCATAGCGGGAATTACAATTCGGCCCCGTACACACGACTGGTTTCCTCGGCAGGATTCAGCAAGAAACTCGATGGGAGACGTATTCTGCCGAGGAAACCGGTCATGTGTACACTTTTCGCCGAGAAAACTGTTGAGGAACTCGTCGAGCCAAAAAGAGAGCATGTTCTCTACTTCCTCGACGGGCAATGGGAAAATTTCGCTCGACGGGGAAAACTATGTGTTTCGCCCGTCGAGTTTCTCGGTCGTGTGTACGCAGCCTAAGTGTGTTGTATGGCTATATTCCTAGGCTTTTAGAAGCAGAGCTTGGCATATATTGTTACACAACTGCCAGAGGCAAGATCTGATCCAATGACCAGGCTTAATAGACAAGTGCTTATAACAAAAACAATTAGGATGTAGAAGTGTGTAAAGTATAATGTTTTGTAACCATGAAGGATTTATGACTTATAAAAACCTATAAAAAGATGTGTTGTGACAGAGAAAAGTCGTTTTCACCATTGTTTACTTGAACCAATTTAATATTTCCCTAACCAACTCAAGGGAAATAAGACAAACTATAGGGGTGAAAGAGCTGATCCCAGGCTTGTGCCTTCAGGCTACTATAGGCAGTAGTCAAACTTTTATTTAGTACAGAATGTACCAACTGCAGTTCAAATATGCATGTATAAATACGAAAGCTTCAAATCTGAATATTACAGCAACAAACAGTGCCATTGTCAGACCCAGTATTACCGTTGCTGCCTGAACTGCTTTACAATGAAGGTTAGTTGAGTTATGGGTATAAGGGGAATTCTTGACTATGATTTCCTTCCCTTGAGAGCCTGTGTGTCTATAATGATTGCTATGTCAACAGTACAATGACTTGCTGCTGTAACAGTGGCAGACATTAGAGAGCTTCAGTGTATAGGTTTTAAACCTGTCTCCTCCTTTACAGCTTTAAATAGCAAAACTCAAATAAGCTAAACACATTTTTTTTAAATACATTTGTAGGACGAGTTTTTTTTTTTTTTATTAACTAGTGGATGTGTATTTCTGTACATCTAGACCTGAAATTTAAGCAGCCTTCCAAATGTGTGACTTTATTTTTTTATGCTACAGTGATGCAATACAGCTTGGTATTGATCCTCCATCCTCAGCATGTGATTGTACACTGAGGAAGCAGCAGCACACTGATGAGGTCACCCTTCTTCTCTCCTTCAATTAGTGGTCACTGACCCTCTCTCTGTCCAAGTTGTCCTTTGATAGGGAATGCATGCAAAATTCTGCTATCGAGACAGTTTCATATGTTTACACCATTTTCTTTACAGTAAATACATCTCCTGGTCTTTAATCACTTGAATTCATACACCTATTAACTCCTTATGACCAAAGTATTTTTACATTTCAGCTACAGGCTTAATGATTCAGTGATAACTGCATGATTACTTATGATACTTAAAGCAGAGCTCCACTGAAAAGGAGAATCTCCACTTGTCTGCCTCCCCTCCGATGTCATTTTTGGCACATTGTGGGAGGAGCAGGTGCCTGGTTTTGACAGGTACCTGCTCCCACTTCCTGCTGAGTATGCCGAAATTCAGCCGGAAAGTTCAGCCGGAAGTTCGGCCCTCACCGCAGACAGCCCATTAAGAAAGTACAGCGTGATTTGTCCACACTCAGTAGGAAACCGGAAATAAGTTGAAAGGCTTCTTTGCCAGTTTTCCCTTACCCAAGATGGAGGCACCAGCACCTGAGAGACAATTTAAGAATTGGCTTGGATGAGGACACCACAGTATTTGTAGCTGCTGACTTTAACCACTTGTCCACCACCCACCGTCAAATGACGGCGGGCGGAGGACTCCAATATCCTGACTGCACGTCATATGATGTGCAGTCATTTGAATAGGGAATGCGCGCGATCGTGTGCGCGCATTCCTATACTGTCGGTAGCGGCGTGTCACGGAGACACCGCTCGTTACCGACAGGGGTGAACAGCGGCGCGGATGCGCTGTCAACCACGTGATCGGCTGTGATGAAGTCATGGCTGATCACGCATGGCAACACCCCCAAAGTGCACGGCGCGTGTGAGCGATTCCCGGGAACACTGCTCATCACCGACAATGGTACACAGCCATTGGTCAGGGCTGTGTACCACATGATCAGCTCTGATCACTAGTGTAAACAAAGAGCTGTAACTAACTGTTACCAGCTCTTCTCCCCTCACACATCGTTTCCAGTGTGAGGAGAGAAGAGCTAGAAGCAGTGAGTTACAGTTCTGTGTTACTGAGTGTCTGCACAAACACCACATCTGTCCCTTTGCCCCCCTAATTGTCACCAGTCACCCAACAGTCATCCATAAAGTGCACCTGTCACATAAATAGACTGCCATTAGCGGTGCAACCGTCACCCACCAGTGACCGTACCCTGTCACCGTCATCCATCTGTGACCTGCCCCGTCACCCACCAGTGACCTGCCCTGTCACCCGTTTATGAAGAATAAAATCACTAAATTTGCTAAATTTAATGACAGAAACAAAGAAAAATGCATTTTTTTCACAAAATCTACCGTCTACATTTTTTTATTTATAGCGCAAAAAATAAAAAACCCACGAGTGATTAAATACCACCAAAAGAAAGCTCTATTTGTGTGAAAAAAAGGACGCAATTTTTATTTGGGTACAGTGTTGCATGACTGAGTAATTGTCATTCAAAGTGTGAGAGCACCGAAAGCTGAAAATTGGTCTGGGTAAGAAGGGGGTTTAAGTGCACTGTATTGAAGTGGTTAAAAAAATTGAGGGGGCTGGAGCTCCTTTTTAGGTATATATCATTTTTTGGGGGGGAATGGTTTTTTTTTTTTGCAATGTTGTCTTGCAAAAATAAATCTCTACACAATCTTGAAAATGAAAAAAAAAAAAAACTATGGTAGTTTAGTTTGACCAGTATTAGTTTTCAAGCAATTCATTTTAATCTAAAAAGAAAGTAATATGCAAATAAAAAGCAAATATTATTACAATGTAACAAATAAACCAATGTGAATTGTAAAAAAAAGGAATACAAATCAAAAAAATCTGCATAATATTAAAGTGACCCTGGGTTGTAATAAAAGTTTTAAAAGTTAACGTATACTGCCCTAGTCTCAGCAGGTATTCCACATCTGTAAATACCTACTCCTCCTGCTGCGCACTGTGTTATAGCTGACTAATACACCACTACAATGTGAACCTGTGGGAGGAATCACAGGGCCAGATTCTCAAAGAAATTCGCCGGCGTAGCGTAAGCCATTTACACTACGCCGCCGCATCGTACTAGAGCAAGTGCCGTATTCTCTAACCATTTGCTCCGTAGTTTGCGTTGGCTTAGAGAAAATGGCCCAGCGTAAGCCCGCGTAATTCAAATGGGGCGGCTTGTATTTAAATTAAGCACGCCCCCGCGTCGAACGAACTGCGCATGCGCCGGCCGGGGAAAAAGCCCAGTGCGCATGCTCCAGCTCACGTCGGAAAGCGTTGTTGAAACCGACATCAAAACGACGTGATCGTCACTACGCAATGCCCCTATTCGCGAATGAGTTAGTAAAACGACGTAAGCGACGGAAAAAGCCGACGCTGACCCGACGCCATACTTAACATGGCATCCGACGGCATCCGACGGTACTTCGTAAGGTTACTCCTCATAGAAGCAGGGGTAACCTTACGCGGACGAAAACAACGTACACGACGACGGGGCGGCGTAAAAGTGATCGGGAATCGGCGTACTAGCCTCATTTGCATATGCAAATGAGAAAACAACGTAAAGGCCACCTAGTGGCCGGAGTTGTCATTACAACTACGATCCACAAGTGTAATGGTATTACACTTGTCGGATGTTGAAGCGTATCTATGCCAAAGTGATGCTAAGCATCACTCGCATAGATATGAGGCAAAAAAAACGGCGATACGACGGGGTATCTGAGATACTCCGTCGTAGCGCCGCTGAGAATCTGGCCCACAGTGTTTGCTTACAAAAATAGAACCAATGACAATGAGTTTCAACTGCTCATCCCCAAAAAACATGAGTTATATTAATAGCAGATATTTTTCTTTTTATGTAGCGCCCATGTACTTTTAGGTACTGGTGCTGTTCTAAATTTAAGGGGGATGATCTCGCTGGGCATGCCGGGAGAGGGTACATAAGAGATGGGATGCTTTAGGTTCTGGGTTCTGGAAGTGCGTCACCCACCTTCATGGTGTCTGCGCTGCGCGTCCCGGCGTTATGGCCAACCAGGCAGGGGGTGCACGTGCCACGTGGTATTCTCGGTTCCGGGCCTACTTTGGTTCGGAGCATCTGAGTTGTGGCTGGGCCCCAGTGATCGACTGAGTCCCTATGATCCATTGGGGATCGAGGTGGCTGGACACTGAAAGGCTGGACGTCGGTCGCCTGTCAGTCAATAACCTAACTACAAACTATCTGAAGTGACTCATGCTTAAAGCCTACTGAGGATAATATTCTCTGTGATCGAAATTCTAGGAAGGGGCCTGTGGCAGAGGTTTGTTTCCCTCAAAGTTCCGAGTGATACTCTGGCTGCCAGGCCTGTGGTAGAGGCCTGTCCAGGTACACTAAACCCACTCTGGCTAGAGTGGTGAAGAAGATAAAAGTGCTATTGGAAGCAGGACTGTCTTCCTCATTGTTACGCCTGAACCTGCTATTTCTTCTTCCAATACATCTTTACCTTCACTGCATGTTTTACCGTTTACCATGTTGGGTAAATAAAAGCACAAGATAAAAGACACCTGCTGTTTGGACATTCCATCATTACTGCTCTCATCAACTACCCTAGACGGTGGAGCTATAGAGGTAACAGGCCATCCCAATTCTAACCAGCAGCTCCTTCGGTGGTGAGTGCTACATTTAAAAATAACAAACATGTTACACTCATCTGTTCTGTTTATTGGTTTTGCACAGAGCAGCCTTGATCCTTTGCTCGAGTCCCCTGCCAGCCCTTCCCTCCTGTTAATTCCCCAATAGCAAGTGGATTGCTATGGGGGCACCTGAGCAGGCTCGCTCCTGAGCCACTGCTCTGTGTCCATTTAGACATGGAGCACTGCTTGCCCCCACCCCACTCTCTCTTCATTGGCTCACTGGCTGTGATTGACAGTAGCAGGAGCCACTGGCACATGCTGTTGTCTTGGCCAATGAGGAGGAAGAGACCTGGGAGAGTGGCTGATCTTTTACACATTGCTGGATCGAGATGAGGCTCAGGTAAGGGGGCTGGAAGGGCTGCTGCACACAGAAGGTTTTTTACCTTCTTGCATATAATGCATGAAGGTAAAAAACCTTGAGATTTTATAACCACTGTAAAGAAAAAGAAGAATGCCCCCTTCATACTTTAACCACTTAACCCCCGGACCATATTGCTGCCCAATGACCAGAGCAATTTTTGCGATTCGGCACTGCGTCGCTTTAACTGACAATTACGCGGTCGTGCGACGTGGCTCCCAAACAAAATCGGCGTCCTTTTTTTCCCACAAATAGAGCTCTCTTTTGGTGGTATTTGATCATCTCTGCGGTTTTTATTTTTTGTGCTATAAACAAAAATAGAGCGACAATTTTGAAAAAAATTCAATATTTTTAACTTTTTGCTATAATAAATATCCCCCAAAAATATATAAAAAAAAAATTTTTTTTCCTCAGTTTAGGCCGATACGTATTCTTCTACATATTTTTCTTAAAAAAAATCATAATAAGCGTTTATTGATTGGTTTGCGCAAAAGTTATAGCGTTTACAAAATAGGGGGTAGTTTTATGGCATTTTGAGTAATTTTTTTTTTACTAGTAATGGCGGCGATCAGCATTTTTTTTCAGTACTGTGACATTATGGCGGGCACTTCGGACACTTTTGACACATTTTTGGGACCATTGGCATTTTTTTAGTGATCAATGCTATAAAAATGCATTGGATTACTATAAAAATGCCATTGGCAGTGAAGGGGTTAACACTAGGGGGCAGGGAAGGGGTTAAGTGTGTTCCTGGGTGTGTTCACTAGGGAAAATCACTGATCTTCTGTTCATACATTGTATGAACAGAAGATTAGCGTTTCCCCCGCTGACAGGACCGGGAGCTTTGTGTTTACACACATAGCTCCCGATCCTTGCTCTGTTACGAGCGGTCGCGCGCGCCCGGCGGTGATCGTTCCCGCCGGGCATGTGCGCGGGACTCGGGGGCGATCGGGGGCGCGTGCGCTGGCCGCCGGCGGCACGCACGCGCCCCCTAGTGGCCGCTTTAAAGCGGACATATAGCTACGGGCTCTCACCCAGGAGAGCCGACCTGCCGCAGTAAAATGACGGCGGCAGGTCGGCAAGCATTTAATGCAGTTAGAATATGACACAGTGATGCCCTGTACACACAATCGTTTTGTCTGATGAAAACGGACCGATAGCTTTATCAGATATCTGGTGAAAAAATCTGACTTTCATCAGTCTTGCCTACACACCATCAGTTAAAAATCTGATCGTGTCCAACGCGGTGACCTAAAACACAACGACGTGCTGAGAAAAATTAAGTTCAATGTTTCCGAGCATGCGCCGACTTAATTCTGAGTACTCATGGATTTTTGACCAATGGATTTCCCCACATTCCCACATTTTTTCTATCGTTTTTTTAACCATAAGAAAAATTTAAAATAGCTTCTAAATCAGTGAGAGCTGATTGGAGGGAAATGACACACCCCTTCACATAGCACACTGCTTTGAGCAACACATAAAAACTAACCTAAATTGGTTGTAACAAAAATTTTGTTGCACTGTACAGTATTTATCAATTATTATTATTATTATTACAATACAGAATTTATATAGCGCCAACAGTTTGCGCAGCGCTTTACATCAATGAAGCCTATAGGTGTTTAAGCATTATTAATGCAGTTACCACTGTCTGAAATGTATTCAGCCACATGTATTTAGTAAAAAATAAATAAAAAAAAATAAAATAAAAAATCGCAATAAAAAAAAAATAAAACCTACCTAGCGGCAACAGTGACACTAATACAGCGATCAGAAAAATGATCGCTTAGTGACACTGGCAATAGGGGGTGAAAGGGTTAACTAGGGCGGTAATCAAGGGGTTAAACCTTTATTAGGAGGGGGTACAGGGAATACCCTGGACCTAACACTACCTGCCTGTCACGCTAACTGTCACACTGACACTAAATGCAGTGATCAGTAAATATATGATCACTGCATTCAGTGACACTGTGACAGGGGGGTGGGTGATCAGAAGGGGTTAAAGTGCCTACATGTCCTGGTGTAAGTGTAGTGTTGTGCAGACTCACTTGTGATGTCTTCTCTCCTCAGCGGCGGTTGAAAATACCACCGAGAGGAGAGATTACATCACTTCCCCCTTCCTGTGTTTACACAGGAAGAGGGCGGGGGAGTGCGCGCATTGGCTGGGAGCGATCCAGAGGGGGCGGACAAAAATGAACAGCCGCCCCCTCATCCCGGATCGCTCCTGAAGCCACGGGGCCCGCCGCAAGTACCGGGTGGGGCCCATCGAACCCCCAGCCCACGTCTAGGCAGGGACGTACAGGTACGCAAATGTGCCTGTACGTGCCATTCTGCCGACGTTTATGTACATGCGGCGGTCCTTAAGGGGTTTAAAGCAGTCTTTTCATGCTGGCTCTTTGTCAGGACAACCTTGTTGCCCCAGCTAACAATGAAAGCACCACTGCCACTATACACAATGCTTATGTATGAGGCAATAGTAAATTCCAATAGAACATATTAGGTAAGTAATATAGTAAATAGCTAAAGTAAAGCTTGACATTTCTGAAGGTAAAAGCAAAAAATGTCACCAGCACAGCAGATGGCAACATTTCGAAAACCACGCAGGATGGTCACATGCCTGATGAAGGGTCCGAAATATTGCTATCTGCTGTAACTATGTGATCTCTGAATAAAGCTTAGGACCCATTCTGGAGATCCTTGGTGTGCTGGTGAAATTTTTTGCTTTGACTTGACACGGTACCAGCCATTGGTCGCTACAGTACCCACTTAGATGCACAGCCATTTCCACAGGAACGTGAGCATTGGGACTGGTGTGTTGGAAATTTCCCACTCTCTTAACCACTTAAGACCCGGACCAATATGCTGCCAAATGACCAAAGGGGTTTTTGCGATTCGGCACTGCGTCGCTTTAACAGACAATTGCGCGGTCGTGCGACGTGGCTCCCAAACAAAATTTGCGTCCTTTTCTTCCCACAAATAGAGCTTTCTTTTGGTGGTATTTGATCGCCTCTACGATTTTTATTTTTTGCGCTATATACAAAAAAATCAATATTTTTTACTTTTTGTTATAAGAAAAATCAATGAATGTTTTAGTCAAACATTTAGGCCAACATTTATTTAGCCATATGTCTTTAGTAAAAAAAAAAAAAAATCGCAATAAAAAAAAAAATAGCTACCTAGCGGGAACAGCGACACTAATACAGCGATCAGAAAAATGATCGCTTAGTGACGCTGGCAATAGGGAGTGAAAGGGTTAACTAGGGCAGTGATCAAGGGGTTAAAACTTTATTAGGGGGGGGTACAGGGCTACCCTGAACCTAACACTAACTGACTTTTACACTGCCTGTCACACTGACACTAAATACAGTAATCATACATGTATGATTACTGCATTCAGTGACTCTGTGACAGGGGGGAGGGGGGGGGGCGATCGCGGGAGTTAAATGTGTTTATGTGAAGTGTCAGTGTAGTGTAGTGTTAGTGCAGACTTACTGTGTTGTGATCTCTCCTCAGCGGTGGTTGAAAAAAGCGCCGAGGGAGAGGTCACGTCGCTTCCTCCTTCCTGTGTTTACACAGGAGGAGGAAGTGACAGGGCGGGCGGGCGCGCGCATTGGCTGAGAGCAATATGGAGGGGGTGGACAAAATCGAATAGCCGCCCCCTCTTGTCGGATCGCTCCTGCAGCCGCGCGGACCGCCGCATGTACAGGGGGGGGGGGGTCCGATCGGACCCCCGATCCCCCCCAAGGCACCAACGTATATATACACGTTGATGTGCCTGTCGGTGCCATTCTGCCGACGTAAATGTACATGCGGCGGTCCTTAAGTGGTTAACAAGATGAGCAGCTATGAGTACTACAGTAAAGAAAATCTAAACAAAGAAACATCCAAACTATTAGTACAAGATAAAAGTTTATGTACGTTGTATCTGAGAAGCTGTCTGTTAAATCACAGACCCTCATTTAGAATGATTCTTATCTGTAGGATCTTTAAGCATATACTTGATGTTACTTCTTTTGGTGTATCCCTGTTTTGATTTTCCGTAAAGTGCGCTCAAAATATGCTTGGACAGAAACGATTTGCCTCTAAATGCACGTAGGCGAAAATAAGAAAAAAGAGAAAAGTGAGGAAAAAAGAAAATGCTGTGGGATATTGCAAGAAGATATTTTTACTGTGCCTGCAGCAAATTTAAAGCATAAGAGGAAGCTACAGACAATACAAAAGCAATTGTAAACCTATTTAACAGCATTTTGTTTTGTCTTTCTTATTTACTGTGGATCCCTAAGAGCCTGAAACATAATCAGCATATTTTGTAGCACAGCTAAAATTTTCGACTTCAGAACTGCTACAAATCCTAGCCTAGTTCCTTGGTTTTAAACACAGTATATCAGAAAATGCATTAATTTTATTATTTTTTTTATTTGAAATAATGTTATTAATTATTGTTTTCAATATTATATCATAACACAAATTAATTGTATATATTTAAAATGAACATCTTACTATTTAAAAGAATTCATTCTATTTTTTTTTACAGAGTTTCCTAAAGCTTAGGAGGCTTAGCGGAGGTCACCTTTCTGTTGCAATTGTTATCAAAGAAGCATAATTTGTATCTAAGAAAGCCATATCTAAACTAGACAAAAAGTAGCTCATGTAATATAACAGATCAAAATATATATATATATATATATATATATATATATATATATATATATATCACATACACTGCTCAGTATAAATGAGTACACCTCAACAGATTTGTCAGAATGAAAAAGGGGTCACAATATGGGTCCACTTTCTTGAGACTGCGCCCCCCCCCATAGGCAGGTTATAGGTGGACAGAAGGAGTTAATTCTATCAGCAGCTGTTTCACTAAGTAGCAGGGAAGAGCGCTGCTAGAGAAGCCAATAGGATTACAGGGAACTCTCTAGAGGCAAGGTGATTGTCTATAAAAGGGGCTGCAGGTGTGGGGTTTCTCCCTCTTTGCTGACAACGGATCAAGCGCGAACTATGAACTCACCCTGTGTCCTGCAGAGCGACTCTATTCCCTATGGAAGACCTGATTAGGCAGCTCCTGGAGAAGGCGGGCAGCGCCGGAGCGGAGGCATGGCTGAAGCAGTGTCTAGCCGCTCCCCGGAGGAGGATGCTCTTTGTCTGTCAGACATGGAAGGCGGCGCAACAGGAGGCGGAGTGTTAGCATTGGAGCCGGAGTGTGTAATCCGCAAACCACCCCGTCGAGTCATGACTAGGAGGAGCGCGCCGACGGAGAGGACTGGGCAGGCTGCGGTAGAAGACGAAGTGTCTCGGGTATCTCCGGAGCGGGCCGAGAGCAATGGCTGCGGTGGAGTGACGTCACGTGGCACCTGGGCCAACAAGAAGAAGCAGACGGCTTCCCCATCACCAGCAAAGAGCAGCAGGCGGCTGTCACAGCCGCGGAAGACAGGAGGAAGAGGGAGACAGCTTGCGCTGCAGGCTCCATTGGCACAGGTTACTACGCGCAGACAAGGCACTCAGCAAGAGGTGCCGCAGCAGCTGTTAACCACATAGGCTCTGCTGGTTCTGGACGCTTCTTCACTGCGGGAGCAGGGGTTTCATCAGTAGGTACTGCCTCTGCTTTCTGGTGAGTTGAACCAATTATCTGTACTATCTGGCTTGGTTGGCTCACTGTCCTCTCTAATTCATTCAATCTCTAATGTGTCAGTACCTTCTCAATCTATGACTTTACCTGTTAACTCCTCAATGTCTCCTTTTGCTGTCAGTTCTCCTCAGGTCTCTAATATGTGGAATATTGGTTCACAGCCTGACAGGTTAGCCCCTGAGCCATCGCAGATTGCTGCACTAAGTAGAGCCAGAGTCCTACATGAAAGAAGTAATGCCATGTGAAATGTCCCCTCTGGGTTACCATTTAAATAGTAGCATCAAAGAAGATTTGGAAAGGGGATTTCATAGAAATTCCCTCCCTTCTGCCTGCTAATAGGGAGCTCCCAGGAGAGAGGGGAGGAGGATAAACGCAAGACGGTTCCTAGGTCCTTTAATAACTGGCTTCAGGCTTTTTGCATATATTCGGGGGTGATGGCTGAGAAACACCCAGAAAAATGTGGGGGGCTTTTCCAGCATCTAGACCATATCTTGGAAGCCTATAAAAATTTTGGTGGCTTAGAATGGTTCTACTACGATGAGTCATTCCGTCAAAAACTAGCCATTCACCCATCACTTAGATGGGGAATGAAGGATGTAGGCCTGTGGAAAAATCTGAATGATCTGAATAATGCGCTCCCTTTCTGATCATCCACCGCTGCGCACAAAGAGATGTGTATAGAAGAAACCTAGCTGCTGTTTTAAATAATAAGTGAATGTAAAAATATGAACACAAGAAAATCACCATACATATGTGAATATATAAAGTGTAACAGTCCATAAACAGCGCTGAAAAAATATATTGCAATTCTCCTAAAATAACATTGAGAGTCACAGTGCAAAAAAAATATAAACATCTATGTGATAAGATAAGTGCATATATCAAGCCGTGAAACTAATGTAATATAGACAAATAGTCCAATAGGTTATCTAAATTCTTCAGAGATCTTCCACCACACCTAGGTGAACAGTGTTTCCACCACCCGTCAAAATGGTCACTCACTGGAACTAATTGCCTCAGCACTCGCGTACCTAGGCAGTTCAGCTTTAAAACATCAAGGAAAATCCTCAAGCGATTATGTGATGTCCTCTAAAGTGCTCCAAAAATGTAAAGGAAATAAAGGAAAATACCATAGTGTAATACCGTAAAAAAGTTTTAATAGCACACCAAAGCAAGTCCAAAAGTTAAACTCACAAGCAAAGCTCACACACTGAGCAGTGAATAACAGCTGTCAACTTAATCCTAAAAGCATCTTTTCATGGTAAAGCACTTGGCCACGACGGACCCACGATCAGACAGACACGATCTCACCACTCAGTAGGTCTGTGGTCGCGTCGGCTGGCAAAAGGTTTTCCTGGTAGATGGTTAATTCCGAACACAGCACAGCACAGCAAGCGTGATAGTAACTTAATCACTGACTATGTAGCCACGCCCCGACATGTTTCATCATTCCTGATTTCCTCATGGGGTTGGCTACACAGTCTAATGCTGGATTATGGTATAAAGGGACGCTACGTCCGCTGTTACCAGGCAGATTTCTGATTCTGTGTTGATTTTTAGTTTTTCCAAGGACATCAATAGGTCGGTAGTATCTTTTAGATACGCTTTAGTTTCCCGGACACTAGGTTGAAGAAATTTGTCTAAGTATTCTCCTAGTCTTGCAGTAACCGATCCAATCCCATTAACAATTGGACGAGCTGGTGGCAATGTGGCATGCTTGTGGATTTTAGGTAGCGTGTATATGACTGGAATCCTACATGCAGAGGGGGCTAAATATGCCCTCTCTTTACTATTCAGAGCACTGGTCGCAGTACTGAAAAAAAACGCTGATCGCCGCCATTACTAGTAAAAAAAATAATAATAATAAAAATGCCATAAAACTACCCCCTATTTTGTAAACGCTATAACTTTTGCGCAAACCAATCAATAAACGCTAATTGCGATTTTTTTTTACGAAAAATATGTAGAAGAATACGTATCGGCCTAAACTGAGGAAAAACATTTTTTTTATATATTTTTGGGGGATATTTATTACAGAAAAAAGTAAAAAATATTGCATTTTTTTCAAAATAGTCGCTCTGTTTTTGTTTATAGCGCAAAAAATAAAAACCGCAGAGATGATCAAATACCACCAAAAGAAAGCTCTATTTGTGGGAAAAAAAAGGACGCCAATTTTGTTTGGGAGCCACGTCGCATGACCGCGCAATTGTCAGTTAAAGCGACGCAGTGCCGAATCGCAAAAAGTGCTCTGGTCTTTGGACAGCAATATGGTCCGGGGCTGAAGTGGTTAAGAAAGGCTGTTGCTTTGCCTTTAATGAGAGCCAGTGTCGCTGGAACAATGCATGCAAGTATAGGCACGCACGAGTGTTCGTTTTGTTCAGGAATGCACCTGGCGGTGAAATGCTTTAAGAGGAATGCAGTGGCAGGCCCTAGTCAGCCGCAGCATATTTTTCCAAAAAGCCTGCACGCCAGTGAGGCTGGAAAAATTGCGCCCATGGCTGGATATTTACCCAAGTAAGGAGAAGGCATGCTTACTCACTGAAGGTTTTGGGCAAGGATTCCTGTTACACCCCCTTTTTAGGTGAAGGCTGTAAGCGGGTAGAGAATTTGAAGTCGGCGGCACAGTTTCCGCAGGTAGTTAGGGACAAACTTTGCAAAGAATTAATAGAAGGAAGGATTGCAGGGCCTTTTGAGCAAACCCCCTTTGTAAATTTCCGGATTTCCCCTATGGGGGTAGTTCCTAAGAGGGAGCCTAATGAGTTTAGAATTATACACCATTTATACTTCCCCAAAGGGGAATCGCTGAATGATGAAATTGATGGGAGTCTCTGCTCAGTATCATATGCTACTTTTGAGGAGGCGGTCAGTAAGATCAGGTTATTCGGCGCAGGGGCTTTATTGGCCAAAGCTGATATCAAATCAGCATTTCGGCTGCTGCCTGTCTCCCTAGCAGCCTTTAATTCTTTAGGCTTCTTTTTTGAAGGTAGCTATTTCTTCGACAGGTGCCTGTCAATGGGCTGTTCGTTGTCTTGCGCTTACTTTGAGGCATTTTCTACCTTTTTGCATTGGGTGCTTAGCATTAAGACGGGGTCGGATAGTATGGTACACTATCTGGACGATTTCTTGCTTGTTGGTCCGGCGGATTCAGGGAACTGCGCAGCATTGCTGACAGCCTTTCAAGTTATGTGCAGGGAGTTTGGTGTTCCCTTGGAGGAGGAGAAAACCTCTTTGCCTAGCACAACGTTGGAATTTTTAGGGATCGAAATTGATACCTGCAGGTTGGAATTTCATTTACCATTGGCAAAATTGGCCAAATTGCATCTTTTGATCGCATCCTTATTGCGGAAAAAGAAGGTTCAGCTGACAGAGTTGCAATCGCTCTTGGGGGTTTTGGCATTTGCCTGTAGAATTATGCCAGTGGGCAGAATCTTTTCCCGACGTCTGTACATGGCCACAGCCGGTTTGAAATCTCCACGAGACCATGTGAAGATAACATTGCCCATCAAGGAAGATCTTTTGGTATGGTCCAGTTTTCTCGGCATGTACAATGGGAGGTCCTTGTTTCAGGATGAATTCGTTGTGGCAAGTGATTTTCGTTTATTTACTGATGCAGCCGGCTCCAGGGGTTTTGGGGCTATTTGGAGGTCACACTGATGTTGCGCAGCCTGGCCAGATGCCTGGGTGAGCGCCGGCGCTACTAGGAATGTTGTACTTTTGGAATTATTTCCAATCTTGGTGGCTCTGGAGCTATGGGGCCCTGAGTTCGCCAACAGGCGGATTTTGGTAGAGACAGATAACAAAGGAGTTTTGTATGCTGTGAACTGCCTGTCTTCCAGCTCTTGGTTGGTGGTGAAAATATTAGGGCAGGTGGTATTTCGTTGTCTCAAGTTTAATGTGTGGTTGGAAGCAAAATATACCCCGGGGTGTTTAAATAACATTGCCGATTCTCTCTCGCGCTTTCAGGAGGAACGCTTTTGAGCTTTACTTCCAGAGGTGGATGCGGACGGCACCCCTTGCCCAGCCCATCCATGGGACCTGATCTGAGTATAGTAACTAATGCTATTAAGGGCTCCTCGGCCCCCAAGACCAGGGCGAGCTACTCGGCAGCTTGGAATAGCTGGTTAGTTTTCACTAGTAAGGAAGGTTTACTGTACAGTGTTTGTTGCCCATAAAGACAGGCGATCATACTGCACGTTGCACGTTTGCGTTGTTTTTGCTCAGTCGATCTTACTATAAGTTTGCTGTGTTTTTGCCCATAAACTCAGTTGATCTTACTATACGTTTGCTGTTTATTTCTGATTTTGTCCTGTGCAGGCTATTAAAATCTCTGGAAGGACAACAAAGAAAGGCAGAGCGTCACGAGGGCAAGCAGGCTCTGCATCTAGAGGCAAAGCTGGTGGTGGACGCAGTGCATCCTCTTCAGCACGTGGCCGATCGTCTCTATTTTCGGGAGCTGGCCGTGTTGAGCCTCAACATGCAGACCAAATAGTAGATTGGATGACCAAGCCGACCTCATCCTCCTCATCCTCTCTCACAGAGAATGATCATAGTTTGTCTGGCAAAGCAGCTGCCAAGGCTTCCTCTTCCCTCTGTACCATGGCATCACACAATCCTTCCCTAGTCCCACCGTGTCCTCCTGAGGAGTCCCACGAACTGTTTCAACACAGTGTTGGGTACATGCTGCTGAATGAAGATGCGCAGCGTTTTGAAGGCTCCGATGATGGAACACAGATAGAGGAAGGCATTGATGTGAGTCCAGGGAGAGGGGGTGGCCGAGAGGGACAGCAATCTGGCAGTGATGTTCCCCCAGCTGGAGCATACTGCCAGGTTTTTGACAGTGATGAGGAGGGAGGGGATGATGAGGTCACTGACTCTACCTGGGTGCCTGATAGGAGAGAGGAGGAGGAAGAGGCACAGGCACATCTCCAAAGAGGCAGGATGCCCTCCAGGGGTCAGCTTAAGGGCACACCAACTGCATTACAGCGCACATCTATGGCGCTTGTGCATTGCGCTGCTGTGTCTGACCGGTACAGCAAAAGTTCTTTGGTGTGGGCCTTTTTTGAAACATGTCCACAAGATCGTACTTTTGCTATTTGCAACATATGTCGCAAGCGTTTCTAGCGTGGCCAAAACATCAACCGCCTGGGTACCACATGCTTGTCCAGACATATGTCGACCTGCCATGCAGCTCGTTGGCAAGCACACCAGAAAGACCCACACCAAAGACAAAAGCGTACCCCCCCTTGCCCTTCTGGGACCTCCAACCCCACTAGACCCCCAGTCCTCTCTGAAGCCTGCAGTGAAGGTGTAGAAATAGGTGTGTCACAAGCTAGTAGTAGCGGGCAATCTACTGATAGTACCAGGAAAATTTCCCTGCCCCAGCTGATGCAGCGCCAAAAGAAGTACAATCCCAGCCATCCACATGCCCAGCAGTTGAATGCTAGCTTAGCGAAATTGCTAGCACTTCAACTGCTACCTTTTCAGTTGGTGTATTCTGCCCCCTTCCGTGAGTTTGTGCAATGTGCAGTACCTCAGTGGCAAGTAGTGTTGCTCACGAACATTCGCATTGCGAATATTCGCTACGAATATTGCATATTCGAGTATTCGCGAATAACACGAATATCGCGGCGAATATTCGAATTTTGTTCAATTTTTTTTTTAGAACAGATCACATCCTAGAGATCCCCATCGACGTCTAAAAGCATTGCTGGTATGATTAGAGACCTTGGGCCGAGTAGCTGCAGCGCT
This sequence comes from Rana kukunoris, assembly GCA_029574335.1. Lineage (NCBI taxonomy): Eukaryota > Metazoa > Chordata > Amphibia > Anura > Ranidae > Rana > Rana kukunoris. Next base: position 338,529,633 of record CM056050.1, read on the forward strand.
CATTTTATATTGCCGAAAAATCGCAATGCGATTATTCGGCAATAGCGATATCGCGCGATTATTTTATATTGTAATATATCACAAATATTCTGAGCCAATCAGAGTGCTCCATTCCGCATTTCTCGAAATTTCGCAATTATTTTGTATTGTAATATATCACGAATATTCTGAGCCAATCAGAGTGCTCCATTCCGCATTTCTCGAATATTCGCAATTATTTTATATTGTAATATATCACGAATATTCTGAGCCAATCAGAGTGCTCCATTCCGCATTTCTCGAATATTCGCAATTATTTTATATTGTAATATATCACGAATATTCTGAGCCAATCAGAGTGCTCCTTCCGCATTTCTCGAATATTCACAATTATTGTGTATTGTAATATATCACGAATATTCTGAGCCAATCAGAGTGCTCCTTCCGCATTTGCCGAATATTCGCAATTATTGTGTATTGTAATATATCACGAATATTCTGAGCCAATCAGAGTGCTCCTTCCGCATTTCTCGAATATTCGCAATTATTTTATATTGTAATATATCACGAATATTCTGAGCCAATCAGAGTGCTCCATTCCGCATTTCTCGAATATTCGCAATTATTGTGTATTGTAATATATCACGAATATTCTGAGCCAATCAGAGTGCTCCTTTCCGCATTTCTCGAAATTTCGCATTCGCAATTCGCAATTCGCATTCGCATTCGCAATAGCGAAAAATTCGCAATAGTGAAAATTCGCAATATTTTCATTTCCAAAAAATATCACGAATATTCGTATTTAGCGAATATATCTCGAATATTCGACTATATATTCGAGATATATCGCGAAATCGAATATGGCATATTCTGCTCAACACTAGTGGCAAGTACCAAAATGCCACTTTTTCTCACGGAAGGCGATTCCGGCTCTCTACCGGCATGTGGAAGGCAATGTCCATGCCTCACTGGACAGGGCGGTCAGTGGTAAGGTGCATCTTACCGCTGACTCATGGTCCAGCAGGCATGGACAGGGACGTTACCTGTCTTTAACAGCGCATTGGGTGACTCTGCTGGCAGCTGGGAAGGACGCAGGGCAAGGTCCAGTAGTTTTGGAGGTTGTTCCGCCACCACGCCTCCAAAACACTACTACTGGTTGTGACACAACTCTCTCCTCCACCCCCTCCTCTTCTTCTTCCTCTGTGGCCTCTTCCTGTGGTGATGTTTTCTCAGAACCAGCCGTGCTCTGTAGGCGTACGAGGGGCTACGCAGGAATGCAGGCCAAGAGATACCATGCGGTGCTAGAGCTGGTGTGCTTGGGAGACAGGAGCCACACTGGGGAAGAGGTTTTGTCAGCTCTGCAGGGTCAGGCTGAGAGGTGGTTGACGCCACGCCAGCTGAAGCCTGGAATGGTGGTCAGCGATAATGGCACCAACCTCCTCTCTGCCCTGCAACAGGGAAAACTCACCCACGTGCCCTGTTTTGCGCATGTCCTGAATTTGGTGGTGCAGCGGTTCTTGGGCAGGTACCCGGGCTTACAGGATGTCCTGAAGCAAGCCAGGAAAGTCTGTGTGCATTTCCGGAGGTCATATAATGCCACTGCTCAGCTGACTGACCTCCAAAGGGAATACAACCTGCCCAAGAACCGCCTAATTTGTGACATGCCCACCAGATGGAACTCTACGTTGGCCATGCTGCAGTGGGCCATCAATGAGTACCTGTGCCAATATGGAAGCAGAACTGGGTCAGGGGAGCTAGGTTTTTTTCCCCCCACGCCAGTGGGCCTTGATCAGGGATGTATGCACTGTCCTGTCACCATTTGAGGAGGCAACGAGGATGGTGAGCAGTGACAGTGCATGCATCAGTGAGACTGTCCCTCTTATTCACATGTTGGAGCACACGCTACGTGGAATAATGGACAGGGCCCTTGAGGCAGAACAGAGGGAGGAAGAGATGGACTTCCTTACCTCTCAAGGCCCCCTTTACCCAGACAGTGGGCCTGCTTGCCCACCTAGCACACAGAAAGAGGAGGAGGAGGAGGATGATTGTATCAGCAGCATGGAGGTGGAGCCTAGCACTCAGCATTAGCAGCAGCAGTCTTCAAGGGATCATTTACAGTCCCAAGGAACACGTGGACTTTTACGTGGCTGGGATGAGGTGACTGTGGATCCTGTCGTCCTCAGTGACCCAGAGGACTGTGCTCCGAATGCCTCTGATAACCTACGCTGCATGGCCTCCCTGATCCTGCAAAGCCTGCGTAAGGATCCTTGTGTACGTGCTATCCAGGAGAGGGATCATTACTGGCTGGCAACTCTCCTTGATCCACGTTACAAGAGTAAGGTTGCGGACCTTATGTTGCCATCGCAGAGGGAGCAGAAGATGAAACTTCTGCGGGAGGCCTTGCAGAAGGGTCTCTGCAATGCGTTCCCAGAACCGGGGGGGGATTACCAAAACCTGGCTCTGGACAACGTCTTGCTGAGGCTTCGGTTAGTCACAGAAGGGGCGTTGGAGAAGGTGGCCATCTGACCGATGCCTTCAGACAGTTTTTTAGTCCGCAGCCCCAAGGTCTGAGCGGTTCCAGCAACCATCGCCAGCGTCTGGTTTACATGGTTCAGGAATACCTAGGGGCAATATCCGACTTGGACACCTTCCCCACCGAAAATCCTCTGGTTTACTGGGTCTTGAGAATGGATCACTGGCCAGAGCTTGCACAGTACGCAATTGAGCTACTGGCTTGCCCTGCATCCAGTGTTCTTTCAGAACTCACATTCAGTGCTGCTGGAGGCTTTGTGACCGATCACAGGGTGCGCCTCTCCACCGACTCTGTTAATCGACTGACCTTCATCAAAATGAATCAGGCTTGGATCAACACCAGTTACCAAGCACCTGATGCTGATGTTACTGAATAATATTTTTTTGTTGAAATGTCGGATCCCTTTTAGACTGCGTATGCTGATGCTGAGTGACTGTCCTCTCTAATGCAGCTGATGGAATATCCTTCTCCTCCTCACTTTTCTTGCTGATAGCTAGTAAGAAATGTTGTGTTTCTGGGCTCCGCCACCAGTGCCTAAGGCACAATTTTTCAGCCCCTGTTTAACAGGGGCTTCTAATAACAATTTTTGATGCAATACTTTGCACGTGGCTCCTTGTTGCGCTCCAATTACAGTATGTTTGAGGGGTGCCCTTTTTTCTCAAATTTTTCTTTCACAAAACAATAATGGTCCACCCACCACCGCTAAAATATTCGACATATTGTTGCCACACAGCACGTGCGCAAGCAGTATTAATTACTTTTTTTTATAGTCCTCATGTTGTGCAGGGACATTTCTAAACATGTGCTACTACTATAGACTCCCAGCAGGTGTGATATTTAAAGGAATTTTTTTTTTCACTTTAAGCATCATTAAAATGGCTGCTCCGGAAAAACGTCCGTTTAAAAAAAAAAAAATTCCATTGATACATGTTCCCTGGGGCAAGACCCGGGTTCTGAACGACGTTTTCCAACATTAAATTGAAATTTGGTCTTTAAAATGATCGTTTTTGAATTTGAACGTTCGGGTCCCATAGACTTCAATGGGGTTCTAAATGTTCGCGCGAACCCGCGGTCTGTTCGAACGTTCTGGTGCGAACCAAACCCGGGGGTGTTCGGCTCTTTCCTAATCTTAAGCATCACATGGAGAGTTCCATATGCCCAGTAGCATTGGTCAAGCAGTTTCTAGAATTCAGGCCCGGTGGGGAGGGTGTTTTTCTCATCCATGACACCCTTCTTCCACTTACTAAGTTTCAGTTTGAGGCCGTCCTAAAAAAGTGTTTGGCTAGACTGGGTTTAAATAATTTCAGATTTTCATCCCATTCCTTCCGTATAGGTGCAGCCTCGGAAGCGGCCCGGTTGGGCTTCCCAGAATCTGTGATTAAAGAAATGGGGAGGTGGAAATCGAAATGTTTTAAAGTGTATGTCCGTCCTAACCTGTTCATTTAATTTTAGGTACCCATAAAACAATTTGGATACTGGGTCGCTCCTTTATTTACTGGGCCCAAAAGAGGGCGGCTCACCGCAGTTATTCTACAAATTTATCCTTTCATCCGGATTCATGTTGCTTATATTGGAAAGGTATAAGAGGCCTTCAGTGGCCGCATTTGAACTTTAATCTAACTAGGATGTGTCAAGATTGGCCGTTGCCATCTATTTTAGTCATTCATTTGGGTGGGAATGATTTAGGAAAAATTAAGACATTAGAGTTGATTTCTATGATTAAGAGTGATTTGCAGCTTTTTTGTATGACATTCCCAGATACAATGGTGTTTTTTTCCGAAATAGTGCCTAGTTTTTCATGACTCTCCTCGACACAGCGGAGGGTCATGGAAAAAATTAGGAAAAGAGTCAATAGGGCTCTAGAGAAGTTCATACCGCTGTTGGGGGGTCTGTCCTACCGTCATGTGGATTTGGAGGGGGGTTATCCCAGGCTCTATAGACGGGATGGTGTCCATTTATCTGAGGTGGGCATCGACATATTTAATGTAGGCTTGCAAAATGCTATCAAGAAGGCCGCAACGCTTGGGGTGGGTCGGGCTTAATGCTCAAGCCCGGCTGGTGGGGACTTGATTATATTGGAAATCATTCCACTGCTCGAGTTCTAAAAAACTGAGCAGGTAGTAATATGTTATTGATGATTTATGGAAGTTTGATGTGAATAAAGTTTATGGATTATTATTATTATCATCATCATCATCATCATGATTATTTATTTATTATTATTTATGAAAAATAAATAAAGGTGTCGCGGCCAATTTTTTTACCAAGTTCAGAATTGTTGGTGTTCTTTATTTTATTATTGTATCTGGGAATTTTCGGTTGGGTATATGGAGTCTGCAGGCTCAAGCCTCTACTTTCCTTTCAGAATCAACATTTTTGTATGTGACACCATGCTACAAAATACTCCCACAAAAAAAGTTTTTTTCCTAACAAATTCAAACAAGATAATGTTGCAAAAATGAATATAGCCCAATGAAAGTCTTAGGCCTCGTACACACGGTCGGACATATCCGATGAAAACGGTCCGCGGACCATTTCCATCGGATATGTCCGATCTGGAGTTTGATCCGATGGCGTGTACGGTGACGATCCGGTGACGTGGCGGTGACGCGGCGGTGACGTTGACGCCGCCACGTCACCGCACCAAGAAGTTAAACACTTCCGCGCATGCGCCGAATCCATTCGGCGGCAGCGGTGGGGGACGACATGTCTGCTGTTAAGTGTACTAACCAGCAGACATGTCGGGCGGACAGATTCCCACCGGATAGATTTCAAAGCATGCTTTGAAATCTGTCGGGTGGAGGAATCCGTTCCTTTAGCCCATACACACGAGCGGAGATGTCTGCTGAAACGGTCCATCGGACCGTTTTCAGCGGACATATCCCCTCGTGTGTACGAGGCTTTAGGTGCAAAGCTAAATTTTAGTCAACAAAATCCTAATTAAAAAGAATTTAACTACAGCTGAGTCTAATTATTCATTAGACAGGTGTCCAGCAGACAGTTGATTAAAAAAGGGTGTTAATAAAAGTAGAAGTCCAGCCAGAGATTGTTTGGTAGAGCTTCGCCTATGGATCACAAGAGTGCACTTTATTTCGCAATTCTGTTATCTGCTTTCTGCGGAGATATTGGGCTAAAGTCCACTCTCTGCCTGGACTGACACCTGTCTCAGCCTCTCAGAGAGCCGCTTAGAGCCTGAGATGGCTGCTTCCTACCCCTCCTCAGCTGAGCACTCAAATGAGGAGAAGCAGAGCGGAGAGCTGCTGATTGACAGTCAGCAGCGCTCTGCTTGGGGAGCTGTGAGAACCGAGCCATCGAAGATGTACGATAGCTCGATTTTCAGTGCAAAGGCGACCAGGGACAGATGCAGCATTGGACCGATCAGGGGTCAAGTCCTGGGGGAAAAAGTGTGGGAACTCCCACCCAAGATCCACTCCCCCACCAAAAAGTAAATAAAAAATTATACGCTCATATTCATAATTACTAAACTGCATGTTTTTTTGTTTTTTTTTCAATTCACTGTATCTTTTGTCATTGTTCCCAGGAGACATTGTGGGGGTCTGCCATGAGTTATCACAGGATTTAGAAAGAATTTTAAGCAATTTCTTTCTAAATCCCATGATAACTGACCATGCAAGTTCACTGCAGAAAGCTAAAGTAGAAAGTCAAACTGGAGAGGATTGTTTCCCATGACACAATACGGCGTACACTACAGAGGAATAGCATGCATGGGTGTCGTCCATGAAGAAAGCCCATACACAAAAAAAAACGCCTAGAATTTGCAAGGGCCCATGCTAAAAAAGAAGATTACCAGGACTCTATACTCTGGAGTGATGAGACCAAGAAGCGCTGCCATCACCATTACCCTTGAGTCCCGGAAGGACTGGTTTGGATGTGTGCTTGCCGACGCACCAAACACTTTCACCAAAAAAAAAACAGTCCCTACCCTCTAAAAAACAAAACACTAATTTGCATGCCCCCAGCTCTCACAAATGTTCCCCCAGCTCTCTCACCTCTAACACATGCCCCCCTCAGAGCTCACAAATTCCCCCCAGCTCTAACCTCTTACAAATGACCCCCCCCAGCTTTCACAAATCCCCCTAAACTCTCTCACTTTTTAAAAATGCCCACCCAGCTCTCACAAATGTCATTAACTCTCTCACTTGTCACAAATGCCCTCAGCTCTCTCACCTCTTGCAAAGGCCCCCCGGTTCTCACATATGCCCCGCTTAGCTCTAACCTCTTACAAATGCCCCCAACTCTCTCATCTCTTACAAATGTCCCCCACCAGCTCTTTCACAAATGCCCCCCAACCCTCTCACCTCTTACAAATGCCCCTGGACTTTCAAAAATGTCCATCAACTCCCACACCTCTCACAAATACCCCCTACTATCTCACTAATGCTTCCCAGCTCTCTCTCTAATGCCCCCTGGCTTTCTCACCATTGCCAGCCCCCAGCTCTCTCACTAATGACTCCCCAGCTCCCTCACTGATGCCTGACCCCCCAGCACTCTCACTGATGCTGGACCCCCCCCAGCTCTCACACTGATGCTTGACCCCCCCCAGCTCTCACACTGATGCTGGACCCCCCCCAGCTCTCACACTGATGCTGGACCCCCCCAGCTCTCACACTGATGCTGGACCCCCCAGCTCTCACACTGATGCTGGACCCCCCCAGCTCTCACACTGATGCTGGACCCCCCCAGCTCTCACACTGATGCTGGACCCCCCCAGCTCTCACACTGATGCTGGACCCCCCCAGCTCTCACACTGATGCTGGACCCCCCCAGCTCTCACACTGATGCTGGACCCCCCCAGCTCTCACACTGATGCTGGACCCCCCCAGCTCTCACACTGATGCTGGACCCCCCCAGCATTCACACTGATGCTGGACCCCCACAGCTCTCTTAGTGCTGCTGTATTCCCAAGCTCTCTCACTAATGCTGAACCCCCCAGCTCTCTCACTAATGCAGGAACCCCCAGCTCTCTGACTAATGCAGGAACCCCCAGCTCTCTGACTAATGCAGGAACCCCCAGCTCTCACTAATTCTTGACCCCCCCCCCAGCTCTCTGAATGCAGCTGGTACCATGCTGTTTGGTAATACTATGCTTTTTTTATACTTCAGCACTATGCTGCTGACAGAGCTCCGACTGTCAGAACTGTAGCAGGGAGCCAAGGAGAGGAGGGGGGCAGGGGGCAGGAAGCAGAGAAAAATCTCTGCTGGCAGTAATCTTCACTTGATGTGTGTGCGAGAGCACACATTGCACCCATTAAGTATACTACTACTGAGTGGAACAGTGTGTGGACTTGTTCCGGCACTGGGCTCCGGGACTCCAGACCAGATCCGCAGCACCCCAGGACTGGCTTCAAATCGCATGACGGTTGGGAGGTATGCTTTTTGCACACATCTAGCAAACTCTTCCTAAAAACAGGGAAACTGAGGCTTAAAACTAAAACCAAAATCAACATTTTGACAGTCCAATGGATTTAGTAAACTACATGGAATAAAATCAGATGATCTGTAATGTCGGTATTAAAAAATAACTTTTTGTTTGTAAAAAAATGCAAATTGCATGGAACTTTATATTGGTTGGAAACAACATAGCACTGTGTAAACTAAAATAATAAGTGTTACCTAACATCAGGGTATGAGGGGTGACATTAGTTAGGACATAAAAAAATCTATGAAGAATAAATATTGAGATCCCTATGAAGTGTAAACCTCAAACAGATGGGTAGGTAACCACTTATCCTTGATTTGTGTTACAATTTTACAGCCCACTATATTGTGCATTGGTTTTTAAAAGCAGTTTGTTCTCCATGATTGCTATATTTAATTACATTTTCATGGACTTATTAAAGCTTGTTGTTCCCCTTATTTATTTTGGCTTTTAGCCATTTTCTTACCCAGCTTAATGTGTGAGTTTATCCAGTAAAAGAGAAAAAACAGTCTCTCACCTGTGATTTTGTGAATTTGATAATAGCACTGGAGTATTGATTATTTTTTTTTACCTCTCCTAGAGGTTATACTAACAGGCTACTGTTAATACTATGAAAAGGCTAGAAAGAATAGAGCAAATTCAAACCAACTGTTTGTTTTCGTATCTGTCTATATCCTGATAAGCTATTACTGATAAGCTAGTGATTAACCAAGCGTGGACACATATATAAAAGACCTCCGTTTAATCCAGTTATGTATTCATATACTGCCTTGACTGTACTGGGGAAAGGTAAATGGTCAAGTATAGTGTCTGAACCAGAAAACCTGCTAATATACAGTTTATCCCAATTAGGCAGCTGTGCAATGTTGAATGAAGTGCAATAACCCAAAGCAACCAGTTCAAAATGTAGATCATACTTATTTTGACTATAGCTAAATGTAATTAGATTGATCTCTATGTGGTACTATCATTTTAATTTAACAATGGGACAGGGAAGTTTGCTTCTGCAGCTAAATCTCTGCTCCTGGGGGTCCAAAAAGAGAAAAATACTCTCTATTCCTTCAGCATGTGTATAGCTAATTTACATCTTCTGGAGGAGAAGGTACACACTGTGAAGTGTGAAGGGGGTCAAAGGTGTTGGTTAGTTGTAGATGAGGAGTTATGAAAAGTACTGAGGGTACAGAAATTAAATGGGTTGGCATGTTAGCTGAAGGGATAGACACAGGCCAGGTAGCAAGATTTTTCATTCTAATACTGTTGTTAGTGGTAGTTGTAGTAGGGAACAGGACTACTGTCCCTTTTGGAAGATTCACCCTTACCTCTAGTTCTGTTGGCAACTGTAAAATTTGGGATTTTCCATCACTTCTTTATGCAATAAGCGTTTGATCATTAATGGATTCCATTGGCCAGAATATTAATATATTCTGCCCACTGGAATGCATTAACGCTCAAATGCGCCTAAATGCATCTAGCATTTAGACACGGTTACACGTGTTTAGGCGCACTAAGTATTTTCTCTACTCAAAAGCTCCTCTCCTGAATATGCTGGTGATGTGCTTTTTTTCAGCTTTTTTTTCAGCTAGTAAATGCTCCTCTAAAAGTCTATGGGCTAGATTCATGTAGGAGCGTGTATCTTTGTGCAGGCGTAACGTATCCTATTTACGTTACGCCTCCGCAACTTTTACAGGCAAGTGCTGTATTCACAAAGCACTTGCTCCGTAAGTTGCGTCGGCGTAGCGTAAATGGGCCGGCATATCCGCACGCAATTCAAATTTGGCAGGTAGGGGTCGTGTTGTATTTAAATTAATGGTGACCCCACGTAAATGACGTGCCGAACGAACTGCGCATGCACCGGCCATGGACATATCCCAGTGCGCATGCTCCAAATCACGTCGCAAATAGTCAATGAAAACGTTGTGAACGTAACTTACGCCCAGCCCCATTTTGAATCGGCTTACGCAAACGACATAAAATTTACTAATTTCAACGCGGTCCCGACGTCCATACTTAACATTGGCTGCGCCATCTTTTTGTTGGAAAATCTTTACGCCTGAAATCGCCTTACGTAAATGGCGTATCAGTACTGCGATGGCCGGGCGTACGTTCGTGAATCGGCGTATCTAGCTAATTTACATATTAGACGTGTAAATCGACGGAAGCGCCACCTAGCGGCCAGTGTAAATGTGCAACTAAGATATGACGGCGTAAGAGACTTACGCCACTCGTATCTTAGCTCAATCCTGGCATATCTTGTTTTCTGAATACAGAAAAAAGATACGCCAGCGCATCTAACAAGTTACGCGGCGTATGTCGAGATACGCCGCGTAACTTCTTACTGAATCTGGCCCTATGTATGCTTTTACAGGTTAAATAATATAAAAAAAAATGTCAAATACCTGCAAAAGCAGTATTTTTAAGCCCTGTGTATATAAAGCCTAATGGTGGGAGCTCTGCTCTATTTTTCTATTCTGGCTGCTGCTTCCTTCACAATCTTGACAGAGGAAAAAAGAAAGCCATCTACTATATAACATTTTTGGCTCCTGCCAAATGGGCTGAAAGTCCAGAATTTGAACAAACATTCCTAACAGTAAGTTACAGGAGCACAAGATTTCTGACAGGATCAAATATTTTTGTGCATGAAGCCACCCTGTCGTAAGCAGAGGTGATTAGATACAATTTAGTTCTGCTGGGTGATAATCTATCCATGCTATTTTGTACCATTTCACTTGGCGTTCCCCTAAACTCAGTGCTACTAATCCTGGCTGCTGCCAGTAGGTGTCACTGTTACCTTTGTCACGGGGGTCATCCATCCACATCACGGGTGCCTCCACCCTTGGTTATAAAACAGCTGTCAGACAGTCAGCCAATGAGGAGGGGAGTCCCGGGCAGCCGAGACACTGCTGCAACATCACTGGATCTAGAGGGACCTTAGGTAAGTATTAGGGGGGCTGAGGGGGGAAGGTGCTGCACACAAAAGTTTTTTTTATTTTACTGCATAGAGAAAAAAAATCACTTCTGCCTTTACAATCACAATATTTTGGTCTTAAGATTAAATATACTTACATTAACCACTTTGCAACCGCCCTATAGACAAAGTACGTCTACAGGGCGGTTGCTTAACTCTAAGTGGCCGTTAATTAACGGCTTCTTAGAATCGCGCTCCCGAGCGCCCCCTGAGGCGCGCACACGGGAGCATCCGTGACCGCCGGGTCCAGAGGACCCGGCGCATCACGGATCACGGTAAATCGCCGCTGATAGCGGCGGTTTACCACGTGATCGCTCCGTCCAATAACGGAGCGATCACTTGTAAACAAACCGGTGTCATGTGCTGACGCCGGTTCCTCCCTCCTCTCTCTGTACCGATCGGTACAGTGTGAGAGAAGAGGGGAGGGAGCGGGTGGCAGCGGCAGTGCTGTGGCTGGATCTGTGACAAATGTAGTCACAGATCCATCCATCCCTCCCTGCTCAGCCATCCCTGCTGCAATACTCTGCAATACTCGGCTGGCCAAACTCTGCGCAATACTCGGCTGGCCATACTCTGCGCAATACTCGGCTGGCCATACTCTGCGCAATACTCGGCTGGCCATACTCTGCGCAATACTCGGCTGGCCATACAGCGCCCTGTCCCTGTGAGCTCACATGCAGAAGCGAACGCATACACAAGTCCCGCCCACATATGAAAACGGTGTTCAAACCACACATGTGAGGTATCTCTGCGAACGTTAGAGCGAGAGCAATCATTTTGGCCCTAGACCTTCTCTGTAACTAAAAACATGTAACCAGTAAAAATATTTAAAGCGTCGCCTATGGGAATTTTTAAGTACCGAAGTTTGGCGCCATTCCACAAGCGTGAGCAATTTTGAAGGGTGACATGTTAGGTATCTATTTACTCGGCGTAACTTTATCTTTCATATTATGCAAAAACATTGGGCTAACTTTAATGTTTTTTTTTAAAAGCACAAAACTGTTTTATTTCCAAAAAAAACGCATTTGAAAAATTGCTGTGCAAATACCATGCACGATGAAAAGTTGCGAAAAACCGCCATTGTATTCTCTAGGGTCTTTGCTAAAAAGCATATATAATGTTTTGGGGTTCTATGTAATTTTCTAGCAAATAAATGATGATTTTTACATGTAGGAGAGAAATGTCAGAATTGGCCTGGGTGCTCCCTGCATGTTGGGCCTCTGTATGTGGCCACGCTGTGTAAAAGTCTCACACATGTGGTATCGCCATACTCGGGAGGAATAGCAAAATGTGTTTTGGGGTGTAATTTGTGGTATGTATATGCTGTGTGTGAAAAATAACCTGCTAATATGAAAATTTGATGAAAAAAAAAATTACAACTTTAAAAAACTCACCAGGCCCCTTTCTAAATACCTTGGAATGTCTTCTTTCCAAAAAGGGGTCATTTGGGGGATATTTGTACTTTTCTGGCATGTTAGGGTCCCAAGAAATGAGAGAGGCTGTCAGTACATCAGGTGTGATGAAATTGATCAATTTTCAGTAATTGGTACCATAGCTTGTAGACCCCATAACTTTCACCCAGACTAAATAATATCCAACATTTTTTTTTTTTTTACCAAAGATATGTGGCAGTATACATTTTAGGCCAAATTTATGAAGAAAAATTTATTTTTTGCAAAATTTTCATTTATAGCAAAAAAAATAAAAACTGCAGAGGTGATCAAATACCACAAAAAGAAAGCTCTATTTATGGGAAAAAAAGGACAAAAATTTCATTTGGTTACAGTGTTGTATGACTGAGTTATTGTCATTCAAACTGTGAGAGCACCGAAAGCTAAAAATTGGTCTGGTTATTAAGGGTGTTTAAGTGCCCAGTGGTCAAGTGGTTAATCAATGGTCACACCTGCTGCCCCAAGGCCATGATCTGGTAGCCGTTAGTTCTTCTATCTTTTTTTCTATACCATTGCAAACTGGAAAGCTAGTAATAAGAACTGCTGCAGATTTTTTCTACTAAGTCACATTTATAAATAACCAGTCAGCAGTGGATAAGCATGTAGATGCTCTTCATCTTTCTAAATTAGCGCTATTTATTAGACTTAGTTAGCACTTAGGAAAAAGCTTGATTATGATTAGTACTTATTGTGCATAGCTGCAGTGAAGGGATCTAGATTAATGCATGTATGAGCCGCTATGCTACGTTAGCTGTCAGTTTGGCAGCTAATTACACCCTGCAGTGAATGTGTATGGTGGAAAGGAAGGATACAATGTAGTTCTTCTGTCCTGGTTTTGTAAGGGCTAATTATGTACATCCTAATTAATTAATTCCCACTTCTCTTTCCAGGTTGTCATATGTTATAATCATGTAATATAAAGTTTATTAAAGCTTTATTTTTATTCAAATTTGAATAAAGATTGTCAAATTAATTCTGTAGCTGGATGTTATACCCTGCTTTCTTAACATGCAGTCACCTTAAAGCTGAACTTCAATAAAACTAAAAGGCCTTCTTTGCAGTGGGGCTGCACACTAAGGCGGCGTACACACGACCGAGAAACTCGTCGGGCGAAAACACATTGTTTTCCCTGTCGAGTTCCTTGTTCAGCAGTCAAAAAAATCGTCAAGCCAAATTTTCCCATTGCCCATCGAGGAAATAGAGAACATGCTCTCTTTTTGGCTCGACGAGTTCCTCGGCGGGTTTCTCGGCGAAATGTGTACGCCGCCTCATTGCAAGGGTTAACTGCTAGTTTCTGTCTAGGGCAGTGTTTTTCAACTCCAGTCCTCAAGGCACACCAACAGGTCAAGTTTTCAGGATTTCCCTCAGATGAAATGGCTGTGGTGATTACTAAGGCAGTGAAACTGATCAAATCACCTGTGCAAAATAATGGAAAGCCTGAAAACATGACCTGTTGGTGTGCCTTGAGGACTGGAGTTGAAAAACACTGGTCTAGGGGACCAGGTAAGGCCTCTTACACACAGATCAGTTTTTCTTCAGGTTTTTCTTTTCAGTTTACCAAAACTATGTAGTACAAGGGCCTGCCTGATTGCATACAAATTGAGACTCTTGAGGTTTGACCTCATATTAGATGGATTTGGTAAACTGAAAAGAAAAACCTGAAGTAAGAGGCCTTAAACAGTTTTACTTACCAGATCTCCTTCACATTGCTAGACCAATCCCTGTGGGTTTTTCATACCTATACACCGGCGATCTAAGGTTCTCTGATATCCTCTTATCAGATCCTATAACCCCTGCAGAGGTATCAGGCATGTCAAGTCTCCATGCAGGGGGAGTTTTCTTGTCTCTGCCCATGTGAGGAACGTCGTTTACCATCTGCTATTGGCCCTTCTCTGCTGGCTAATCAAATGAGTTTATGAGTGCCCGCTCCCCCTAGATGTAAGGACCCCCTGCGTGGAGACTTGATGTGCCTGATACCCCTGCAGGGGTTATAGGATCTGGTGAGCGGGGACACATGAGGGGATCACTGAAGTCATCATTTATCTGCTAAAAGAACCACTGTCATCTGGAACTATTTGAAGACTCATTGGTCAACTGTTTACGTGGAAGTGTCTCACCCATTGGACTGATATTATATCATTTGATTCTTACACAATACCGCTGCAGCTATACCAATTGTTAGGTGTGCTGTATTGCTGATATGTATACTTGCACTGGACACTTTATTGTAAGCTTACTTTAGCACTTTATGTTGGACTGATTTATATGCACTTTTCTTTGCATCACAGTATATCATTAACTATACAACTTTTTACATGTTTTGTTTTTTCCATGCTTTATTAGCACTTTTTGTTCTGACACACACACACAAAGTTTGCTATTTGGCACATCTGTTTATACTAGTGTCCACTGGTTTACAGATACAGCCCGTTTACTTAGACCTGCTGGTCTTCATAGTGCGAGGTAGCGCCACTACCTCTCTTTATATATTACATTTTATTCTCCCTAGGGAGTTTTCAGGGGGACTGCAACCTCTTTTGGCCATTAAAAAAGGGGGATGAATCTGTGCCACGGACAATCTAAATTGGTGACATGTGAACAAATTAAAATTGAGGTATAGTGCTAGATATTTATGTTAATAAAAATATTTATGTTAATAAAAATATTACAGTGGCAGCCCCTGCATAAAAATCTCCACCTAAGTGGGGGAAAAAGTGTTGAGTGTAGATAGCAGGTGGTGGCGCCTACTTGAAGTGTAAAGTGTGAAATGATGTGCCAAGAGTGTTGCCAAAATTAAAGCGGATGGTTCAGCAAAAAAACAATATTAAAAGCCAGCAGCAACAAATACTGCAGCTGCTTACTTTTAATATTAGGACACTTACCTGTCCTGGAGTCCAGCGGCGTTCGCAGCAGAAGACGAGCGATCGCTCGTCACCCTGCTGCTCCCCCCTCCATCCACGGTGAGGGAACCAGGAAGTGAAGCGCTGCCCGGCGATTGGCTCCCGCTGTGTGCTGGGAGCTGAGAGTTCCCAGCACACAACGGGGGGCGACGGGATGTCGCCAAAAAACCCGTCTTTTGCCCGAGACTGCGGCCGGAAGTGGTTGCAGATATCTGTCTTCAGACAGGTATCTACACCCCCCTCCCCCCTGAAAGGTGTCAATTGTGACACCGGAGGGGGGGAGGGTTCCGATCAGCGGATCTTCACTTTAGGGTGGAGATCCGCTTTAAGGTGCAAATAATGTGTAAAATACAAAGTGCTATATAGTGCTGAATCCTTAAAATAAAATACTGGTAAATACAATGTTAGTGATACATAAAAATAGCAAAAGACAATGTGTATTCGATACCAAAATAATCCAAAAATAATCTAAGAAATCAAAAAAGTCCAATATCCAGTCTTGTTTTATGCAGTAATAAAATTAAATTTAAACTATTTTCAATCTTGCTTCATGCAAAGTAAAGTGCTGGGTGCTTCATGCAGGTACAACCATCAGTGGGTCACTCAGTGCTCTCCCCCAATGGTCCCGCACTCACCAAATCCAATCACCCCTACAGGGGTAACAGGCTCTCACAATAAGTATCCACACTGCTATGTCTGTCAGGTGTTTTCATATGGAATCTTTCCAACCGCTCAACCGCTCATAGAGGAGACAAATAAAAGTGCCCAATAGCGTGATACCGTTTCACAAAAGATATACTTTATTCTCATAAAATGGGTACTCACATTTAGCATGTAGTATAAAAGCCTTAAAACGAGTGCTGTAGCTCAGAGGAACGATCGCTCTACCCGTTTCGTCGTACTGACGTATTCTCCAAGCACTTGCTCCGTAATTTGCGGAGGCGTAGTGTAAATAGCCCGGCGTAAGCCCGTGTAATTCAAAGGGGGCGGCTTCTATTTAAATTAAGCGCGCCCAACGAACTGCGCATGCGCCGGCCGTAAAAGTAGCCCAGTGCGCATTCTCCATAGCACGGCGCAAATACATTGTTTGACGGCAATGTAATTAACGTAAAGGCCTATTCGCGACGAGTTACGTAAACAATGTAAAAACCCGACGCTGTCCCGACGACCATACTTAACATAGCGTGTGTAAAGTTAAACCACCATATAGCAGGGGTAACCTTATGCTTACGGAAACGACGTAAACTACGGCGACACGGCACAAATACGTTCGAGAATCGGCGTACCATGCTCATTTGCATATTCGTCACCTAGCGGCCAGCGTAGTATTGCAGTAAAGATCCGACAGCGTAAGTGACTTATGCCAGTCGGATCTACGCCGTATCTATGCGTAAATGATTCTAAGAATCACGTTGCATAGATACCCAGGGCCAGAAACAGAGATACGATAGCGTATCTGGAGATACACCGTCGTATCTCTTATGCCGCGTACACACGGTCGTTTTTTGCGATGAAAAAAAAAGTTGTTTTTTAAAACATCATTTAAATTGATCGTGTGTGGGCAAAACGTCGTTTTTTGTCTTAAAAAAAAACGACCAAAAAAAACATGCTTGAATTTTTTGTGTCGTTTTTCAAAACGTCGTTTTTTGTTTCACAAAAAGTCACCGTGTGTAGCAAAAACGTCGTTTAAAACGACGTTTTTCAACCCGCGCATGCCCAGAAGCTAGTTATGAAGCGAGCTTCAATGGAATGGTGAACGTAACCTCGCTTTTTGTGAAAAAAAACGATGGTGTGTATGCAACATCGTCTTTGAAAAGTGACGTTTCAAAAACGTCGTTTTTTACTTCACAGAAAACGTCGTTTTTTTTCATCACAAAAAATTACCGCGTGTACGCGGCATTAGAGAATCTGGCCCTAGATGTGCCCTAGATGTGCAAACAATAAGGTGAGAACACATCTAATACCTACTTAGAGTAATGGAAACAAGGTGGAGTTCAAAAGTGAACCGTGCCATTACCTGGAGGAATTGGCATTTAGGGGGTTAAAACAGGCAGGGAGGAAATGTGATATCACCTCCTTTTGAAGTGAAGTGGCAGTTCCTGCTGCAAGTGCATACAAGCCTTTGGGCTCACACTGGGGTACTGCCAGTTTTCCACAGTCATAGTCCTCCCGGTTGCACATTTTTGCTGCATTTTCTGGAATTGCACCAAAGATGCAGCATTCGGGACATTTTGTGCACTTTCAAAACATGCAGTAAAAATGTGCAACCTCTATGGGAATAGGGGCAACATGCAGGAAGGAAGACAAACTGCAGGATACCAGTGTGAGCCCACATCATAACACCTGGGTAGTGTGTCACAGGCTGCTAGAAAAAAAAAACGTTTTAGCTGCAGAGAGGGGCAGGGTGGAGAAGCTCACTTACTTTACTTGTATGGTCCCAGGAAACTCACTGCATTCGAGCCGACTGCTCAGATTGAACTTCCCGCCCACACATCTTCACAGACAGCACACAGGCAGAGTGTGGGCGGGGAGAGAGAGAGCAGCCTCTGCCAGCCAATTGTGTGGAGGACGGAGGGGCTGGGCTATGTAACACAGACTGTTGGCTGTGAGACATGGAAGACATTACTGCTCATAGTGCTGGATATAGCTGCTGCACTCAGCCAGACTCAGGGCTAGCAACGGCTAGCTAAATGCCTGGGATTTGGGGCTTTACGGGGACCCATTCGGGGCTCCAGCCCCCTAAGGCCGGGCCTAACGACGACACTGGCCATTACCTTAGCGTGGATACACTACTTTTTCCATAAACTATGGAATATATCTAGAAATAGAAAACATAAATGTCTAGATAGTCTCAAAAAATAAAAATTAAAAAAATTAAAACAAAAATTTAAAATAGGGGCAATAATCAGAAAGGCAGAGGTGCTGTTTACTCCAAAATGAGCTACTTTTATCCACAAAGGGGCAGGATGTTCCTAGCCTGTAATGGGCTGATGCTGAATTAACATTATAAACTTTTACTTCCCCTGGACCAGTGATGGTCGAACCTTGGCACCCCAGATGTTTTAAAACTAAATTTCCCATGATGCTCATGCACGCTGCAGTGTAGTGGAGCATGATGGGAAATGTATTTCCAAAACATCTGGGGTGACAAGGTTTGCCATCACTGCCCTGGACTGATCAGCAGATGCTTTGTAAGTGAACCAAGTTTGCACATCCCATAACTCCCTTCCCCATCCACCTTATCAACCCCATATAAAACAACAAAAACAAGCCACAGCATGTTTTCTGTGTTTGAATGCATGAAGGAAATGCTTTGGGCCTGGGCATGTAGCAGTGGGGAATCCTAACTTCTGCAGATCCTACGAGGGGTGGGCTACACTAGTGAAAAAGAATTGCATAAGATTCAGAGATGATTACTCTGACATTGCTGGTATAATTACTGTACATACATGTTCATACATTGTCACCTGCTGCTCAAAAGAAGACCGAAGTGAGAAAGAAGCTAGAAACTTTGAACCTCTTGGTTGGAATGGACGAGATGAGTAGCTCTGAATTTATGTTTTCTAAGCCAATGGTGGTAGTACCAGTAACGCAAGGCAGGAACGTAGGATGTCCAATAGGGGGTGAAGGGACTGGGGAGAGTTCATGGAAACATTTGGGTGCAGCTGTCAGTGTAGGCCTTATAGTCAGTAAGGATGAGCTCCGGCGTGTTCGCACATTCCACGTACAGAGCCTGCCAGGAAGTTGGCACAGTGCTGCGCTAATCACAGGCAGGGATACATTGTCCCAATGCTTGGCTGCAGAGATCGGGAAATGTCTCACTGCCTGTGATTAGCGCAGAGTGGTGTCGACTTCCTGGCGGGTTCTGAATGTGGACTGTGCGAACACGCCCAAGCTCATCCTTAATAGTCAGGTGTATCTATAGAGGAAGGCAACATTTAAAGGGGGCAAATTCCTATTTTATGGTGGTCCACTGCATGTGAGACGTGTGTCTGCACCAGTCGACTAGCCAGGTAAAGTGGGCAGCTTGGTGGTAGGGTCTGGCGTACCCAAGCCACCTTTCGGTTTCTGTAGTATTAATATTGTTTTTTTTACATTGGCCAGGGAATGGGGCCATTTGAATTTTGTGATACTTTGGTATTTTATTGTGTTACTTTTTTTTTATTTATTTTTGATTTATACACTGTTTTATTCATAAGGACAGGTAAAATAACCTTAACTGTGATATAATAGCATGAGTGGTATTTTGCTACTACTTAGACCCTGTTCACATCCCTTGCTCCTGCATTGCATTTTGTGCATGTTTTGTTAGTGTTTTTTTTTGTAGTGCATTTTGTAGTTGACATCATTCATTTGAATAGGCTTCTGCTCCAAAAACGCACCAAGTACCAATTTATGGCACTGAGGTAAGCATGTTTGGCAATGCTTGTTTTTGTGCATTTTCCGTGCAGAAACTGTGTGACAAGATGCGTGACTGCTACCTGGATTTTGGGAAAGCATTAGGAAATAATGGCACCACAAGTGCGTTTTGGCGCATTTTTTTCACGTTTGCTGAAAAGTTGGCCATACCAGATGTGAACAGGGCCTTACAGAACAATATGAATAGTATTATGCTTTCTTGTGAATTGAAACTCAAGAGATATGGGGTAGATAGGGTATGGTATATGTGAAAATGTTTTCTGTAGTGGGTAGAGTGTTAGACAGTTTAGGGGTAACAGCTGAGCCACTATAAAAGAGTAGAGGTTTTATCAGCAGTTTTACCTGCATTTTTTCCCCCAAACTACTGAGAAAGTAGATAGGTATAGTGATATTTGGAAGAAGAAAGAGGGGGTGGAGGCGCCAACTCAAAAAATAAAAATAACCTTAAAAACAGCAGTCTACTTAAAATGTGAGTATAGGTGTGTACTCACAGGTTCGCTGGGAGTAGTAGTCCATCGGGGTGCTTTTTCTACTTGGTGTGTGCCTTTCCACCGGCTCTAGTGATGTCCGCACGGCTTCAGTGTGGATGGATCCAGGAAGCTCCTTGTTGACCAGCGTTACCAGTATCACTGTCGCTTCCCAGGCTTCCAGTCATTATGAGCACCGGAACACCCCTCTCTTTTCTGTATAGTGATATTTGGGAAAAACCAATTGCTTAATTCTATGAGTTATAGGAATTAAATGGATGAATGCATTAAGTTTAGCACCTTGAATGTTTTACCTTTTGAATTCGTTTTGGACAACACCCAAGACTGAACATTGTTTATCCTAATACTCACATATAGAGGTGAGCTGTTAATCAGGTCAGAACCTAGGGCCAGATCCAATTTTGCTTGTTTGGAGGTTCAGCAAATCTAAATCAGTATTTAGTGGTGTCGAACCTCTGGCAGCATTGGGAAGCAAATCATTTAGGAGTCTATTTGTATTGCTGCCAAATGTGATAGCTTCCCCTCAAGCTGGTTGTTAGGGAACTGGCAGCCGCCAGAATCCTTACAACCTTGAGTCATCGCAATCCAGCTCATTCAGCTGTCAGCTGGGGAACTCTTTGTGACAGCAAAATGTTAGCAAACGGATGAGGGTTGTGTAAAGAAAAAGAACCCTCACTCCAATATTCATACCAGATTTTTCAGGTCAAGGAGGGATTTAAAGTGGAATCCCATGCTAAAAAAAACAAGTAAAAAAAGTTTGAGTGGGGGGGCGCATGCGCGGCTTGTAAGATGGTGGACTCCGCAACACTAACTTCTAAAGCTCCGGGAGTTCTGTCATCAGCTCTGGGAACTCCACAGCTAGCTTACGATCATTGTATGGGTAGGATCGTGACCAGCGGCGCATCAGAGGCCCGCTCCACAGGCCGCACTCCAGCCCATGGATCGTTTTCTCCATAGGCTGCAATTCCTGACCTCAGGTACCTCGGCGGCTCTCGCAGACCCGACGGACACCCTCCCGCTGGTCGACCCCTCTCTGTTTGCTGAGAACACCCCACATCAACCACAACCACCCGAACCCCCTGCAATGTCAACACCAGTTACTGTGGAAGCTTTAGACACCAGGCTGCAGGCCCTGCTCCACAGCCTAACTCAAAACATTACTAAAGAGCTTGGTAAGCTGGCACATGAGCTAAGGAGTGAGACTGACCAGCTGGAGAAACGTACAGATACCCTGGAATCTAAATTTGATGACATGGTACAATATATGTGGATTTCCTTTGAATTCATTTGGCTAGCGCAGAAGAATCTTTTTTTTTTTTTTTTTTTATCACAATCAAAGTTTATTGAAATAGCAAAACAAAGAAATAAACATTGCACATCGCAGTGTGCAAATAAGATTGTAACAAGTAATCTATAGAACACTCATACAAATAAACTATAAAGGTATTGCGGAGCTATTGACTTGTAAGTAATTACATACTGGTCAGGAGCCCGTTCTCCTGATCAGGAATAGCTTGTCAGATCTGTAAGTTATAGCATCGGGAATCTTTAAGGAATCGGGAAAGGAAAAAAAAAAAGAAAAAAAAAGGGGGGGAGGGAGGCACCATAAGCAGAGGGTTTATACAACATGAAGCAATACTCCTATTCAAGTAGGGTTCAGTCAGGAGACCTGTATACATATTTGTCATTGTACAGTTTACATGCAAGATAATACAACGTGCGGTATCAGGTAAGCCATACCATAGGGTATACTCGTCCCAATCTGTAAGAAGTCGTGGTTAGATTCAAGCCATCAATCTCTGATAATCATTGGAATATTTGAAGATAACCCATGGTTGCCAGGTGTCATTGAAGGACAGCGAGCTTTCTCTTTTCATAGCCACTAGTTCGTCCATTTTGTAAATGTATTGTACTCTGTCTAACCAACCTTTAACTGAGGGGCATTTAGTCGTCTTCCAATATAGGGGGATTAATGTTTTCGCAGCTGTCAGTAAGTGCCTAGTGAGCGAGTTTTTGTAGTTTCTGGTTGACATATCATTAACATGCAGTAGGCAAGCAGCTGCATCTAGAGTGATACATGTATCTGTAATGAATTTTGTCCAAAGCTTAATTTGGGTCCAATAATCACGTATCAGGGGACATGACCACCATATATGCGTAAGGGATCCGATTTCTTTTTCACAACGCCAGCAAGTATCAGATGCTGCAGGCATCCATCTCTTAATTTTTAAGGGGGGTAATATACCATCGATTAAGAATCTTGTAGGATATTTCCTGAAATCTAGAGCTGAGGGAACATTTATGCGCAAATATGTTGGCCCTTTCCCACTGTTCGTCAGACAGTGACACATTAAGTTCACTTTCCCATTGGGCTTTGAGTCTATTCTGTGAAGAGGCCGGGGGTTGGCATAACCACGAGTAAACCATCGCAGTCGTTTTGATGATCGGAGTGCCTTTTAGGCAAATTCTCTCAAGTTGTGTAGGTGTCTTACTGTATGCCTTTTTATGTTTACCATTAAGTAGGAAATTTTGTGTCTGAAGATAAAACCAAAATCCGGGGAAGGCCTCCCCCAGTTCCGATTTTAACGTGTTAAAAGTTTTTATCCTGTTGCCCGATAGACAATGAGTGGCGAGGAGTTTTTGCGTGGGTATTGAGGATTCTGGGAGTCTAACACCCAGGCCCGGTGGAAAGTCTGGATTATCTGTGATAGGGGTCAAAGGGCCTGGTATGGATGCTAAACTGTGGGTCGGGGCAACGCTATGCCATACCGCCATAGTGGCGGCCACCAAAGGGTGAGGGATTCTACTCGTCAGTTTTGATGCAGTGGACCAAGGATGAAAGGAAATATGATTAGCGTGTTGGTCTGTCTCAAGTTGTACCCAGTCCTTGGATGATTTGTGGCAGTGCCAGTCTATGAGTCTGGTGATGTGGGCGGCAATGTAATACTTCCTAAAACCTGGGAGGCCGATACCTCCTTTATGTTTGGGAAGAGTAAGCTGTGAGAAGTTAATTCTCGGCTTCTTCCCAGCCCATAGAAATTTCAGTTGTGCACCACGTAGTTTGGAAAAGAAGGTAGTATGTAATTTGATTGGCAGGGCATTAAAGTAGTACAGCAGTCTTGGTAACACAGTCATTTTAAGTATGGACGCCCTACCAAACCACGAGAAGGATTTTGGAGTCCATCTATGTAAGTCGTTTGTAATGGATTGTAGGAGGGGCTTAAAGTTAGCATCATATATAGCATCTATAGTCGGGGTCAACTTTATTCCTAAGTATTTGAGGCTTTTTTGCTCCCATTGAAAATTATGGTTACTCTTCAGGGATTCATAAACATTGGTCTTGAGGGATATATTAATTCCTTCTGACTTACTCTGGTTAATCTTGAAGTTGGAAACAAACCCAAAAGAGGTGAAGATTTTTACTAGGTTGGGTATAGATATATGGGGGTTGGAGACAAAAAAGAGAAGTTCATCCGCATATGCAGCTACTTTAAATTCTTTACCTAGAACCTTGAAACCTACAATGTCTGGGGAATTGTTAATTGTTCTGATGAGGGGTTCTAAAGAGAGGATGAACAATAATGGGGACAACGGGCACCCTTGCCGGGTTCCGTTTGTAATCTCTATCGGGTCCGAGAGGGTGTCGTTAACCTTAATCAAGGCCCTTGGGTTGTTGTAAAGGGCGCCTATCCAATTTAGCATGTGATCACCCAATCCTATGTGTGAGCATGTAGCCCTCATGAAGTCCCAAGAGACCCTGTCGAAGGCCTTCTCCGCGTCAGTCGACGAGAGAAGGCCTTCGATCCCTGTCTGCTTAGCGTGGTGGATCAAGTTCAAAGCCTTGGAAATATTGTCCCTTGCCTCGCGCCCAGGCATAAACCCCACCTGTTCTGGACCAATCACTCGTGCAAGTAGTGGTTTGAGTCTGTTCGCGAGAATCTTGGCAAGGAGTTTGACGTCAATGTTTATTAAAGAAATTGGCCTATAATTGGCGCATTCAGTGGTATCTTTTTCGGGCTTGGGGATTACCGTGATGTGTGCTGTAAGTAAGGAGCTGGAGTTGTGTTTGTTTTTAGCCAGATAGTTCAGAGCATTTAATAAGGGGGAAGAAAGTATATGTAGGTAAGTTTTGTAGTATTGTGCAGTAAACCCGTCAGGGCCTGGGCTTTTGCTCGCCTTAAGCGACTTTACTGCATCTTGTAGTTCTGTTAGTGTGGTGGGGTTTTCTAAAAGTCTAATATCGTCTACTTGAATGGAGGGGAGTTTACTTTCTCGTAAGAATTCTTGGATGCTGTCTAGTCTGGGGGATGAGATGTGAGCTGGTTTGTGTTGCGGGGGTAGGTTGTATAATTTTGAATAAAAGGCATGGAATAGTTTTGCAATATGCTGCGAATCATATTCAAGACCACCCTGTCTGTTCCTAATAGCATGTATACGATTAGAGGTTGATGCATCTTTGAGAGCCCTGGCTAAAAATCGGCCGCTCTTGTCGCCATTTTCGTAAAAAATATTCTTCTTGAAAAAGAGAGATTTTTGTGTTTCTAGGTTGAGCAATTGTGTCAGGGCTTTTCTTTTTTCAATAAGCTCTTTCTCAACCAAGGATGATAGGGTTTTCTTATGTTGTTGTTCTAAATGAGCTATTGTGTTAGAGAGTGACCCCAGCTCCCTTTCTCTTTCCTTTTTCCTGGTGGCTCCCCATTTGATCAGATCTCCTCTAATTACCGTCTTGTGTGTTTCCCAATTATTTAAAGGGTTCGTGTCTGAATCCCTGTTGTCGGAGAAATAAGTTCCGATAGAATCGAAGATACTGTCGTGGATTGTCTGATCTGTCAAAAGGGCTGCATTTAGTCTCCAGTTAAAACTCCTGCGTTTGGGCGGTCCAAATTTCAGAGTTAATGAGACCGGTGCGTGATCGGATATCGAGATTATACCAACTTCGGCTCTAACTAATTTAGGTAGGTCTCGTTGGGTGATATAGATCAGGTCTATCCGTGAGTATCTCTTGTGAGGTGCTGAGTAGAAGGAAAAATCTTTCTCTACAGGATGGGTGGACCTCCAAGTGTCTATGAGTGACAGTGAGTGGAGAAGGGATTTTTTTTTTTAAGAGTTTGAAAGTGACATGAGAGTGGCCAGTAGAAGTATCTTGTAGGGGTGATAAAGGGACATTAAAGTCACCTCCCAAGAGTATGCATCCCTCTGCGAACCATTTAAGTTCGTCTACAATCTTCCGGCAGAAAGTGACATGACTTCTGTTAGGAAAATAAACATTTGCAAGAGTTATAGGATTACCCTCCCAGGTGCCTTTAAGAAAGATATATCTACCATCAGTATCTGGCAAACATTGTTTAAGGACAAACGGGGCATTTTTGTTTATGAGTATTGACACTCCTTTCGTCTTGGCCAAAGGGTTTGTAGCGTGGTGAGCTACTGTGTAAATATTATCAGCTATTTTAGGTATACTCTGACCTTTGAAATGCGTTTCTTGTAGGAAGACCAGTAGTGGACTCGTCTTCCTAAGTTCCTTCAGGAGTTTAGAACGTTTTTCGGGTATATTAAGCCCATTTACATTATGCGACACTAGTGTTGGTGCTTTGCCCAAAAAAGAGTAAGCCATTTGTAGTCTTATGGAATGGGTATTGGCGTGGAGAAAGAAAAAAAAAAGGGGGGGGGGGGCGGGTAATGGGAGAAAGTAAGGAGGGGGTGGGGGGAGATAGGGGCGGGTGTATGAGTTGTCTGAGTGAGTTAGGGGATACCTACTCACCCTTCACTTGAGTCCAGTCCCAACGTGTGTTCTCAGGACCAAAAGACACCCCTGTTATACACAAGGCGTGTCAGGTGTGACTCTGGTGTAGGCGCGGGAGGCCTCTTTGTGGATGGTAGGTTATGTACTATCTTATAAATATATTTAGAAACAGTGTATCAGTATAAGGTCCAGTTGGGAACAGTGTTTTATAGCCAATAGATGTATAAGTCTTAGCCAATCTCCAGTGGAGAGGGAGAGGTTAAAGGGCAAGCTAATGACCTAGTCAGCGTGTCCCCAGGAGCATCCCTTTGCAACCACAGTTCAAATCTAACACACAGAATATATGGGGTTAAGGTACCAGCAATGGAGCCAAATCTGTTCAGCCGAATCTTCGGTACACATTGTTAATAATGGTATACCGTCTGACAGATATCATAAGTTCGGCCGTCAAAAGAGGACTGTAGGAGCGTAAATATTGTTCACATTTTGTGGGGCAGCCCCCCTCAGTCAGGAGCATGTCACACTCTCATCAGGGCGCGGGTGCTGCAACCCGACAACAGTCATATGACTAACTGAAGAAATCCTACACGCACTCACACAATCGCAGAGAGTTGTCTCCAAGCTACCGAATCTTTTATACTATCATTGTGCAATATCTTCATGTTCTAGAGGAAGAAAATGGCAGTTTGAAGAATGCAGTCTCACAATTGCAACAAGAAGACCTTGAGAACAGGGAATGTCGCCAGAACCTGCGAATCCGCAGGGTCCCTGAATCCATCCCAGATAAGGAAATCAGACCTTACCTTCGCGCCCTTTTTGTTACTCTGGTTCCCCACATCGCTGACATAGACTGGCACCTTGATAGGGCGCATAGATCGCTCCTAAACCTCCTCCAGGGACATCATTGCACGTTTCCATTTCTATGAAAGCAAGGAGGCTGTTAGGGCTTACCTTGAGTGGAGTCCATTTTGCAGACTTGTAAGCTCACCCTTGCAGGTACACCCAGCCCACGGTAATAAGGCAAGACACTACCTGGGCTGTGAGTCTGTGTACAGGGGCCAGATAGGGATTAGCCAAGGATAGTCAAGTATAGCCGGGCCCAGGATTCCAGAATTCAGAGTAAGGTCAGAAGCCGGGGTCAGTCATGTAGCCGAGCAGACGAGGTACAAGCCGTGGGTCAAGGGCTGGAGAAGGCAGGGAAAGTCCGAAAGTACAGGCCCGGGGTCAAAGGGCAGGAGACAGCAGCATTCCAGAGTACGTAAGCCAAAAAGGTCAGAAGCCAGGGTCAGTCTTGTAGCTGAAGATAACCACAGGAACCGTTGGCACAGACAGGACAATCAGAGAACAATGAACTGACACCTCCCTCATAGTGAGGCAGGGCTTTATACCCCGGTTGATTAGGAAACCTGCCTCAGCTGGACCAGGATAGACTAGTGCAGGTTGTAGGGAGATCAGACAGGCAATCAGCACATAGTTCAGAACCAGGCTCCGACGGAAAGTAAGCAGAATATCAACTGAGAAGTGGCTCAGAGGCAAAGACCCAGAGCAGCAACGGGGAGGTCCTGGGTTCAATCCCACCCAGAGCCACCTAGGGCGCGACCACACCTCGCTGTCCGTTTGGCACGGTAGCGACCGTGACAGAGGCCCTGACCAATGCTACTTGCAACAGGACACAGGTTGAATTTAAAGGCACAAAAATACAAATTTTCAGTGATCTGTTGCCCATCACCTTTGCTAAACTATGTGCTCTGCGTCTAGTTACCTACCATTTGCAGCAAAATCAGGTTCCACGCTTTTTTCTTTTATTATGGATTCTTTTTGATCCCATCCAGGATTCTACCTTTATTTTTATTTTTGTTTTTCCTTTTTTTGTTTTTATTTTTTTTTATTTTTCCTGCCCATTTTTTTTGTCTGGAGGATCCTTTTTTGATCCATATCTAAAACACGGTTATGTTTCTAAGTTACCATGTCAATGTCATATGGTTATTAATAATGTTTTAGTTAAAAAGTTTCATACATCATGGTATATGCATTTTTTCTATTTTACGAATGTAATGTTTGCTCCGTTCATACGCCTTAGATATGGCTGTCAGTATATTTTCATGTAATGTTAAGGGTCTGGGCTCCATTCATAAACGTTGGCTAGCGTTGAAGGAGTTCAAATCCTCTTAGCAGAAGTGATCATGGTCCAGGAGACACATTTTAAGGCCTCATTCACACTTCAGTCTGTTCAGGTCCGTTTGTCAGTTTTGACGGCGGACCTGAAAGGGCGCTTCATGCATCTCTATGGAGCGTCGGATGTCAGCGGAGACATATCCGTTGACATCCGACCTGATCCGATCCGCTAAAAACAAACGTATGGGGGATACGTCCCCATCCGTCCATGCGTATCGGATCGGGTAAGATCTGATGAAAACGGACATGCTGTCCGTTTTCATCAGATCGCTTCATAGGAGACAGTGGCGCTGCACAAGCTCCTCCCCGCTCAGTGAGCAGAGAGGAGCTTGTCATCCGTAGGCTTAGCGGAGATCTGCGGACTGATCTCTCGCTGAGCTGGCGGACGCAGGCGGACTCCGTCGGGACGGACTGCGACGAGTCCGCCAAGTGTGAATGAGGGCTCAGAGGGCTCATTTAAATTTGCTTCCAAACACCCCCTCCACCTTTCTAGCCTCCGATCCATCTGGGAAGGCTGAAGTGGCCATACTATTGAGACGTTCCTCTGCCATATGTATCAAATCCTCCTTCCTGGATCCTCAAGACCGTTATGTTCTCCTGAACTGTGATCACAAGAATACCTCATTTACCCTTGCCAATATATACGCACCCAATTCGGGACAGATTGGGATCCTAGAGGATTTTTTTTTAGAAACTACAGCTCTTCTCCCAACCCAACTTTAACTTATGCATGTCACCAACTAAAGATAGATTTGTTTTTTTTTCAAATATTTCACCCCCTCAGGTCCAAAAACCCCATTGCTCTCTTAAACTCTCACTATAAAATTTTCACCAAAACTTGGTCTAATAGGCTTTCTTTACTCCTCCCCTCACTCATACATAAGGACCAGGTGGGGTTTGTTCCCACTAGGCACGCAGGAGATAATACCAGACCAACCATCGATCTTATTGACCTGCTGACCAAAACCAAGAAACCCGCTGTTGTGCTTAGCTTGGATGCTCAGAAGGCATTTGACCGCCTAAATTGGTCATTCATATTCGCTATCTTGTCCAGATATGGATTCTCTGGTCCCTTCATAAATGCCTTGAAAGCACTTTACTCCACAACCACTTCCCAGGTGCAGTTGGCTTCTCATGTCTCTTCGCCATTCTCCCTAAGTAACGGTACAAGGCAGGGTTACGCCCTTTATTTCCTCAGCTCTTCATCCTAAGTCTGGAGCCCTTCGCTGATACTATTCACTCTCATCCAGACATAAGGGGTTTGGCGTTGAGACATCAGGAGTACAAACTGTCCCTATTTGCCGATGACATCTTATTATCATTGACTCATCCCCATATCTCACTCCCCTCACTCCACGCAACTCTAAACCTATTTGGCAATATTTCAGGTTTCAAAATCAACCCGACCCAAACTAAAGCCCACCCTATCAATATTTCGACAGACACACTCACGACTGAAAGAGAATTTTAAATACAGCTGGTGTCCTCAAATGCTTAAGTATCTCGGTGTCCACCTGAACTCCTCATACTCTATGCTTTACCAGGTTAACTTCCCCCCTGTTTATAGAAATTAACAAATTATTGAAGACATAGTTTCCCCTATCTCTCCTTGAGAGTAGGGATGAGCTCCGCATTCGATACGAATGTATGTTCGACTCGAACATCGTCTGTTCGTACGTTCGGCGAATTTCAAACAAAACGGGTCGTCCGCACCAAATTCAAGTGACACGCGTCCGCCCATAATTCACTGCGGCCCTGCGCGCTGATGATTGGTCAAGCATGCACCATAACCCTGCATGCTTGGCCAATCATAACGCGCAAAAAACGGAGAACAATAATTGGACAAAGCCAGGGTGGCTTTGGCCAATTATGGCTCAGGGGGTTTAGTACACGTCCCACACTATAAAAGGCCGCCTGTAAGGCGGCCTTGTGTAGTGTGTTCCGGCTTTGTTAAAGAGAATATCAGTCAGACAGAGAGAGATAGATAGAGACACAGTGGGCCAGATTCTCATAGAATGGCCGCTGGCATAGCGTAAGCCATTTACACTAGGCCGCCGCAATTTAACAGAGCAAGTGCCGTATTCCCAAAGCACTTGCTCTGTAAGTTGCGGCGGCGTAGTGTAAATGGCCCGACGTAAGGCCACGTAATTCAAAGGGGGCGGCTTGTATTTAAATTAAGCACGCCCCCGCGTCGATCGAACTGCGCATGCGCCGGCCTCAAAAATAGCCCAGTGCGCATGCTCCAGCTCACGTCGGAAAAAGTGAATAAATCCGACGTGAGTGTCGTTTACATAAATCCCTATTCGCGAACGACTTAGTAAAACAACGTAACCGATGGAAAAAGACAAGGCTGACCCGACGCCATACTTAACATGGCAACGACAGAACTTCGTAAACCTACCCCTCATATAGCAGGGGTAGGTTTACGCTCACGCAAACTACGTAAATGACGACGGGGCGGCGTTTAAACGTTCGGGAACCGTCGGGTTAGGCTCATTTGCATAGGCAAATGAGAAATCAACGTACAGGCCACCTAGCGGCCAGCAAAGTCATTATATCTACGATCCGACGGTGTAATTGTTTTACACCTGTCGGATCTTCTAGGAATCACACGCATAGATACCCAGTAAAAAAAACAGAGATACGACGGTGTTTCCTACGATACACCATCGTATCTCTTTTGAGAATCTGGCCCAGTGTCTTTTCTACCAGATAGATAGATAGATAGATAGATAGATAGATAGATAGATAGATAGATAGATAGAGCAGGAAGGCTAGTCAGTTTAGTTAAATTTACAGTGTGTAGAGAATATATATACATCCCTAGGAGTTGTATATATATTTATACACTGTATAGCTTAGCTAGATCAGCTATTCCTATTGTTAGGCAGTAGATTGTGCTAGATGCAGTGCTCTAACGTGTTGTATTGCCTGCATAGTGTTTAGTTTACACCTAAACATAGTACTCAGTGTTAGTGGACGTGTGCTATTTAATTGCACATACACGCATTAGCTGTTACTGCACGTGTGCTATTTATTTGCATATAAACGCAGTCGCTGTTAATGCACGTGGGCTATTTAATTGCACATAAACACAGTCGCTCTTACTGCACGTGTGCTGTTTTTTAGCCCATAAACGCAGTCGCTCTTACTGCACGTTTGCTGTGTTTTTGCCCATAAACGCAGTTGCTGTTAGTGCACATTTGCTGTTTAATAGCAACTAAATGCAGTTGCTGTAACTGCGCGTGTGCTGTTTAATAGCACCTAAACGCAGTTGTGTAACTGCACGTTTGCTGTTTAATAGCACCTAAACACATTAGCTGTTACTGCACGTTTTCTGTTTAATGGCACCTAAACGCATTAGCTGTTACTGCATGTTTGCTGTTTAATAGCACCTAAACGCAGTTGGTGTAACTGCAGCTTTGCTGTTTGATAGCACCTAAATGCATTAGCTGTTACTGCACGTTTGCTGTTTAATAGCACCTAAACGCATCAGCTGTTACTGCATGTTTGATGTTTAATAGCACCTAAACGCAGTTGTGTAACTGCATGTTTGCTGTTTAATAGCACATAAACGCATTAGCTGTTACTTAAACGCATTAGCTGTTACTGCACGTTTGCTGTTTAATAGCACCTAAACGCAGTTGGTGTAACTGCACCTTTGCTGTTTGATAGCACCTAAACGCATTAGCTGTTACTGCACGTTTGCTGTTTAATAGCACCTAAACGCATCAGCTGTTACTGCATGTTTGCTGTTTAATAGCACCTAAACGCAGTTGTGTAACTGCATGTTTGCTGTTTAATAGCACATAAACGCATTAGCTGTTACTGCACGTGTGCTGTTTAATAGCACCTAAACGCATTAGCTGTTACTGCACGTTTGCTGTTTAATAGCACCTAAACGCAGTTGGTGTAACTGCATGTTTGCTGTTTGATAGCACCTAAACGCATTAGATGTCACATGTCACATGTCGCATGTCACTGTCGTCAGCGCCCCCCGCTTCTCATTTTTAATGTGCCATGTCATTTTGCTTAGGGCCCCAGGGAGGTCAGGATCGGCACTGGGTCTTGTAATGACCTGGGGGGAGTGGTTGCGGGGAAACTCATGCTATTTTTTTCACTGATGTGTATCCATATTGCAGGGACCACACATTACATTAAAGCCACAAGCAGTATTAAATTACTTTTTTCTGAGAGTAATCTCATGTTGTGCATGGACATTTATAAACACATGCCACTACTATAGACACCCAGCAGGTATGATATTTAAAGTAATTTTTCACTTTTTTTTCACTTTAAGCATTATTAAAATCGCTGCTCCAGAAAAAACGACCGTTTTTAAAACTTTTTTTTCTATTGATACATGTTCCCTGGGGCAAGACCCGGGTTCTGAAAGACGTTTTCCAACATTAAATTGAATATTGGTCTTTAAAATGATAATTTTTGAATTTGAACGTTCGAGTCCCATAGACTTCAATGGGGTTCTAAATGTTTGCGCGAACCCGCGGTCTGTTCGAACGTTCTGGTGCGAACCAAACGCGGGTATGTTCGGCTCATCCCTACTTACAAGCTATTGGAACGAGATTTTTCAGTTAGCTTCTGAACTGAGAGGTTAACCCAAACCCCAGGATTAGCTTGAAATCTGACTTTATTCCCTTTCTATTTAGACATACGCGTCGGTGACACATACATTGCTGGCGGCTAGGTTGATGATGCTGAAACATTAGAAATCTAACATTGCTCCTTCCTTTAAGGAAACAATTGCTATTACACAAACTCATTACACTTAAAAAAAACGATGATGGCTTTTAGCATAGGTAATTACGCTAAAATAGCATCATTATGGCAACCTTGGTCAAGATGGTATGATTCTACCTATTCGCATATACAGTAAACTCAGATGCAAGATATTGACTTCCTAATGATCTGTTTCTCTAATGACTTTGTATAAGTAATACTGTATATCTTGAAGAAGGTTAATCTGTGCAAGACCCTTTAGAGCTGGTTTAATGCTGCAACATTGTACAGTAGTATTATCTATTGCTTTACCTATAGTACATTTCTGGATGTGCTGAGTGATGGAATTTGTTCTTTCTTTTTGTATATTACTCTCTGTTTGACATGATTGTCTATATAGCTTATCAAAACATAATGAAACATGATTAAAGAGAAAACCTCCACCACTCACTCCGAGACTTAAAGCGGAGTTCCACCCAAAAATGGAACTTCCGCTTAATCCCCTCCCCTCCCCCTTACATGCCACATTTGGCATGTAATTTTTTTTTGGGGGGGGGTGGGGGCTTCAGTAGGAGTGGGACTTCCTGTCCCACTTTCTGCTTCCGCCGAGGGGCTGGTAAGGCGATTAGGCCTAATCGCCTTACTACAGCCCCTCCCTTTGGAGATCGTCTAGGACACTGACAGGTCCTAGACGATCACTGGCCAATCAGCGGCGGGCCGTGCCGCACGCGCATGCGCAGTGCGGCTCGCGCATGTGCAGTGGGTGCCCGTCCGTGAAGCCGAAGGCTGTCACGGCTGGGTGCCCACAGTCGCAATGAGGATGCCGGCCGGGGAGGGGGGAGAGGAGCGGGCCCGACGCAGTGACTTTCTGACATTTCCGTAAGCGATTCGCGGTGTAAAGAAAAACATGCCCCCTAGGTGGAGTATCCTATGTTAAGTATGGCCGTCGTCATCGCGTCGAATTTAAAAATGTTCGCGTCGTTTGCGTAAAACGTCCGTGAATGGGGATTGACGTCATTGACGTTCACTGACTGAAATGTGAATAACAGTACTTGCTCCTAAAATTTCGTCAGGGTAACGTAAATGACTAACTAACTAAAGAACCGCTGTCCTACCTGAATCTGGCCCTATGTGGTGATTAATTTTAGACAATGCTACCTGCATCAATATCTCATGGTTTAGTCATTATTCTCCAGGCCTACCCCAGTAAAAGGAAACAATCTGATTGGGTGCTATCAGTAATAGACATGTGCATTCGTTTTCGTCCGAATGCATTTTCGTCTGAATTTCAGGTATTTTCGTTATCATTTTAACAAACGATAACAAAAGCACAGAAAACGAACAACGAAAGATCCGACATAAACAAATGCTTTATTTTCGTTTTTGTTGCGGTCGAATGTGCCTAACCTTAACTCTATTAGTTCAAAATGATTCTACATAAAGAGAAAAGATTCGACATAGAGAGAAAAGATTAGACACAGAGAGACATGAAGATTCGACATAGAGAGACATAAAGATTCGACATAGAGGGACATGAAGAGTCAATTTTTTTATTTTTTTTAAGATTCTGTCAAATCTTTTATTTTTTTTTCAAAAAAATTAGACAGATAAGCCTTCAATGACAGATTCGACATAGAG
Organism: Rana kukunoris; assembly: GCA_029574335.1. Taxonomy (NCBI): domain Eukaryota; kingdom Metazoa; phylum Chordata; class Amphibia; order Anura; family Ranidae; genus Rana; species Rana kukunoris. Next base: position 338,564,101 of record CM056050.1, read on the forward strand.
AGACATGAAGATTCGACATAGGGAGACATGAAAAGTCAATTTATTTTTAATTTTTTTAAAGATTCTATCGAATCTTCTTTTTTTTCTTAGAACATTCGACAGACACCATAAGCCTTCAATGACAGATTCAACCTTAATTTGGATTTTCAGACGAATGCATTTTTTTTACGAAAAACAAAAAAAAAAAAAACGAATTTCGGAAGTAAATAAATAAATGTATTTTTTGGACGAAAACGAAATTACAAAACAAAATATTTCAGTGTGCACATGTCTAATCAGTAACACCTTGGGCCATATTCTCAAAGACTTACTCCGGCATATCTCCACGTACGCCGTTGTAAGTCCAAATCTGTGCCGTCGTATATGCGCGCCTGATTCTCAGAATCAGTTACGCATAAATTCGGCCAAGATACGAGCGGCGTAAGTCTCCTACGGCGTCGTATCTTGGGTGCATATTTACGCTGGCAGCTTGGTGGCGCTTCTGTTGATTTCCGCGTTGAATATGCAAATGAGCTAGATACGCCGATTCTCAGACGTACGTGCGCCCGTCGCAATTAGTTACGCCGTTTACGTAAGACATACACCGGCGTAAAGATAAAGCTGCTCTCTAAGTGGCGCAGCCTATGCAAGGTATGGACGTCGGAACAAGCTTATCTTTTGCATAAGTCGTACGCGAATAGGGCTGTGCGATGTATCTTAGGCATTCTATCCAACGCATTGGATTACGTGGGGTCACGATTATTTTGCATAAAACACGCCCACCTCTTCCCCATTTGAATTAGGCGTGCTTACGCCGGCACATTTACGCTACGCCGCCGTAACTTAGGACGCAAGTGCTTTGAGAATACTGCACTTGCGTTCTAAGTTGCGGCGGCATAGCTTAAATACGATACGTTGCGCCCGCTCATAGTTACGGCGCCCTACGTGAATCTAGGCCCTTGTATTTTCAGAAATCTACCTCTCTGTGCATCTATAAGGAAGAACTTAGTAAAGTAGTATGACATTTTTCCAAGGCCTTAGTGCTCCACTGATCTTTACATAAATGAGATGCCTTTAGATATACTTCCATGATAAGACTATTGTGAACATAGGACTAATTTTGCAGTTCTCTAGTGCTATAAACCACATTCATCTTCCACTAATTTAAAGGCAATGTAATAAATCTACATGTTTTCTATTCAACCCTGGAGAACCATGTAATTTCAATTATATAGTTGCGTTTCTGCAAACGTGCAGACTGATGATTTAAACTAAGCAAGCTATATAGGTTTTCAATCTCTCATTACAGTAGGTTGTAAATATTCTGCTATGCCAGTCATCTCTGCCCTGACAGCGTTTTAATTCTCACCTATTTCCATGTTTCTTTTTCGCATTCATTACAACAGTTTCTCTTACCTCTGGATGCCCTGCCCTTTGCGGAACCTTTAAATATTTAATCAATGCAGTGGCACAGCTGGGTTACTATGCTATATTTATCCACTATTCCTTTTTTTCCTTTTCTTTTGCTTAAAGGTCACCTTTTCAAGTAGCTTTCAGAGCAACAAGAGTAATTTCTCTGCTTGTTCTTATCCAAGCAAATGAATAATGGATAGAGAAATACAACACAGGTTTGCAGGATTTGACACCTACATGCTGCAAAATACAGCACCTCAGTTTACGAAATTTCAAGTCCAAGGGCAGTATGTCCAGGTCAAGGGGGTAGTTAATCTGAAACCTCAACAAGTATTGTGTGTTTAGGCAGATTTGTAGTAGTAGTAGTCAATGCTTGACTAAATGCTAATTAAAAAGTGGCAGAAGGAAAAGTGCAGATAGGGTTTTGCTACAAATAATGTAACAGTTTGTGAGCCAGCAAAATAAACCATTATAAAGGGACGTGAGCTGTTTTTCCTGTGGATAGTAAAATTTAGCCTTAAAAATAAAACTAAGTGACAGGTTGGAGGGACAAATTCAGTTTGTTATAAAAGGTACACAGATGAGTTTCTAATGACATTTCCAATACTGGTCATTCTTTTTTTTTTTTTTACGAAATTCTTTTATTAATTTTTCAACAATACAATAAATACAAAATACAATACCCATACAAACATACAACATAAATGGTCTCAATATGTACCCCTTATTAAGAAAAAAAAGAAAGAGGAGACAAGTTCTACCATTACTAATACTAGATTTTACCTCCCCTGTTTCAAGCCCAGGCCTATACTTCCTACAAAAAAAGGGGATTTTATTTTATTTTAGGGAGAATTTTAATAATTTTGTTAATTAATGTAAAAAAAAAAAAGGGAGAAATTAATTTCCACTATATTGTGAGAGTTATCTTTAAAAAAAAAAAAAAAAAAATACTGGTCATTCTAAACTTGCATCTTTCATTTTAAGGTTATTAAAGAAATTTCTCACCAGATGAGAGGGCTATCCTCATCTCTGCCATAGAGAAATTTGATGTGTACCTCCATGGCGCACAGAGTGGCCAGACCAGCAGGGCCAGGAAACAACAGATCCTGCAGAAGATCAGCCTGGATGTCAATGCCCTTGGTCACGAATCCCGGACCCCTAAGGACATTGGCAAGAAAATTAATGACTTGTGTTGGCTTGTCCAGGATAAAGTGGCTGCCATCAGAAGGCACCACAGGGGCAGGGGGGCGGCCCACCTTGTGCTGTTAAGTTGGCCCAAGAGGAGGAGGTGATCGCCAGGTGTCTGGAGCGGGAGCAAGTGGAGGGTCTGGAGGGCTTTGACGGACAGGTAAGTGTGTTTTATCCCCCATCCGTAATGTAGCATGTGAGGGGTTGCAAGGGAACATGTGATAAGTGTGTGGGTCCACCAACATGTGAATGCTTTGTGTCATCCACAGATGTGCTGGAGGCCATCGTCTGCTGCTGGATGACCCATGCCATCCCCGGAGGAGAGTGCCCACACCTCTCTAGAGGTTGTTGAGGAGGAGCATGGTCATCTTGAGGAGAACATCATCAGCGAACCTTCCCAAACCTCCACCTCCATCAGGGGAACCCCCTCCAGGGCTACCCAATCCAGGGGAACCCCCTCCATGGCTACCCCCATTAGGGGAACCCCCTCAGGGTCTACCCCATCCAGGGGAGACCCCCTCCAGGGCTACCCTATCCAGGGGAACCCCCTCCAGGGCTACCCCCATTAGGGGAACCCCCTCAATGGCTACCCCGTCTGGACGGCCCCAAGCCTCTCCAGCCCCCAGAAAGGCTTTGCGTAAGACAAGGGGTGTACCCGAATCCCTCCAGGAAGGGCTTGCGAGGGAACAGGCCCGCCAGACGCGCCACATGAGTGCTATTGCCGGTGACCTGCGCCATGTGGCTGACAGCCTGGCATAATCAGCCAAGACCCAGGCTGAATGCACAGTGGCTGTGCACGGCACCGCAGCCACTGTGCAGCAGTGCCTTACACAGCAGGCTGAGCAGAGCACCTCAATATCTGACAGCCTGCAGGATGTGAGTGGTAACTGCGCTGCTATGGTGACCTGCATTGGGGAGCTGCAGGCCACAACAGCAGGCCTCGTGGCAGGGGTGAAGAGCCTGGGAGTGGCTATACAGGCCAACACTGCTGTCATCGAGGCGGAGGGGAGGCAGACCAGGCACCACCAGCAGCACACCACCACCCGCCAGCTGCGGATGCAGGCGCAGACAAACGCTGTCCTCACCCGCATTGCCCTTGCGTTAGAGGGCAGGCAGCCAGCATCTGCCAGGAGTGACAGACGAGGGGATGATCCTTCTCCTGATGCCCCAACCCCCCACCCGAGGCTCCCCCCAGACAACTGAGGAGCCGGAGCCGTGGCATCATGCCTGGCCCACGACAGGGCAAATGAGTGCTCTTTTTTTTGGTTTGCTCAGATTATGATTTTTTTTTGGAGAGACGTGCACAGATGTATGTGCCGTCCTCCTGTAAGGGCATGCCATGTCGGCCAATGGCATAATCCCTTTTTATTTGTAGTAACTGCACACGGTTAGGAGTGCAGGCTACAGTGTGACTGGTGTGTGAATGTGTGGGTGACATTCCTGCCAGCAAGGTGTGTCACCTTGGTTCGTCGGGGAGAGGTTATACCCACGACCATGTGAATGAGGTATGAATGGACAGCAACATCATTGGTGCCTTGGCATGGTGTTGCTGCTCCAAAGTTCCATGCGGTGGACTTGGGCTAAACCAATGTGAGGTGGATGTGGTGTGTGTGAGCTAGGGACCACAGTGGTGTGTTTAACATGCAAAGATACGTTCCACGAGGCAACTCCTGACTGCTGTTCCCTCAGCAGATGGGGTAGCCTCGGTTAGGGGGGGACTGTGTGGTTGGGGGTCAGGTCATCACATATGTCAATCTCCAGGCCCTTTCTCATGGCGTAGTTGTGCAGCACACAAAATGCACCAATGATCTGACACACAAAGTTTGGGGAATACAACAGGGCCCCCCCGGAATTATCCAGGCATTGGAAACGGGACTTTAGGATGCCAAATGTGCGCTCCACCACTGCACGGGTGCGTATGTGTGCAGCATTGTATCTTTTCTCTCCTCTGGTTTGGGGATTCCGGTATGGAGTCAGGAGATGGGGCCCAAGTGCATATGCCGAGTCACCTGGAAGGGAAAAGACAGGAGGATGTTAGCCGTGCATGTGCCCCTTGTGATGTCTGCATCATGGGGTCGGACAGTCATGCCTGACTCCCATGTCACTCACCAACCAGCCAGCTGTCCCTGTACACGTTCTGTTCGAATTCTGCTGGGATGTTGCTTTGACGGTATATGTAGCTGTCGTGGCTGGCCCCTGGGTGTTTGGCACGGACGTGCCATATGAGGCATTGGGCATCGGCTATCACCTGGACGTTAATGGAATGCCACTGCTTACGATTGCGGTATATGTGCTCTGTGACACGGGGGGCCGTAGTGCCACATGTGTGCAATCAATGGCCCCGATGGTACATGGGAATCTGACAATTCTGTAGAAATCCTGCATTGCCTTCTGCCACAGATGCTCATGGGTGAGTTTGATGATGTGGTGGGACATGCATGTGAGGATTGCGGGGACAACCTGGTGCATGCATCTGCTCATGGTGGATTGTGACATCCCAGACACGACTCCACTTGTACGTTGGAAAGATCCACTGACAAGGAAATGGAGTGTTGCCAGTACCTTGACTAGTGGCTGCACTGCATGTGAGCGTCCCGTCTGGCTGTTGATTTCATCATGCAGGGCTGTGGCTAATTCCAGGATGGATCCCCATGCCAAAGACGTTCATGCGCGTTCGGTATATCCTCTCCCGTGCCCTCCTCCGTGCCTGTGGACACAGTAGTGCTATGACCATGGCTGCCCCTGGCATGTTGGCATACAGATGTGTTGTCCTGAATCGCCGTATTTCCCCCTTTTGCATATTTGAATAGAAAATTAATGGGAGTGCCAAATACGTCCAGCGTAAATATGCGCCCACGATACGCCGGCGTAGGCAAGTTACGTCGGTCGGATGAAGCCTATTTTCCGGCGTATCTTTTCTGAGTCCGGTGCATAGATACGACGGCGCATATTTGCACTTGCGCGGCGTATCTGCAGATACGTCGGCGCAAGTGGTTTGTGAATCTACCCCTACATATTTAGGGCCAGATTCAGAAAGACTTGCGCTGGAGTAATTCGATATGCGCCGCGTAACTGTGAATATGCGCCGTCGTTTCTATGTGGCCGTACCCACCAAACTAGATGCGACTGAAAACGGGCCATTTCCGATCGGCCTAACTTTCCGACGCCAGAGTCTCGTCAGCGCATAATTTCGTTTGGCGCATCAGTCGCGCCTATTGATTTCCCCTGCAAATATGCAAATGAGGGAGATTTCCCAATTCGTGAACGGATTAGCACCATACGCTGGCTACATGCGCCGCGCGTATCTCGTCCGTCCGGCGCAAAGTTATTTCTACAAATAGCTGCTTTATCTTTACTCCAGACGGCCTCAGGTCAGCAGGAGAGCAGCTCCAGCAGCAGCGTTACCGACGAAACTAGCAAGCTGAACAACCACACTTGCAAGGACAACACCTCTGTGTGCCAACATGCCAGGGGCAATCGTGGTCCTAGCACTAGTACTGGGTCCCCCGGAACGAAGGAGGCGGGCACGTGAGAGGATATACCGCACGCGCATGAGCCTCTTTGGCATGGGGGGTGAGGAGGTGTATCGCCTCTTCAGATTCAGCCCAGATGCAATACTTGAACTAACCACAACCCTGCAGGGTGACATCACCAGCAAGACACACCGCTCACAAGCAGTGCAGCCACTGGTGAAGGTACTGGCAACACTTCATTTCCTTGCAAGTGGATCATTCCAGCGTACAAGTGGAGTGGTGGCTGGGATGTCACAGTCCTCCATGAGCAGATGTGTGCACCAGGTTGTCCCCGCAATCCTCAGACGCATGTCCAACCAGTTCATCAGACCAACAACTGAGGAGCTGCGGCTGAAGGCAATGACAGATTTCTACAGCATTGCCAGATTCCCACGCACTGTGGGGGCCATTTATTGCACACATGTGGCCCTTCAGCCCCCCAGTGCCACAGAGCACATATACCGCAATCGGAAGCATTGGCACTCCATCAACGTACAGGTGATAGCTGATGCCCAACGCCTCATATGGCATGTCCGTGCCAAACACCCCGGGTCCAGCCATGACAGCTTCATATACAATCAGAGCCCCATCCCAGCAGAATTCGAGCAGAACATGTATGGGGACAGCTGGCTGGTTGGTGAGTGACATGGGTGGCAGGCATGACTATCCCCTCCCATGATGCACACCTCACAAGTGGCACATGCATGACTAACATCCTCCTGTATTTTCCCTTCCAGGTGACTCTGCATATGCACTGGGACCCCATCTAATGACTCCTTTCCGGAACCCCCAAACCAGAGGAGAGAGAAAATACAATGAAGCACACATCAAAACCAGTGCAGTGGTGGAGCAAACATTTGGGCTCCTGAAGTCCCGTTTCCCGTTACACTATTGTATTCCCCTACCTTCGTGTGTCAGATCATCGGTGCATGTTGCATTCTGCACAACTTTGCTATGAGAAAAGGCCTGCAGATTGACATACGTGATGACCTGACCCCCGACCCACACAGTCCCCACCTGCCAGAGGAGACCCAGTCTGCTGATGGAAGAGCAGTCAGGAGGGTCCGCGCCGTAGGCATCTTTGGACAATAAACCAAAACATTAATCACACAGACAATGCATGCATGCACACCACTGATGTCCCTAGATCACACACACCACATGCACATCGCATTGGATTAGCCCAAGTCCAGCATGTAGGACTTGGGAGCAGCAACGCCAGCGTCAAGGCCCCAATGATGTCGCTGTCCATTCATACACCTTTCACACGTCATTCATACAGCCGTGGGGTTAACTTCACCACCACGGCCGAGGGTGACACCCCTTACTGGCAGGAGTGCCACCCCCTCACATTCACACACCATTCACACTGTCCCCTGCACTCCTGACCGTGTGCAGTAAAAAATTAAATACATATCTCATAACATGAGAAAAAAAATAAACAAAAACTCATAACCTGAGTATAAAATAAATATTCAAAAATAAACAAAAACTCATAACCTGAGTATAAAATAAATATTCAAAAATGAACAAAAACTCATAACCTGAGTATAAAATAAATATTCAAAAATAAACAAAAACTCATAACCTGAGTATAAAAAAAAAAAAATATAAACAAATAAAAAAAAAAAAACCCTCATCTGGGATGACGGGGGCTCCTCCTTGGGGGCACTCTCGGGCTCCTCAGCTGCCTGGAGGGAGTGGGTGGTGGTGGGGGTGGGGGGGGCATCTGGAGGAGGCTGATCCCCGGGTGGGCCACTCCTGGGAGCTGTTGGCTGCATGCCCTCCAAGGCCACGGCAATACGGCTGAGATACAGGTTGGTCTGGGCCTGCATCCTCAGCTGGCGGGTGATATGATGCCGCTGGTCACGCTGCCGCTGCCTCCCCTCTTCCCGGATGGCAGCTGTGTTGGCGTTGACGGCTGCTGTCAGGTGCCGTACATCAGCCTGCACCTCCCCCAGGCTGGTGACAACGTCCTGCACACGACTGGGCAGCTGTGACATGGAGCCCAGACTGTCAGCGACCCGGTCTAAGTGGCCAGCAATCTCCCCCATCTGCTGGGTCTGCCTTGCGTGGTCCAACACCACCTGGTCCTGGACCATATCAGACACCCCCCTGGTCTTACGGGTCGCCTTCCTGGGGGCAGGAGAAGGTTGTCCCCGTGGGGATGGAGTCGCCCTTGAGGGGCTACCTAGGATGGAGGAGGGGATGACAGAGGGCCCTGCAGAGGAGGAGGACTCCTCCAACAATAACACAAAGTCCTGCTCAGGGACAGGCTCCTCCATAACCATCTCTGCAGAGGTGGTGTGGGCACTCTCCTCCACCTCGGTGTCTCCAGCACCCAGGGCCTCGTCATCAGCATCCCGTTGGGAGGTTGGGGTGGACTGGCCGGTAAGAGATGATGGCCCAGCTCCGTCATCTGTGGATGACACAAAGCAGACACATGTTGGTGGTCCCACACACTTGGCACATGTACCCCCCCCCCCACATGCAACACACCAAATAGGGGATAAAAAACACTTACCTGTCCTGGAGCCTTCCTCCATGGAGTCATAGCCAGGGACCCCCTCCAACTGCTCCCTGTCCAGGCAGCGGGCGACCACCTCCTCCTCCGTGGTCAGGCTGACCGGACATGGTGGACCACCACCTGTGCCCCGCTCATGGCTCCGAATGGTGGCCACCTTGCCACGGACCTTGCGCCGCAGGTCGTTAATTTTTTTTTGGATGTCGCTAGCAGTCCGGGTGGAGTACCCTAACACTTTGACCCTGGCAGCAATGGTCTCCAGGATGCCCTGCTTCCTCTCCCGGCTGGTCTTCCTACTTTTTTTCCCGTGGAGGAACTGATAAAACGTCTCCATAGACGAGATGATCACAGAGACCTCCTGGGCATTAAAATTGAGGTTCCTCCTCTCTTTGGGGGTAGCGGGAGCAGCCATGACAGTGCAAAAGTATCTTCCCTGGGGTGGGGGGAAACGGATATACTTTTGCGCCGGAATGGCGTTTCCGCTAGCGCTTTTTTACGCGCAACGGAACACATTGCGCTGGCGTTTCCCGTGAAGTGGTGCCGACGGAAGTTGTGAGCATGCGCACAAGGGGGCGAGTGGAGCCTCAATCACCGTGCATGCTCCGTGGATGATGCGCTGAACGTAAGCCTCTGCGCTGGGCTCCGCCCATCATTTTACATATGATCACACCCACTTCCACTTGCGTCGGGTTCCGCCAGCGCATTATCGTTACTCTGGTGCAAGTTTACGCGCAACTGCTATGTGAATAACAGTACTTGCGCCAAAAGTGTCGGCGGAGTAACGTAAATGAGAAACGTTACTCCAAAGTAAAGAAGCGCCCATCTACCTGAATCTGGCCCTTAGTGGTGAAACCAAAGCATCTTCACTTTTCAGTTTATAAACGTTGCTAACTGGTATACAGGGAACCTCTTTTACCACTTGGTGGCCATCCTAACCATGACAAAAATTTACAAATATACTGGGCTCTATTCACAAAAGCAAAATTGGATATTTAGGTGTTTCAAACACATTTTGCCTAAATATTGCATGTGATCCTGTAACTGTCAACTCACGATACTGTTTTGTGATATTTACTGCAAAACGCTGAAAATGATCAGTAAATAGCGCACAAAAATGTGTTAAACTCTATTCACAGAAGGAAATAAATTAAATGCATGTGGTAATTAAAGAGGAAGTAAACCCTCTTAATTTTCTTTAAAATAAACCCTGCAAGAGAAAGGCATAATGAGCTAGTATGCACATCATACTAGCTCATTATGTGACATTTACCTGAGAATGAAGCCCACAAAGTCCTCCTCGGTCCCGTCCACCGCCGCCGCCATGTCCCTTCGGAGCTTCTTCCTGTTATCGCTGCTTCGGCGCTGTGATTGGCCGGTTCGGCGATGACGTCACTCCCAACCATGCGAGCGGGACCAGCAGATCATTGCGCATGTGCGGGAATACGGCATTAACACTGTAATGCCATTCAGAAAAAATGGCACGGTCAGTGCGCCTGCGCTGTTGCCTTATTGCAAATATCTCCTTAAACGTGTAGGTTAAGGAGATATTTCTATCACCTACAGGCAAGCCTTAATCAAGGCTTACCTGTAGGTGCAAGGTGAAAGGGGGGGTTTACAACCACTTTAAGTAATGATCGAGGAATATGGTAAAGATTAAATGTGTACTGGTTGTCAAGGAGCGGGTGGGTCAACAGCTCATTAACAACCTGTAAACAACATGGTAGTTAAGGAATGGGTGGTCACCACGTCTGTAACAACTGATGAGTCATCAGCTGTCAGCGGGGTTCCCTGCTGACAGCTTAATGTAAAATAAAAATTGCCGGCAATGAAAATGTTGGGTCCCTCTCAATCCATACCAGGCCTTTATCTGAGCATGCAACCCAGCAAGTCAGGAAAGGGAGGAGATGAGCAAGCGCCCCTTCTCTCCTGAACCATAACAGGACACATGACCTCATTACAGGGGGGGTGCTTTTGGGCAGGGGGGCTCCATATTTCTCACAACCCTGGCCAGTGGTTGTGTGGGTCTGTGGATGGGGAGCTTATCGGAATCTGGAAACCCACTTTGACAAGGGGCCCCCCAGATCTCGCTCCCCCATGTGAATAACTATGCTACTCATTCACCACACAAAAAAATGTGTAGTGTAAAAAAGACAGTAGGCAGTTTCTTACAAGTCCTTTATTTATTTTTTTAAATGCCCCCCAGTGTAGATCCATTGGCAATCACAATGCTGACCCGAAAAAAGAAAAAAAAAACATACGCTACCGATGAAGTCTCCTGCCGTCTGTCCATCTTCCAGTTCTTAAATAAATAAGGGGTGATGCCACTCAGTGACATCACCAGGTGGCACCACCTCCTTGTGACATCACCGCCCAAGCATGCCCCAGTCAGTGATGTCACAAAGGGCGGTGCCACCCAATGACATCACCCTATGCCACTGTCCCTTACTTATATAAGAAATATCAGAACCCCACTGACAGCTGATGACTCATCAGTTGTTAAGGATGCAGCGGCTGTCTTCTACCTAAAAAACATGTTATTTACTGCTTGTTAAGAAGCGGGCGGCCCTTTAAAACAAAATAATAATAAAAATATAGAACAATTTACTGTCAAATCATGCATAAATCATAGGATCATACTTCACACATACTATAAACAGGATGAGAGACAGTGAGTAGATGTAAACCTGTAATATATTGTACAGCAAAAGAGGTATATATTGTATGCCTGCTAGGATAAAAGACAGTGAACAGGTGAAAGCCTGTGCTATATTTTTTAGGAAGAGGCACAGGTAAATTATAATAGTAGTGCTGCACAAAAATGCCTACTGGAATGCTATACAGGGTGTTGGTATAAACCTTTGTGATTTTGTATACTGTACCAAGATGAAGATAAGGTGAGGTATGTAGAGTATTGCACCATCAGGATCGCCAATTTTCATGCTACTCCAGCTCCCACGGTACGCTGTCTAGAATAGATATGGCCCTGTGCAGCGATGGGGTCATGTCCCAGGTCAAGGTGATACGCTACGGCCTTAGAGGGGTCTCAGACCACTCCCCACTTGTCCTAATTTTAAGGACAGGGGTCAAGTCTCCTTTTAACCACTTAAGGACCCCCGCACGCACATATACGGCCACAGAATGGCACGTACAGGCACAAGGGCGTAAATTTACGTCCCCGCCTGAGTGCGGTTCGGGGGTCCCATCGGGACCCCCTCCGCGGCGTGCGGGGGTCCCCCTACCTCTGGGAGCGATCCGGGATCTGCGGGCGGATGTCCGTGATATCCGCCCCCCCCGCGATCGCTCCCAGCCAATGGGAGCGCGCTCCCAGCCTGTCACTTCCTCCTCCTGTGTTTACACAGGAAGGAGGAAATGATGTATTCTCTCATCGCAGCGCTGTTTCCCAGCGCTGCTGATGAGAGAAGACATCACAAGTAAGTGTGCACCAACACAACACTGACACACACTCACATAGGCATATTAACCCCTTGTGATCGCCCCCCCCACCCCCCTGTCACAGTGTCACTGAATGCAGTGATTTAATCACTGCATTTAGTGTCAGTGTGACAGGCAGTGTAAAAAACAGTTAGTGTTAGGTTCAGGATAGCCCCCCCACCCCCCCTAATAAAGTTTTAACCCCCTGATCACCGCCCTAGTTAACCCTTTCACTCCCTATTGCCAGCGTCACTAAGCGATCATTTTTCTGATCGCTGTATTAGTGCCGCTGTTCCCGCTAGGTAGCTATTTTTTTTTATTGCGATTTTTTTTTTTACTAAAGACATGTGGCTAAATAAATTTTGGCCTAAATGTTTGACTAAAATTTAGTTTATTTGATTTTTTTTTTTAACAAAAAGTAAAAAATAGTGTTTTTTTTTCAAAAATGTCGCTCTATTTTTGTATATAGCGCAAAAAATAAAAATCGCAGAGGTGATCAAATACCACCAAAAGAAAGCTCTATTTGTGGGAAGAAAAGGACGCAAATTTTGTTTGGGAGCCACGTCGCACGACCGCGCAATTGTCTGTTAAAGCGACGCAGTGCCGAATCGCAAAAACACCTTGGGTCATTTACCAGCGTATTGGTCCGGGTCTTAAGTGGTTAAAGAATGGAAGATCAACCCAGGTTGGCTAGAGCTGATTGGAGAACCGCAGACTCTGATGTCCCAATTAGCAGAGTTCATGACTATTAACCAAGGGACGGCACCCTCGGGAGTGGTTTGGGACTCACTAAAAGCCTACGCAAGGGGCCTGTTAATCCAACAGGTTGCTAGGGTTAAAAAGGCAGGGAGGATGGAAGAGATTAGGCTGACTAAGGAGACTGCTCAAGCAGAACTGAGTTTTATCGAGGACCCAACGCTATCCAAACGGGCAGTATGGCTAGCAAAACAAGAAGAATATAGAACACACACCTTAAGAATAGCGGAGAACAAGAGAACATTACAACGACAACAACAGTTTGGGGAGGGTGAGAAAGTAGGACGCATGCTAGCTCTTTTGAGTAGAACCAATTCTCCTCCATCAAATGTCTCAGTAATTAGGACATCGTCGGGCGAAATAACAACAGATGGTCAGGAAATCTTAAAAACATTCTGTCTATACTATAAAGAACTATACAAGTCCAAAAGGGAACCGGCGTATGGTGGGATGGAAATCTTCTTTCAGAAAATAAAAGTTCCCACATTGTCCGACAATTATAAGCAGGAGCTAGACGCACCAATTACCCTAAAAGAACTCCAACAAGCAATAGGTGACATGCCAAATCAGAAGTCTCCTGGCCCGGACGGGCTCCCTATAGAGATATATAAGAAATTTGGAGAGATATTGCTTCCAGAGCTATTGAGGACTTATGAGGGGGCGATGAGAGAGGGAATACTCCCCTCCTCAATGAATGAAGCAACTATTTTTGTCATTCATAAGGAGGGGAAGGACCTCATGGATCCCTCATCGTACCGCCCAATCTCCCTACTACCCTCAGACATAAAAATCTTAGCTAAAATTCTTGCAGCCAGGCTTAATAGATGCATTAGTAAACTCATTCATCCAGACCAGTCTGGCTTCATACCAGGCAGGGCAACTAGCACTAATATCAGGAGAACCTTTTTGAACATACTTACCCCGACAGATATAGCAGGGACTAGAGCCATATTGTCGCTCGACGCTGCCAAGGCTTTTGATAGCCTCGAGTGGGCATATCTATGGAAGGTACTCGATAGCTTTGGATTTGGCCCGCTCTATATAAAATGGGTCAAGTTGTTATATCGCGGACCAAGAGCCAAGGTCAGAATTAATGGCGAGTTATCCGAGATCTTTCAACTGGAACGTGGGACGAGACAGGGGTGTCCGCTGTCCCCCCTTCTGTTCGCCCTCGCAATGGAACCACTGGCAATTATGGCCAGGGCGAGGTCGGACATAATGGGGTTCAGAAGACACCAGGGAGAAGACAAAATCGCACTTTTTGCAGATGACGTCTTATTTTTTCTTGGGGATGTTGTAAGCTCGTTAGATAAAGTAATGCAACTAATGGAGGAATTTGAACAGTTCTCAGGTCTCACGATTAATTGGTCGAAGTCAGCCCTGCTACCGGTTGACCCAGTAGACCCCCAACTGTTGTCAAGCCTCTCTCAAATATCCATTAGCCCTAAAATTAAGTACCTAGGGATTTGGATCTCAAATAATGTAACCAACTTCCTCACTTTAAACCTAGACCCTCTATTATTAAAGTGGAAAAGTAAATGCGATATATGGAAAAAATTGCCCTTGTCCGTTGCAGGACGCTGTAACTTAATTAAAATGATTTGGCAGCCACAATTATTATACCTGTTACACAACTCGCCAATATGGATAGGATATAAGTGGTTTAAAAAGATAAACTCCTTATTTAGAGACTTAGGGCCAGATTCAGGAACAGTTAGGCTGGCGGATCCAGTGATCCGCCAGCCTAACTGTGACTTTGAGCCGGCGTTTCTGTTTTCTGTAACCAGAAAACAAGAAACGCCGGGTTGAAGCTCCGATGCGAGCAGCGTAACTGAGTTTCGCCATCGCATCGTTACTTCAACTTAAAAATGGCGCCGGGGGCGTTCCCGCCGATTTCCGCTAAAAAAATATGTTAATGAGCGGAAATCGGCAATTCACGATCGCATTCCGGCGCGACGCAGTGACGTTACGACGTTTCCGGACGGGATACGCGGCGCATAGTTATACCTACATGGGGTTGGAATATCCTATGTTAGGTATAGGCGTCGTCATCGCGTCGGAAAAAAAAAAAAAAAAAACGTCGCTTGCGTAAAACGGTCATGAATGGGAATGTGACGTCATTGACGTTCATTCACAGATTTTGGAGCATGCGCACGGGGATGTTTTGACACTCGACGCATGCGCAGTACGTTGGCGGCGGGATCGCGCTTAGTTAGCATACTACACGCCCCGTACCCGCCCTATTTGAATTCCGCCGGCTCATTTGCGATGCGCTGCCGCAACTTTAGGAGCAAGTGCTTCGTGAATGACAGCACTTGCTCCTAAAATTTCTGCAGCGCAACGCAAATGAGAAGCGTTACTCCAGAGCAAAGATGCTCTGGACTACCTGAATCTGGCCCTTAATTTGGAAGGGAGGGCAACCTAGGATAAGCTTACAAACTCTACAACTGCCGGTCAAGGAGGGGGGAATGGCGGTTCCCCATCCAAAATTATATTTTTTGGCAGCACAACTGCAACATCTGGCCGGATGCGGAACCGCAGTAAGAAGTGATATCAATAACCGACTCCTATTGACAAATAACCCACACAATTTATTAGTTGAAGCCCTAGAAGCAGATTATTTCTGCTACAATCATGCAACCACAAAATTAATCACCAAAACATGGCATACAACAAAAACAATCCTGGGGTATGTGGGCCTGTCAGAATTTTCCCCCCTCTGGAACAACAACAATCTTCAGGAGATGGCAAGTATAGAAGTCTCGAGGGACTGGGCGAACAAAGGCATATGTCGCCTAAAACATATTTTTAAGGGCAATGCTATGAGGTCATTCCAAGACTTAGTGAGTGAATTTAAAATCCCAAATAAATCTTTCTTTAAATATCTCCAGGTTCGCCACGCTATACAAGTACAATTTGCCTCTAAAACAGTTGAGTGGACACAGATGTCTGCCCTGTCCTCTGTAATTGAGGCAACACAAGCCAAGGGCTTAATTTCTGCAACATATGGTAGCCTGGGAGCAAGGGCATTAAGTAGAGAAGGCCCACGGAAGAGCAAAGTGGCCTGGGAGAGCGACTTGGGCACAATTTCCCCAGACCAGTGGGAGAGGATCCTCCGGCAAGGAGCCTGGGCGTCCATTGCCCCGGCCCAAAGACTGTCTCACCTATTCTTACTATATAGGGTCTATCACACCCCCCACAAAATGTTTAAGTTGGGCTGGAGACCCAATAATGAGTGCCCAAGATGCAACAACAAAGGAGATCTTCTCCATATGGTCTGGAAGTGCCCAAAATTATACAACTTCTGGGAGGGTATTATAACACGGATAAATGAGAAATTCAGGTCTGCCCTTGTTCCAGCAGCCAGGATTTGCCTCTTGGGATGTATGGACGATACCCAGGTACCGCAAGGTACCCTTGAACCCATTTTGAGATGCCTATTCCAGGCCCGCAAAATAATTGCACAAAAATGGCAAGCTCAGGCGCCCCCATCTATAGAGAACTGGTTAGCAGTTATGAAACAAACAATTTCAAACGAAAAGGTACATTACATCACTCAGGGGAAGCATGATAAGTTTGTAAAAATATGAAGACTATGGCAGTTAACAGACGAGGATCCAGGGTAGGTATTCTTGACGCCGGAGCATAGGCATATGCCCTATGTGCCCGCTCCTACCTGCGTCAAACATTAAACATCAGGAAAGGCGGCATCTATCTATAATCTAACTCACCCATCACCAGGTCTGTATGCTCACAAGGGTAGGGATGGGGAGGGTGGGGGGTAAGGGGAAGGGAGGTGGGGACACGGGGGGGGGGGGAATGCAACAAACACAACAGCTACTCAACATTGCACAAGATATTAATCTTATAGGTATACAGCTATTAGTTGTTCTAATATCTACTTATGTAATATCTATTTATGTAATATATGTAATGTTCTAATATCCACTTCAAGACTGTCGGATATAGGTATGTGTAAAGCAGTGATAAAAAAATAAAAATAAATGATTTAAAAAAGAGTATTGCACCATATTTGTTTTATCTATGGAGACATGGTGCAGGTGTAAACCTGTCCTGTTTTATATGATGTACAAAATGGAAAACAGTTGAGATCCCTGTACAGTATTGAACTGTACATTGTATGTCTTCTAGGCAGATATAACTTTTAACTATATTGGATAATGAGAGAGGAAATTGTTTACAGGTAATGTATGTACAGTACTGTAAAGCATGAACAATATGTATTTCATAACCTCAAGCACAGGAGGCACCAATTGTTTTGTAGACAAATATAAACTATTATATGAGTTAATAAGATTTGGTTTGTAAAAAATCATAAACTATGGTGGTCTGGACAGATCATGTAAGTTTAGATTTTTTAAGAGCAGGGAAGCTATAGTGGCATAAAGGTTGTCAATCAGCTGGTGTCTCCCAGCAGCCAACATATCCCAGCAGGGTCGTTATAAGAAATTATGGGGCCCCGTATAGCCCTCAACCCCACCCACGGATTCTTGCAACCTGCCACTTTATTGCATAACTTGGGTGATGAGTCCTTTTTATGGGGGGATCTGGGATCTATTAGACCCTTGATCCCTCCTCTGGCCTCCAAGGCAGCTAATCAAACACATATCAATTTGATTGGCTTCTTTCTTAGCTGATACCAGGAAAGTAAATACAGAACTGAAACTGGAAGTGATAAAATCCTTGTAGCTTCCAGCTTCATTTCCCGAAGAGGAAAGGGAGACAAAGATGGTCCTCCTTCTACTTTGGACAAAAAGTGGGGGTAATGGCGCTGTCGCTGATGTGTTGTATAACTAGCCCAATATATAACCACTCGGTTGATATATAGGTTCTATTAGGGCAACATTCCCTGTGTTAAATGTCTGCCTGATAATTTTGATGGTGAGTATGTTACTCTAGATCACAGACAAGAGATGTATGTCGGTGTTGCTACATAACATGGGTATAAAATGCAAAGTGTACTATAGGTGGATAGAATATCCACACCCTGCTTCCCACAGTAAGGAGATTATGGTTGAGAACCTTACAAAGCCTAGTTCATATATACATATGGGCAGAGTCCCGTAATCAAATGTAAGAAAGCAGTAAGTACAGGTGGTGTCAAAAAGACATAAAAGCATATAATACAAAAGTCCATAAAGCAGATATAATCAAGTTTGTAGTGAAGAGTTCAGGGTGCACCTATGTGGGTAGGTGATCTTAACAATGCATCAAGTGTTAGCTCGCAGTGGGTCCGGTGCTCCCCCTAGTGGATCCCCACTCACCAGAAGCAATCACCCCTGCAGGGGTAGAGTGCGTATCAGACGGTCAGTTGTTCCTTGGTGCCGTTGTTTCCTTATCCACGGTTCCTGGTGGGTATTCTTGATGCAGGTGTTAAAGTATGGTTGTCTGTCAGGTTTCCTCCAAATCAAAGAAAACAGGTTCCCATAGCGTAATATGTTTTAAAATTGTTTTATTGACACTGCCAAGAAAGGCGTGTGCAAAACATATGCAAAAAAATATATATACAAAAAATACAACAAAAAATACAAAAAATACAAGGAATGTATATTGGTAGCCGGCTATGAGACAGCAAATGAAAATTGAGCACGGCTGGCAGTATACAAAGTAAGATAAAAAAGGGGAGCCAAAAAATAATAAAATGTAAAATCTGTTGCCAAGACACCTAAATAGGTGTAGGCATAGCAAATACACTGCACTGTAAGAGTCCGTGGGCTGTTCTCCCCAGCATGGGAACGGCGTGCGTTCCAAGCGCAGTCAGCTGGTTACCCGGAAGTGCGTGTAGGTGTACGTGTATCCGCTTTACGTACGTTTCGTGTTTAGTTACGCTTCAGAAGACGTAACTAAACACGAAACGTACGTAAAGCGGATACACGTACACCTACACGCACTTCCGGGTAACCAGCTGACTGCGCTTGGAACGCACGCCGTTCCCATGCTGGGGAGAACAGCCCACGGACTATTACAGTGCAGTGTATTTGCTATGCCTACACCTATTTAGGTGTCTTGGCAACAGATTTTACATTTTATTATTTTTTGGCTCCCCTTTTTTATCTTACTTTGTATACTGCCAGCCGTGCTCAATTTTCATTTGCTGTCTCATAGCCGGCTACCAATATACATTCCTTGTATTTTTTGTATTTTTTGTTGTATTTTTTGTATATATATTTTTTTGCATATGTTTTGCACACGCTTTTCTTGGCAGTGTCAATAAAACAATTTTAAAACATATTACGCTATGGGAACCTGTTTTCTTTGATTTGGAGGAAACCTGACAGACAACCATACTTTAACACCTGCATCAAGAATACCCACCAGGAACCGTGGATAAGGAAACAACGGCACCAAGGAACAACTGACCGTCTGATACGCACTCTACCCCTGCAGGGGTGATTGCTTCTGGTGAGTGGGGATCCACTAGGGGGAGCACCGGACCCACTGCGAGCTAACACTTGATGCATTGTTAAGATCACCTACCCACATAGGTGCACCCTGAACTCTTCACTACAAACTTGATTATATCTGCTTTATGGACTTTTGTATTATATGCTTTTATGTCTTTTTGACACCACCTGTACTTACTGCTTTCTTACATGTGATTACGGGACTCTGCCCATATGTATATATGAACCAGGCTTTGTAAGGTTCTCAACCATAATCTCCTTACTGTGGGAAGCAGGGTGTGGATATTCTATCCACCTATAGTACACTTTGCATTTTATACCCATGTTATGTAGCAACACCGACATACATCTCTTGTCTGTGATCTAGAGTAACATACTCACCATCATAATTATCAGGCAGACATTTAACACAGGGAATGTTGCCCTAATAGAACCTATATTTCAACCGAGTGGTTATATATTGGGCTAGTTATACAACACATCAGCGACAGCGCCATTACCCCCACTTTTTGTCCATTTATTTCATTATACTCTCTCAGGGGAGCTATATTTAGGGGGGGCAGCAGTCGCCTACAATACCTTAACCCATCACCCTTATATACTATCCTAAGCGCAGTTCACCCTGCTTTCTATAACACTCCTTCTACTTTGTATACTGTCAACTCAACTTGATGGAATTAGAGGGCCCAGGAAAACAGGGGTGGGTGGTGGCTATTCTTCCTCAGCTACTTCGCAGCATAAGGATGATTGGTTTGTTATGGTAAACACACACAGATGAGCCACACATTTTTATCCCCCCCAAACAGAAGTGTAAGGGCCCATTCACATGGGGTGTAGACATGCGTCCCCCAGTTCAAGTGATGGTACCCCCCAATTAGCAGCCCTGCATCTCAGTAATCAGTCTCCACCTCATGCTGGCTGCTAGGAGGGTATTTAGTTCCTCCTCTGCTGTTCTCTGGTGCTTCAGCGTTTCGCCCTGATGGCCTGATCCTGCTTGCTAATATATCCTGACCCTGCCATGGATCTCACTTTTGCCCTGCCTCTTGTACACTGCTGCCTTGACCCTGCTCCTCTTGTTCCTGATCCCAGTCATGATTCCCCCTTTTCCTGCATTTAAGGTATTACCATGTCTTTCTGTGTTCCCCATTCTGTATATATTGTACCAGGGCCGGCCTTAGGTGTTCAGGCGCCCTGTGCGAGCTAATCTTGTGGCGCCCCCCCCCCCATCTTCACCCCCTCGCCCCCTGGTCACCTAAACATACACAAAGAGGAAAAAAATATTTGTAACAAATAATTTGTTTTAATAAACAGACAATTTAAGTGTGTCTCAATGGACCCTTTCACACTGAGTCCTGCAAGCAGAATCTTTGGAGCAGCTTTTGGGCACTGAAAAAAACGCTCAAAAAACACCATTGAAATGAATTGAAAGCGCTGTAAAAACGCCTAACCCTTTCACACTGAGGCACTGCAAAAACGCCCTAAAATGTTAGGGTCTTAGCGGTGCTTTACCAGCACATTGGGATTGCAGATGAGGCTTCGCTTGAATAACGCCTCAATAACGCTCAAATAACAGTTAAGCCTTTAAATTCCCTAGATCAGGGGGTCTCCAAACTTCGGCCCAGGGGCCAGATGTGGCCCTTTACTTGCTTTTATCTGGCTCTTGGGGCAATATTTTATCTTCTGAAAAATGGGGCACAATTCCTCTTAATGACACCAACAATGGGGCACAATTCCTCCTAATGACACCAACAATGGGGCACAATTCCTCCTAATGACACCAACAATGGGGCACAATTCCTCCTAATGACACCAACAATGGGGCACAATTTCCTTCTAATAACACCAAAAAAGGGGCACAATTCCTCCTCTTACTGACACCAAAAAACGTGGCATTGTTTACTCCTGCTGATACCGGAACATTTTTGCTATTTCCAGTGGCCACAGTCCGGCCCCCTAAAGTCTGAAGGACAGTAAACTGGCCCTTCGTTTAAAAAGTTTGGAGACCCCTGAACTAGATGATTAACCCCTTGCCAGCCAGTGTCATTAGTACAGTGATCACTGTATTAGTGTCACTGGTTCCCACAAAGTATCAGATTGCCAGTCACAATATCGCAGCCCTGCTATAAGTCGCTGATCTCCGCCATTACTAGAAAAAAAAATCCATAAATATATCCCATAGTTTGTAGACACTTATTAGGATATTTTGTACCAACAACATTGACCTAAATCAGAGGTCTCCAAACTGCGGCCAGGGGGCCAGATGTGGCCCTTTGCTTGCTTTTATTCCGGCCCTTGGGTACAATTCCTCCTACTGCCACCAATGATGGGGCACAATTTATCCAATGACACCGATAATGGGGCACAATTTCTCCCAATGACTCCAATGATGTGACACAATTTCTCTCAATGACACCAATGATGGGACACAATTTCTCCTGACAACATTGATTATGGGGCAACCATTACTCCCATTGACACCAATTATGGGGCACAATTTCTCCCATTGACACCAAAGATGGAGCATTGTTTTTTCCCAACTGACATCAGGACCTTTTGTACTCCAAATGGCCACAGTCTGGCCCCTTCTGAAGCCTGAAGCACAGTAAACATGCCCTTTGTTTAGAAAGCATGGAGGCCCCTGGCCTAAATTTTTAAAAAAACGATATGTTATATAGCAGAAAATATATATATTTTTTTTTAAATTTGGTCTTTTGTTAAAACAAAAAAACACGGAAAAAATTAAATAAAGCAGAGGGGATCAAATACCACAGAGGAAAAAAAAATTCCAATTTTATTTGTGTTCAGCATCGCATGACCGCGCAGTTGTCAGCTTAACTTATGCCGTGCACATGGCAAAAAATGGCTTGTCATGGAGGGGGGGGGGGGTAAATCTTCCAGAGGTCACGTGGTTAAACCGTGAAATTTTTTTGCCCAGAGTTTATTTATACTTCAGGCAATAAACCTGAGGTGTCACAAGCATGAAGTGATCCTCTGTTATATAATTCTTTATTTTTGTATTTTCTGTATATTACATCACTTACATGTATACCAAACCTCCACCGGGAACAAAATAAATACAAACAAAACATGTACAAAAAAAAAAAAAAAAAAAAAGAAGAAAGAAAAAGGGAATAAAAAACAAAAAAAATGAAAAAACGGCCAGAAACAAAAAAAAAAAAAAAAAAAGATAATGCTTCTCCCCCCTCTCTCCCCCCTCCTGCTCCCGCACCCCCCCCCCATATAGATTATAACTAAATTATTCCTCTTAGGGTATTCCCTCTTTTATATTCTTGTGTGTTTATCGTGTTTGTCGTGTTCCTATATCCAAACTTGCAAAAAAAAAAAAAAAAAAGTATATGCATATATATCTACATACCCATACATACTTCTACACACATGTGCACATATATACACGCATACACACATGCACGTATACATACCTACATACACGCCCCCACACATACAGTACATTTATATATACATATTAGTTTTAGGCCCATTTCAGGTTTATTTATTTGTGCTGTCTATGTGTCTGTGTTTATTTTGTGTGTATAAATATTACCCTGTGTCTCTAGTGTTTGTGAGGTTCTTTAGCTTCAACCTTCTTTATATTCCCTTTGTGAGTTATTTACATATACGTTAAAAACCTGTTCCCTTCCCCTTTACTAATCATCCCCCCCCCCCTTTCCTGTGGAGAGAAAGGAGAGGGTGAGGGGGAGAGGAGTAAAACAACAAACAAAACATAAGAAAAAAATAAAATTTAACAACATTAATCTAAAATTGTAGTTTGTCTTTCTTACTAAGCATCAAGTATATATATATATATATATATATATATATATATATATATATTTTTTGAGAGAGGAGTGAGTATATGTGGTTCAAGAAAAAGCGAGAAAAAAAAAAGGGACCGAAAAAGAAGGAGAAAGATAAACTCCCTCCTTTACTCCTATTATATCTGTGGGGCGTAATGTTCCCAGTCTGCCCAAATGTTGTTAAATCTATCCTGTTTGTCTCTAATCTTATGCACCCATCTCTCTGCCTCCATTATTAGGTTCACTTCTTTTTTCCATTCCATAAGGGAGGGGCGTGTGTTTTGTTTCCATACCTGGGTATTAGCATTTTAGCCACGTTTAATAGATGTGGTATCACGCTTTTCTTATGGCTGTTTATTGATCCCGGTATCCCATGAAATAAAAAATATATAGGTGATAATTCTATAGGTTGTTTGGTCATCTTCTTAACCCACGGTTCTATTTCTTCCCAAAATGGTCTGATCTTTTTACAAGACCACCAAATATGGAGAAATGTTCCCTTTTCTTTACATCCCCTCCAGCAGCTTCCATCTGCTGTGGGGTATATTTGGGCCAATCGGGCTGGAGTCTGATACCATCTCACCATGAATTTATATGACATTTCTTGGATTTTAGAACTTATAGAAGTTGTATATGTTGATTCTATGAATGTTTTAATTTGAACTGGTGTAAATGTGTAATTTAACTCTTTTTCCCATTCTCTAATAAAATAAGGAATTGTATTTCCCTGTTCACTAAGAACCAACTTATACATTTGTGACAGCAGATGGTTAGGCTTCGACATTTTCACACACATATTCTCAAATATTGTGAGCGATCCTACTGTCCTTACTTTTGGTTTTAACTTACTGAAAAAGTCCGCCATTTGGTAGTATCTCCATTTAGCTATTTTCATATTCCCTTGAGATGATATTAATTCTGATAATGGTATTAGAGTCCCTTGGGGTGCATATCTTGAGCACATAGTATTCCCATTAGATCCCCATAAGCCCATTGCCCCATTTTCCTCTCCTGGAGGGAACCATGGATATCCTCCTAATGGAGCCATTGGGGATGTAGGTGGAGCATATTTCCCATCTTTGTTTAATCTATCCCATATTGCTAGGGTACTCCTAGTCAATGGGGATGTCCATTTAGAAAGCCCCCTCATTTTAGTCGGTATCCATGGTGCTCCCATTAAATCTCTTCCTGCCATAATTTTTTCAACTTGAACCCATATTTTAGTTGGAGAGTCGTGGCACCAATTTAAGATACGTACCAGAGACATTGCTCTGTAGTACATAGATATATCTGGTAGTCCGATTCCCCCTACCTGTTTGTTTCTACGTAACGTATCGTAGGCTATTCTAGATTTTCCATCCTTCCATATGAAAGATATAAATGCTTTACGTATTTGTTTAAAGAAAACTTGTGGGATCGATATTGGTACAGTATATAGGAGATAAATTATTCTCGGTATAATGTTCATTTTGATTACGTTGACCCTCCCAAACCAGGTCAAGGAATGGCCTTTCCATCTCTGTAGGTCCTTCATTATCTCTATTATTAATGATCCATAATTCCGCTCGTACAGAAGTTTTGTATTCGCTGTAATATGTACTCCTAGATAATATATTGATTCTTCTTCCCAGATAAACGGAAGGCTATTCCTCAGAGATGTGGCCATTACACGTGGTACATGGCTTGGTAGTACTACGGATTTATCAAAATTTATTTTAAAGTTAGACAATTCTCCATATTTCTGTACTTCCAACATCAATGCAGGTATAGACTTCTGAGGATCGGAAAGATAAAACAACAAGTCATCTGCATATGCAGAGACCTTATGTACTCCTGAACCTATATCAACCCCAATTATTCCCTTATTTTCCCTTACTTTACAAAGAAAGGGTTCTAAAACTATTGCAAATAATAATGGGGAAAGGGGGCATCCCTGCCTAGTGCCGTTCCGTATGTCAAAATTATTTGAAAGGGTCCCGTTTACCTTGACCCTAGCTCTAGGATTGGCATATAGTGCCAATATCCATCCCATCATCCGCTTCCCAAGACCTATTCCTTTTAATACCTCTGTCATGAACCTCCAGTTTACTCTATCAAATGCCTTTTCGGCATCCATTGATAGTACTACTTTTGGTTTCTTGTCTGGTCCATTCTGCATCCAATGAAGGATATGAAGGGCGCGAATGGTATTATCTTTAGTTTCCCTGCCTTTCATGAAGCCAGTCTGGTTGATATGGACTAATTGGGTTATATGGTCTTGTAGTCTTATAGCTAGGATTTTTGCTAGGAGTTTGGTATCTGAATTCAAAAGGGAGATAGGTCTATAGTTTGCGCAAAATTGTGGGTCTTTCCCTGGTTTTGGTATTACCGTCACATGTGCCCCTAGGGCTTCCGGGGTCAAAGGGTTATTTTCTGTTATTTTGTTAAGATAATTACATAAAGGCATTACCAAGATTTTACTATACTTCTTATAATATGCGTTAGTTAGGCCGTCTGGTCCTGGACTTTTCCCATTTGGCAGATTTTCTATTACCTTACTTATTTCCTCCATAGTTATTGGCCCTTCTAACTTTTTTATAATCCTTGGGGAGAGGGTTGGTAATTTAGAGTCTTTGATATATTTCTCTATCTCTTCCATCTCCCTCCTGCCTTCCCCCCTCAGTGGGGTTGTTTTGTATATTATATAATCTGGTGTTAAAACCGGGTGGAATTCTGCTGCTATTGCTTTAGTGTCCTCTATTATTTTACCGTTTGCTGTTATTTTATGCACATGAGTGGTTTCTTGTTGTTTTTTTATTTGGTTTGCTAATAATCTACTACATTTATTTCCTTGTTCATAAAATTGATGGGCCAGGAATCGATATTTTTCTTTATTTCTTCTATCCAAGCATTTAGGTAGTTCTATCCTCAGTATATCTAGTTGGCTAGCTTCTCCTGGGTCTAAGTTGATTTTATGCTTGGTCTCTAGATCATGTATTTCCCTCAGCAACCTCTCTATTTCCTTCCTCTTTTCCTTTTTAACTCGAATACCATGTGCTATTATTTCTCCTCTAATAACGGCCTTGTGTGCTTCCCAGACTATTTGGTCAGATATTCCCCCATCTATATTATTCTTAAAGTACTCTACCAATTTATATTGTATATCCTCCGCTATCTTTCTATCATCTAGTAGTGATTCATTTAGGCGCCATGTCCTCTCCTGGCGGCCCCCTGGCACCAAATGAAACACTACTACCACTGGGGCGTGGTCCGAAATTGTTATCAATTCTATAGTTGCAGATTCCACGCAGTCTAAATAATATTGATCTACCAAAATCAGATCTAACCGAGAGTATACTTTATGAGTCTTTGAGTAATAGCTAAAATCCCTCTTCTCTTTATTTAGCACTCTCCAGCTATCTATTAGGTGTAGAGACTGAAGGAGTTTTTTAATATGTTTAAGAGCTCTAAAAAAAAATGAAGTGATCCTTTGTAGGAGTTTTCCATATGACAGAGGTGCAGACATAGCCGGGGGTACATGGTACCAGTACAGGCCAATTACAGACTGCCAGAAGTATAAATAAACTCTGGGCAAAAAATTGGACCTCTGGAAGATTTACCCCCCTCCCCCTTTCATGATAGGCCATGTTTTGCTATGTGCGCTGTTTAAAGTGAAGGTTCACCTAAAAAAAAATTATCATTGCATTTAGGCATTTAGAATGAGAATCTGCGTTTGTTTTTTAAAAATGCTAGCGGGACATACCTTTTTCTATATAGATGATCAACGCGGCTTCCGGGTATGGTCCTCAGGACTGGGCGTTCCTAATTAATTGACAGGCATCCCGACCGACGCATACAGCGTCCCGCTAGCATTTTTAAAAAACAAATGCTGATTCTCATTCTACTAAATAGCCATAATGCAATGATAACATTTTTTTTTTTAAGGTGAACCTCCACTTTAACTTAAGCTGACAACTGCGCAGTGGTATTTAATCACCTCTGCGTTTTATTTTTGTCGTTTTTTTTTTTTTTTTACAAAAGACCAATTTTGAAAAAAATTTATAATTTTTTGTTTTGCTATAACATATACATTTTTTTTACAGGCTCACATCTGGTGTACAGGTGAGGGGGGGGAGGGAATGACAGGTATGAAGCTGTCAGCCTGCTAGATAAGGGGGAGGGGACGGGCTGCCTTACCGTTTCTTTTCTTCAGAGTTACGGTGGCAGTCTGTCAGGTAGGTCCCGGCTTCAGTCGGTCAGACTCCGTGCTCTGCTGCTCCTGGCGCCATTAGAATTTGAAGCTGAGCGCATGCACGCTTTACGCAATGGCGCCGCACGGAGAGGAGAGGAGGAGGAGGGAGGGTCAAGGGGACCAGTCCATGAGTGTCAGCGGGCGCGACACCCCCCCGCAGCGCCGTGCTCTTGCTGAGCAGTTACACAGGCGGCGGCCGCCCCCTGCTCCTGCGACATTGGACACATTTTTTTAGTGAACTGACTGCGAGATGTGACAGCCGCACGGCGCCCGTATTGTCCAAGGCGCCTTGTGCGATCGCACAACCCGCACACCGCAAAGGCCGGCCCTGTATTGTACATAGTTTTCTAGTTAGCCCTTATGTTACTTAGTTTGCTTGTCATTTGGTTATGGTTCACTTGTATTTTCACATTTGCTGTGTATCTGCTGCTTGCTGGTGTTTGGATGTGTTTTTTTCACTGTTAATTAACATGCTTAAATCGTATGTAGTATGTTGTCTGGCCTTAATTTCCGAAGTGTAGTGCAAACCTGGCTCTCCCTGCTGCTGGATGCCTGAGTTTTCCTGCTGATGCGGAACTGCCTGAGAGGTAAGGGTTAACAATTCTGGCCAGGTTTTCCCAGGCTTTTTGGGGGAGTAATGTCCTTGTAAAAATGGAGGGAACAACCTCTCAGGGGTGAAGCTTTTAGTAAGTCGGCTGGAGGTTCAGTTCGAGGTTACGCCATCCAAGGAACAAGTATGCCACTAAGGATATCATTTGCTACATGCACTATACCACCCCTTGTGGGAACCCAGTTGAGGTTCCAGGTATACAGACTCATGATTTTGACTTAGGACTCTAAAATACTTTCCCAACTATTTAAGGTATGACTGATTTATGGGGCAGTGGCACCAGGAGAATCATGTGCTAGAAGCATTTATGTTGAAATGTTCCTTTATTACATTTAATAACTTCAGTAAAGAAATGTTTTGTTACATACAGCGCATTTTAGCCTGGTCAGAAGTCACTTTAGGACAATATTAAAGGAGTGTATGAATGCATAACATATCACAGAACATGGTTCATACCTGTGGACAAAATGAGACAGAGAAGATACAGTACAGATTTCTAACTTGCAGTAAAGCTATTCGGAGGAGGCTATATTGCCATTGCTAATGATTACAGTATTAGTGTTGAGTGCATAAGCAGCTAGGCGGTCAGGAAGGTGTGTGACATAGCAAAGGTGACAGAAGGCCCTAGTAGTAAAGGAACTGGGGTGCTTAGGCTCCTTCCCTAGTGACCAGAACCCCAATACTGGCTCAGACTAAGGGCACAGAGCATGCTAGTGACCCAGCCTGTATATCATAGATACTTGAGTGAGACCCCAGAGGAGGAAAAGCACAGAATAGGTACAACGTTGAGCTTCCTAGTAGATGTGCAGAATGCAGCTAATGTGTTTTGCTTTGATTTGTTTTGGTTCATTATTTAAAAAATGTTGTTTAGTTAAATTAGTTTAAATCATTTTTGGACTTTATTTCGTTTAATTTATTTGTTTTCCGATTCAATTAGATTTTAACAAGTTTGATCAAATTGAATTAAATTTGACCTATTTGATCTATTCTTTCAGAATTTTGGAAAAAAGTTGTATTCTATTCTATTGTTTTTTTTTCCTATTCTATTATATCCTCTTCTTTTCTATGCTATTTTTTTCAATTCTGTTCTAATCTATTCAATTTAAAATTGTATTTCGGAAGATGGTTATATGCTTTCTATTTTATTCTAATCTATTCTTTTGAATTATGTTCTGTTGCTATTTTCTATTCTAATATTTTCTATTCTATTGCTTTAATTCATATTATATGTGTTTGTAGTGAAGAGTTGGGCCACAAGTAACAAGAAATGAATTGTCTGCCTGGAGTAGTATCGCTTTTATGCTAGAGTACTGCCTTAAATGTCATTGGCATTAAAGGGTCACTTCATGTTTAGAAATAGACACACAGAACAAAAACAAACAAATCCAGGGCAGTGTTTTGTTTTTGAAATGAATCTGATTGGTTCTGGGAAGTTTTGGACACACAGTAATGACAGCTTAAACCATCATGAGAAAGCTCCCAGCACTGTGGTTATAAGGAAACAGACAAGCAGGAAGTGTGGAGAACCAAGCAGGATTACAGCAACTTCAAAGCAAAAACGAACAATAAGGTCATGAAACCAGTACTGCAGTAAGGTAAAGGAAGCTATTTAGCTAAAAATAATTTTTCCTTCAGTGATCCTTTAAGAAACAACCTCAGCCTGCCTTTGGGGACACTAGTGAGCACTCTCTCTCAATGCCTTAATAAATACAGCTAAATGAATGAATGAATAAAAACTTATATAGCGCGGCACATGCGAACTGAATCGCCTCTGGGTGCTTGTTGTTCCTGTCTCCTTTGGTATCAAAAGAGATGAGTCTTGATCTTCCTCCTGAATGCTAGGTGGTTCTCCTCCAACCGAATGCTGGTTGGTAAAGCGTTCCATAGTCTGGGACCTTGGACCGCGAATCTTCTTAAATAAGTATTTCTCTCATGACTGGTCTCTATTTATCTAATAAAACATCAATGTAATTTGTTGATTATCAAGAACCAGTACATTGTCATGGAAAGTCATACCCTTCCTGGCTAAAACAGCACAGAATAACATTTTCTAATAAAGGAGCATCAATTTCCAGGTTGAGACAGTGAGGGAGAAATACATTGTGGAAAGGAGAACTAAGTTTTAGCCATTCTGTCACTAGCAAATTATCGCTGACCACAGAATAACTAGTGTGGCATAAGCCTTAGGCCTCGTACACATGACCGTTTCCTTGACAAAATCCATCAAGAAAAATGCAGAGGAAAACGGTTGTGTGTATGTTTTTCGTCGAGAAAACTGTTGTGGATCTCGATGAAAAAAAAAGAGAACGTGTTCTCTTTTTTTTTTGTCGGGAGTCTCAATTTCCTCTTCGTGTTTATCGTCGGGCTGGTTTACGACGAGAAACACATTTGTGTGTATGCTTAGAAACGCGTGCATGCTCAGAATATAGTATGAGATGGGAGCACACCTTCGGAAAAAGTAGCGTTCGTAAAGGAGATAGCACATTCGTCATGTTGTAACAGACTGAAAAGAGCAAATTGTCTCTCACCAAACTTTTACTTAACACGCAGTAACATGAGATTTGTAAAAGCAGCCCCAAGGGTGGCACCAGTGGAATCAAATCAAATCAATGCTTCGATCGACTTCAGTACCACCAGCCTGCTTGTAGCCGGATCACAATTCAGAAGGTTCCTGCTGAACCGGCCAGGAGAAGAACCCCCCACTCTCTGTCACAGAGGTTTAAGGGTGGGAGTGGAGACAATTGTACCATGTTACATTTAACATCCTAAATATGGGTATAACATGAAACATGGTGCAAAAGGTGACTTTAGCCTCTAAACCTCAGGTATTAATGGTTTAATGTTTTCTTATTATTGATGTATGGGGTGTCATACAAAAATTTGTTTAAATCGTTTTTTGGACTTTATTTTGTTTAATTTGTTTGTTTTCTAATTCGATTAGAATTTACTGAATTCGATCAAATTTAACTACATTTTACAGAATTCAGAAAATTTGAATTGGGAGTGCCAGATTTTAGGAAATATTATGTTGGGGTCAACTAGCTCAACTTTGCCAACTCCATAGTAGACACTATAGGCCAGACTGGATGACCCTGGAGGCCCAAGTTTGTTCACCACTTGCAATGGATTTAATACTCTGGACTCCCTCAACATATTGTGCCCTATGCTCTCCCTCTCAATTAATTTGCAGGACACTAGTTGCAGGAGATGGCCCCTATGCTCTACCCACACACCAGCGGCTCCCTTGTTTCCACCAGGTATGTAATCTGAAGGCTTCTGTACAAACTACAAGTATGGAAAGCCTCTACTCAGTGCACATTGTTTTGTACAGAATTTGCAGGGGCCCGGGCCCTGAGATGGTGTAACCAGGAAACTGTAAACAAGGCAAAAGCCATCTTCTTCACTATAAAAGGGGGTGCAGAGCAGCCATGATGTCAGTGTTATGAAAGCTGCTGTAGGAAAAGCTAACAAGCTTCATAGGATTGATTAGCGTTGGTTAGGTTGCGGAACTGTACTCCAAAAAATCAACCTCTTTGCTGCTTTTTGTTTATTAATGGGGGCTTTTGTGTCTTAATATTACTTTGTGGCTGATTTGAAGCCAGTGATTGCTGTTATCTCCTGTCCCATTCATGAAAAACTTCTTCCTCTTTAAAAAAAAAATGGGCTTTTGTTTCAGGGGTTATTTTGGGGTTTTTATTTATTTTAGGATAATATTGGTCTTTATTGCACCACTTTTTTTTTGCTGCAATGCTTCCCTTAAAAATAGCTGGCTTTTGCTTTAGGGGTTTTGAGTTTGGGGCTTTCACTTAATTATTTGAACTTTTTTTTGTTTGCAGCAACATCACTGTGTCGTTTGAAAGAGAAAAAAATAAGTGTGCAAACAGTGTGCTCCTATACCATCTTACTATATAACACTCGTGTTGTGCACCTCCTGGCCAGGTTAGAGGGTGAGACTTACCTCTAGTACAGGGTGAGAACTAGCATTATCTCAGGGTGGCTCTATGGCTGCAGTAAAGATGGACATGACACAGAAGGGTGCCAGTCACTTTAGACCACAGGAGTCAAACACAAGGCCCGCGGGCCAAATCTGGCCCTCCAGGCCATTTCATGTGGCCCTCGTACCTCTCCTGCAACTGCAGAAGAGCTCCAGCCCTCCTCTGGTCCTCCTCCAGACCCCTACTTTCTGTTTTCAAGCAATGCATCCAGCTTCTTCCCAGCAGCAGCATAAGGAAAGGGGGGTGCACTGTGATGTTAAGGGAGAGTGGGAGACTCAACTTCTGATGGTGGTGTGACTCTTGGCATCTAATGTAAGGGGAGGGGATATCTAATCTTACAGATACAACTGGCCCTTTTAAGAACAATCATAATGCTGATGCGGCCCATGATAAAATTGAGTTTGACACCCCTGCTTTAGACCTTTTGCAGATTTTATTGCTCTAGCTCACAGGGAGAGAGGGTTAGAGTTTAGGAATAAAATAGCAACCAGGCTTCCAGACTTCACCAGACATTTTTGTCTATCCAAACAAGTGCCAGGATTCTACTTTCAGGGTGTATAATGACTCCCCTCCAGCAGAACATCCAACAGGCTCTTCCACTTTGAAAGCTATATCCTCCTCAGGAAGGCAGGGCTGCTTCCTGGAACTCTGTGCTAGGCCCCAAACAGGTTCCAGGCTTACACAACACAAATACTTGCATGCACAGCCTGTGGGAAAGAGAGCTCAGCAGTCTACTCCCCAAGCTTTTATAGCCTCGTCCTGCATGCACCACTGACATAAACCTCCTAGTGGTAGCCATAGATAACATAATGGCTCAACAGCACAAGACTGTCCCTCCTTCCCATAATTATCGCCCTCGTGCCAGTGACAGCAAGTGGCGGCAGTAGTGAACTGCAGCAATCCCAAACACAGGGATAAGACTACATGAGAAAAACTACAAATTTTCTTGAGCAAAGTATTACCCAAGAAAGATACATTTACTAGACACTGCTGAAGACAAGGTGACTACACTCACATACACACACACCCTTTCCCCATAGATAAATTAAAAGGTAGGCTTACCCCCGCTAAGCCTTTTTATTCCAAGTTAAAGCGGTCATGCTGCTGGCCAATTTTACACTGCTATTTCTTCTGTGGACTATTCATTCTTGCAGTCAAGTACTACTCTTATCTCTTGTATATTTCATCTAGTTTTCTCTCATTAAAATGTTCTAGTTGTTAGCCAGTTTTACACTGCTATATCCT
Source organism: Rana kukunoris (assembly GCA_029574335.1). Classification (NCBI taxonomy): domain Eukaryota; kingdom Metazoa; phylum Chordata; class Amphibia; order Anura; family Ranidae; genus Rana; species Rana kukunoris. The sequence goes on from CM056050.1 coordinate 338,597,226, forward strand.
CTATGGTCTCCTAATTCTTAATGAGAGTTTTTTACAAATTGGCTAGTAACTGTCCATAATTATCATATTGTTCTGTAACATCGTAAACTGCTTTAAGGCATCACCAAGCATGATGATAAATGATTTGTATATTTTAAATCACACTGTAAATATGTTTTGATAAGTCTTGGTTTATTATTGATCCTTGCATACTTCCTTCCATCAATTGTTTGACTATCACCACTGTAATAAATCTGTCACTGTGCTTACTGGACCATTTTTCAGCAGTACTGTTCATTGTATACACTGATCTCACACATTTAGCAGCTATAGCCTTAAGTATCCATTGCTCTAAATCCGGGTTATCCAAGAAGATTAGCCTTTAAACTGACTTTTTGCTTTAAGGCCAGATCCGATGCTGCTGAACTTGATCTCCTTAGTGTATTACAGGGTCATATGTATTAACTCTATGGTTTATCAGTAATCCTTATCCTTGGACTGAACAAACTGTAGCTCCATGGCCCTGATTTCGAAAATAAAACATCTGCAAAGGGTTCAAACTCAGGATCCATCACATATTATTGGCAAATTGCAAAATGTATTGGAGATTTGTAGATGTGAACCCACAACCTAAAGAATAAAAGAAAAATACAAAATCATTCACCATAAAAAAGTGCTTCGGTAAAGGGTAAAGAAAGAGGAAACAAACTTAAATGTAAACATTTGATTTTACTCTACACTAGGGTTGAGCGAACCCGAACTGTAAAGTTCGGGTTCGGTACGGACTTTTTTTTTTTTTTCAGAAATCTTCACCAGCACTGTTTATTTCTGTGAGATCTGCATGTTACAGTTCAGGGAGAGGTTCCAGCTATTTTCTATAGGGACAGCAATATATAGGTGACTCTGCCTATTTCACCAGCACTCCACCTGTTACCTATGATCTACTGTGTGTGTCCAGTACATAGTTCAGGGAGAGGTTCCAGCTATCTTCTATAGGGACAGCAATATATAGGTGACTCTGCCTATTTCACCAGCACTCCACCTGTCCCGTGTGATCTACTGTGTGTGTCCAGTACATAGTTCAGGGAGAGGTTCCAGCTATTTTCTATAGGGACAGCAATATATAGGTGACTCTGCCTATTTCACCAGCACTCCACCTGTTACCTGTGATCTACTGTGTGTATCCAGTACATAGTTCAGGGAGAGGTTCCAGCTATCTTCTATAGGGACAGCAATATATAGGCGATTCTGCCTATTTCACCAGCACTCCGCCTGTCCCCTGTGATATACTGTTTAGTGTTTATTTATTTTATGGTTGAACTTGATGGACTTGTGTCTTTTTTCAACCTGACTAACTAAAAACTAACTGTCTGTGCAGTACATTGTTTAGGGCTAGGTTCATGCTTCTTGCTATAGGGAAATAATTATATAGGTGAATCTCTGCATATTACACCATATTACACTATTATTGTATTTAAAAAACACCCATTTAGGGCAAGATATTTTAGAAATATGAGGACAACGTCAAATAAGGGACGTGGCCGCTGTCGTGGTGCTGCTGGTGGAGCTCTTGTTACAGGGAGAGGACGTGGTCGATCTGTGCCAGCTACACGCACAAGTGAAACACCTTTCTCGGGTGTGAGTAAGAGAGCCTGCAGCAGTATTTGGTCGGGCCTAATCCAGCTCTACGAATGTTGAGGCCAGGAGCAGAACAGGCGGTAGTAGATTGGGTTGCTGGCAGTGCCTCCAGTTCCTTCACATTGTCTCCCAACCAGTCTTGTGCTGAAAGTTCAGAGTTGGCGCCTGCAGCCGATGCCCACCATCAGTCTTTCACCTCACCCCCTTGCAAATCAGCCAAGCAGTCTGAGCCCCAAATCATGCAGCAGTCTCTTCTGCGTTTTGATGAGTCTGTTAGCATGTGTTCCCAGGGCCATCCACCAAGCCCAGCCCCAGAAGTGGAAGAGATTGAGTGCACCGATGCCCAACCACTTATATTTCAAGATGAGTACATGGGGGGACCATCACAGCACGTCTTGGATGATGATGAAACACAGTTGCCAACTGCTGCTGCTTTTGCAATTGTGCAGACCGAAAAGGAGGGCAGTGGTGAAGACTGGGTGGAAGGTGATGTGGAGGACGATGAGGTCCTCGACCCGACATGAAATCAACCTCATGCAGGTGACCCATATAGTTTGGAGGAAGAGGCGGTGGTCGCACAGAGCCACCAGCACAGCAGAAGAGGGGGCAGGGTGCCAAAACAGCCCCTAGACAGTACGCCTGCTACTGCCCAATGCAGCAAGGGACCGAGCACACCAAAGCCAGGTCCAAGGAGTTCCATAGCGTGGCAGTTCTTCACACAGTGTGCTGATGACAAGACACGAGTGGTTTGCACGTTGTGCAATCATCAGAGGCTGAAGCGAGGCATAAACCTTCTCAACCTGAGCACAACCTGCATGACCAGGCATCTAAGTGCAAAGCACAAGTTGCAGTGGAATAGACACCTCAAAAACCAAGAAAGGTCTCTGGCTCCTCCTGCTTCCTCTTCTGCATCAGTCTTGGGCCTCTCGGCCTCTTCATCCACCTCTGTAGTGACAGTGCCACCTGCCACCCCTCAATTAGAGGACCGGCAAACAACATTACCACCTGGGTCACCAAACATCTCCACAATGTCCCATGGAAGCATTCAGCTCTCTATCTTCCAAACACTGGAGCGGAAGAGGAAGTACCCCCCTACCCACCCACGATCCCTGGCCCTGAATGCCAGCATTTCAAAATTACTGGCCTTTGAAATGCTGGCATTCCGTCTGGTGGAGACACAGAGTTTTAAAAGCCTGATGGCATTGGCTGTCCCACAGTACGTCGTGCCCAGCCGACACTACTTTTCCAGGCGAGCCATCCCTTCCCTGCACAACCAAGTGGGGGACAAAATCAGGTGTGCACTTCACAACGCCATCTGTGCCAAGGTCCACCTAACTACGGATACGTGGACCAGTAGGCACGGTCAGGGACGTTATATCTCCCTAACAGCGCACTGGGTAAATGCAGTGGCGGCTGGGCCTGAGGCAGATAGCAGTATAGCGCATGTCCTTCCACCACCGAGGATTGCAGGGCGCTTCAGTTTGCCTCCTGTTCCTAACTCCTCCTACTCCGCTTCCTCATCCATTACCGCCTCCTCATCCAGTCAGCGTAACAAATTCACCACCAACTTCAGCACAGCAATGGGTAAACGCCAGCAGGCAGTTTTAAAACTTTCCTGTTTGGGGGAAAAACCACACACCGCGCAGGAGTTGTTGAGGGACATGGAACAACGTACCGATGAGTGGTTGGCGTCAGTGAGCCTCAAGCCGGGCCTGGTGGTGTGCGATGTCGGGCGAAATCTCGTAGCAGCTCTGGGCCTAGCCGGTTTGACGCACATCCCTTGCCTGGCGCATGTGCTGAATTTGGTGGTGCAGAGGTTCCTTAAAACTTACCCCGATATGCCACAGCTGCTGCAGAAAGTGCGGGCCATCTGTGCGCACTTTTAGCGTTCTAACCCTGCTGCTGCTCGCCTGTCAGAGCTGCAGCGTAACTTTGGCCTTCCCACTCACCCCCTCATATGTGATGTGCCCACAAGGTGGAACTCCACCTTGCACATGCTGGCCAGACTGTGCGAGCAGCAGGCGATAGTGGAGTTTCAGCTGCAGCATGCACGCGTGAGTCGCTCTGCGGAACAGAACCACTTCACCACCAATAACTGGGCCTTCCATGTGAGACCTGTGTGCCTTGTTGCGCTGTTTCGAGTACTCCACCAACATGGCCAGTGCCGATGACACCGCTCTCAGCGTGACTATCCCAGTTCTATGCCTCCTTGAAAAAACGCTACGGGCGATGATGGAACAGGATGTGGCACAGGAGAAGGTGGAGGAATCTGGATCATTTCCAAGGCTTTCAGGGCAGTCAATCACAAGTGGCTCCGAGGGTGGGTTCGTGCACCAACAAAGGCCAGGTACACAATTGTCCAGCAAGGGCACAGTTCTGGAGGATGACGCGGTGGAGGATGAGGAGGATGAAGACATGGAGGAGGAGGAGGAGGAACCATGTTCACAGCAGGATGGCATCCAGACCAGCTCATGGCCATCAATGGTGCGTGGCTGGGGGATACAGAGGACACAGATGATACACCTCCCACAGAGGACAGCTTTTCGTTGCCTCTGGGCAGCCTGGCACACATGAGCGATTACATGCTTCAGTGTCTCCGCAACAACCGGCATGTTTCGCACATTTTGACAGGTGCTGATTACTGGGTGGCCACGCTGCTGGATCCCCGTTACAAGGACAATGTACCATCCTTAATTTCCTCACTGGAGCGTGAACGCAAGATGCACGAGTACAAGCGCAAGCTGGTAGAGGCGCTGCTGGTGCAATTCCCACCTGGCAGCGGGGGCACAGTGGAAGCACAAGGCGAAGGCAGAGGAGGAGGAAGAGGTCGCCGATGCAGCAGGGGCACCGCCAGCACCTCAGAAGGCAGGGTTAGCATGGCCGAAATGTGGAAAAGCTTTGTCAGCACGCCACAACAAACAGCACCACCAGCTGATATGGAACGTTTTAGCAGGAGGCAGCATTTCAGCAACATGGTGGAGCAGTATGTGTACACACGCCTACACGTACTGAATGACGGCTATGCCCCCTTAAACTTCTGGGTCTCCAAATTGGGCACGTGGCCTGAGCTTGCCCTTTACGCCTTGGAGGTGCTGGTCTGCCCTGCGGCCAGTGTATTGTCTGAACGTGTATTTAGCATGGCAGTGTGGGGGGGGGGGGTTATCACAGACAAGCACAGCTGCCTGTCCAGAGCCAATGTGGACAAGCTCACGTTTATTAAAATTAACCAGGCATGGATCCCAGAGGACTTGTCCGTACCTTGTGCAGAATAGACACCGGGCCGGCCTTACCCAGCCATTGTTTTTTTTCTGATCTTTCTAGGGTTGCCATCTCATCCCTAAAAAGCAAAAACATATTTATTACAGGTTCTCTGGCTGATTAAGGTGCTGCTAATTAAACTCACTTGGTGCCTTATCGACAGTAAATTAGCCCCAGAAAGTAATTACTCTGTGTTCAGGTTTAAAGGGATGAGGTAGCAACCCTAGATCTTTCTCACTCTTTTGGGGTTTACCCTAATTTAAAAATACATATATTAAAAACCAAAACCTGCTGTGTTGGCTAACTCCTCCTCCTCCTCCTCCTCCACCGCCGCTTCCATGTACACCGCCACATCCACCTCAACCTCCTAATACATATGGACCTCGTCCTCCTAGGTCAAAATTATTTTATTTTTTATTTTTATTTTTTTATGGTATTTTAAGTTATTTCCCTATCCACATTTATTTTCAGAGTACTTGCCATGCTCTTCCAGACATTTTGCAAAATGATTTTTTTTTTATGTTGTTTTAAGTTATTTCCCTATCCACATTTATTTTCAGAGTACTTGTCATGCTCCTCTCTGCATTTTGCTGCCATTTGCAGCCCTCCAGCCCTTTCCCTTCGTTTTTTTAGAGACATTTTCGTAGTCAAAAGTCTGGGTCCCCATTGACTTCAATGGGGTTTGGGTCGATTTAGGGTTCGAACCCGAACATCCAGGTGTCTGCTCAACTCTACTCAACACTACAAGTGCACTGCACTGAAAGTGCACTTGAAAGTGCAGTCATTGTAAATCTGAAGGGAAAATATGAAATGAGGGGAAGCTCTGCTGATGTTATCATCCAATCATGTGCAAGTTAATAATGCTGTTTTTTATTCTCCTTGCATGTCCCCCTCAGATCAACACCAACTGCACTTCCAAGTGCACTTGTAGTGTAAAGTGGATTTGCTTTTAGAAAGTAAACCCCATGGTCTTTTTTTATGTTTGTTTTTATAATCCCCAATCCTCCTCCTGCATAGAAAAACATGTTGTCCACTTGTTCATTTACCCTCTGCATTTTTCCAAGCATGGGGTTGATTTACTAAAGGTAAATAGACTGTGTTCTTTGCAAAGTGCAGTTGCACTCTGCAAAAGCAGTTTCTCTAGAGCAGAGGACCTCAACCTGGGGGTCAAATGATGATTTGCTAGGGGTCACCGAATCCTGGGCTGTTCCTGAAGCCTGCACCGCTCTCCCAGTCTTTTTGCGGCTGCCCAGCAGGGCTGTCCCTGAAGCCTGTGGCTGCCCAGCTGGGCTGTATCCTGGAGCCTGCGGCTGCTCACTCAGCCTCTTCGCAGCTGCCCATTCAGTTCACGGCATGGGTGGGGGGCAGAGACTAGAGGTCAGCTGACTGGTGAGGAATGTGAAGTGGGAGGGGCTGGAGGAGACCCCATCTCCTGATTTCAGCATAAGTGTCACTGCTGCGAGACACCACAGATTTTAAGACACAGTGAAGCCGGAGACACAGTGAGTAACACTACATATGATTAGAGTTGCAATTAAAAGTCCCCACTATAGATCTCAGATCAACAGATGACCTTGACCAAGAGCATCTAAGTTGGCTAATCAGAACTCCCCCCAGCACTGCCACTGATCCCACCCCCCCACCAGCACTGCCACTGTCTGATGTCTGATGTTTTCATCAGACAAACCGATTGTGTGTACAGGGCTTAAGAGCTTCCACTGTTAACTAAACAAACTATTTCCCCACCATTTTTTTGGCACAAAAGTGTACTCTCATATTGCATACCACCAGATAAATATATATCTATGCACATATTGGACATGTGCATTCGTTTTCGTCCGAATGCATTTTCGTCTAAAATTAAGGTATTTTCGTTATCGTTTTAACAATCGAAAACGAACACTCAGAATACAAAAACCTAAAGATCCGACATAAACAAATGCTTTATTTTCATTTTCATTGGTCGAATGTGCCTAACCTTAACTCTATTAGTCCAAGATTATTCTATATAGAGAGAAAAGATTTGACATAGAGAGGAAAGATTCGACATTATAGAGAGAAAAGATTTGACATTATAGAGAGAAAAGATACAACATTATAGAGAGAATGATTCGACATTATAGAGAGAAAAGATGGCTGCTGGAATTGGGTGGGGGAAGTAAAATAAAAATAATGATGAATGTTATTGGGTGATTGTAACCAAAGAGGAGGAGCAGTAAAATAGCTAGAACTAACTTGACAACTCAACATGAACGACGAAGATTCGACAAAACATCGAAAAACATACAATCGTTAAATCTGTCATTGAAGGCTTATGGTGTCTGTTGATAGTTCTAAGAAGATTCGACGGAGCAGCTAAACTGTACGACGCTGCAATTGTACATTTCCATACGATTTCCGCTTGGCCCATAGGCTATAGAAAAATTCTAATGTGGGTTGACTAGTAATAATAATTAATAAATATAATTATTACTAGTCATACAACATTAGAATTCTACTATAGCTTGTAGGTGGAACATTCGAAAAAGTATGATTGCACTGTCGTACAGTTTCGCTGCTCCGTCGAATCTTCTTTGAACATTCGACAGACACCAAAAGCCTTCAATGACAGATTCAACCTTATGCAATTTCCAACAAAAAACAAAATAGATAAAAACGAATTTCGGGAGTAACTATATACATTTATTTTTCGGATGAAAACTAAACTAAATTTTTCAGCGTGCACATGTCTGGCACATATAGACAAACCATACAAAACTTTAAATACAATTATATGTACAAAATACGGAAATTAAAAAATCATGTTTTAAAAGAAGAATTAAAATTGACATTAACTGTTTCCCGACCGCCCACCGTCATATTACTGCGGGACAGTGGCGCGGTCTCGCGGGAGCACGTAGCTCTACGTCCTCTCCTTTTCTGCCACTAGGGGGCACGCGCGCGTTGATCGCTATAAAAATGCCAATGGTCCCAAAAATGTGTCAAAAGTGTCCGATGTGTCCGCCATAATATCGCAGTACCGAAAAAAAAACACTGTTTGCCGCCATTACTAGTAAAAAAAAAATATTAATAAAAATGCCATAAAACAAACCCCCTTTTTTGTAAACGCTATAAATTTTGCGCTAACCAATCAATAAACGCTAATTACGATTTTTTTTACGAACAATATGTAGAAGAATACGTATCGGCCTAAACTGAGGAAAAAAATATGTTTTTTTATATCTTTTTTGGGGATATTTATTATAGCAAAATGTAAAAAATATTGCATTTTTTTCAAAATAGTCGCTCTATTTTTGTTTATAGCGCAAAAAATAAAAACCGCAGAGATGATCAAATACCACCAAAAGAAAGCTCTATTTGTGGGAAAAAAAGGACGCCAATTTTGTTTGGGAGCCACGTCGCACGACTGCCATCCGGTGCTTCTCCGGGCTCTCCTGTGCCATCGGGGGCCCAGAGAAAGAATCATCCAGCGCTGGGAGGAAGCATAGAGATGACCGTTGGAGGACCCGGGCGCGATGTGATGATGTGACGCCTGGGTCCCCGTAAGTAAAAAAAGCTGCGATTGCGGCTACTAAGCAACAGCAATCATGAGATCGGTGAATTTTTTTTCACCGATCTCATGCTTTCCAGCCTGGAGGAGAGTTGCGGGGTCTTATTGACCCTGCATCTCTCCATAATGCCGCGTACACACGATCATTTTTTGTGATGAAAAAAACCCGATGTTTTCTGTGAAGTAAAAAACAAAGTTTTTGAAACGTCACTTTTCAAAGACGATGTTGCATACACACCATCGTTTTTTTCACAAAAAGCGAGGTTACGTTCACCACTCTTTTCCATTGAAGCTCGCTTCATAACTAGCTTCTGGGCATGCGCGGGTTGAAAAACGTCATTTTAAATGACGTTTTTGCTACACACGGTGACTTTTTGTGAAACAAAAAACGACGTTTTGAAAAACAACACAAAAAATTGAAGCATGTTGGAATTTTTTTTGGGTCGTTTTTTTTTAAGACAAAAAACAACGTTTTGCCCCCACACGATCAATTTAAATGACGTTTTAAAAAACAACGTTTTTTTTCATTGCCAAAAACGACCGTGTGTACGCGGCATAAAGAGGACCTGTCACACACATTCCTATTACAAGGGATGTTCACATTCCTTGTAATAGGAATAAAAGTGATAATAATAAAAAAAAATATTAAAAAAAGTGTAAAAAAATATATAAGTATGTAAATTTAAAAAATAAATAAATTAAAAACGCCCCTGTCCCCGGTAGCTTGCGTGCAGAAGCGAATGCACACGCAAGTCCCGCCGACATATGTAAATGCTGTTTAAACCACATATGTGAGGTATCGCTGCGTGCGTTAGAGTGCTTGAAACAATTCTAGTACTAGATCTCCTCTGTAAATCTAAACTGATAACCTGTAAACAAATTCAAAGCGTTGCCTATGGAGATTTTTAAGTACCGAAGTTGGCGCCATTCAATGAGTGTGCGCAATTTTAAAGCGTGACATGTTAGGTATCTAAAGAGCATGGGCCAGATTCTCAAAGAATCCCCGGTGGCGTAGCGTTAGGCATTTACACTACGCCGCCGCAACGTACTAGAGCAAGTGCTTTATTCTCAAAGCACTTACCTGTAAAGTTGCGGCGGCGTAGCGAAAATCCCCTGGCGCAAGCCCGCGTAATTCAAATGAGCCGGGTAGGGGGCGTAGAGCATTTAAATTAGGCGCGTTCACGCGCCGAGTGTACTGCGCATGCACCGTCCCAAAAACTTCCCGACGTGCATTGCGCAAAATGACGTCGCAAGGACGTCAGTGTTTTAGACGTGTACGTTAATGGCGTCCAGCCCCATTCAAGGACGTCTTAAGCATAAAATTTTCAAATGGCGACGCGGGAACGACGGCAATACTTAACATAGGATGCGCCACCCTCGGGCTGCTTTATCTTTACGCGGCGCAAACCTTACGGAAACGACGTAAACTTCGACGGGGCGACATAAAATCGTTCGGGAATCAGCGTATTAGGCTCATTTGCATAGGCAAATGAGAAAACAACGTTATGGCCACCTAGCGGCCAGCGTTGTCATTACATCTACGATCCGACGGTGTAATTCTTTTACACCTGTCGGATTTTTAGTGTATCTATGCGTAAGTGATTCTAATAATCACACGCATAGATACCCATTGAGATACGACGGTGTATCTGAGATACACCGTCGTATCGCCTCTGAGAATCTGGCCCCATATGTATTATTAAAACAATTATCAATAAAACATTAACAGCGCTAAAAGCCTTTGGAACCGGCTCATGGGTCAAAACCCCATAATCTGCAGACATATAGTGAAGGTGGAATGAAACAGTGAGTATGGATTAACAATGCAGATCTCCCCAATAGGTAATTGGCATCCAATAATTCCAACCTCCCAGAGTCCTATTTCAAGAGTTAAGACCAATTGACTCCTTCAATGCTAATTTGCTCAATTCTGGTGGAATTCTCAGGGTGCAATCTCTGATCCCCTCAGGTCCTGCAACATTCACTCTGTCGTGTTCCCCTATGGTGTTGTACTCACCAGATTGTAGAAAGTACGACCATTGTATGAATTCAACCAATACGACCAGTCTTGTCAGATCTCCTCCGGTGTATGATGGTGATATTCATAGGGTATAAACGTGCAGCACAGCAGACATGCAGGAAAGCAAAAGGAGACTGCATATAGTGTAAAACCCTTTTATTTAAGAAATACAACCCCTGCTACCTGCTTATGCTTACACAATACAAAAGAATAAAAGCTTGTCACTTAGGATGCTGCATCTGCTCACTCAGAAAAAAGGCTTTTGTTCACCAAATTGTCTCCTTCGTGTGTCCCGGGTAGATGCAAGATGCAAGTTAGATCGTCTTGTAGCCACGCCCTGACGCGTTTCATTATAGGCTCACGTCTTAATAATTGCTGTCCCTTTGTTTTCTATATGGGATAACCTAGTGAGGAGGAGGTTACAGTAGAGAGGATCAATCTAATTACCTAGGGTATCCAATCAGGATTTCCCAACAGCGCATTAGACCTTCTTTTTAAAGGGGTTGTAAAGGTAAAAGTTTTTTTACTTTAATGCATCTTATGCATTAGGGTAAAAAAACATCCGACAGCACCGCCCCCCCCCCCCCAAGCCCCCGTTTTACTTACCTAACTGTTCGAAATTCCTGGGCGCGTGCTTGTCATCCTGCGGATGACGCGGCACGCTGGGGGGCGGGGCCGAGTGATACAGTCGACGGCTATGGCCGCCGCTGTATCACGGGAGCGCGCTCACAAAAGCTTTCCACCATGCGAGCTCGGTAGAAGGTAGAAAGCTTTTGCGAGGAGGAGCCGAGACAGCCTCCGAGGGACCCCAGAAGACAGTGTTCGAATATTTCCTTTATTGAGAAGCCCATCCTGAGCAATGAAATTCGACTGCAGCTGTAGTGTTTAGGTGCAGGGCCTGCAAGTGATCAGCCACTGCAACAATTTATTGTGAACAATGCTTTAGCAAACTAAATACACAAATAGGGTTTTATACCCACTTATTTTTCTGATTCTGGTCCCTTAGCCGGTTCACACTTCTGCAGCACGACTTCGGGGGCGACTCTGCAAGTCGTCCTGAAGATGACTTAAGAGGCGATTAGCAAAATGACTTCTGTATAGAAAGTCAATGCAAATCACCCCGAGCCGCCCCTGAAGTCGTACAAGAACCTTTTTCTAAGTCGTCGCTCCTATTAGAACGGTTCTATTGCACAGAATGGGACGCGACTCATCAGTCGCCCCAGTGTGAACCGGCTCTATTAATGCTTATATATTTTTTTGTATTATATAAAATATTTTATTTTAACAAAATTATTGTTTCTTTGTTTTGGCGATACTCTTTTTGTGCTAAGTTCGAATTTTCTTACTTTTTACATCTTTGTTAAAAGCAGTCTGCAATGCAATAACACTGACCAATGTCACTTCCAGTGAAAAGTATAGAAAAAGCAAGGCATTTTGTATATATTAATGGATAGATACAATCCTTTCACGGTGCAAAATGCACTGGTAGAACATTGAGAAAGGTATTTATGTTCTAGTACATTGCCCTGGGGAAGTAATATTAGACATCTTCGATAAACTCACAAAGTACTATATAAAGTTCATGCTGTGCCATCTGCTCAAAAGGACTTTTTGCAAAGTTTACAGAACATCTCCATCATTCACGCTCACACAGGGGACAGTCATATCATTAAGCATTTGGTGTCAGCAATTCAGGTGTTGCAATTTTTTTCTGATCCTTTCCAGGCTACTTATCCATGAAGGGTAGGTGTAGAGAAAACAGTAACAACTGAAAACATATTGTCACTAAAGCAGGTGAATAATGGTGGGAGTCCAGCAGAGCTTAGCTGGCTTTTATGCACCTGTCAGAGAAGAAAAAGTTTCTGGGAATATATTAAATAAATACCATAAAAATGATAAATAAATAAAAACATTAGAGTTTTATATCTGTACTGCAGACCTTACTATGTCCATAACAACCAATTATACACTGAGACACACGATCGGAATTTCCGTCGGGATAAACTCAGACAGATTTTTCAGATGGAATTCCTTTCAAACTGTATTGCATACACACTGTCACACTAAATTCTGACTGTCAAGAACACAGTGACGTACAACACTACGACGAGACAAGAAAAGTGAAGTTCAATGCTTTCGAGTATGCGTCGACTTGATTCTGAGCATGCACGTTTTTTTCTCCGTCGGAGTTCCATACAGACGAACGGAATTTCCGAACATGTTCTCTTTTTAAGTCCGTCGGAATTTCCGAAGGAAAAACTCAGATGGGGCATACACATAGTCAGAATATATGATAAAAAAATTCCGTCTGACTTTTTTCATTGGAAATTCGGATCGTGTGTACAAGGCATTGCAAAACTATTTTTCTTTTAAAGTAAGGTGAAAAAAGCATGAGGCCGCGTACACACGACCGGTTTCCTCGGCAGAATTCAGCAAGAAACTCGATGGGAGACGTATTCTGCCGAGGAAACAGGTTGTGTGTACACTTTTCGCCGAGAAACCCGTCGAGCCAAAAAGAGAGCATGTTCTCTATTTCCTCGATGGGCAATGGGAAAATTGGCTCGACAACTTTTTTGACTGCCGAACAAGGAACTCGACGGGGAAAACGATGTGTTTCGCCCGACGAGTTTCTCGGTCGTGTGTACGCGGCCTGACAGTGATATAACTGGAATCATTCATAGAGGCCAGTGAAATTCTGTATTTTGATGGCACAATATGCTTTATCTACAATCAAAGTAAGGGCCTATGTCTAAAGTTTTTTTTTTCTCTTCCAGTGGGTTTTTCTTTCCCTGCACAGGTCGATACGGACAAGGTCAAATAAAAAGCAGAAGAAGGTCAGCTGCAGGTTGAATACACCTGTCAAAGAATTCTAAATGATCTCAGCAGCATTTTAAACTAATGTCAACACAAGCCAAAACTTTTCAACACAGGTCCTTGAACAGCAGAGGGATCTTCATTTTAGAAGCATATATACAGTATCTCACAAAAGTGAGTACACCCTCACATTTTTGTAAACATTTTATTATACCTTTTGATGTGACAACACTAAATAAATTACACTTTGCTACAATGTAAAGTAGTGAGTGTACAGCTTGTAAACAGTGCAAATTTGCTGTCCCCTCAAAATAACTCAACACAGCCATTAATGTCTAAACCACTGGCAACAAAAGTGAAAATGTCCAAATTGGGACAAGTATCCATTTTCCCTCCCTGGTGTCATGTGACTCATTAGTGTTACAAGGTCTCAGGTGTGAATGGGGAGCAGGTATGTTAAATGTGTTGTTATCGCTCTCACTCTCTCATACTGGTCACTGGAAGTTCAACATGGCACCTCATGGCAAAGAATTCTCTGAGGATCTGAAATAGAATTGTTGCTCTACATAAAGATGGCCTAGGCTACAAGAAGATTGCCAAAACCCTGAAACTGAGCTGCAGCACGGTGGTCAAGACCATACAGCGGTTTAACAGGACAGGTTCCACTCAGAACAGGCCTCGTTATTGGTCGACCAAAGAGGTTGAGTGCACATGCTCATCATCATATCCAGAGGTTGTCTTTGGGAAATAGATGTATGAGTGCTGCCAGCATTGTTGCAGAGGTTGAAGGGGGTCAGCTTGCCGGTGCTCAGACCATACGCCGCACACTGCATCAAATTGGTCTGCATGGCTGTCATCCCAGAAGGAAGCCTCTTCTAAAGATGATGCACAAGAAAGCTTGCAAACAGTTTGCGGAAGACAACAGACTAAGGACATGGACTACTGGAACCATGTCCTGTGGTCTGATGAGACCAAGATAAACTTTTTTGTTTAGATGGTGTCAAGTGTGTGTGTGGAGAAAACCAGGTGAGAAGACAAGTGTGTCCTGCCTTCAGTCAAACTGTGACAAACTGAAACAGGGCATGATCCCCTCCCTTCAGAGACTGGGCCGCAGGGCAGTATTCCAACATAATGACCCTAAACACAACTCCAAGATGACCACAGCCTTGCTAAAGAAGCTGAGGGTAAAGGTGATGGACTGACTAAGCATGTCTACAGACATAACCCCTATTACGCATCTGTGGGCCATCTTCAAAGGTGGTGGAGTGAAGATCTGTAACATCCACCAGCTCCGTGATGTTGTCATGGAGGAGTGGAAGAGGACTCCAGTGGCAACCTGTGAAGCTCTGATGAACTCCATGCCCAAGAGGGACAGTGCTGGAAAAAAATGGTGGCCACACAAAATATTGAAACTTTGGGCCCAATTTGGACATTTTCACTTAGGGGGTGTGCTCACTTTTGTTGCCAGCGGTTTAGACATTAATAGCTGAGTGTTGAGTTATTTTCAGGGGACAGTAAATTTACACTGATATACAAGCTGTACACTTACTACTTTACATTGTAGCAAAGTGTAATTTCTTCAGTGTTGTCACATCAAAAGGTATAATATTTTTTATTTTGCAATATTTGTTTTTTACCCGTGTTGTTGTTTTTTACATAATCATATGTGTTAGCTGCTTTGTTTTTGTTCACTATTATAAAAAATATATATATGTTTTCCACGTGTTTGAGTGATAATTTAAAGAAAGCAAACAAACAAAAAACAAACAAAACAGAATAAATACAGTCAGCTCACCAGTGCATATATCCAGATACATCTAAAGTATACAAAAACATGTCATTTACTGTATATGCCAGTCCTAACCAATAAAACCAATTAAAATAATTCCTAATACATCAGAATATCAATGCAGAAATATTGTTTGCCTCTACATCTAAGCAAGGCAATAAATCAATGGGTCCAGCAGTGTCTTCCACCTCAGGTAGACCTAGTCCAATACAATAATTTAACAACTAGGTCAATACATATTGTGCACATATATCATAATAAATGGACAAAGCATAAACACAAGCAAATTAATCAAATCAAAAATTGCACAATACACAGCATATTTAAATTCTAAAAAATTTGATTATGGTGTATGTCAAATAAATCCTTAAAAATATACTGAAATTAATTACACTTGCTTTCAAAAATATAGGTGAATCAATGAAAAAAAAAAAAAAAAACCCTATGATACTCCCAGAGAAAAAGGATATCAAACCCTAAAGCTAGCAAATACAATTGCACATACATGCTAATCAAAAACCTCATGTTTACAAATACAGTAAAATGCATACAATTCCTAAGCACTTCAAAGTAGTTTTAAATCATATATATATTTTTTACCTTAATGCATTCTCTGCATTAAGGCAAAATAATGTAGGTATCACTATTGCCCCGTCATCCCCCCTTAGGACCCTTTCACGCGGGGCGGATCAGTTATGATCCACCCCGCGAACCTCCGCTTTCTCAGAGGGGATCGCTCTGTTGATCCCTGCTGGGGGGATCGGGTGAACACGGACCGTCTGTCCGTGTTCACCCGATCCGATCTGCAGACGGATGGAAAAATAGAGTTTTCCTCCGTCTGCAGAATCAGAGGATTGCAGAACTGGGCAAGATCGGGTGTCAGTGGATGTTCATCCGCTGACAAGAGTGATCTTATAGGGACCAATGTATGTCCCTTTTTCATCCATAAACGGATGGATGAAAAAGCGGATATACGGTCCGCCCGTGTGAAAGGGCCCTAATACTTACTTGAGTCTTCACTGTGCATTTATGTAGCAATTTCCTCATCTCTCCCCACTTACAGGCTTTTCTAAAGCAGTAGAAGCCATTGGATTCAGCTGCTGTCAGTCAAATCCTGTGACAAGAGAGTGGGGGGCAGGCTGAACTGTGTTTATGGAGTAAAGAGAAGAGTAGGATTAGGGCTACATTGTGCAATACCAGAGCAGGTAAGTATAGCATGTTTATTCTTATAAAATCTTTACAATAATCTTAAACAAAGAAATATTTATTTAAAAAAAACAGTAACTATATTGTGCTGCAATTAATCAATTAAAAAAAAAAAAGACAGACATATCCTTAAATAAATTAACATAGGCGATGAACAAAGTAATAAAGACAGGACTGCCTACTGTAATAAGATAAATATAGTTTGCTCAGATGATATATACAAATTGCTAACAAATTTAAGGAGAGACAACATAAATAATATAAAACTAGATCACCCTAGATGAGAAGATAACCCTGCTGGAAACTTCCGGGTTGGGCGAGCGGACATGTGTGCAACCATCATGCCGCTTCTGCTGTGAATAAGTATATACAGTACCATAGTTTGTAGACGCTATAATAAATACCACTACAAGAAGTAGTAAGACATTTTTTTTTTGGTTACAGCATTGCATGACTGCACAATTGTCAGTTAAAATAACGCAGTGACGTATCGCAAAAAATGGCCTGGTCATGTAGGGGGGGTAAAATCTTCTGGCGGGCAAGTGGATAATGTGTGCTAAAATGGCTACTTGTAGTCTTCATCAGAAGCTTGTGAAACAATATGACAATGCAGGAGCACAATTGGAGGACAGAGCACTGTTGCCCTATAATAAGAAGTGCCTAAACACAGACCTCCATAGCAGGATCACCTAATATAATTTAGCCACTTACCAACCATGCTATAGCTGAATTATGGCTACAGTGTAGCCGGCTAGTTGTGGGGGACCATCAAATGACAGCCCCCCTGATCGTGCCCACTGCGCTCTGTGATTGCAGCGTCCTCTGGACACTACAATCACAGATTTTGGTAAAGAGCCAATCAGCAGCACTTTACCACATGATCAGCTGTGTCCATTCACAGCTGAATTCACCAGATCCTGTCCACCCTTATGTGAATGGGTATCGGGTACATTGTACCCCTACCATTTTTTTAAAAAAAGCAGTAAAATGTAAAAAAAATACAAGAGGTGATTGTTTGGTCAGGTGATTATTGCTTAGCAGGAACACTCACTACATAGGCAGACTGCCGTTCTGCTTCTGTACTAATGATCGCCAGCTTCCTGGTGGACATCACAAACTGATTGGCTCCGCTGTGTCCAATCACAGCATGAGCAGGTCACTGAATGGACGCGTGCGCACCCCAGACCCGGAAGAACTCAAGAACATACAGGTACATTGCTTTGTGCAGTTGAGCCACCCCACCGCAGTATATGTGTGGTGGATGGTCCATAAGTAGTTAAAAAATAACTTTGAAATTACATAAACATGCTCAAGCTTATTTTTAGTCATTGGATTAAAAAAAAAAAACTGTACTTGTGGTACAAATCAGTATTCGGATATTGGGAAGATGTCCATGGTTGAGTTCCTACATTTTGAAAGATGTACAGTACAGTATGTATTACTTTATTTATTATGGGGCTACAGTATTTTAAATACTGTAAAAGTTTATTATGAATGCATGAACTAATTAACAGTGACATAATAGGAAAATGGCTGAGTGAATATTCCAGTATTCCATGGTCCATTTACAAATCCTGATTAGATTCACTCAGAGTGGCTGGGAACTTTTTTTTACTGAAGATGGGAACGAAATTTTATAAAAATTATGCCCACAACTCTTTGACTCATCATAACTGTTTTTTTTAATATATAGGTACAATATTTTATTTCAAATTATTTTACAGTCCTATGACTTTCAAATCATAGGTGTGGTGCAATAATATGTTAGGCTAGGGTGGGGCAGAAATCTTCAATATTTCAGGCTTTAATAAAATAAATACTGTAAAGCCAGTCATAGATTAATCAAAATTTAGCTGATTCTGCAGCAATTTTGATTCATCTATGGACAGACTGGTTGGAGGGATTCCCCCATCAACACTGAATGCCTTAATGGAGGAATCAAGCTATTTGTTTTCCTTTAACCATGGGTTGAATTGATGAAAATTACATAATGTATGGCCAGCTTTTAATAAAGGGAAAAAGTAAATGGTACCATTGCATCAGTATTTGAGAAGATTTTGCTTGCAGATCTCCACGGGCTAGGAATTGGACCAATCATTTTGAACAATGTGGATTACATCTCCATTTGTGTATATGCTGTTGGATAAACCAGTTTGCTTATCTATAGCATGTATACATCTACCACTACAATAATAACAAATAAAGATTTTTTTAGCAATTTTACATCCACATCACACTACAACCAGTCTTGAATATACAATATAGTTACAAACCCTAAACAAATCTTTTCATAGCCTTTTGATGGTAGCTTTATGGGTCATTTCTAATGCAGTTTCGTTTTTTTGCAGTTTTTATTTTAGGTATCGTCATGCATTAGTTCATTTGATATGAAAAACAAAAACTAAATAAACTCTTAACTAATAGAAAATTCTGTAATATCTGTAATGCCTGATATAGAAATTATATTCTACAAATGGTTTTTCTTCTTTCAACTTCAAATGTATTGTAGTTTCTGGCTGTAGAGGTGAAAGCCTGTCCCACTACAGTGCAGCTCTCTAATAAATCAAAAACTTGAAGTGAACTTTAGCAGGAGCCATAAACTCTCCATTTATCATTATTAAAGATACGTCAACAAATCTGAAATTGATTTATAGTTGGTAATTTAGATTATGAATTGGTTCAGATACAGGGAAAAATATTCATAGCCCCATACACATCTCATAGTTTTCTAGTCATTGGGAATTAATGACTCAGAAAGCAATCTAGATAGAGATTATGTTGTTTTTAAGTTGTATTTTTTGTGTTTCTAGAATCTGCAAATTCTTATTCAGTAGCCATTGTTGTCCTGATTTGTATGCCAGGTGACAGCTGGAAGCCAGATCATAATGTTGCAGTGTGGGTGATTAAACATTTATTGGACGATTTACCAAGATCTCTAAAGGACATTGAAATATGCTTATATTTGATCCTTAGTCTCTTTAAGGGTATTATAGCAACAATTCATTGTGTGATTAGATGTGTGTAACCACAGGTTATGCTACCATATGCCATGCTCGGCTCTTTTTCCTAGATTTACAAATATTTCTACCCTTTTGCATGAAAAAATAAAAATAGAAATGGATAATGTATCAAGATATATGGGCAAAGATCCACAACCTTGCAGGTGTTCAGTGGTGTAGCCAACATCAACATATAACTGATTCTTGCCACATGCATTACAGTTCTTATCAAGAACAAAGACAATTCAATTGGCTATCAAAAACAAAGACTATAGTTTAAGCAATTTATCACCAACAATTTCAATGCTTTTAAGTAGTATTGTTATGGGTAGGCTGATTAAAGGTGGTTAAAATTGCTAGGAAATCTTAGTGAGCATGGCCCACATTAGTCTATATGCTTTTGCAAAACAACATACAGAGGTGGAATGGTTGCATTGATTGTGGGTTTTAATTCTGATAGCTCTAAAGAAGTGAATTTCATTGTGCACTTCCTGCCATCATATTGTTCTCTGTGTTTGTAGTCTCAACAACAATGACAGTTGTATATATATTTTATTTGTTTATTACGATCAGAGTTTAAAAAAAAAAATACAAATATATATAAGCCCAGACTTGCTGCTGTATCTTTAAGAAGGAAAGGGCTGCTTCTTTGCCAAATTGCTTTCTGTTTGTGCAATGCTGTTAGGGGATCAGGCGTTTGATCCGAACCTTTTATTGCACCAAACCCAGAAGGAAGCTGTCACTGACTTTACATCAGTGCCCAATGAGCTGTGGCCAAGGCATTCCCTGCCCCAGAGCTGTACGTAACAAAGGACCAGGGATGCTTGTGATTTCATTGACCTAATATGATCACATTTTTAGACAAGGTCATCAACTTAATATGGTCATGTGGCTTCATAAAGTCAATTAAATCCCTAGCATGTGGTTGCAGGGTGGGAGGAGCCCTGACCGCAACTGATTGAATATTGATTTGGCATCAGTGAAAGTTTCCTTCCTGGTTCAGTTCAGAAAAAGAAGGGTTAATAGTTTATTTTTTTTTTACAAATTATCAAAATGGAAAGTAAGTGAACAGAAGAGAAATCCAAATCAAATTAATATTTGGTGTCAGACTTATAAGCCCCGAGTGACACCGTTCTGCTCCGGAGAACAGCAGGAACAAGAGGGAGATGGCGGCCAAGCAAAAAACCAGAGAGGGGCTACGTAAGCTGAGCGCATTCTGTAGCCCTACAGGGCCCCAGAGATTCCAAGATGGCGCCGCTCCCGCCCCTCACTACAGCAGTTAAAGCCATACACCTAGCTCTGAACAGGCTAAGGAGAAACAAAATGTCTCACAGGCAGAGTGCAACACGGAGTACCAGGATGACATTCGGAGACCAGTGAGGCAGAGGAGAAGGATCTCTGATAATGAAGGTAGCTTTTCCATCATTAACCCTAAACACTGCCTATATCCCAGAATGTAATCCTTATGATGATAAGCTTAATGCTATACAGACAGCAGAACAACCCATACTGGACACGACCATAAAAGAAATGATTATGTCCCTCAGGGGTGCCCTACAGCATGACATGCTGAGCTATATGCACAAGTCCAAAATGGAAATTGACGTGCTGGGTGACAGAGTGGATTATGTTGAGAATAAAATGTGCGACTTTACCTCAGCGCACAATGAGTTAATAGACTCTCATTTTGACCTGGAGGAAGAAGTCAGACAGCTTAGAATTAAGGTCGAAGATATCGAGGACCGGAGCAGAAGAAATAATATAAAATTCAGAGGAATACCAGAAACGGTGAAACCGTAAGATCTGAAAGGCTTTATTAAAAGCATGATATCAGACCTAATTCCTTCAGTCTCAAAACAAGAGCTAGAGATTGATAGAGCTCACAGGCTTCCTAAACCACAGCATATAGCTGAGAAGTTACCGCATGACGTCTTTGCTAGAATTAATTTTTTTGGGGTAAATGATGAGCTCATGCAATACGCTAGATGCCACTCACCACTACCTGACCCTTACGCAGGGATAATCCTTTTCTCAGATCTCTCCCAAGAAACAATTCTAGCTCGTAAGAACTTAAATTTAATCACGAAAATATACCGCAACCATGGAATGATCTACAAGTGGGGATTCCCCACAAAATTACTTGTGGAATACAAAGGATCTTCCTACTCAATTAAAAGCTTGGATCAGGGACTTAAAATCCTTCGCTCCTGAGGTTTGATACCCAATCAAGAGATCAATAAAATGGAAATGAGCGCACCTGGACCAATATCACAAGACTCGAAGAAAAAAGAGAACACAGTCCACCAATAATATGGCTCTACCGGGTTTCTCACATTTGTCATTAGTGTTTTCATTCAGGAATTACCTGATTGCTCAGGGAAGGAAGTTCCAGGGAATTTGTCTGAGTTATTTCCTCTAACCCCCTGCTTAAAGGAAATGTTATTGTACACAGGAGTTGTATCACAACTCCTCCTATTTTTTCAGATTTTTGTTATGTTTTTGTTGTTTGCCTTCCACTATAGTATTTGTTTCATGTTGCTTTATCTGATACAACACCTCCACCTACTGGAAGAAAAGTATAACTGCATCTGCACGCTGCTTTCTCCACACTTCAGCAATCAACTTACTCACAAAGATGATCTTACATCTCAGAAATCATCCTCTTGTCAACAATGACCCTTAAACTCTTGTCAATGAATGTGAAGGGCCTCAATAGCCCATACAAATGGAGAACTCCATGGGCAGACGCGATTAAATTTGGTAGCGACGTCCTATGTATTCAAGAATCTCATTTTGCTAAGGATAAGTCTCCTAAATTTCAACATCATAAATTTCCACATATTTTAGTTTCCAACAACAATAAAAAGAAAAGAGGGGTGATTATTGCTATAAAGGATGTGGTTTCCTTTCAGCAATTAGACATTAATACAGATGCCCATGGAAGATATATTATACTAGTGGCCTCAATAGATAATTCAACGTATACTATTGTCAACATTTATCCCCCAAACAAAAATCCCCACCAGTATATCCAGAAAGTGATCAAGATGGCAAAGAAAATCCAGAAGAGATATCTCATTATATGTGGAGACTTTAATGCACCTCTAGACCCGTATATGGACACTTCAAGAAAAGGAAAAACTCCAAGGAAAGGTTTAGCTGATATTTTCTCAACAGAAGATATGTACGATCCATGGAGATGCTTACACACTACAGAGAAAGACTTCACTTTTTTTTCTAATGTTCACAAGTCATACTCCAGATTGGATTACTTCATCACAGACAAAAATCTCCTACCGAAAATAGTGAACGCCAAAATTCACAATCTAACATGGTCAGACCACGCACCTATTACGATAGAAATAGATTCTAATCAAATCTGCCCCAACAATTATTTATGGAGGAATAACACATTTATTCTTGCCCAGGAGAAACATCAGTCTGTGATGAAGGAATTCATTAACCACTTAAGGACCGCCTACTGCACATTTACGTCGTCAGAATGGCACGGCTGGGCACATCAACGTATATATACGTTGATTTTAGTACCCAGCCATGGGTCGCGGGCGCGCGCCCGCGACCCGGTCCGAAGCTCCGGGACCGCGGGATTCGCGGACCCGATCGCCGCTGCAGTGCGGCGATCCGTCCCTGGAGCAGAAGAATGGGGAGAGCCGTGTGTACACACGGCTTCCCCGTGCTTCTCTGTGGCTGTAGCATCGATCGCGTCATCCCTGTAATAGGGGGACGCGATCGATGACATCACACCTACAGCCACACCCCCCTACAGTAGTAAACAAGACACATAGGCACACATCCCCTACAGCGCCACCTGTGGTTAACTCCCAAATTGCAACTGTCATTTCCACAGTAAACAATGCAAATTTAAATGCATTTTTTGCTGTGAAAATGACAATTGTCCCAAAAATGTGTCAAAATTGTCCGAAGTGTCTGCCATATTGTCGCAGTCACGAAAAAAATCGCTGATCGCCGCTATTAGTAGTAAAAAAAAAAAATTAATAAAAATGCAATAAAAGTATTCCTTATTTTGTAAACGCTATAAATTTTGCGAAAACCAACCGATAAACGCTTATTGCGATTTTTTTTACCAAAAATACGTAGAAGAATAAGTATCGGCCTAAACTGAGGAAAAATAATGTTTTTTTACATATTTTTGGGGGATTTTTATTATAGCAAAAAGTAAAAAATATTGCATTTCTTTTAAAATTGTCGCTCTATTTTTGTTTATAGCGCAAAAAATAAAAACCGCAGAGGTGATAAAATAACACCAAAAGAAAGCTCTATTTGTGGGGAAAAAAGGACGCCAATTTTGTTTGGGAGCCACGTCGCACGACCGCGCAATTGTCAGTTAAAGCGACGCAGTGCCGAATCGCAAAAAGGGGCAAGGTCCTTTACCTGCATTTTGGTCCGGGTCTTAAGTGGTTAAAGAATATTTTGTAATGAATGACAATTGTAATGTTAATAATGCTACCTTATGGTGTACCCACAAAGCCTATGTTAGGGGCCTCCTGATACAATTAACCACCAGGGGAAAAAAATAGAAACATCAAAATAAACTCATTATTAAAAGAGATAGCAAACCAAGAAGAAATACATAAAAAAAATCCTCTAGATATTAATTTGGAACGTCAGCTTTCCAATCTAAGGCCTCGTACACACGATAAAATCTGTCTGCTGGAAACGGTCGGCCCGACCGTCCCAGCAAACAGATTCGACCGTTTGTACGGGCAAGCCGACGGATTTGGCCACTTGACAGATTTCAAAGCATGCTTTGAAATCTGTCGGCTGGGAACCCGTCCGCCCGACATGTCTGCTGGTTAGTATGCTAACCAGCAGACATGTCTTCTCGCACACGCGCCGAATGATTTCGACGCATGCGCGGAAGTGTTTTACTTCCTGGTGCGGTGACGTGGCGGCGTCAACGTCACCGCCACATCACCGACACGTCAGCGCGCTGTCTGCTGGTGGGAATTTTGGTTTGCTCATGTGTACACGCGAGCAAACCAAAATGCCAGCAGCCAGATCCGTTCAAATCGGTCGGTCCGAACGATTTGAACAGATAGATTTACTGGTGTGTACAAGGCCTAAGAGTGGAACTCAAATCTATCCTAATGACTGACCATGAGAAGTACTTTAAGGAACTTAATTTAAAATATTATTCTGAAGGTAACAGAGCGGGTAAACTATTAGCTTACCAATTACGCCAATGTAGACAAAAAAAAATAAAAAATTAAATTAACCCACCACAAATCGGGTAAAGTAATGTTCAATCCTCAAGAAATTGTAGATGCATTCTCACAGTACTATGAAGAGTTATACAACCTTAAAGAAGACAGTAAGGCCTTGTACACACGAGGGAATAGATCCGATGGGAACGGTCCGACGGACCGTTCCCATCGGATCTGTCCGCCGGATTGCTTTGATCCGATGGCTGTACACACCATCGGATCAAATTCCCCGCCGGCGGACAGCGCGGTGACGCGGCGGTGACGTTGACGCCGCCACGTGACCGCCACGTCACCGCACCAGGAAGTAAACACTTCCGCGCGCATGCGTTGGATCCATTCACAGGATACGACGCATGTGCAGGCAGATATGTCCGCTGGTTTGCCGTACTAACCAGCGGACATATCTGACGGACAGCTCTCTGGCAGAAAAATTCCAAAGCATGCTTTGGAAATTTTCCGCCGGAGGAATCCGGCCAGAACGGTCCATTTGCACCCTACACACGAGCGGATTTTTCGGCTGAAATGGTCCGTCGGACCATGTTCAGCGGATTTATTCACTTGTGTGTACAAGGCCTTACACCCCTCAACCTGATACTAATAAAATAAAAACATTTTTAGATACTGTTAATTTACACTTCATCGACCCATTATCCTTAGATAGTCTCAATAAACCAATCTCCAATGAAGAAATTTTGAAAGTCATAAATGATCTTCCCAAAAATAAGGCACCAGGTGCTGATGGCCTGTCAGGTGAATATTACTCAGCTTTCAAGGATATTTTAACCCCATACTTATCCAGACTTTTCAACCAAGCAGCAAATTCAAAAACTTTCTCAAAATAACTTCTAGAAGCTGTAATAATAACACTTCCAAAATCTGACAAAGATCCTGCCTCTCCCCTGAATTACAGACCCATATCTTTACTAAATTCCAATCTTAAAATGTATGCGAAGATACTGGCGAATAGATTAGCTAACATCACCCCCTCATTAATTAGACCCGACCAAGTAGGTTTCGTTAAAGGTAGACAAGCTCCCGATAGCACTAGAAGAATGCCGAATATTATTAATAGAATACATAATGATCGAATGCCCACCTTTCTCTTAACATTAGATGCTGAAAAAGCATTCGACAGAATGCACTGGGGGTATATTTCACACACTTTATCTAAATTTGGCCTTCAAGGATTTATACACTCTGCCATTATGGCATTATATACTCATCCCACTGCTAAGGTATTTTCATTAGGTATGCTTTCTAGAACTTTCACACTAACTAACGGGACCAGACAGGGTTGCCCTTTATCCCCACTGATTTTCCCTTGTGATAGAACCCTTAGCGGAATATATACGCTCTTCCCCAGATATCAAAGGCATTACAATTAGTCAAGATAAACACAAGTTAGGCCTTTTTGCTGATGACATTATACTGACTTTAGCCAATCCTGAATTATCCTTACCATCAGTAATTAATGCGCTAGAGAAATTCAAGGAAGTCTCATACTATAAAATAAATGTTACTTCCCTCCCCTTATAGAACAAATTAGTAGCGATCTATCAAAAATGCAGAAAACGCAATTATCATGGTTCAGGAAAATAGCTGCATTTAAACTGCAAACATTACCAAAGATTCTATACTATTTTAGATGCCTTCCTATCCCAATTCCTGCTAAATTCTTCAAGCAACTAAACACAAAACTTAGACAATTTATGTGGAATAAAAAAAAAAAAACAAGGGTCGCCTTTTCTATTCTAACCACCATTACAGCTCATGGCAGTATGAACTTACCAGATATCAGGAATAACTATTATGCAGCCATCCTAGATCAGATGAAGTATTGGTTCTCCCCCCAGAAAGACAAACTATGGTTGAACTCTAGCATTAGCTAATGCTGTTCTCCCAAAAGTAGTCAATCCCAATCTACTAAGTATTAAGGCCACATTATTTGCAAAGCACTTACGCTGGAGTATCAGGAGATGCGCTTGCATAATTGGAAATATGCGCCTTCGTATCTATGCGCCGTATCCTCAAAACGTTATACACCAGAAATCTAGACTTTTTCGACCGACGTAATTTCGTTAGACCGGCCCATCGCGTGCGCAAAAAAATGCGCTAGACACACCATTGATTTGCTAGGCAAATATGCAAATGAGGGAGTTACGGCGATCCACAAAAGTAAGTTTGTGCAGCGCAGGCTACGCGCTGTGCGCATCAGCTGCACGTCCTGTCTAAAATTAGGCAATATAAAAGCATGCTTTAAATTAGACAATCCGTCTACATGTCGGCTAAAGCAACACACACCGTTAGGGACGAGCTGAGCAGCCACACTTGCAGGACAACAATCTGTATGCCAACATGCCAGGGGCATCCTTGCTCATAGCTATACTACTGACTTTAGATGAGCGAAAAAGGAGGAGGGCATGGAGCAGGGCACGGAGGAGGGCACTGGAGAGGATATACCGCACACGCATAGACCTCTTTGGCATGAGTGATTCTATGGTGTCTCGCATCTTCAGATTCACCCCTGCTGCCATCTTGGAATTAACCACAACCCTGCAGGAGGACATCACTAGCCCAACACACCACTCACATGCAGTGCAACCACTGGTCAAGGTCCTGGCAACACTCCATTTCCTTGCCAGGGGCTCTTTTTAGAGTACAAGTGGAGTGGTGGCTGGGATGTCACAATCCTCCATGAGCAGATGTGTGCACCAGGTTATCCCTGCAATTCTCAGACGCATGGCCAACCAAATCATCAAACCCACCCAGGAGGACCTGCGGCAGAAGGCAATGACAGATTTCTACAGAATTGACAGATTCCCACGCACCATGGGGGCCATTGATTGCACACATGTGACCCTCCAGCCCCCCCGTGAGACAAAGCACATATACCGCAATTGGAAGCATTGCCATTCAATCAACGTACATGTGATAGTCGATGCCAAATGCCTCATATGGCACGTCCGTGCAAAAACACCCCGGATCCAGCCATGACAGCTACATATACAATCAGAGCCCCATCCCAATGGAATTCGAACAGAACGTGTATGGGGACAGCTGGCTGGTTGGTGAGTGACATGGGTGGCAGGCATGACTGTCCCCCCCCCCCATGATGCAGGAATCACAGGGGGCACATGCACTACTAATATCCTGCTGTCTTTTCCCTTCCAGGTGACTCTGCATATGCACTGGGACCCCATCTCATGACTCCTATCCGGAACCCCCAAACCCCAGGAGAGGAAAGATACAATGAAGCACATGCCAAAACCCGTGCAGTCGCGGAGCGCACCTTTGGCCTCCTGAAGTCACGTTTCCGATGCCTGGATAAGTCTGGGGGTACCCTGTTGTATTCCCCAAACTTTGTATGTCAGATCATCGGTGCATGTTGCATGCTGCACAACTTCGCAGTGAGAAAGGGCCTGGAGATTGACATACGTGATGACCTGACCCCCGAACCAGGAGACAGCTCACATTAGGCATCTTTGCACGTTAAACACACACATTAATCATGGCACAATGAGAATGCATGCATGCACACCACTGTGGTCCCTAGCACACACACCCCATATCCTCATCAAATTGGATTGGCACAAGCCCACCATGCAGGACTTGTGAGCAGCAACACCACGCCATGGCTCCAATTATGTCACTGTACATTCATACACCATTCACACGGACCTGGGGATCACTTCTCCCTGGTCCTGGGGAACCCTTCTCCACCACAAATGAGGGTGACACCCCTTTTCCGGCATGTCACCCCCACATTCAAAAATAATTCACAACTTCCGGTTCCGGCGCCGTATGGAGTAGCTGACTCCTTCTTCAGCTCCCGCACCAGACCCCAGGAATCGGCATATAAAGCCGGCAGACCCGCTTCCATCCACCCCCAGCACTATCCGGGTCCCCTCCCAGCACGGCGATGGACAAATTCCTTGAAAAAGGCGGCGCGCGATCGTACGCGGCCGCCGCGGCACGGACGGGGCAGCCGCAAATCGAGGCCCCGGCTTCGGCCTACTCGGATTCGGCCGCAGAATCGGATCCTGCGATAGAGGTGAGCACTGCTCCAGCCCCTCCACCCCCCTCCCAGGCTGTCCTGCCCTCTCCATCCCCTCAACAAACTGGGGATCTGCAGAATATTGAGCTCATAGCTCAAGCAGTGGCCGCCCTGCTGTCTCCCATGATTGCCTCCTCAGTTGAGAGGGCTGTCCACTCAGGCATGCAGAAGATCCAGGCCCAACTGGGGGAACACACATCCAGGCTGAACGAAGCTGAACACCGCATTACCAACATTGAAGAAGAACTCTATCAGGCCCAATCCACAGAACAGGCTCAGGACAAGACGAATAAATACATACTCGATAAGCTGCATGATTTGGAGAACAGATCCAGGAGGAGCAACCTGCGTTTCGTGGGCATCCCTGAATCGCTACAACCCTCAGTGCTCTCTGACCTATGCGCCAACCGCATCCCTGCAGCTCTGGGCATCCCAGGCCCCTGCATTGTCGAACGCGCCCACCGTATGGGTCTTTATAATTCTGACCGCAAATCGCCTCGCCCTGTCATCGCTAAGTACCTCAACTATTCAGAGAAGGCCCTCATCCTGCAGAAGTTCAGACAGTCCAGGTCTCTTCAGGTAGATGGCATCAACATCCTGGTTTTTGCAGACTATTCTGTTGAGGTCTCCAAGAGAAGGAAAGCGTTCCAGCAGATCTGCTCAGAACTCCACCGCCTACAGGTTAAATTCACTCTGGCATTTCCGGCGGTTCTGCGACTCAAAGGACCCAACGGGGAACAACTATCTTTCCACGATCCCTCGGCTGCGGAGGCTTTCCTGAGGTCGCTCCGGTTGGGCTCTCACCTCAACCCCCCACCCAGATCATCAACCACAAATCGGGCCCTGGAACATGGTAGCCCACGCAAGGACTCTCCGAAACGCTTCAGAGCATCTGGACCAGACCAGCAACGCGCATCCTCCTCCTGATCTACTCTGGACTTCTACACTTCTTTGCGGTAACTAAGTACCACTCTTGATGTTTCCTGGTCCCCCCCCCCGGCCACACGCCTTTCCAGGTCGGGCCTTCGCCCCTCCCTCGCCCGCGAGGGCTCCCGGTAGGCTTACAGTTTCTCCTAAGTTTTTGTTAACCGTTGCCCAATGTAATCCGCATGGGTGTTTTATTGCACTGTGTTCTGCTGTACGTTTGACTTGTATGTGATTTTCTTTCCGTTTCTTCCAGACGGCTCCCTGCTTGGGCCGTACCCCCCCCCCACGCTCTACTCCTGCTGCCTCTGCCCCCTGTCTAACTTCACGGGTAAGACACAGCATAGTGGGTCCTGGGTTGGGAGTTGGCCTAATCAGTGACTCCATGCGGAAAAAAGTGAAGTTCCCTGTTTTTGTTTTTTGCTATGTTCACTCCCACTCCCCCCCTCATTTCCCACCACCCCTGCCTTTGTACCTTCGCCCTGCCCTAGTCGCACCGTCCACCTCTCCGAGTTCTCTCCAAAATAACAGTCGCTCCGCTCTCTCTCCTTGCTACTTGTCCATGCCATGCTGTACGCCCCCACACTCTGAATCTCCATTTCCTGCCCACATCCCCCTAATAGTCCACCCAACATGAAAATAGTCTCTTGGAATGTCAAGGGGCTACGCTCCCCCAACAAGAGAATGAAAATTTTACGCCACCTTAAACGACTTAAAACTGACATTGCCCTCCTTCAGGAAACCCACTTAGCCACACCTGACTTTCCACGTCTAAAAAAACTCTGGGTGGGCACGGTCCTCGGGTCCGACTCCTGTGGTCGCAAAGCAGGTGTAGTGATCCTTGTTAACAAAAACCTCCCATGCACGATCCTATCCACTGACTCAGATTCTGAGGGCCGCTTTGTATCTGCCCGTGTCAAACTGGGGACTAGGGTCCTTATCATTACTAACGTTTATGCACCCAACAATCCCACTAGCAAATTTTTTGGGGACCTCACGACTTGGGTTCTGCGCGACCCGGCTCTCCCCCACTTGCTGGGCGGGGATTTCAACTCCACCATGCACCTAACCGATGACAGATCCTCCTATCGGAATACACGCCCCCCCTCACTGCCCCCCACCCAGACATTATTGGCCTCAACGATGGACTCCCTACTCCTCCATGACATATGGCGCCTACGCCATCCTGCAGACAGGGAATTCACTTTTTACTCCAACCCCCATAATGTATTTACGAGACTGGACTATTTATTCTGTTCTGACCCCCTCCTCCCATTGATCTCCGAAGCGGACGTCCACGACATTGTGATCTCTGACCACGCCCCTGTCTCCCTAGAGTTGGACGACCCTGACTTACATTCTAACCCCAGGTTATGGCGGTTCCCCTCCTACCTACACAATAACTCCGACTTCAAACAACATTTGGAAAAAGCTTGGTCGGAGTTCGCTGTAAATAACGCGTCGCACATAGAGAATCCTAACCTTTTCTGGGAAGCTGGTAAAGCTTTCCTCAGAGGCTGTATCATAGCTTACGCTGCATCCTTTAAACGTCATACCCTCCGCCATTACAAAAAAGCCAGCGCACTATTACATCAAGCACAACGTTCCCTATACACAGATGACTCCCCTTCCAATCGGAAGACCTGGTTTATGGCCAAACAATCCTTTGATACCTGGGCGGCGACACTTGAGCAGACCCAAAAGGCACGTCTGGATGCCTCATTACATAAATTTGGCAACAAGGCAGGTAGACTTCTCTCCAGACTGAGCAAAGGTCCTACCCGCCCAACACACATCACATCCCTGAGGGATGCGTCGGGTTCTGTGCATAGCGACCCGAAAGGCATCAATGCTACTATGCACCGATTCTATTCCTCCCTCTACGCCCCTGACCCCATAGACAAACCCACTGCCCTCGATTTCCTCCAAAAAAATTATTTGGATCAGGTCTCTCCTACCCAGCTCGAAGCCCTCAATGCCCCCATCTCCATGCAGGAGGTTCTAAATGTCATTAAGAACCTTTCCCCCTCCAAGGCCCCAGGCCCCGACGGTTTCACGGGGGAATTCTACAAATCCTTCAGTGCTGCTGTCACCCCCACCCTTCAAGGCGTTTACCAGCACATCTGGTCGGGCGGCCCCTACCTACCCACTGGTAACCAAGCTATCATTAAGCTTTTGGAGAAGAAAGGGAAAGATCCGCTAGAACCCGGGTCGTATAGGCCAATTTCGCTCTTGAACCTCGATGTCAAAATCCTTTCCAAGATTGTTGCCACCAGGTTATCCGTCATCATCCCCTCCCTGATTCACCCCTCCCAATCCGGTTTTGTGAAAGGTAGAACAGCCACCATGAACATTAGGAAGGTAATGTTTGCCCTGGAACACGCAAAATGCGACCCGAAAGGGGACTATGCCATCATCACGTTAGACGCGGAGAAAGCCTTCGATAATGTTAGCTTCGAATGGCTCTCCATGGTTATGTCAAAAATGGGCTTCCTAGGCCCCTTTGTCCACCTCATCAGGTCCATGTACACAGCCCTGGCCGCAAAATTGGTGGCTGCGGGCCTCCTCTCGGATGAATTCCGTCTTTACAAAGGCACGAGACAGGGCTGCCCTTTATCCCCGCTCCTTTTTAATATTGCCCTCGAACCACTATCCCGCTATCTGACCCAGCTAGCCCCTCTTCATGGCATCAGGACAGGGGACCAGGACCTACGTACCTCCCTTTTTGCTGACGATGTCCTTATCTTTACATCTAACCCCTCCCGGGACATGTCCACTATAAAAGACACTTTCGACGTATTCAGACTGTGCTCAGGGCTTCGCATCAATTACAGTAAAAGCGAAATTCTCCCCATAGGATCCCACTCTGCTCCCTCCTGGTCTCAAAACTCCCTATTCACGGTTGCAAAATCTCACATTACATACCTGGGAATCAAAATAGGTAAGCTGCCCTCTTCCCTATACCATCTCAACTACCCCCCCCTGTTTACGAAAATTTCCCGGGAATTGGACAATTGGATGGACCTGCCCCTCTCGCTACTGGGTAGATGCCACCTAGTAAAGATGGTCAGCTTTTCACGCCTGCTTTACCCTCTACAGACCGTTCCTTTGCTCCTACGACACAAAGACGTTAAGGCTCTAAATACAGCTATATCCAAATTTCTCTGGCGAGGCAAGAGGGCGCGCATTGCGTTTGTCAAGCTCCATCTTCCCAGGCGTGAGGGGGGCATTGCCTTGCCCAACATCAGAACGTATAACCTGGCCTGTTTGTTGAGAACGAGCCTAGACTGGGTGTCTCAATCCTCCCGCTGCTCCAACTTCCCCTTGGAATCGGCAATGGTCCGCCCCTTCTCCCTGACCGCCCTTTTACATTGCCGGTGGAAATCCATCCCCCCGCCCTTCCAACACAATCTCCTTCTCCGAGACACTGTCATCGCCTGGAGAGAAGTCAGGAAGGCCCTCAATCTCCCTCCTTTTATCTCCCGATACACCCCAATACAGGGCAACCCATGTTTTCTCCCCTGGCTAGAAAACCAGCCGTATCTCATCTGGAAAGCTGGGGGACTTGAGGAATTTTTCTCTTTGTGCGACCCACAGTCGGGTCGCCCCATCGGTTTTAGAGCCCTGGCAGACAAGTTCTCACTCCCTCCATCCCACATATTCCAGTACGGGCAGTGCATCAGTTTCTTGAAAAACACCTGCAGGGATGATAGCAAACGGTTTAAAAGTTCTTTCATAGACACTCTTCTCGCCCAGGGTACTTACAAGATCTCGGACTTATATCTCCCTCCTCTTCTGCAAACCACCCCCCCTTTTCAGTCTTCTTCTGCAGCCAACTGGTCAAAAGACTTCCCCGACACGGAGCTGGTGGAGAAACTTCTGCATGGTCTCAACACGGTCCACAGACTCACCCCCAACGAGATCTGGAGAGAGACTCAGATCAAAATCGTCCATCGGGCCCACATCCCCTTCAACAGAACCCATGCCACCCCAGAATGCCCCCTCTGCCAGCATCCCAAACCAAGTTTAGCTCACCGTTTCTGGGCTTGCCCATACATCACCGCCTTTTGGGACCAAGTTATCCAATATGTCTTCAAGGTTACCCTGCTGAAGCTACCCAAGGACCCTCTACTGCTCATCTTCGGCCATTGGGACACACAACTGCTCCCCTGGTCGCCCCTATCTACACACCCTGGCAAAGATTGGACCTTGATCTGCCTGCTCCTCGCCAGGAGAGCCATCCTACAGAACTGGGTATCCGATGTTAGCCCGGCTCTTTTCCAAGTCCAACAGGAAATGTTGAAATTACTCTACAAGGACAAGCTCACCACGGACCTAACTCATGAACGAAACAGGGCTCGTTTCTATCGCCTATGGAAACCCTACATGTTGTTTACACTCACCCCCATGGAGATGGTGAACTTTGAGAACATGTCTTTTATTTACCAAGATCCCCCAGGGCGCTAACATATTTCCCCCCCCCTCCCCTCTCTTGTTGTTTCTAGTTGTTGTGACACTGATTTCCCTTATCTTTCCTTTTTTTTTTTTATGATTGGCCCTCCTCGGCCCTTCCTCAGCCCCCTCCTCTACTCCTCTACCCCCCCCATGTCGTACGGGTTTGTTGTGCTTCTTTAATTCCTGTACTGGGAGCTCCTCCACCCCTATGCTTGTTTTTATACACTCGTAACTTACTGTGAGGACTCCCATCTTCTACTGTTAATCTGTATGACATCCCTGAAAAATGTTTATATGCATTTATTGTATTTTGTATGCAACTTCTTTAATAAAAACATATTTAAAAAAAAAAATAATAATTCACAACCCAATAAAAAAAAAATGCCCAGCACCCAAAAAAAATGACCAGCAAAAAAGATCAGAAAAGAAAAAAAAAACTACCGCCGCCTCCTCAGGGCCGACTCATGGGGGGGGGGGTAATCCAGGGAAGGAGGAGCAGCCCCTGGTCTCTGCCCACCTGGCGGCCTGCCCTCCAAGGCCACGTCAATTCTGGTGAGGCCAGCATTGATTGTTGCCGTATTGGCCTTGATAGCCTGGGTGAGGGCCCTCACATCCTGACCGAGGGCCCGCACATCCTGACCAATGCCTGCTGTGGTAGCCTGCTGTTCATTTAGGCAATTGATCAGAGCCAGGGAGTTGCAGGCCATGTCCCCAAGTGTATCCTTTATGGAGGACAGGCTCTCCTCCATTCGCCCCAAAGTCTGGCTGACCTGTCCCAGATGGCGGGTCTGAAGGGCCTGGTCCCTTCTCAGGTTGGCAGGCAGAACCTCGGCCACCCCCCTAGTCTTGTGGGTTGCCTTCCTGCCTCCAGATGAGGCTTGTGGCCGGGGAGAAGGGGAGCCCCTTGGGAGGGGAGCCCTGTTGGGGGAGGAGTGGGAGGGGCTACCCTTGATGAAGGCCTGGCTGCTGCCAGCCATAGGGGAAGACTCCTTCAAAATAAACAAGCCATTCCCTGACATGACCTCCTCCTCCAACTCAAACTCCTCCTCCTCAACCTCCTCAGAGGACTCCGGCCTTGTCTGGGGGTCTTCATCAGGCTGTTGTCCCTTGGCCGCATACACACAATTAGTCCATCCGATGAGAACGATCCGATGGACAGTTTTCATCGGATAACCGGCGAAGCTGACTGATGGTCTGATGTGCCTACACACCATCGGTGAAAAAATCGATTGTGTTAGAATACGGTGACGTTTACGTGTTTTAACACAATGACGTGCTGAAAAAAACTAAGTTCAATGCTTCCAAGCATGCATCGACTTGATTCTGAGCATGCGCTGCCTTTTACCGATGATTTTGCATACTAACGATCGATGGAACACACACGATTGAAACGGTCCTTCAGTCCGTTTTCATTGGTTTTGACTGATCGTGTGTACGCGGCTTTTCACGGGATGCCAGCTTCTATTAAATGTTATAAAATAAGCGTTACTCCACATTTGCTAAATGCAGCTAAGGCACTAATCCCTAGATACTGGAAGCAATCCATATGCCCCACGATGGGGGAATGGAAAAAGGACGGTGGAGAAGATTATGGAAGCAGAGAGATGGGTACAAACGGTGAAAGACCAACAGGACAAATTCAAAGATACATGGGCAGGGTGGATATATTACGCTCCCAACCCTGGGGAAGTGCGCTGGAGGGAGGAATGGGAAAAGTAAGAAGGTTAATTCCCCCCCCTTTTTTTTTGGACACTTTTTTGAATTTTACAGAGAATATTCACATTTGTATAAGAAAATAATAAGTATTAAATAAAAGAGTAAATTAATATAACACATAAAGGGAGGGTAGGAAGGGAAGGATTGGGGGGAGGGGGAAAGGATGGGGAAGAAACGTAATATGGAATTCAATAACACGTGTAGAAGAAACACATGATAAGGAGCAACTTAGCTCCTTTCAAAACCCAAAAGCACGAAAGGGGATTGTAGAGCGAGGGGTGAGAGAGTTTTTTTTTCTTTTTAGAGGGAGAGGAAGAAAGTAGGGGAGGTCCATGGCCAAAAAATGTAATACAAATAAAATAAAAGAAGAGTATGGATTTAGAGTAACCCGAAGGTAAAGAGAAAGGAGGACTATACACAGTTAAAAAAAAGTTTTATATTTTATATTATGATATATGTCTGGGATGTATATCTGTAATGTTTTTTTTTTTGTTTTCTTTTTCTGGTCAAATAAAATATGGCTTTAATAAAAATAAAAAATAAAAACAAATAAACATTTGGTGTGACCAACGTTTGCATTTAAAACA